>OX387188.1:18656867-19351867 GCA_947561395.2 Buxus sempervirens | reverse complement strand
TGTAGGTTATATTGTTGATTGGAATATTGTTTGGATATAGGGAAATGTAATACATGATATCGAACTTGAGATTTTGATAGCGCTTTAATCAAATATAGTTTCCATGCTTCTTAGTAGTTGAATTGTACACTCTGATTGTAAAACTTGTATGATTACTCTAGCGATCATACGAGTCTTGGGCCCATACATAACACTCTGTGAGACGTGTTGTATTTTTATTGAACAACACGGATCCGGGGCGTTACAGAGATGGTATCAGAGCGTCCTGGAATTAGGAATTCCTAGGTAGTATGACCTTAGGAAACCTTGGGGATTTTGTGTGCATGCTAGATGGAACCATGAGGATTAGAAAGAGAGTTCCTATCTAATATGGTGTTATATGTTTGCAGATATACATGGCTGGTAGAGGCAGAAGAGCGAGGACTTTAGATCCTCTAGAGGAGGATATACCACAGGAGCATCCACCTGAGTAGCCACGCGGGGTTCCACCTCCAATGGAGGATATCTGGGCTGCTGTTGGCTCACTCACACACCTCCTTGCGATGGAAAGGGAGGAGAGGATGAGTCAAACTAGGAATGGTAATGGCCACCGGAATGGTCATGGAGCTGTAGTGGATCAGCGGAGGATTGGAGAGGAGTTGTCCTTGAGGGACATCCATCAGTTCAGGAAGTTGACTTCCCTGCCCTTCCATGGAGTTCCAGATCCGTTAGAGCCAGAGAGTTGGGTGGTTAGAGTGGAGCGTATGTTTGATACGATGGACTGTCCGGAGGACCGGAAGGTGAGATTAGCTACTTTTACTCTAGAGGGCGAGGCCTAGCACTGGTGGCAGTCCTTGAGGAGGCGTGCTGTAGAGGGGATCCAGATGACTTGGGATCGATTCAGACAGACTTTCTACGAACAGTATTTCTCTGCTAAGGTGAGGTTGCAGAAGGAGAGAGAGTTCATGGACATCTCTCAGGGGTCTCAGATCATGGCGTAGTATGAGGCCCGATATGCAGTTCTTTCCCGATTTGCTGCCCATATTGTGCACAATGAGCAGAGACGCACTCAGCACTTTGAGAGAGAGTTGAGGGCAGATATTAGACGTATGGTCTCTGTGTTGATGTGCACCGAGTACTCCGATCTTGTGGGGAGAGCCCTTAGAGTTGAGAGAGAGATTCGAGGATTGAGCAGAGCAGAGGGAGAGTACAGTCGGGGTTTATAGAGCCACAGAGGGTCCCGGATAGGGACAAGAGATAGAGAGTTGATGTTGGAGGTTTTAGGCATTATGGAGAGAGGGATAGGACGAGCGCTGGAGGTTGTTTTAGTTGCCAGCGATTTCATATTCCTGGTCCTTGTGTGGCACCGTTGGGTGCATGCTATAGATGTGGCCAGCATGGTCACCGGGTTGTAGTGTGCCCACATCCGGCCACTTATCAGCTGCTGAAGCTAGTCATTACTACACCGATGGATATCTGATTAGCAGATGCTCCTAGACCTCAGTTGCCTAGAACCGCACTGTGCGCGCCCGATTTCGGTCGCACGACGAGGTGCACGCAAAACGATGCGTGCCTCGGGATTTGTTTGGAATCGCCACTACCTGATGGGGTGCAGGCAGACACCTGGGTGCCTAAGTCCTTCTACTAAGGCTTGGTCTGCGGCTTGAGATTCTAAGTAGGTTCTCGGTTGCAGTCTGGGGAAGTCGGTAGACACCCCAGTCCACCCCGTCAAGTGATGGGTCCCATAAGTTTCCCTGGTTTGAGTCAACTCTGGTCTCTCACTCACCCGATTCCTATTCCAGCATGTAATTTGATTAAGTCTGGCGGGACCGCCGAAGTGGTGTGGGTCCCTTTACTTGATTTTATCTTCTTAATTAAAGTGATGTGGGTATGATTGGGCGGGCCCCGTTGGAAGGCCCGCGGATTCCTTGGTGGGCTTGGTTGAGCCCACGTGTCCCTTGTGGGCCTCAGTCTAGCCTGAGAGGCCCTTTGGGCTTTGGTTCAAATGAATTGATTTTACTTTAGAGTTTAAGTTGGATTATTTAAATGGATTTCATGCCAAAAGTGGGCCGGGATTGCTTTTGTGGGCCCTTGAGTGGGCCCCACAGTTGTTTGCCAAGTGATTTTGATTATCTTGATTTAATTATACCAAAGCGGGCCAGGCCTTGGGCTTGGGGCCCTTTACCTGGGCTTGGGCTTGAAAGCCCCAGACTTCCTGAGTTAGGGTTTTGAAACCCTAACCTTGGTTGGTTAACGGGCTTGGTGGGCCCGATAGGCCCTACCCGTGGTCTCGGCCAAACCACAACCTACTTTAAGCATGCATGGCCCAAATAGGGCTTGGGTGGGCATCAAGTGGTCTGGCCCACTCAAATCTTTTATTTATCTTAGTTAAGCAGAAATAAATTGGTCGGGCTGGGTGGGCCCCGTTGGAAGGCCCACCGGAAATCAATTTGGACCGGGTCGGTCCATGGCCCATCTCGGGTTTCCGGGTGACCCGGAAACCCTACTGGTTTGTCCGGAGTTGATCAAACTAACCAAAAAAATCACACAAGATCAGCAAAAATGGCTCAAAATGAATTCTGACAGTGTAGCCGGCCTGAGATGCCGGTTACGCATAGGTCTCTGTGTATCCGGCATCTATTGCCGGCTACACATAGGCTTATGTTGATCCGGCCTGAGTTGCCGGATCAACACACAGAAGCCTGTTTTCGGATTTTTTCACTGGGGTTGGGCTTTTAAGCCTCCCAGGGTGTTCCAGAGGTTGTGTGAGCTCCTGTGGGAGCCCACAGTGGTTCAGGTGAGAGGAAGACCTCCTCTCGGTCACCTTTTTTGGGGGTTTTGAAATCTATACCAAGGGAGATGAATGGGGTTCCAACTCTTCCTCCCCTTGAATAAAATACAACAGAGGGACAAAGGTCCTACACCTCTGTCCAGGTTGTTTGGGGCCTCAGAGAACCACAATCAGTTATTAATAATCACACGAGAAAGAAATCCATTAGAGCATGCTTCACTTAAGGCCTATCTTTCATCAAAAGATGCATGCATACCTACTTATAATCCTATATGAATGGAAAAAAAATATGCATCACACATCACATGTATTATAAACCTATTAGTCCAAATCACACATCTAGCTAAAATAGATCTAAAGAAGGGGATAAGGGGGATTACATGTGGGATACATGAGAGGCAAGCATGAGGGAACAAGCTCCCCTTTAAAATAAAACATACATATGCTATGACAGTGGCAGAAAGTGAAGCAATAAACCTCTCACCCTCCCCTAGGGTCGTGCATGGGGTCTCCATTACCCTTGGAGGCCACCATACTACCGGGAGACGGAAGAAAAACATGCAAGTGTTCACTCAAACGGATATATATTTGGTAGAAGCAAAACCCAAAGAACTTTCATAGAAAAATCCCTTTTTAACATATGTAGAATAGAATATACTAAGGGATCATACCTTGGGGTTTTAAAGCCCCTTTGAAGTGTGCAGCCTTCTCCTTGAAGCAAGAACAAGTGCTGGAGCCCTCCCTTTACACACCAACAGCGGGTGCTCTCCTTCTTGCTGGGGTGAAGATGGAGAAGAATAAGGGAAGAGGGAGTAGGAGAGCCTTGGGATAATGTTTGGAGGTTTGGGGAGCCAAAGGAGGCCAAATGGAAGGAGTTTCGGAGCAGGTGGTCTGAGGGAGAAAGGGTGGAAACCTGCACAAATGAGGCCAACCCCGGAAATCAAGTTGCTGTTTCCTTTTTATAGGCAACTTAATGTATCCGGCAACTCAGGCCGGATACACTAAGTGCCCTTCATATCCGGCGTTTATGGCCGGTTACACAGAGGCTTCTTTGTATCCAGTCTTCAATGTCGGATACAAAACATAATCATTCAGAAAATTAATGCCGCCGCGAATTTGTCGGGCAATCGGCGAGAATCTCGCGCGAAAATCTTTTTGTATCCGGTATTTGAGTCCGGATATACACAAGGGTATGTGTATCCGGCATATTTGACCGGATACAAATCAAGAAATTAAGGATTTGCCCTTCGACTTGACCGATTCGACCGATTTGACACTTTTGGATATCTACGGATTGCCCCGTACGAATTTCTATTTAGTCCTTGAGATTTTTGGATATTCAAGATTTAGTCCCTGAGATATTTTGCTGCGTTGGCTGCCACGTGTGCAGTTCCTGTGCCACGTGTGCAGTTTCTAGTTTTGCTGCTCGGAAACTTCGACAGCTCATACCTCCTTGATCCGAACTCCGATTTGAGAAAACTCAATTGCGTTAGACTCGTATCGGAGCCCTCTATCCAATGACATAGGGCTAAGCACTTGGCACAGGGTTCGAGGAAAAGTCAACTTTCAGTTCATCCTCAAGTTTGACCCGCCCATAGAACCCTCATTCGGACTCCGATTCCAGCAAACTCAGCTGCGTTGGACTCGTGTCGGGATTCTCTATCCACTGAGATAAAGCAAGGTAGCCAATTATCACTTGATCAAAAGGTCCAATTTCAACCCCTCAGGGCTTGACTTTTCTGCTTAGGGTTTTCATTTTTAGCACTTCCAGGGGTGCAAAAATAAGGTGCTTACACGCACCACCGGCAGTATAGAATCCTCAGGGACAAGGCAAAGGTGGATTTTAGAGTGGACCAGCACCACAGAGACAGCAGCCACCACCTCCACGCCCTCAGCAGACGAGGGTATATGTTGTAGTAGCTCAGGAGGATGAACAAGAGGGGGGATTTCCTGAGGAGGCCCGTGAGGAGGAGCAGGATGCCCCGCAGCTGGTTGGAGGTATTCTTTTCATACATGGTAGATCAGTTATATGTTTGTTTGATTCTGGTGCTTCCCGATCTTTTATTACTCCATGTTGTGCATCTCGTATTGGTCTGATTCCTACCACACTTGAGTCTGAGCTGATTGTGCACACACCATTGGGTGAGGCCACTAGAGTACAGACCGTGTTTAGAGATTGCACAATCCGATTGGGTTGTCTGGAGTTGCTAGGAGATTTAGTTGAGTTGAGATTTGGGGAGTTTGATGTGATTTTAGGCATCAACTGGTTGTATAGACACCACATGAGCATAGACTGTCACCGGGGTACTATTATGGTGAGTCGGCCAGGTCAGGTATGCACTGTTTCCACTGTGAGGGGTTGAGTGCACGTATCAGTTGAGTAGCTTCCATTGAGGTTGAGGAGGTAGTGACTGAGGCACCTAGTCTCTCTAGTGTGTTTGTGGCGTCAGAGTTTGAGGATGTATTTCCTGAGGATTTGCCGAGTTTACCACCACCCAGAGAGGTTGATTTCAGTATACAACTTCTACTTGGCACGGCAGCTGCTTCCAAACCTCCTTACAGGATGTCACAGCTGGAATTGTAATGCCCCAGATCCGAGTTACATAGTTAAACCGTAACACATTTCCAGAGGTTAGCATGTAACACAAGACTGCAATATCAGAGTGAAGGAAAAACATGAATATAACAATAACTATATAACAGAATGCGCTAAAATAATCCCAAACTGAAATAAACTCACATGACCAAGTAACTACTCGCAAGTATCGAGCTCTCCAAGAGTATCTGAAAACAAAACAAAAACAACGGAATGAGATACGAATATCTCAGCGAGCAGCACGCATGCACCAATACATTTTTCCTAGTTGTAAACATGGATCGAATAATACACAAGTAACGATGGCAATAACACGATTAATCGGACTAAACTCACAGTAATTCATTAGACAAAATGATATAGTTAATGAAAAAATAACTAGTATGTAATTAAATCTGAGTGCAGTTGTCAACTAATCCGACTAATCACGAAATCCAATATTATCATAAAACCACGTCTCAAGGAAACCGAATTTTCACAAGAATCCAATAAATGTATCTCGTGCCAAATAAATCAAAACCCAACATTGGTTAATGTCATGTAGTTGTTTAGATTTGTTAATCCACATGCCAGAGCGACATCCACACCTCCATGTACACAGTTCCGGCCTACTCAGGGTTTCGGAAACTCTGAAATGACAGCCTACTCAGGGTTTCGTCATCCAATTCCGGCCTACTCCGGGTTTTGGCATTGACAACCAGGCCTACTCAGGGTTTTTGGCTGCTCTACACCGGTCGTGGCAACACTCCATGGCCATGCCATTACACCAATAAAACATATACATCACATTACTAAGCTTAGACAAGGATCCAGGTGAAGCTCAACCAAAACAAAATAACAACTACATAAAACTTAACATTTGCAAAGCAATAACCAACCTTGGTCACCATCATGTATAATCCAATACAACTCATCACAAGTCATTCCAGACCAGAACAGCAACTCATGATATCTCAGAAAATATTCCAACTCAAAGCACATGTCCAAACGATAGTAAAAATCCATTTACCCACACCAAGATAAATTTTACAAATACAGTTCAGCACCTTGAACTCAAGAAAACCCGGATTAAACCAATTCACAATCGGAAAACAACATAAGACATAAAGAAAACTAAATCATTAAACCATAGTGACAGGAACAGAAAAATAACCTACCAATAGTCCTTCAATTATCACTTCGGGAACTCATAAGACTACCAATAAATTTGACTTAATGATCTCTGGGTGTTTTGACCAGATAAAATAATTCTAATATCCTAATCTAGTCTTTGGCTAAGAGGTTGAAGCCTCAAAGTGTCAAAAATATCTTCAAATTGATTAGCTGCATTGTTTTTGGAAATTTCATTGGGTGCGCTGACCTCAGGCCATTGGCGCCAGGTCGGCGCCAACTCTGCGGAACTGAAAATTCTCTTGCATTGAGCTGCCGCTGAGAGCCAGAAGGTTGGCGGCAGCTCGGCGGATACCCCTTTAGTTTTACGACTCTCTGTAATTGCAAAAATTCCATGACTGACCAAGTTTTAAACCTCTGTAACAATTTGCCTATACTTCTACCACCCTAAATAGATGATCCAATGCAAATCGAAATTAATCTAACGCACTCCAAAATCACACCTCAAAATTTCATCGAAAACCTAAGTACGAAACTAAGATATTCCATAAACATGCAGTTCGGCTAATCGCCAGGATCAAAATCCAAAACACAGATTAAGACGATGCTACTTACTTGTATTCAGGATTTTCTTCTAGCTTCCAACCTTTCTGATAATCTCCTCCGAAGAGCAAGGTTTATTGGCCGATGCCCTCAGGTCCAAGGCAGCATCCAATCTAAATACATCTGAGCTCGACCTCTGGTTTCTTTCCCCCAACCCGAAATTTTCAACCTAGCAGTATTTTTATAGCCTTCGCCAAACTCCACCCTTAACCTAATTTACTTATTGTCGCCCCGACTTAATCTTCAAAATCTAATATTTACCCTCCCCTAAGGTTAAGGATAATATTATTTATTCGGTTTTAAATTTTTAATCACTATTAATTACCATTTAGTATTCACCCACTTAAGTTTAAATAAAAATTCAAATTCCCCTTTGTTTTTCGATAGCCCGAAATCTCCACTCACAAGTATTTAATTAAGTCTACCAGTTAATCTGTTAATTAAATTCTTACTAAATCTGGGGTTTTACATTCTTCCCCCTAAAAAAATTTCGTCATCGAAATTTGTTTCATTTATTCTCATTCTACAATTCAGATTACTAATTTCAAAACTTCGCTTTCTTTCCTTTATTTCCATTTCTCAAACTATGATTTAATGTCAAAAATACTGTAGAAGAACTCTATAAAATTTCTATCTCAATCTGTACATATCAACGCGTCCACTTATATGCAATCTTGAGAAGGAATTTCACGATTTCTTCTAGTTTAACTAGCCTCAAAATATCAAATTCACAATACATATCTACACGCCTACTTGTACTAATACATACCCCATATTGCATAGAGTTTCATACTCCAGTGTAGTTCCACATGGTACCCTGCTTCCCTACACTTTGGCATGTCTCACTGCAACTGGCTTATCAAACAGCAATCGATATCTAGCAATAGTAATTTAATTATGCATTCATCCTCAATTATTATTATACGATCATATAAATTTCCCCACAAATTTTCTCATGTACTAGCAACCCTTAATATTATCAAGCAATGACCTGCAATTTCCAAAATTCCCGGAACAAGTCCTTGTACAAACTTTAATTTTTACTGCAGATAAAATTTAAGTTTCCTACTTTTTCCAATATTCTAAGGTTTTAAATAAATCAAGATGCATTCAACTTATGGAGCTAATATTTCCATCTATATACATCCATTATCTTTCTAAGTTAGTAAAATTAATACTAACTACCATATAATTTTAATTTATCCCTTTTTTTATAATTAAATCTTATTGTATTACCGCCTGGGAAAACTTAACATTCGAAATCTTCCAGTAACTGACTTGGGTTTAACCCAAGTCTTGCGCTAACCCAGCGGACCCGACGCAAAAATAAAATAAAATAAAATAAAAATTTAAACACTACAAAATCACGCCTGCTAGCTCATTTCTTACTTTGCTCACAAACACTATCCGCTGCTCCTCTCGTCGCTCGCCTGCTCACTGCCGCCAAGCTCTATTCGCTCGGCGCTAGCTTCCTTCAATCCCCAATCGACCAACTCCTCTCCTAATCACCACTCATAGGTACGCAAACCAATATGCTTTGATCCTAGATTGTTTTTTTTTTTTCCAAACTTCCAAAATGAACTTGCGGCTAGGGCATAAATTTCATAAAATTTGGTTTTCGATCAAAAATTTAGGGGCGTTTGGTTAAAATTCATTCTTTCATCTCTTAATCCACTCTTATCGTTGATTTGGACTTGTTTTAGTTGTCGATTACTACGTTTAACCCCACTTCTCATGTAAACCCCAATTTTCTGTTCGCTAACCCGAAAGATTGGTGCGGCCGTAGACAGCCGTTGGCGCTAGGTCGAAATTTTCTATTTGTTTCTCTTTATTTCCTAGATACTTCTAGGTTGGATTTGAACTAAATTTGTTGATGGTTTTTTTTTTACATTTTCCTCACTCGACGAGAAAACCCCACTTTCTGGTCGCGGTCGACTGTGCGCTGAGTTCTTCTAACTGAGCGACACTCAGCAGACCTTGGCGCACCCCTTTTTTTTCAACTTGTTTTCTCTTTCAAAACCCTACAATGATCTTCGCTTTAAATTTTTATTGTCTAGCTGTTTTAACCCATTGTTGTATGTTTTTATTGAAACTTGCTCTCTGGTTGCTCTTTATTTGTGGCAACTAAATATTATTCTTTTACTAACCCTGTTTCCTTTTTGTTCTTGTTGTTTCTTTATTCCCAAATCTGCTTTGTTTCGACTCTTAGATGACTAGAACCTCATCAGGGAATCCCTCCAAGAGGGCTAGGGTTGAGCCTAGGGATAATAGATTTCCTTCAGACAGAGCGCGAGAGACTTATGAGCGATACCTGCAGCATCGGGCTGTCCTAGTAGAGAGGGAGGTTCGGTTTGAGGACTTTGCCCCTTCTATTGAGGATACCTTTAGAGTCCATGGGTGGTTACCTGCTTTCCATGGCTTTACCCCTACTTGTGAGGAGTTAGTTCGGGAGTTTTACAGTAACATCCACGACATCTCTCCTGACCATACTTCCTTCTATGTTTATATCAAAGGCACCCGCTTTTTGATTCTCCTGACTTCATAGCAGCCAGTCTTCGTGTCCTTAGGGTAGAGCACCCAGTCCACCCTTACTCCAGTGAGACTATACCAGACTATTCTTCTATTGCCACCTTTATTACTGGCCAGGCGACAGAGTATACTAGAGTGGGTCCCCTCCATACCATTGGATTCTCGGTTGACACTTAAATTCTCATGAAGATCATCTTTACTGATCTCTGGCCTGTTTCTCATTTTTCTTCTCTTACTAGCTCTCGCTCTTTATTCCTCTATGCCATACGGAGGGGCGATTCCATCGACCTTCCTTCGGTGATTATCTCTATTATGGTTGGGGTTCATGAGGATCGTAGGCAATCTGTTGCCTTGCCCTAAAACTGTCTGATAGCTAGGCTCATTGCCGCTTCCCCGGCTCAGTACCCTAGATTCACTGCCTTGACCCCGAGTTAGCCCATTTGCAGGGCCACCATGAGTCTCACTCGTGCTAGGAGGGCTTTTGATACTGCTACGGAGCCTTGCCCCTTGCTCCTTTGATTTCCTTTCCTGCTCCTGTGGTTGCTCCCCCTTCATCTGATTTTCCATCTTCTTCATCTCTTTCCCCTTCCACTGATATTCCATCTTCTTCTTCTCTGCCCCCTTCCACTGATATTCCATCTTCTTCTTCTCTTCCCCCTTCCACTGGTATTCCATTTTCTTCTTATTTTCCCCTTTCACTGACATTCCCTCTACCTCTATTCCCACTTCTTTTGATGCTCCCCATTCTTCCTCTTCTGATCCTTCTCCATCTACCATTTCTGGCCTTTCCACTCTTATATCTACTTTGACAGGTGAGATTAGGACATTGTAGGAAGTAGTGAGGGCACTGGGCTTTCACATGATCCACACAGTGCGGCACATGGACGAGATGTCGATGGCTCAGACGGCGATACAGCAGACCCAGGAGGAAATTCAACGACAGCAGGAGTCGATGGGATGGTCGATATCGACCCTGTGGGGCAATGTACAGTTCATTCATGCCACCCACCACCGATTTATGCACTTTTTCATGGGCGACGACGAGTCCGATGCTGATGCCACAACGGGTGGTGCTACTGGCGACAAGGGTCCTATAGGAGGTGATGATGAGGCTGGAGAGGACGATGGTGGGGCTAGTGCGGCTGGGCCGGAGATGGAGACACTTACTCAGGAGAGAGTACCGGCGATGGAGGAGATGATACAGGACCTTCTAGCTGACTTTTAATTTCTTGGAGTCTTTGTATATATATATATATATATATATTTATTTATTTATTTATTTTTTGGCTATTAAGTTGTACTCCAAGCCTTGTACTTGGGATTCATATATATATATATATATATATATATATATATATATTACAGATCTTTTTGTTCACTTCCTGTTTATTTTTAATTTCTTCTTATTGTCCTGATGTGGAAGTTCATTTGCTTTTATTTGAACACTGCAATTTTAATCTAACCGATTTACAATGTAATATTCACCATTAATATAGGTAATTATCTTAATACCGTATATCGCATATACAAATCGTACCATATTAAATAACGTAAAAAAAAATCAAACAGATCCATAAGAAGAATACTCTCAACCTATTTTTCCTACTCTTTGGATTCCTACCTAGCGAGCACACAATCCCCCAAGGTCGTCCAAGAGTGTCCTAGTCCTATGTCATGCTTCCTTGTAAAACTCTGATATGGTCTCTGATACCATCTGTAACGTGTAAAAACCTGAATTTTCCTTAAATAATAAATTAAATTAATAAATAATATTCTTGAGAGTTATAATTGATGGAAATATTTTATTATTGTAGGGGATGATGTAATTAGTGGAGATCCAGAGTTGGATGCAGATCTGACCGTCCGATCATGAGATATCGAGGTATGTATTCTGATTGGGCAGTGTGTATAGGGAAGTTATATGTGAGATACATGGGATCAAGGAGTATATATATCAATTAAATAACCTAAAACGTATTCGTTGTATTCTCGCTTGTATTCGACAACAGCCGCAAGCGACAAACCAAGCCGAGCGACTGAGGAGGAAGAAGAATGAGGAGGAAAGGTCTGGTTTTGGTGTTCTTCATCGTCCGGGGGTTATATCACGTCTGTGAGTGTAGTTGGTTGGAGAAGAAGGAAAAGCACGCACGTTCAAGAGGTAGGTGACACCGTTTACATTCGTTTTTGGTATTTTACGTTCGTTTAATCGCAAGAGCATGTTTTTATATGATCTATTGATGTATTTAGTTTAGTATCAATGTTATATGTATGATAGAAAGAGATTGAATGAGAAAAATCACGATTTAAAACTGTTTCTGTTCGTTTTTGGATGACTGCCGACTTCGACTGTACTCGGCGATCATCGGCGATCTTCGGTGCTAGTTAAAAATCTCAGAGCACCGAAGACCGCTTGAAGACGTACCATCGGCGTCCTATTTTGCACTACCGCCGATCACAGACCGCGCGGGGCGATCCTAGGCGCTCTGTTCAGATTTTGCAGGTTTTCGAAATTTCAAACCTTGATTCAATTCCAAACTACTTTTAGACAATTTTAATGATTAATTCAGATGTTTTAAAACTAAAATAAATTATCTAATTCCCTGTTTTAAAGAAAAATAAATTAGGAAGGTATTTAGGACGTTAGTTGCCAAACTTTGAAAGAAATGGAGAAACCTAGTTGTTGGAAAACCTAACTAGTATTTAATTACTAGAACATCTTTTAAACTACACTATAAACCAGAAAACTTCATAAAGAGAATTCAGAACTCAGATGACCTGAATATTGAAGTAATTGACAAATTTAACCTTTATATGCCGCTAGGCACCAACCCCTATAGAAATATTATATTTTAGGGAATTTTGGAGTCTAGTGGGCATAACTGGTTATGGATCCATAGTTGTTGCTAGATAGCTGAGGGATATGTCATTTGGGTTGAGTTTCTCCCTTGTGCGATGCGCTTCCTTGCAAGTTAGTTTGTCTGGGAAGGTCCTATGTCTAGAGGGACACCCCGGTGAGCCGCTGGTGATTCCCTGTACATGTGGATAAGCGACCATCTCCATGTATTTATTTTGGTGCTACATGCTGGTGGTACATGCCAACTTTGATGGGTACATGTGCAATAAGTCAGTGACTGCAGCTCTTGTCTAAGCTGCGCTGAATGGGACTTGAGTATCATTAGTAGCATTGCTCCTAAGCCGCACGGTGGTATAGCGATTGGTTGAGAATCATCTCAAAAGTTTTATCTATCTTTGTGAGTCCTACAATGACACTGAAATCACAACACTTGTTATTATTATTGTATACATGCTGGAGGCATGTGATTGAGATATTAGTCGAATATGACTTTTTAGTGCATTCTAGCAAAGTATGAACTATGTTATTGATTTGGATATTGGATTCTTATAATAGAACTTGCTGAAATTCATCTCTAGAACTGTTTATCATACTATTTTGTAGTCATGAATGATACGAATGATTATACGAGCCTGCTTAATCGTACATGAACTGTTATTTTACTTATATGAACTGTTTAATCATGCAAGTGTTACCTACTGGGATATTCGTATCTCACCCTACTTTTATTTCATTTTTCAGCTGATACGCGAGAGGGGGATCCTAGTGATTTCCAGGGAGAAGTAGCTAAGTATATACCGGAGGATTACTTTTATCCGAATCTTGTTTGAGGTGGAGGATTGTTTAGACTTAGTCATATTATATAGACTATTATTGATTTGGATTTGATGTACTAGAGAGAGGAGAGAGATAGTAACCATTTTATTTTACTAGACTTTGATATTAATGATTGATGATTAACTTTAATGTTTATCTGAGGATTTTACACTAGACTTCCGCTCATACTTGTTTCCGCACTCTGATAGTTTAATTAATTGAATGGATTTTTAATTCTTTACTCCAGTGTATTCTTCATGTTTATTTGATATGGGCCAGTAACACCTAGGATTTGGTTGTTGAACTGTATTCGGGTTGTTACAGTAGCGAACCGGGTTCGGGTCGGGTGAGTTTTCACTGACCTGGGTTCGAGGTGTTATAGAGATGGTATCAGAGCAATGGTCCTAAACCTTAGATAGCCAGCTTTAGGGGAATGGGATTGTGAGTACGCTATATAGAACTCCTAGAATTATTGGATTCTAACAAGTGAATTTGTATTTTGCAGATGGCTGGTAGAGGAAGACATGCTAGAGCTGATCCTATTGAGGAGGAGCAGCAGGATGTTCCATTACCTCTACCACCTCCAGGGGCTGATGTGTGGGCTGTTGTTAGCATCTTGGCAGAGCTTCTTGCCAAGGAAAGGGACGAGAGACTGAGCCAGCACGGCAATGGTGGAAACGGTGGCAATGGTCACGAGGATAAGGCTGTACATAAGAGGGCCATACAGACGGCCAAGGATCTAGAGTAGTTCAGGAAGTTGGATCCACCTATCTTTAGTCGATGACCAGATCCTATGGAGGCTGAGAGATGGCTGATGCGAGTCAAGTGGATTTTTGAGGCCATGGGATGCCCGATGGACCGGAGAGTGCGATTGGCAGCTTTCTTATTTGAGGGCGAGGCAGTTCACTAGTGGACAGCCAGGAAGAGGCAGGACCCACAGGCTACGTATATGACGTGGGATAGATTCAGAAAGGTCTTCTATGACCAATACTTTTCTGAGGAGGTCCGGTTCAAGAAGGAGTGGGAATTTATGGAGATTACCCAGGAGAGCCAGACAATGGCCCAGTACGAGGCTAGATTTGCAGCCTTGTCTCGATTTGCACCTCACATGACACAGGATGAAAGGAGGTTGACTTCACACTTTGAGCGGGGTCTGAAGCCAGAGATTAAGAGTATGCTGACAGTACTCTTATGAACAGAACTAAAGGACGTGGTACGTAGAGCCACGAGGGCTGAGAGTGACATAGAGGCTAGAGTGAGCCAGAGCAGAGCTAGACCACTTATGAGGCCGACAGACCAGAGAGGTTTTCTTAGTGGAAACAAGAGGCCCAGAGACTGGACTAGGGCGGAGCCTGCAGGTATCATGTACCTGGTTCGTGTGTCGTAGCACCGGGCACTTGTTACCGATGCAGAAAGGTGGGTCACAGGATCACCGACCGTCGATTCTCTCCTAGCTATCAGTCTTTAGCAGTACCATGACCAACATTACCATAGCCAAAGACCGCACCTGTTTTTCCACAGAGGCCACAGTTTCAGCAGCCAGCTCAGAGAGAACCAGTTGGGTAGAAGCCCCAGGGCAGAGGACCAGTTCAGAGAGGAGGCTAGAGGCAGGCAGTACCTACTCAATAGCCGCAGTCAGCGAGAGTGTATGTAGTGGAGGCACATGAGGAGCATGAGCTTGATCGTATGGAGGATATCGAGGCTGATCACGAGGCACCTGAGCTGATTGGAGGTATTTTTTTCATCTGTGGTAGATCAGCATGTGTTCTGTTTGATTCTGGTGCTTCGCATTCATTTATATCACCTGCTTGTGCACGACGGATTGGTTTCTCACCCACTGAATTGGAGGTTGCATTGTCTATATACACACCTTTGGGAGAGTCTACTAGAGTTGAACATACATGTAAGTGTGAAAACTCACACTCCTTATATGGCAAATGTTTGACAAATTATATCTTCTAATAATCTTCAAGATGTGCAGAATCAAAATGTAAGTTCTGTGAATTTAGTAAAGAGGAAGGTGATGCTGCCACACAGCTACCACTTCGCTGGTAGCTCAAGGAAATGTAAGGTTTTCTAAATAAAGAATATTTCCTAAAGGCACTTGTGAGGAACAACGCCGCTACCACTCCGCTGGCAACGCATAAGTGAAATAGCGCATTGAAAATAAAGAGCGCGCACCTGCGTCGTAAGGCGATGCTGACACGCCGCTGGTAGCGCAGAGCAAGATTGAAGAATCTAAAAATCAGTTCTGCACATGCCGCGTTCCCTCCCGCTAGCAGCGCGCCCTTAACTGGGTCAGTTTGGATTTGAGCGGGACTTGAGTTCGCTTCCAGCCGTCTACCCCGATCGCAAGGCGACGCCACCAGCGCTCGATGCGATCTGAGTTTTTCTTCTTTCAATAGACGAGCTGTATTTTTTAGAAATGACTTTTTCTTTTGATCAATTCGATTTGGATCTTGAGGTGTTCGAGATTCAATCAATTCATCTTTAGAGAGTCGGTGATCGAGTGAGGGGGAGATCTGAGAGAGATCTCCTGGAATTGAAGTTTGAGGATTCTTCTTCATTTCGGAACTTCACATGATCGTATGATCTCCTGGATTGGTGATCGAGCTTGATGGATGCATAGGTGGATTCCTATTGCATTGGATCATCTCAGTGGGCTCTGAGGTGATTGTTACGATCTGGAGTGATCGTGAATTGCAGCTTGTGGATTCAAGTTGTGTTACAGTTCGTAGATTCGAGCTATGAATTGCTGTTGAGTGAGTTCAATTGTAAAGGTTAAGTGTGTTTTCCTTTGTAATTGCTTTTCATTTAATAGTGGAGATTCTAAGGGTTAGTCGCCTCATATAGACTCGAGGTTTTTCCTGGATCTGGATTCAGGTTTCCTCGTATAAATTCTGTGTGTATGTTTCCGTATTGTTAAGATCAAAATTGTTGTAGATCGAGGACCTGTAGAGTAGTCTCCTACTCTTTCAATTGGTATCAAAGCCTATTCACTTTGAATTATTATACAAAGTGAGATCTAGATCTATAGCATGGACTTTGGAAAAGAAGGAGGATCTGCCTCTAGACCTCCATTATTCGAAGGTAACAATTATCATTATTGGAAAGCAAGGATGAGAGCTTACCTGAAATCTATCGATGAGCGTGTCTGGCTCTCAGTATGTAATGGTTATCATCCACCAAAAATCACAACAGAAGGAGGTGTTGTGATGCCTAAACCTCATGATCAGTGGAGTAAAGCTGAATCTGATCTATGTGGATGGAACAACAAGGCAATGAATGCCTTATTTTGTGCTGTAAGTGTTGAGGAATTTAGGAGAATTTCCTCATGTGAAGTAGGTAAGGAAGCTTGGGACATTCTTGAGGTCACTCATGAAGGAACCTCAGCTGTCAAGCTGTCTAGACTTCAAAGACTTACAACATCTTTCGAAACTCTATACATGAAAGATGATGAGTCCTTTGATGAATTTTATGCTAGACTTTCGGATATTGTTAATTCGAGCTTTAACCTTGGAGAAAAGATCTCTACATCCAAGGTTGTTATAAAGATCTTGAGATCTTTGCCTGAAAAATTCAGACCAAAAGTTACTGCCATTCAAGAGGCAAAAGATGTGGATACCATGAGAATTGAAGATCTTGTAGGATCTTTACAGACTTATGAGCTAGATCTGAATATTCCTAAAAGGAGTAAAGGAATAGCTCTAAAATCTGTAAATAATGAAGAATCAGATGATTCTGAAGTAGATCTGGATGAATTAGTTCTCTTAGCTAAAAAGTTCAAGAGAATGTTTAAAAAGAGACAATCTAATCCTTTATTATCCATGGACAGATCTAATAGAAGATCTGATAAGAAAATTTCTGATCTAAGAAAGGAGAAGAAATTTTCTCAGAACATTGAAGTTCAATGCTATAAATGTAGAGGATTTGGACATGTTGCTTCTGAATGTCCCTCAAAGGATAAAAAGAAAAAGACAAATTATCAGGTTACTTGGGATGACAGTAATACTGATAATTCTTCACAGTCAGATGAAGATATTTCTGCTAATTTTACTGCTTTCAATTCCTTTTACTCATCTTCTTCTGGTAGTTCAATCTCTGACATTGTAGGAGATAATAAAGAAAGTTTATCAGATGATGAAGAAGAATTACAAGAAGCATACAATCAGCTATATAAGGAATTCAATAGAGCTCAGAAGAAAGTCAAGAAACTGAGTAAAAAATTGAAGGAGTCAGAAATAGAGAAAAATAAAGCTTTTGCAGAAATAGATTCAATAAACAAGAAGATACTTGAAAGACATGTCAAAGAAAATTTTCTGGTAACTTCTTTGACTGAAAAAACTGAAAAATTAAAAGAAAAGGAAGTTCAGATTTCTGCACTTCAAGGTAAAGTTATTGAACTTGAGAAATTATCAAATTCAATTAAATCTAATGCTTCAAATTTTTCTGCAGGAAATCATCAAATTGAAAAGATTTGGAAAAATCAAAGAAGAGCTGGAAATAAGCATGGAATTGGATTTACAAGAAACTCAGTTCAGAAAAATTCAGAAATGAGAGAGATTATCTTTGTTCCAGCAAATAGACAAAAAGGAAAAGAAAAAGTTGATGAGGAATCAACTTCAGAGGAAGTTACTGAAAGCTCAAATTCTGATGAAAAGAGAATGATTGAAAAGCTTGATGTAAGTAATCAAAACAAGGAATTTTCACAAAAAATTTCTGCTGGAGAAGTAAGCTCAACAGGTAAATCTTCAAAATCTGAAAAATCTAAATCTGTACAGTTTAGAAATACTGTCAAATCTGGAAATTTTGATTCTTCTGAATATAGGTTCATACCTGTGTGCCATAATTGTAATAAAAGAGGTCATATAAGACCAAATTGTCATGTTTTGCATGGTTTTCCCAAGGGATATTTTGACAGTAAGAGGAAAGTAAATCAAAGTCAGTCCTTGGATTTACATAACAGATTTGATTCCTTGTTAAAATTGACTGAATCATTAAATAAGGAAGTTACAAATCTGTCAAAGAAACTTCCTTCAAAATCTCAAGTTGTTGATGAAGGTACTTCTCAGAAAACACATGAAAAACAGATTTGGGTTAGAAAAGACTTCTTAGTTGGAAATGTGGTTCATATAGCTTTGAAAGTTCATGATGTCAACATGTGGTACTTGGATAGTGGTTGTTCAAGACATATGTGTGGACATAAGTCTATGTTTAGTACCTTTGAAGAATATTTTGGTGGAAGTGTAACATTTGGTGATGGAAGCACTTCTCAAGTCAAAGGTAAAGGAACAGTCACTGGTCCTAATGGAGTTTGTCTAAAGAATGTGTTATTTGTATCTGGTTTGTAGGCAAACTTAATTAGTATTAGCCAGTTATGTGATTCAAGATTGTTTGTCAACTTTACCAGAAAAGAATGTAAAATTTTGGATAATTCTGGTAGAACAGTTCTTATAGGTGTAAGAACAAGTGACAATTGTTATGGAATCATTGGAAACAATGAAAGCTCTTTAAAATCCTTTATATGCAATGAAATTGATTTGTGGCATAGAAGACTTGGTCACATTAACTATATAGATTTGTCAAAAATCTCTAAGTCTGAATTGGTTAGAGGAATTCCCAAGTTTGGGAACAATAAAAAGAAAGAAATGTGTGGTCCTTGCAATCAAGGAAAGCAAATCAAAGCCACACACAAGAAAACCAACATTGTAGGAACCTCTAGACCATTAGAACTGATTCATATGGACTTGATGGGACCTACAAAGACTGAAAGTCTTTGAGAAAAGAGGTATATCTTTGTTGCTGTAGATGACTACAGTAGATACACCTGGGTAAATTTTCTAAGAGAAAAATCTGAATGTTTTGATTGCTTTAAACAATTGTGCTGTCAAATTCAAGTTGAAAAGAACTTGCAAATAGGGAGGATTGTTAGAATAAGATCTGATCATGGGACAGAATTTGAAAATCAGATGTTTTCCAAGTTTTGTGAAGAACAAGGAATTAAACATGAATTTTCTGCTCCTAAGACCCCACAACAAAATGGAGTTGCGGAAAGGAAGAATAGAGTTTTGCAAGAAATGGCTAGAACCATGATGATAGCCAAGAAAGTGTCAACAAAATTCTGGGCTGAAGCAATAAATACTGCCTGTTATATATGTAACAGAGTATATGTCAGATCTGGGTGGAAACAAACTCCTTATGAAATTTGGAAAGGAAAACAGCCAAACTTGAAATATTTTAGAGTTTTTGGAAGTAAATGTTATATCCTAAGGGACAGAGAAAATCTAGGAAAATTTGATTCTAGAAGTGATGAAGGAATTTTTCTAGGATATTCCTCTTCAAGTAGAGCATACAGAGTTTTTAACTTGCAAAAATCTGTTGTAATGGAGTCTATTAATGTGTTAATAGATGATGAAGGAATTGAATGTGAATTTTTGTAGGTTGTAGATGAAGAGGATGAAATCAAAGATGCTTCCTCAAGCAATGAAGTTGTTCCTCTGACAAAAACTCTCAAAGACCACCCAACTGAGCAAGTTGTTGGAAATATTTCAGATGGAGTAAGAACAAGACATCAATTACATAATGAGGTAAGATTTTCTTCTTATTTATCTCAATTTGAGCCAAAATCTTATAAAGATGTCTTGTTGGATGACTCTTGGTTAAATGCTATGCATGAAGAACTAAACCAATTTACTAGAAATAATGTATGGGAATTGGTTGAAAGACCCTCTAATCTGAATGTGATAGGAACCAAATGAATTTTTAAGAACAAATCTGATGAGAATGGGGTTGTAACCAGAAATAAAGCTAGACTTGTTGCTCAGGGATACACCCAAGTAGAAGGAATAGATTTTGATGAAACCTTTGCTCCTGTAGCTAGGTTAGAGTCAATCAAATTGCTTTTGTCTATTGCATGCTATTTGAAGTTTAAACTGTTTCAAATGGATGTTAAGAGTGCATTCTTGAATGGATATCTGAATGAAGAGGTTTATGTAGAGCAACCTAAAGGATTTGAGGACTCAAATTATCCTAAACATGTTTATAAGCTGAACAAGGCCTTGTATGGACTCAAACAAGCTCCTAGAGCTTGGTATGAGAGACTCACCTCCTTCTTACTTGAATCTGGATTTATGAGAGGAAATGTGGATAAAACTCTCTTTATTCAAAGAGAGTCCAAGCATATTTTGATTGCTCAAATCTATGTTGATGATATAGTGTTTGGATCTACTTCTGAAACTCATGCTCATTCCTTTGGAGACTTAATGAAGAGTGAATTTGAGATGAGTATGATGGGTGAACTGAATTTTTTCTTAGGACTTCAGATTTATCAATCTAAACAAGGGATTTTTATCTCTCAAGCAAAATATGCAAGAAATCTAGTCAAGAGATTCAATTTAATTCATGCAAAACATGCTAGGACTCCTATGAGTACTAGCTTAAAGCTTGGAAAAGATGAATCTGGGAAGGATATAGATCATACCTTATACAGAGGGATGATTGGAAGTCTTCTGTACTTAACAGCAAGTAGACCTGATATAAGTTTTAGTGTTGGAGTTTGTGCAAGATATCAGGCTAATCCGAAAGAATCTCATCTAAATGCTGTGAAAAGGATTATAAAGTATGTAAATGGAACTGTTGATCTGGGAATTTGGTTCTCCAAAGAAACAAACCCATATCTTACGGGATATACTGATGCTGATTGGGCTGGGTGTATGGATGAGAGAAAAAGCACCTCTGGTGGTTGCTTTTATATGGGTAATAACCTCATTGCTTGGTTAAGCAAAAAGCAAAACTCAGTTTCACTGAGTACAGCTGAAGCAGAGTACGTTGCTGCAGGTAGCAGCTGTACTCAACTAATTTGGATGAAACAAATGCTATCTGATTATGGTTTAGATCAGGATCAAATGATTCTCTTCTGTGACAATCAAAGTGCCATAAATATTTCCAAAAATCCTGTTCAACGCTCAAGGACTAAACATATAGACATCAGGCATCACTTTATAAGAGAGTTAATTGAAGACAAAACTGTTATGATTGAATATATATCTACTGAAAAACAGTTGGCTGATATTTTCACTAAACCTTTAGATTAGAACAGATTTGAAACTCTTAGGAAATCCCTAGGAGTATGCTCTCAAAACTGAAAATCAGGTTCTGTTTTGAGTTAATTTAGATGTAAAATGATTTACATGTCTGTTCAAAATGAACGTATGTGTTCTTGATACTAAAATCTTAATTCAGGAAGCTTGAGTCTATGCATATTGATAGAAATGTCTTGTAATCAACTATCAATTTTGTCTTAAACACCTTTGTGTATTGAAGTTTATTGTGTGTTGAAGCTTGGGATCTATAGGCTATCACCTTTATGAAAAGAAAAGTTTTGGAAATGGCTGCCATAGAGATTAGAGTGAAAGCCACTGTAATTCTCAAAAAGAAAAAGAGAAAGAAGGTATATTCTTGTAATGAACTGTAAACTCAGGTTTTTTAAGGGTCAATGCCTTCTATAAAAAGAAAAGAAAAAGATATCAGAAAAGGCTACCTATCTCTGATGTGCGAAAGCCACCAAAATGAAGTTTGGGGTATGTCTATACTTTCCAAGTATAATTACACTAAAATAGCCTTCCATATGTATAAAGTGTAAAAGTCAAAAATGTATTTCACACACTACACAAGCATTGATTCATTGATATGCATGTGTGCTCAATATCTTGAAGAAAATTTATAGTATGAGAAACCATTAAGGAAATTTTTGCCATAGATATGAAATGTATCACATCTGAATTAACCTTGATAGGTTCTTCAAAATCAGTTTTGTGATGATTACTTCTTGGATTGAATAAAAGTTGATTATCTGGATGATTTTTAGTTCAGTTAAAATCTTAGCTTTGTGTTTAGATGTATGATTTCTTCCTAAAGAATAGTTCAAACTCATTTTATAAATTTTTGCCTTGTGATTGTATTTTTTTGATTGTGCATGTGCACCTTCTACGTCGCTAGAAGCGTGCTGGTAGCACTCTCCTTTCTTTCATGCTTTGGCACCTGCCATGTTAAGCGTCGCTGGATGCACGCTGGCAGCAAAATCTATTTGCCTATAAAAAGGGGAAATCTATTTCACTTTTTACCTCTATCTTTTTGTCTTTGTCTGCGATTCACCTCGCTCCTCGCGTCGTGGTGCTTCGTTGCCTTCGTTCTTCCCTTCCTTCAACTTGTCAACTGTTCAGGTAAAAAAAAATTTTTTACTGTCTTCGTCTTGCTTCTTCATTTTCTTCTTCCAGTTGCAGTGTTCTTCTCTCGTTCTTTTAAGTTAGGGTTTGATAGATTGTTCTGCCATTAGGGCTTTGTCGTGCGTTGCTTGTTTCTGTTTGTTTGTTCTCTCTCTTCTATTTTTTTACTCCTGTATCTTCATCATGCCTCCCAAGAAAAAGCCTAGGACTGATTCTCCTTCCACCTCTTCTCCTTCGGTGAGAACCACTCCTGCTACATCTTCTCCTCCAGTGAGAACCTCTCCGGTTGTCTCTTCTCCACCGGTGAGACCCCCATCCCCATTACCTTCATCTGAACCATTCATTGGAAATGGTTTGTCTGATTATAATGATTTCTTTAAGCACAGACCACTCCTCTTGGAAAGGGCCATTAAGCTTGACTCCTTCTCTAACACTTCGCTCTTCTCCTTGTTTTCAGACAATGGATGGAAGAAATTTGCTCTGATAAATGGTTTTGCTTATCAAGACCTGGTTCGAGAGTTCTATTCGAACCTCCACCATCTTCATCTTGCAAATCAAGGCTTCGTCAAAGCCTATGTCCGGGGCATCTCTTTCGGCTTCTCGAAAGAACTTATCTCCTCTCTTCTAGAACTGCCCATTGTTGAATCTCCTTCTTTTGACTTTCTAGCCTCTCACTCTGATCCTCCCATGGAGTTAATAATTTCTTCTCTTATTGTTCAGGGTGCTCCCACCTCCATCAAAAATAAGCCAAACTATCTTCCTCATGGCTCTCTCCAAGATCTTCTCAGGATCTTGAATCTGTTCATTTGTGCTTCTCTTGTTCCCTCAGATCATCATTCTGAGATTTCTCTCTCTCGAGCAAGACTCCTTCATGCTCTATGGAGCAGAGAGAGCGTCTGTCTCCCTTCCATCATCTTCAATCAAATCATCCAGTCTAGGAATTTGAAATCCAAGGCTTCTGCTCTTCCCTTTGGGATTTTCATCACTTACTTGTGCATTCACCAAGGGATCCTACCTGATCCTGTTGAATTGATCCTTCACCTCAAACCTCCCATTGATGCCTCCACCCTTACCAGAAGCAAAAGAGCAAATCCCTTTCGGTTGGCTTCTTCGGAGCCTTCTTCTTCTCAATCCTCCTTGTCCAGTTCTGATGCTATGGCAATCATGGACAAGTTGAATTCCATGCAAGCCTCCCAGGAGGCTTTCAATTCTGAAGTAAGGGCTCACATGCTCATGATGAGCATGTTCAAATCCAAGACCCAAGAGAAGCTGGATAAGCTTGCAAAGGATGTAGATTTTGCATGTGGAGAGGTGCAAAGGGATGTTGCTGCGCAGCAACGCATGCAAAATGAAGCTGATCATTTTCTGGGTAGCATTCGAAGAACCCAGTTGGAGATGGATCACAAGTTGTGTTGGCTGCACTCCCGGTCCCAAGATCCGTACAGGCATTATTCAAGAACTTGGGAACCAAAACCACCTCCCAAAAAGGGGGAGTCTTCTGGTTGATGATGCTGCTGGTTGATGATCACAAGTTTTGTTTGTTTTGTTGTTTTTGTGTTTTCTGGAAGTTGGTTTAAGGGGGAGATTTTTTGGTTGAATGTATATATATCTTTTGAACAATGTATATTTTTTTGGAAATGAATGAAATTTTGAGTTCTCCCTTATCATTGTGTTTTGCATTTTTAAATGGAGATCAATATTATCTGAATTTGATATTAAGCACTGTTTTAAGTTTGTTGTCAGGCATTTGCCAAGGGGGAGATTGTAAGTGTGAAAACTCACACTCCTTATATGGCAAATGTTTGACAAATTATATCTTCTAATAATCTTCAAGATGTGCAGAATCAAAATGTAAGTTCTGTGAATTTAGTAAAGAGGAAGGTGATGCTGCCACACAGCTACCACTTCGCTGGTAGCTCAAGGAAATGTAAGGTTTTCTAAATAAAGAATATTTCGTAAAGGCACTTGCGAGGAACAACGCCGCTACCACTCCACTGGCAGCGCATAAGTGAAATAGCGCATTGAAAATAAAGAGTGTGCACCTGCGTCGTAAGGCGACGCTGATATGCCGCTGACAGCGCATGAGTCATGCAGTGCTTTGAAAGTAAAGAACGCGCACCTGGCTCGTAAGACGACGATGAAACGCCGCTGGTAGTGCAGAGCAAGATTGAAGAATCTAAAAATCAGTTGTGCACATGCCGTGTCCCTCCCGCTAGCAGCGCGCCCTTAACTGGGTCAGTTTGGATTTGAGCGGGACTTGAGTTCGCTTCCAGCCGTCTACCCCGATCGCAAGGCGACGCCACTAGCGCTCGATGCGATTTGAGTTTTTCTTCTTTAAATAGACGAGCTGTATTTTTTATAAAGGACTTTTTCTTTTGATCAATTTGATTTGGATCTTGAGGTGTTCGAGATTCAATCAATTCATCTTTAGAGAGTCGGTGATCGAGTGAGGGGGAGATCTGAGAGAGATCTCCTGGAATTGAAGTTTGAGGATTCTTCTTCATTTCGGAACTTCACATGATCGTATGATCTCCTGGATTGGTGATCGAGCTTGATGGATGCATAGGTGGATTCCTATTGCATTGGATCATCTCAGTGGGCTCTGAGGTGATTGTTACGATCTGGAGTGATCGTGAATTGCAGCTTGTGGATTCAAGTTGTGTTACAGTTCGTAGATTCGAGCTATGGATTGCTGTTGAGTGAGTTCAATTGTAAAGGTTAAGTGTGTTTTCCTTTGTAATTGCTTTTCATTTAATAGTGGAGATTCTAAGGGTTAGTCGCCTCATATAGACTCGAGGTTTTTCCTGGATCTGGATTCAGGTTTCCTCGTATAAATTCTGTGTGTATGTTTCCGTATTGTTAAGATCAAAATTGTTGTAGATCGAGGACTTGTAGAGTAGTCTCCTACTCTTTCAATACGTATAGAGATTGCATGATTAGATTTGGTAGACTAGAGTGTAGACACCTGATTTTTGCACCCCTAAAATGGCAAAAAATGAAAAGTCAAATTTTTAGTCAAACCCTGAGGGGGTCAAAAAATTGACTTTTTGATTCAAGATAATTTGGCCATCAAACTTTACATCATTGAAAAGAGCATTTCGACACGGTTCTAACGCAACTGAGTTTGCTGGAATCGGAGTCCAGGTGAGGAAAATATGGCCCGGTCAAACTTCTAGAGAGCAAAAAGTTGACTTTTTGCTCGGCCCCAATCCAACTGCCGAAATTGATCTCAAAAGATAACTGGTTCCGAGATGATTCCAACGACATTAAGTTTGCTCAAATCGGACACCAGATGAAGAAGTTATGAGCAGTTGAAATTTCAGAAAAACTGCCCATGTGGCAAAAAAGGCAGCAAAAATGGAATAAACCAACAAAACAAATAAAATAAAAGTGTTTAATAATATTTTAATAAAGAGAATCTCGCTTTTTTAATAAAATAATCGAAAAATCGAATGTAAATCTTGCACAAAACCAAATTGAATAAAGATTTGAAATCCAAACATTTTTAAAACGTGCTGGACCGTATTTAGATTACGGGCAAGGCATGCCCGTATTTGAAATACGGGCAAGATTCTCTAAGCAGACACGCGTCGCTGTACGGCGGGACACGCGTCCCGTACGGCCGAATCTGCGATAATTGCATATATTCGTTTTTCGCCCGTACTTAAATTACGGGCAAGGCACGCCCGTACTTGAAGTACGGGCGAGGCACGCCCGTAGTTCAAATACGGGCACGGGATTTTTGCCTATAAATAGAGAGGCCACCCCCCTTCATTTGGACAAGCCCTCTCCCCTTTGGCCTACCCCCTCTCCCTCCTGGTGTACTCCACGACCCCATGCTGCCCAACCACCACCACCCTTAGCCCAAACTTGTTTTATTCCTAAAATACCCTCACCTTGCATGAACCATGTCCTAAGTCCCTCTTTCATCTTGTAAGTATAAACAACCCACTAAACCTCTGCTGAAATCCATCCAGAATTCTTCGGAGGACGCGGAAGCGCTGCCCAATTCACCGGAGAACTCATCAAAACCACATTGTAAGTATGTTGGATTTTATAAAAATCTTCATTTCTTTGCTTCTAAGTTTCTTTTAAATACCTTCCTATGTTACTAACTTGATTGTTATTTTTGAGTATCATGAGGATGTGGTATAATGAAATGGATCATTGCAAGGAAGAAAGAAAAGAAGTGTCTAAAGAACACTTCAATAAATTTAAGCAAATAACCTTTATTAGTTCCTAATGTGACAAGACTGAACCCTTCTTGAAGACAAATGGGTTCCCTATGATTTCCCATTTCCCTTCTTCACAAGATGATCATGGACAATCCAGAAAGCTGTTAGCACTCATATTGAACAAGAAGAAAGAAGAATGAAGGCCTTTTAGGCCAAATGAAGCCAATGAAGTATCCTGAAGAGTCTCGAAGCCCAGTTGAAGCTGCAGAAACACCAAAGGAAGCCGCCAGAATGATCTCAGAAAGAATCGGCAGCAAACATGCAAATTGAGTTTTGCCCGTAAACTCAGGCCGGTCCAACCTGGACCGTGTTTGCTTCACGGGCAGAAGAGACTGGAATCAGTTCACGGTCAGGCTGGACCGTAGAGAGAATACGGGCGATTGTAATATAACTTAAAAAGTGTAATTTCTTGGTTCGGTTGGACCAATTCCGGTCTGAGCCGGCCTGAACCACTCCCCTTAACCTTTTTGGGCTTTCTTAAGCCCATTTTGGACTTTGGGCCTAGATAGGCCCATCAAGACCCCTTAGGCCCACTTGTGGGGCCCATTTCAGACTGGCCCAAACCCGGCCCGTTTTCAATAAAACGGGCCCAGGCCACTAGATTTTGGCTAATGGGCCCATTCCAAGCCCACTAAGCCCAAACTAAAATTGTAAATATGTAAAACTTAATAAAATAACCAAATGGGTTACCCAATAACCCAACTGGGCCCAAGGCCCAACCATGGCAACCCACGGGTCTTCCAACGGGACCCGGGTCCGACCCACTTCACTTAAATAAATAAAAAGATAAAATCAAATAAAAAGGGACCCACACCTTCAGAGGGCCCCGCCAGACCTAACAAGGCAGCATGCTGGTCTAGGAAAAGGGTGAACTTGACTCAAAAACCAGGGAGACCCGAGGGACCTGTCAAACCGACGGGGCGGACCGGGGTGTCTTTAGGACTTCCCCGAACCGTAACCGAGGACTTAGCTAGATCTCTAATAAGCCGCAGACCAGACTTAGACCCGGATAGGGCAAATCCGTGTCTGCCTGCACTCTCAGGCAGTGGCGACTCTGAATATCCCGAGGCACGCACCGAAGGTGCGCCCGATGTGCGATCTAGTCCAGGTTTAGGTGCGCACAGCTTGGCGACTCTGCTGGGGACCCTCAACCCAGTCGGACCCTGGTTATCAAATGAGTCAACTAGAAGGATATAAGCAGATTTAGGAAGTACTTCTTGTCCAACCTTAGTGGTTTATAGAACTTATGTAATTACATGATATTGGGGGATCCTGTCAAACGGACATGATAATCGCCTAAGGAAAGTGGTTTTTAACAGGGACCAATGTGACCCGCCCACTTACCTGGGGATCCACCCAAACATTGTATTACATACTGTTCTATATTCTCACTATAAAAGTGACATCAAGGAACCCTTAATCAGCCTACTATCCGAGAATCACCCAATTAGACACAGCACTTGACTCCACTGCACATACCAGCACTTCACTACACCGTGAATGAATTTTTTTTAACTACATGGGGTGACATGCACGGGGGAGTCTGCATGAATGATCCGAATTGAATGCTGTCTGAATATCTGAATGCTCTTCTTAACCAAAACCTAGATCTCTCTAGCAGCCACCCTTCTTCAATCGAGAAACTTACTTTTGGGATGGTATTAGCTCTACGCTCCCGTGGCTTGCCGGGGAAAGCAGGGTAAACCCATCTCCCCAGGTTTCTGGATTCTTCAAGCGCCATTGGTTTCTTGCCATGGTACGCGAAGGATCTAGTACTTGGCTCAGACCCTTGAAGGCAGGCGCCTTGGGCTGGGTATCCTTCCCCACCTATTACTTCTGATAAACCCTGATGTGAGCATGAACATGAACGAACAAATAAGGGTAAAATCAATCTGGGGCATTAACCCCCACCTTTGTTGGTCTTAACCCTAATTTAAGGAAATTAACCCAATTCAATCCGTGCACTCAAGTCGGTCTGGGTTCAGTCGAAAGCCGGCCAGATCAGACAAAAATGGGTCAGAACAGGGGCAGAAAAACCCTAGAGATAGGATTTCAGCC
The DNA here is from genome assembly GCA_947561395.2 of Buxus sempervirens. Lineage (NCBI taxonomy): Eukaryota > Viridiplantae > Streptophyta > Magnoliopsida > Buxales > Buxaceae > Buxus > Buxus sempervirens. Next base: position 19,323,072 of record OX387188.1, on the reverse strand, counting down.
CACCTGCCGAATGGCAAATTTGTACCCTCCTTTTGGGTTCTCAACAACCCTAAAGGTGATTCTCTTTTCAGATTTATTTTTGTAAATTTCGCCCTCGAAGGCAAGTTGTAAATATTGTTTTCAGTCTGACACTAGGAGCAGATGAAAGAGCAGATGAAAGAATAGATGAAAGAAAAGGCCGACTAAGACCTGAACATTTAAAGGACATAACCCTTAAAACCCATAACTTGAGTGCTTGGATTCGATTTCTGTGATTTTTGATTGCATAAACTGCTTAGGCATTGATTTAATTTTTGCATATCATATTGCATGCCTTAGACTAATTTAGAGTTTTTGATGGAAAACCCTAAATTGACTTGGAATTTCAATCGGATAGTCGGCATGGCATCTTCATCCTCGACTGAGAGAGTTCGCTTCCCTAGGATAGAAAAGTGTGCCTTTGATACCCCTTGGATCCGTTCTTGGACAAGGCAATTGCAAGGAGATGAGCAAATTCAGTGGGAACAGAAATACCACATGGGACAAACTTTGTCCCTGTTAAACGTACCTATTAATTGGGACATGATTCAGGCGGCCCTACCTTTCTGGGATCCCCAACTTTCACTCTTTAGGTTTGGAACTAATGAGTTGACACCCACAATTGAGGAATTTGAACTATTCCTCCGATTTCGTGACCATGGAGAACCAGCTAGGCCAAGTCTCAAAGATAGCTACAAGAATGAAGCTTGTACTTTCTTTGGCCTACCCAGAGGAGAATTCCAGACTTTAGGAGGTGACCAAGCATTCACGCGGGTCTCTAAAACCTTCCTTGCTGAAAAGATAAGGGACAAAAAGCAGGAAAGACCCCGTGTTTGGTGGGACACCTTCACCCTCGTGGTTCTGTCACAACTCTTCTTTCCTACTGGGGGAGACACCATTAATTTGGCCCTCATGGAAATTGTGGACCAACTCCAAGTGAAATTCCGGATTGCACCATTAATCCTTGCTCAGCTATATCATGCCTTGACCATGATCAAGAACGGAGCTAGGAGGTTTCAAGGATGCGCTCCTCTCCTACACATCTGGCTTCAAGATCACCTGATGGTTGTTGAACCTATCAGCCCACGTTATGGGTACGTCCGTGACAATGTCACATTGATGGCCCGAAGAGAGATTAGACCAGACTTACCCTCCAGAGAGGACTGGTTTGACCACTTTCTCCAGTTGAAAGGAGAAACTGATATAAGATGGGGAGGCACATTTGACCAGGCATATACCCCCGTCATAGCTTTCAGGAAAAGACATTGCCTAGCTTTGATAGGCTTGACCCATGCCATGCCATACTATCCGGTTCGAATTCTGAGACAGTTTGGGAAGTCTCAGGGAATACCGATCAAGGATGAGGCGGAAGGATTAACTGGCCCACTTACATGGGAATTGAAGAAAAAATTGATGAAGGAATGGCAACACGTGCACATACTCCAAGAGGACATTTTCACTGCATCCGATGTTCGTAATTACGAACAATGGATTGCTCGAGAAACTGGCCTAGACAGCCCACCTCCTCTCCATATCATCACCTCTGACGATATCCTAGTTCCGCCCCCTGACACATACAGGGATAGGGTGGCCGAACTGCGGGAATCTCATTCTCGGATCCACCGTGCATACGTGGATTCCGAGCGTAAAAACAAGCAGGCCAATGAGGCCCTTCAACAGCAGCTTGACACCATGCGCAGACGCGCAAAAGAGGACCGACGTCTGCGGAATAAACTTCTGCGTGCCTTGAAAAGGCGAGACGTGTCCTCTCATTTTGATGATGACCAACCTAGCTAGACTCTGGGTTTGTTTGTTTTGTTTAATTTTGAAATTACTTGTTCTGAATTTTGGCATTGTACTTCTTTTTCCATGAAGAATTTTGTGCTAGATTTAATAAAGTCAATTAAGACATCCCCCCAATTCCTTTTTCAATTTGGACCCAATCCATCAACTTCAAAACTTTCAGGCGATCTGAATAAAGAACTCGCCAAATCCTTTAACCCAAGGGTTCTGAATAAAGAACACCCAATTCTTACCAACTTCCCCATATTCAGAAACTATCAATTTCAAATTTGAGTCTTAAATCAATAAGGGTTCTGAATAAAGAACACCCAATTCAAAATGTTCAGGCGATCTAAGTAAAGAACTCGCCAAATTGTTTAAATCTTTAAAAACAAAAGGTTTTAAATAAAGAACACCCCATTTTCTTTACCAACTGAGAAACTTTCAGGCAATCTGAGTAAAGAACTTGCCAAAAGAATTTTTAAACCCATAGGGGTTCTGAGTAAAGAACACCCCGTCCTTGTCAACTTTCAAACCTTCAAGTTTCAAATTCAAGTCTTAAAACCCCAGGGTTCTGAATAAAGAACACCCTATCCCTTGAGCTCAGATCACACCCGTCTGATTTAAAAAAATCACACGGTCAGCCTAGGGGGCACTAATGCCACTGGTAATTAAACCAGAAAATTGGCAGAGGATCGTCCTGGCATAGCATACCCCGTTGTGTGGCGGCAAGGTCAAGCAACTAAGCTAACGACTAAGGTACGCTCGGGTATCCCTAGCCGAACTCTTAGGGCACTGAAGCCACTGGTAATTAAACCAGAAAATTGGCAGAGGATCGTCCTGGCATAGCATACCCCGTTGTATGGCACCAAGGTCAAGCAACTAAGCTAACGACTAAGGTACGCTCGGGTATCCCTAACCGAACTCTTAGGGCAATGAAGCCACTGGTAATTAAACCAGAAAATTGGTGGAAGATCGTCCTGGCATAGCCTTCCCCGTTGTGAGGCGTCAAAGTCAATGGTGATTAAACCAACGACTAGCTAAGACACGCCCGGCAACTACTAGCCGAAGTCAGGTGCTAAAACCATCAGAGATTAAACTAAAAATTGGTTGAGGTACACCTGGATGTTGCTGTTTAGCTCATCCCCTGCGGAGACTTAACATGGTCCAACCTTGTGATACTGAGCTCAAACCAATCTTTTAAACTGGGTTCTCTCTCCCAACCATTTGGTTAAAACAGATCAGCTTAGGGTTCTCTCCCCCAGCCGTTTGGCTAAAACAGACCAGTCTAAACCGGGTTCTCTCTCCCAACCAGTTGGTTAAAATAGATCAGGTTCTAGATCCCCAGTCATTCTCAAAATAATTCAAGTAAATTCATTTGGGTTCTCTTTCCCAACTATCTTAGGATAGTTAAAATAGATCTGTAATCATTAAAATTGATAATTTGATTGCATAAATCATGTAAAAATTGCACTAATTAATGGTTGTTTCAAGCAGGTACCAAAATTGCTTTCCGAAGCCCGTACCTTTTAAGATCAAGGAAAAGACTTGAAATGGAACAGTCAAGGGAACAGACCTCGCCAGGACAGGACCAGGCAGAGTCCAGCCAGGCACAGACAGTGACTGATCTACAACAGAGGATTGATAGCATGGGTACCATCATTCAGGAACTAATGACAGAATTAAGAGAACTCAGGATGACTCCCCCAGCTGCACCAGTAACTCTGCAGCAACCAATTGTTCCACCGCAGATGGATGCTCCACCACCATACCCTGCGTACCCAGCTCCGTTGGTACCACCTCCACCTCCGCAAGCTGTCCCTCTTCCACAGATTATTGCGCCTGCCCAACTGGGGCAAGAAGAGGAAGATTGGTATAGAACACAGCAGGCCCAGTTTGATGAAAAGATGGCAGCCACTAAGTCAGAGGTAGATGCTTTGCGTGAAGAACTGAAAAGCCTACGACCTAGTGCGGTCCCCATGGAGGCTACTTTAGACAGCCTCTGTTTCTTCTCTGATGTTCAACTTCCACCAAAATTCAAATGCCCTGACTTGCATCAATTTGATGGCACCGGGTGCCCATTAAACCATCTAAGGTCTTACTCTGGAGATATGTGCCAATATGCCAAAGATGAAAAGATAATGATACAGTTCTTTCAGAGGTCGCTGACAGGGGCAGCATACACTTGGTTTTTGAGTCTGGACAAAACCAAGATTAAGACCTGGAACGATTTGGCCGCAGTATTCATCCAGCAGTACCGTTTGAATAGCCAGATTGTACAAACCAGGGCAGAACTGCAGAGGCTGACAAAGAAGAATCAAGAGTCAGTGAGAGAATATGCCAAGAGATGGAAAGAATTGGCAACCCTAGTCCAACCTCCACTACTTGAACAGGAGATGACTTCCTTGTTCATTGCATCACTTGGACAGCCATTCTTTTCCCTGCTACTGGGGCAGAGCACATCCAATTTCAATGACCTGATTCTGACAGCAGACAGGATTGAAGATGCTGTAAGGGCTGGCAAGATAGATGGCAGTGGCCAAGGTCCTACACAGAGAAGGGCAGCAGCAGGACAGAATAGTAGAAGTCAGGGGCAAGAGCCTAGAAGGCAAGAAACTCAGGCTGTTAATTATGTACAGCCAACACAGCCTTACCATATCTCTCAAAGGCCTGAAGGCCAGGGGCAACCCATGAGAAGAACCAGAGAAGAGGCAGAAGCAAGGATGAAGAGGGTGTTTACCCCCTTACCTTATGCACCGGCCGAGTTGTTGGCCACACTGCTGAAGAAGGGGTACCTTCAAATCAAGCCTCCAAATCCTCGAATGGTAAATTCACGAAACTATAATGCATCAGAGAGATGTGAATACCATTCTGGAGCTCCCGGGCATTCAACAAATCGATGCTGGGATTTGAGGCATGACATACAGGATCTGATAGACAGCAAGAAGATCTCTGTAGATCCCCCAGCACCAGCAGCACCTACTCCACCTACTGGCACAACCACTAACCCCCTCCCAGACCATAATAAGGCTTCTGGCAGCGGAACTGTACATCAGGTCATCAGTGACCAGGGCAATGAGGTACAGTTTGACCCCTCTTTGTTGATTGGGCGACCGGGGCAAATTGTCAGGATATACCTCCAAGAAGAGATAGTAAAACAGCAAGTGTGCGTCGTCAACAGAGACGATGACGAAGAAACCTTCTTGGGGTTCCCTCTGGTGCATTTCAACTTTCCTGAACCAGAGCCTTTCTATCCTCCGCCTGTTCCAGATTCACCCCCACTAAACATCTTTGACATGATGAACCCCTTCAATGAGCCTGTGGACTTCCTACTTGAACCACCCACTCTCAATTTACACCAACTCCACCTTGATCCAACCTACTCTGCCGTACCTCCACCTTACCAATTCTTACCCATGTACCATGATTCTACCATCACTTCCACTGAAAGAGAAGTCGATCGAATCACCCGTTCGGGTCGATATATCAACCCTAACCCTCCACCTGCACCAGAGGGAGAAACTAGTGAAGAAAGGACAAGGAAAGAAAAAGGGAAGGATGTGGCTACTGAATTGCCACAGACCCATAAGAAGAAAGGGAAGGCCCCAGAAGAAGAGATTGAAAAACTCCACTACAGTGCCTTCACCCCTGAGTATGATTTAGTGCAGCAGTTGAATAAGACACCAGCCCAGATATCCATTATGCGTCTCTTGTTGGATTCAGATAAACATAAAGACGTACTCATGAAAATACTGGGTGATACTCATGTACCTGACGATATCAGCCCTGAGCAGCTGGAGACAGTAATGTCTATAATTGCTACGCCAGAAGCAATATCCTTTTCCTCAGCAGACTTGCCCCCTGAAGGTCACAATCACACAAAGCCCCTGTTTATCACTGTAAGGTGCTCCGACTTGATGGTAAGACGGGTCATGATCGATAACGGGTCAGCTCTGAATATCTGCCCAATCAGGACCTTCCACAGTCTTCAGCTAAACGCTGATTTGATCAAGCCTAGCTCCAATAATGTCCGTGGATTTGACAATGCTAAGAAGGATTCCCTTGGGGAAGTTACTTTGGAAGTTATAATCGCTGAAAGGGCCTTCTTCATTACTTTTGAGTTGATGGACATCAATGCCTCCTTTAATCTGCTGATTGGAAGACCTTGGTTACATCAAGCAGGGGCAGTCCCGTCCACCTTACATCGAATGATCCGATTTATTTCTGGAAATCAATTGATTACGGTGCACGCAGAAAATCACAGAGAATTTGAACAAGGAGGGGTACCTGTGGTTGATTATGAGCTGCCTACTTCCCTGAATTTCCAAGCCATTGAAATGGTGCAGATAAACAGCATTCCTACTCCTCTGCAATCAGACTTGTACCGCAGAAGGAAAAGGAAGAGCATGTTCGGTGCTGCTGAATGCGCCGACTGGGGCCTCCGAGTAGGAGAAGGACTGGGCAAATACAAGCAAGGCATCAAGTCTGCAATCCAACCATGTGACAAATCTGTGGGCTTCGGACTGGGGTTTGTTCCTGAACCTGAAGACTATGCCAGGCTATTCGGCAGGAAAGTTGAACGGAAGAGGGCACGAGCAGAAGGAAGGGACCCACATTGGCCCATCTGTGTACAGGGCCAATTATACCATCATTTTGCCAATATGGAGAAGGAAGCTGCACAGGCCATTCAGAACATAGTCCCCCAGGGATGGGGTGATGAGTTCAATGATCCAGTTGAGCAAGCGGAAGCTAATTATCTGCAAAGGTTATGGGATGAACCTCCCTTGCCCCAGGAGACAGTTACAGAAGAGAACTCAGAGGCTCTCAGTGGGATGATGGAAGAACTGTCTGCTTTGTTCTCTTGGCAGTCAGTTGATACCGAAATACCAGCTATCCCAGAAGAAGCATACACATATCCATCAAATGATGTCGAGGCACCGCCAGCTGAGGATGAAGAAGAAGGACCAGCTCAGTATATCTACATGATGGAAAGCCAGGATAGTTCAGGAGAACCCACTCCGAGGCAAAGGTCTCCCCCACCTCCTATCTGCATTATACACCCAAGTACCAAGGATGGTTTGGGTCAGATGTTCCAGAACATGCCCCAAGTATTGGGACTGCCCACTGAGCTGGCTTATCATGAAACCTATGGTAACTGGGCCCCTGACGAACATTCTTCCAGGAGAAGGGACGAATCATCTGGAAAATCTGTAACCAAGGCATTGCCTAAGGTGGAACCACCCCACGAAATCACTGTTCAGGTACCAGGGACTGTCATCCGCCGCGGGGTATGGATCAGTGTATCATCAGAGGATTCGAGTCAGAATCAACCAAAGAAGGGCACAGCTAATGACCCCATCTGCATCTCCTCTGACAGCAGCATCAGCATGATACAGACTGGGAAGGTGAATGCGGTGACCGCTGTAACCAAAGACAAGCACGCATTGCAGAACTGGAGTTCGACGCCACTTGCCACTCGCAAAGCCGAACTACCACAGGGAGTTTCTTCCACTTCTGAAATTCCCCCTGTAGATATTGCTGCACTTTTTAATGAATGCGTGAAGTCTTCTGATTATTTTTCTGCTTCTGTAAATAATTCTGCAAATAAGCAAACCCAAAATCGCAGCCTTAGTATCAATCTCGACACACACCCGAAAAATTCGGAGCACGAGATAGATAATCAGGCTGCCAAAATCAAACAAAAACAAAAAGGTCAAAAAGAACAAAAAGAAATCCAAAGTGTCGAGCAAGAATCAGATAACGACACTTCCTCATCCCAACCCGATGATTCAGAAATTATCCTCAATGATTCTTTTGAACTTAAGGATAATGATGAATCATGGGAGACCCCACCTGAAATCCAATTTGCCCTGGACAGGCATGAAAAAGGTCTCCAGGCTAACATTGAGGAAACCGAACCTATCAACATAGGTGACACAGCACAACCAAGGATTCTTCAAGTTGGTAAAAAGCTGACATTCTTACAGAAAACACAGATAACTGATTTTCTAAAATCCTACACTGATGTGTTTGCATGGTCATACGAGGATATGCCTGGGTTAGACACAGATTTAGTTGTGCACCGGTTGCCTATAAAGTCTGAGGCCACACCAGTGAAGCAAAAACTCAGACGCATGAAACCAGAATGGGCCCTGAAGATCAAGGAGGAAGTTGCCAAGCAGTTGAAAGCTGGGTTCTTGAAAGTTACAGATTACCCAGAGTGGTTAGCAAACATCGTGCCAGTCCCCAAGAAAGATGGAAGGGTCAGGATGTGTGTTGACTACAGGGATCTGAACAAGGCAAGCCCAAAAGATGACTTCCCGCTGCCACACATTGATATACTGGTTGATAATACTGCAACTCATTCCATGCTCTCCTTCATGGATGGATTCTCTGGGTATAATCAGATAAGAATGGCACCTGAAGACATGGAGAAGACTTCCTTTATCACGCACTGGGGCACGTACTGTTACAAGGTGATGCCATTCGGATTGAAGAATGCAGGCGCCACATACCACCGAGCAATGACTTTGCTATTCCATGATCTAATGCACAAAGAAATGGAAGTATACGTGGATGACATGATTGCAAAGTCAAAAGAAGAGGAAAATCACTTGGTGAACCTTGGAAGGGTGTTTAACAGGCTCAGGGAATGCAAGCTCAGGCTGAACCCGAATAAGTGTGTATTCGGCGTTACCTCAGGGAAGCTACTCGGATTCATTGTTGGAAAACAAGGAATTGAGGTTGATCCTGTCAAAGTGAAGGCAATTCTGGAGATGCCTCCCCCATCCACAGAAAAAGAAGTAAGAGGTTTCCTTGGCAGATTACAGTACGTCAGTCGGTTCATAGCACAGATGACTCCCGTGTGCGAACCAATATTCAAATTGCTAAAGAAGGATAACCCAGTGGTTTGGAATGAGGATTGCCAAGAAGCATTTGACAAAATCAAGGCCTATTTGATGAGTCCGCCAACTTTGGTTCCCCCTGTACCTGGACGACCCCTAATCATGTATTTGTCAGTCACAGAAACAGCAGCTGGATGTGTCCTAGGGCAGCACGATGATACAGGAAAAAAGGAACAAGCAATTTATTATCTGAGCAAGAAGTTTACCAATTATGAAGTAAGATACACATTGCTTGAGAGGACCTGTGGTGCATTGGTATGGGCAGCTCAAAAGCTCCGGCACTATCTCCTCAGTCATACTGTCTTTTTGATCTCAGATGCAGATCCCCTGAAGTACATTTTTGAAAAGCCAATCTCCACTGGAAGGATAGCCAAGTGGCAGGTTATCTTATCTCAGTATGATATTGTCTACACCACGAGAAAGGCAATAAAGGGACAGGCAGTAGCAGATCACCTGGCAGAACACCCTGTGCTCGACTATCAACCACTTCTCACTAGACTGCCAGATGATGAAATAATGTGTGCCGAGTCAGTAGAAAAGGAAACCGGATGGCAAATGTTCTTTGATGGAGCCGTTAACATCAATGGGAAAGGAATTGGAGCAGTAATCATTTCCCCAGAAGGAGTCCATCATCCAATAGCAGCCAAACTCTTGTTCGATTGCACCAACAACATGGCAGAATACGAAGCATGTGTGTTAGGCTTGCGAGCCGCAATTGAAATGAATATCCAAGAGTTAAAAGTTTATGGTGACTCTTGCCTAATCATCTACCAAGTAATGGGGGATTGGCGGACTAAGGATCCTAAGTTGGTGCCATATCAGGAACTGATTAAGGAATTGGAAGGACAATTCAAAAACGTGACATTCGATTATATGCCACGAGACAGGAATCAGTTTGCAGATGCCCTGGCAACACTGGCATCTATGGCAAGCATCACTGGTGATACTTGGGTACAACCATTGGAGATAGAAGTGCGGCGTTCTCCTGTCTATTGCTTTCATGTTGAGAAGAGCACACCAAAAGGGGAACCATGGTATGCAGACATAATGAGGTACCTGAGAAACAGGACTTTGCCAGAGAATGCTACAGCATCTGAGAGGCGCACGATTCAGAAACTGGCAGGACAGTTCTTCCTCAGTGGAGGCAAGCTATACAAGAAGTCCTATAATGATTCTCTGCTGCTATGCGTAACAGAAGAAGAGGCACAACAGCTGATTGATGAAGTCCATGGGGGACTATGTGGCGCACATATGAGCGGGGACATGCTAGCCGGAAAAATCTTGAGAATGGGCTATTACTGGTTGACTATGGAACATGATTGCCATATCCATGTAAGGAAGTGCCAGTTATGCCAAGTTTATGCTGACAACATTCATGCACCGCCCAACACTTTGTACTCAATGACTTCTCCTTGGCCCTTCGCCATTTGGGGAATTGATATGATTGGAGAAATCCATCCAAAGGCATCGAATGGGCACCGATTCATCTTGGTTGCAATAGATTATTTTACCAAGTGGGTAGAGGCCGTGTCCTTTACAGAGGTCAAAGGGTCCCATGTACTGAAATTCATCAGAAATAATATTGTTTGTCGCTACGGTGTGCCTGAAGCACTTATCACAGACAATGCCAAGAATCTGAATAACAAGGACATGGACAAGATGTGTGAAGATCTAAAAATCAGACATCTGAACTCTACGGCATATCGGCCCAAAATGAATGGAGCAGTAGAGGCTGCCAACAAAAATTTGAAGAAGATATTGGAAAAGATGGTAGTCACCTACAGAGATTGGCATGAAAAGCTGCCATATGCTTTGCATGCATACCGAACCTCAATCAGGGTCTCAACCGGAGCAACTCCTTTCTCTCTTGTATATGGAATGGAAGCAGTCCTTCCCGTGGAAGTGCAGATCCCTTCACTCAGAATCCTGAAAGAAGCAGAGGTTGATGACATTGAATGGGAAGAATCAAGGTTTGACCAGTTGCAGTTGCTTGATGAGAAAAGGATTAAGGCTTTATGCCACGGACAGCTCTACCAGCAAAGAATAGCACGAGCTTACAACAAGAAAATAATACCACGACACTTCAAGGTGGGCAACATTGTTATGAAAAAGATATTCCCCCACCAAGAAGACAATAGAGGGAAATTCAAACCAAACTATGAAGGACCATTCATAGTACACAAAGTTCTATCCAGAGGAGCACTAATCCTACAAGAGATGGACGGAACTATTTTTCCTGAGCCAATAAATGCAGATGCAGTCAAACTGTATTATCCTTGAGATCATTCCAATTGGGAAATGAAGAGAGGCCATCTTTGACTCTCCCCCAAACCTGTAAATCCTTTCAAGCACCCAAAAATTCTCCCCTAGTTAGATATTTTTGGGCCTGAAAATCTCTTTTTCAAACCTAGTACAGGTGTTCCTTCGCATCAAAATGGGCATTCCTGGCCCTAACAAAAAAAAAAAAAAAAAAAAAAAAAAGCAATTGCGAAGAAAATCAAGAAAAAGAAGAAAAGAAAGGAGTTGTGAAAAACAAGTACAAAGTAAGATAGGGAAAATATGAACCCCAATAAGCCAGGATGTAAGCCCCAACAATAAAAGGAGCACTGTACAGACCTATAAAATCACAGCCTTCTTGGGCCACTTATCTTTCTTTCAAAACCCCGGCCTAGCCTACATTTCGTCCTATCTTGAAGACCTCTTGGATCCCAAAGTGAATGATCTTGAGCAAAACAGTCAAATCTGCGCTTTCTGGCAATGACGGAATCGAATTCTCCTTGAAAGGACCAGACATGGTGAAAATCCAAAAAGGGCGCTATGTGCAAAAAGGGTCAGTCGTGGCAAAAAAAAAAAAAAAAAAAACTGGTCATACCTTGATTAGAAGCAAAAAGGGAAATGCGGCAAAAACAGAAACAAGATGGACAGTACACTAAGTGGGGACAGCCAAGTGACCTGAAGGGCCCAGATTGGCAGACTATGTTTGAGTCAACGCTCCAAGGCCTATGATGACAAGGCTAAAAATACCAAGCACTCTAATCTATGTCTGGCTTAAGGATTGACTTTTGTGATAATTGCAGGCACAAACACACACTGCCACATCTGTGTTTTTCCGTAATTATTCTGCTTAACTATTCTTAGAATTTCCCCACCTGTGCTGCTAACCCGTGAAGAGGGGTTCATGGCCTTAATCAATAGCCACTTTTGATTGTGATGAATCAAAGGCTTAGAATAAACCAAGCCTGCATATCCCCAATGAAGCAGAACATATCTGACATTTTGTTCCTTGTACAGGTTCAAAGAAGGAAGAAAGATGCAAGATGAACATAAAGAGGATACTTTGATCCTTCATTCCCCAGCAGAGGCTTCATCCCCAGCAGAGCTCAAAAGAAAGAAAATCGTCGAGATCCTCAGAGCAAAAAGAGACGCCACAATAATCCCCAGGGAGTCATCTTGACAGATCATGCTCCCACCAGATCCCCAGTGGAGTAACTCTTGAATGGAAAAGAAGCTCTAATGCCTCGTCAAGAGAAAAGGAGAAGCAACAAGAAAGAGCAATAATGGGCCAATTCGCCCCCTCTTGTAAATTTTGATTCCCCACTTTTGTAAATAGTATAGGCTAGAGTAGGTGTGTGGTCTCCGAGATGACGGACAGCAGCGTGAAAGCTTCCTCCCGTCCTCCTACCTGCACTACCAAACCCATACCTTGGCCTAGCTAATCTAAAAAAAAAAAAAATCAAGAAAGTCAAAACTGAAGTCACTAAAAGCTTTAATGGAACAAACGAGAAGACAAGAACATTGTTAAGTGCCTTGCATCAACGCCGAAACAGGCTGATGAGCTCAAAACCAATCTTATCTCATTTTTCAAAAAGAAACTGCCCTATTCAAACCCGAAAGAGGGTATAGGGATTCCAAAGTCAGGAAGTGATACCAGACATCTGACACTTCCCTTTCATTAAAAACAAATTCAGTGATTGAGCTCGTCGACCATGTCGACAGAAATGCAAAGTGCAAAAATAAGGTTCTTTTTCTTCTTTGCCGTTCATCCCCTAAGGTGACTCCAGCAAAGAGGGGCAGCTGTAGACACCTGATTTTTGCACCCCTAAAATGGCAAAAAATGAAAAGTCAAACTTTTAGTCAAACCCTGAGGGGGTCAAAAAATTGACTTTTTGATTCAAGATAATTTGGCCATCAAACTTTACATCATTGAAAAGAGCATTTCGACACGGTTCTAACGCAACTGAGTTTGCTGGAATCGGAGTCCAGGTGAGGAAAATATGGCCCGGTCAAACTTCTAGAGAGCAAAAAGTTGACTTTTTGCTCGGCCCCAATCCAACTGCCGAAATTGATCTCAAAAGATAACTGGTTCCGAGATGATTCCAACGACATTAAGTTTGCTCAAATCGGACACCAGATGAAGAAGTTATGAGCAGTTGAAATTTCAGAAAAACTGCCCATGTGGCAAAAAAGGCAGCAAAAATGGAATAAACCAACAAAACAAATAAAATAAAAGTGTTTAATAATATTTTAATAAAGAGAATCTCGCTTTTTTAATAAAATAATCGAAAAATCGAATGTAAATCTTGCACAAAACCAAATTGAATAAAGATTTGAAATCCAAACATTTTTAAAACGTGCTGGACCGTATTTATATTACGGGCAAGGCATGCCCGTATTTGAAATACGGGCAAGATTCTCTAAGCAGACACGCGTCGCTGTACGGCGGGACACGCGTCCCGTACGGCCGAATCTGCGATAATTGCATATATTCGTTTTTCGCCCGTACTTAAATTACGGGCAAGGCACGCCCGTACTTGAAGTACGGGCGAGGCACGCCCGTAGTTCAAATACGGGCACGGGATTTTTGCCTATAAATAGAGAGGCCACCCCCCTTCATTTGGACAAGCCCTCTCCCCTTTGGCCTACCCCCTCTCCCTCCTGGTGTACTCCACGACCCCATGCTGCCCAACCACCACCACCCTTAGCCCAAACTTGTTTTATTCCTAAAATACCCTCACCTTGCATGAACCATGTCCTAAGTCCCTCTTTCATCTTGTAAGTATAAACAACCCACTAAACCTCTGCTGAAATCCATCCAGAATTCTTCGGAGGACGCGGAAGCGCTGCCCAATTCACCGGAGAACTCATCAAAACCACATTGTAAGTATGTTGGATTTTATAAAAATCTTCATTTCTTTGCTTCTAAGTTTCTTTTAAATACCTTCCTATGTTACTAACTTGATTGTTATTTTTGAGTATCATGAGGATGTGGTATAATGAAATGGATCATTGCAAGGAAGAAAGAAAAGAAGTGTCTAAAGAACACTTCAATAAATTTAAGCAAATAACCTTTATTAGTTCCTAATGTGACAAGACTGAACCCTTCTTGAAGACAAATGGGTTCCCTATGATTTCCCATTTCCCTTCTTCACAAGATGATCATGGACAATCCAGAAGGCTGTTATCACTCATATTGAACAAGAAGAAAGAAGAATGAAGGCCTTTTAGGCCAAATGAAGCCAATGAAGTATCCTGAAGAGTCTCGAAGCCCAGTTGAAGCTGCAGAAACACCAAAGGAAGCCGCCAGAATGATCTCAGAAAGAATCGGCAGCAAACACGCAAATTGAGTTTTGCCCGTAAACTCAGGCCGGTCCAACCTGGACCGTGTTTGCTTCACGGGCAGAAGAGACCGGAATCAGTTCACGGTCAGGCTGGACCACTCCCCTTAACCTTTTTGGGCTTTCTTAAGCCCATTTTGGACTTTGGGCCTAGATAGGCCCATCAAGACCCCTTAGGCCCACTTGTGGGGCCCATTTCATACTGGCCCAAACCCGGCCCGTTTTCAATAAAACGGGCCCAGGCCACTAGACTTTGGCTAATGGGCCCATTCCAAGCCCACTAAGACCAAACTAAAATTGTAAATATGTAAAACTTAATAAAATAACCAAATGGGTTACCCAATAACCCAACTGGGCCCAAGGCCCAACCATGGCAACCCACGGGTCTTCCAACGGGACCCGGGTCCGACCCACTTCACTTAAATAAATAAAAAGATAAAATCAAATAAAAAGGGACCCACACCTTCAGAGGGCCCCGCCAGACCTAACAAGGAAGCATGCTGGTCTAGGAAAAGGGTGAACTTGACTCAAAAACCAGGGAGACCCGAGGGACCTGTCAAACCGACGGGGCGGACCGGGGTGTCTTTAGGACTTCCCCGAACCGTAACCGAGGACTTAGCTAGATCTCTAATAAGCCGCAGACCAGACTTAGACCCGGATAGGGCAAATCCGTGTCTGCCTGCACTCTCAGGCAGTGGCGACTCTGAATATCCCGAGGCACGCACCGAAGGTGCGCCCGGTGTGCGATCTAGTCCAGGTTTAGGTGCGCACATAGAGTTGTCTGGCGATTTGATTGCCTTAGACATTGGAGGTTTTGACGTGATATTGGGGATGGATTGCTTATGTAGACACCATGTGACTCTGGATTGCTATGCGGGGACAGTGATAGTTAGAGGGCTAGATCAAACCACTCATTGTTTCAAATGTGAGGGGTTGAAGTCACGGATTGGTCTGGTAGCATCTGTGATAGCAGTGGAGCTTAGGAGTGACATCCTTGTCATCTTCGATGTACCTGTAGTTCAGGAGTTTGTCGATGTGTTTCCAGAGGATTTACCTGGATTACCACCTGCTAGAGGAGTAGAGTTCAGGATCCAGTTGAGGCCTGGTACAGCTCCAGTTTCAAAGCCACCCTATAGGCTTGCGAAACCAGAACAAGAGGAACTGAAGAAGCAGTTAGATGAGCTTCAGAAAAAGGGTTTCATCAGACCGAGTGTGTCGCCATGGGGCGCACCAGTTTTGTTTGTGCAGAAGAAAGATGGTAGTATGAGGATGTGTATTGATTATAGGCAACTGAATCAAGTGACAGTGAAGAACAAGTATCCGTTGCCTAGGATTGATGACTTGTTTGTCAAGTTAGGAGGTGCATCTTGGTTCTCCAAGATAGACTTAAGGTCAGGATACCATCAGTTGAGAGTGGTAGAGGAGGACATTGAGAAGACAGCTTTTCATACACGCTATGGGCATTATGAGTTCTTGGTTATGCCATTTGGGCTGACCAATGCCCCAGCTGTTTTCATGGACCTCATTAACAGGATTTTAATTCATACTTGGATAGTTTTGTAGTAGTGTTCATTCATGACATCCTAGTATACTCTAAGACCCGAGAAGCACATGTTGGGCATTTGAAGGCAGTATTGCACACCTTGAGAGACCACGGGTTGTATGGGAAATTCAGCAAGTGTCAGTTTTGGCTGAGATAGATTTCATTCTTAGGTCATGATATCTCAAGTGAGGGTATATCTGTGGACCCTGAGAAGGTTAAGGCAGTGGCAGAATGGCCTAGACTTACTACAGTGACAGAGGTCAAGAGTTTCCTTGGTATGGCAGGGTACTATAGAAGATTCATCGCAGGATTTTCTCGTATAGTTGCACCTTTGTCTAATCTAACCAAGAAGGCAGTGAAATTCCAATGGGATGAGAAATGTGAGCAGAGTTTCCAGGAATTGAAGCAGAGATTGACTACTGCACCAGTTTTGATTGTGCCATCCATGGATGAGGCATTTGCAGTATATTGTGATGCTTCTAGGATCGGCTTGGGATGTGTATTGATGCAGCAGGGTAGAGTTATAGCGTATGCTTCGAGATTGTTGAAGCCGTATGAGAAGAACTACCCTACTCATGATTTGGAGTTGGCAGCCATAGTTTTTGCGCTGAAGTTATGGAGGCATTATCTTTATGGGGTAGAGTTTGAGATATTCTCTAATCATAAGAGCTTGAGGTACTTGTTTTCTCAGAGAGACTTGAACATGAGGCAGCGTCGGTGGATGGATCTGCTTAAGGATTTCAAGTTTACATTGCAGTACCACCTTGGTAAAGCAAACGTAGTGGCCGATGCTTTAAGTTGAAAAAGTGCAGTTGAGGATTAGGTAGCCACTTTAGCAGCTTTTATGATGAGCCAGTGTAGATTGGTGGATTCAGTCAGAGATTGGCAGGGAGAGTTTAGCATGCTACAGGATGGAGTGATCAGGGTTGCCCGTGTTCAGATTGAGCCAGATTTGGTTCAGTTGATTCGGGAGAGACAGTTGACTGACCCACAGTTGATTTAGACCAGGGAGATGACGAGTAAAGGATCTAAGGTAGCTTCAGAGTTTTTAGATAGAGATAGGCTATTGAGATTTAGAGGCCGTATTTGTGTTCCAGCTGACAAGGAAATTAAGGAAAAGATATTAACAGAGGGTCATAGATCGAGGTATGCAGTTCATCTAGGAAGTACAAAGATGTACAAGAATTTGAAAGAAATCTATTGGTGGTCAGGAATGAAGAGGGATGTTGCAGAGTATGTGGCTAAGTGTTTGACATGTCAGCAAGTGAAGGCTGAACATCGGAAACCACCTGGTTTACTTTAGTCACTTCTTATTCCATAATGGAAGTGGGAGCATGTGACCATGGATTTTGTATCTGGGTTACCATTAACATCAAAGAAAGAAGATGCTATTTGGGTTGTTGTGGATAGACTGACTAAGTCAGCGCATTTCTTGCCTATTAGCACCACACAGCAGTTGAAGTCTTTAGCTGAGCTATATGTCAAGGAGATAGTGAGACTTCATGGAGTGCCAGTTTCCATAGTGTCTGACAGAGATACACGGTTCACGGCACGCTTTTGGCTTGCATTTCAGGCAGCCTTAGGAACTAAGTTTAATTTCCGCACTAGCTATCATCCTCAGACAGATGGACAGTCTAAGCGTACCATTCAGACATTGGAAGACATGTTGAGATGTTGTGTTATGGATTAGGGAGGCAGTTGGAATCAGCACCTACCATTGGTGGAGTTTGCCTATAATAACAGCTATCTGGCGAGTATTCAGATGGCACCATTTGAGGCACTTTATGGTAGACCATGTAGATCCCCAGTTTGCTGGGTGGAAGTTGGAGAAAGACAACTTATTGGGCCGCATATTGTGCATGATAGCATTGAGAAGGTGAATCAGATTAGGCAGAATATGCTTACAGCCAAGAGTCGTCAGAAGAGTTATGCAGATACCAGAAGAAGAGACTTGCATTTTGAAGTTGGTGATTTGGTATTTCTAAAGATATCACCATCTTGTGGGATTAAGAGATTTGGAAAGAAAGGCAAATTGGCTCCAAGATATATAGGTCCGTTTGAGATTAAGGGTACAGTGGGACCAGTAGCATACAGATTGGCTTTGCTTACACAGCTGGAAGGAGTTCATGACGTATATCATGTTTCTATGTTGAGGAAGTACGTGCATAACCCTACTCATATCATTCAGCATGAGCCGATAGTAGTGCGAGGGGACTTGACTTATAAGGAGCATCCAGTTGAGATTTTGGACAGGAAGGAGCAGGTTCTTCGTACTAAAGTGATTCCACTTGTGAAAGTACTTTGGCAGAATCACACAACTGAGGAAGCTACTTGGGAATTGGAATCGGAAATGCAGAGAAAGTATCCTAACCTATTTCCAGAATCACAAGGTAAATTTTGAGGACGAAATTTTCTTTTAGGAGGGGAGGATGTAAATCCCCGAATTTTCCTTAAATAATAAATTAAATTAATAAATAATATTCTTGAGAGTTATAATTGATGGAAATATTTTATTATTGTAGGGGATGATGTAATTAGTGGAGATCCAGAGTTGGCCGTAGATCTGACCGTCTGATCATGAGATATCGAGGTATGTATTCTGATTAGGCAGTGTGTATAGGGAAGTTATACGTGAGATACATGGGATCAAGGAGTATATATATCAATTAAATAACCTAAAACGTATTCGTTGTATTCTCGCTTGTATTCGACAATAGCTGCAAGCGACAAACCAAGCCGAGCGACTGGGGAGGAAGAAAGGTCTGGTTTTGGTGTTCTTCATCGTCCAGGGGTTATATCACGTCTGTGAGTGTAGTTGGTTGGAGAAGAAGGAAAAGCACGCACATTCAAGAGGTAGGTGACACTGTTTACATTCGTTTTTGGTATTTTATGTTCGTTTAATCGCAAGAGCATGTTTTATATGATCTATTGATGTATTTAGTTTAGTATCAATGTTATATGTATGATAGAAAGAGATTGAACGAGAAAAATCACGATTTAAAACTATTTCTGTTCGTTTTTGGATGACCGCCGACCTCGACTGTACTCGGCGATCATCGGCGATCCTCGGTGCTAGTTAAAAATCTCAGACCGCTGGAAGACGTACCATCAGCGTCCTTTTTTGCACTACCGCCGATCACAGACCGCGCGGGGCGATCCTAAGCGCTCTATTCAGATTTTGCAGGTTTTCGAAATTTCAAACCCTGATTCAATTCCAAACTATTTTTAGACAATTTTAATGATTAATTAAGATATTTTAAGACTAAAACAAATTATCTAATTCCCTGTTTTAAAGAAAAAGTAAATTAGGAAGGTATTTAGGACATTAGGTGCCAAACTTTGAAAGAAATGGAGAAACCTAGTTGTTGGAAAACCTAACTAGTATTTAATTACTAGAACATCTTTTAAACTACACTATAAACCAGAAAACTTCATAAAGAGAATTCAGAACTCAGATGACCCAAATATTGAAGTACTTGCAGATTTAACCTTTATATGCCGCTAGGTACCAATCCCTATAGAAATATTATATTTTAGGGAATTTTGGAGTCTAGTGGGCATAGCTGGTTATGGATCCATAGTTGTTGCTAGATAGCTGAGGGATATGTCATTTGGGTTGAGTTTCTCCCTTGTGCAACCCGCTTCCTTTGCAAGTTAGTTTGTCTGAGAAGGTCCTATGTCTAGAGGGACACCCCGGTGAGCCGCTGGTGATTCCCTGTACATGTGGATAAGCGACCATCTCCATGTATTTATTCTGGTGCTGCATGCTGGTGGTACATGCCAACTCTGATGGGTACGTGTGCAATAAGTCAGTGACTACAGCTCTTGTCTAAGCTGCGCTGCATGGGACTTGAGTATCATTAGTTGCATTGCTCCTAAGCTGCACGGTGGTATAGCAATTGGTTGAGAATCATCTCAAAAGGTTTATCTATCTTCGTGAGTCCTACAATGACACTGAAATCACAACACTTGTTATTATTGTTGTATACATGCTAGAGGCATGTGATTGAGATATTGGCCAGATGTGACTGTTTAGTGCATCCTAGCAAAGTATGAACTATGTTATTGATTTGGATATTGGATTCTTATAATAGAACTTGCTGAAATTCATCTCTAGAACTGTTTATCATACTGTTTTTTATTCATGAATGATACGAATGATTATACGAGCCTCCTTACTCGATATTGCTTAATCGTGCCTGAACTGTTCTTTTACTTATATAAACTGTTTAATCATTCATATGTTACCTACTGGGATATTCGTATCTCACCCTACTTTTATTTCATTTGTCATCTGATATGCGAGAGGGGGATCCTAGTGATTTCCAGAGAGAGGTAGCTGAGTATACATCGGAGGATTACTTTTATCCGGATCTTGTTTGAGGTGGAGGATTGTTTAGACTTAGTCTTATTTGATAGACTATTATTGATTTGGATTTGATGTTCTAAAGAAAGGAGAGAGATAGTAACCGTTTTATTTTACCATACTTTGATATTAATGATTGATGATTAACTTTAATGTTTATCTGAGGATTTTAGACTACACTTCCGCACATACTTGTTTCCGCACTCTGATAGTTTAATTAATTGAATGGATTTTTAATTCTTTAGTCTGGTATATTCTTGATGTTTATTTGATATGGGCTAGTAACACCTCGGATTTGGTTGTTGAACTAAATTCGGGGTCTTACAGTAGAGAACCGGGTTCGGGTTGGGTGCTGGTTTGCACTGACCCGGGTTCGGGGCGTTACATAACGCCCCAGATCCAAGTTACGTAGTTAAACCATAACACATCTCCAGAGGTTAGCATGTAACACAGGACCGCAATATCATAGTGAAGGAAAAACATGAATATAACAATAACTATATAACAGCGTGCGCTAAAATAATCCCAAACTGAAATAAACTCACATGACCAAGTAACTATTTGCAAGTATCGAACTCTCCAAGAGTATCTGAAACAAAACGAAAACAACGGAATAAAATACGAATATCTCAGTGAGTAGCACATGCATGCACCAATACAATTTTCCTAGTTGTAAACATGAATCGAATAATACACAAGTAACGATGGCAATAACACGATTAATCCAACTAAACTCACAGTAATTCATTAGACAAAATGATATAGTTAATGAAAAAAAAACCAGTATGTAATTAAATCTGAGTGCGGTTGTCAACTAATCCGAATAATCACGAAATCAAATATTATCATAAAACCACGTCTCAAGGAAACCGAATTTTCACAACAATCCATTAAATTTATCTCGTGCCAAATAAATTAAAACCCAACATTGTAAAACCCCGAATTTCTTTTCGTTTATTTATTGAGAATAAATAAGTTCGTGTGGTGAACTTTCAGAAATTTTGAAGCAAGGATGTATTGGAGTTCGAGACATTAGGCGTGGAACAATATAAACAAGGTTAGTAAGGTGCTGTTTTAATTAGAGTTATTATGATGTTGTGCTCAGTTGTTAAATAAATGGATTTATGGGGTGATTATGTAGGGAGTAGTTTCATTAAATCAAACGGCTGGGAAGCTGCACATGTAGGGAGAAGCATGGGCGAGCGTGCACCGAATCATGAGTTTTAAAATTCATTGAGCGGCAAAGTGTATATGGTAAGTATAAATACCTAATGTATTTAGATACGTAGGTTTCGTATACCTTGAGTTGAAGGAGATTGCGGTTTGTTTTCTAGGGCTTTGGGGAGAAGAGAAGACGTTCGTGTTCTTGTCAATCAGAGGGTGTTCAGAAAGACCATCGTCACGACCAGAGAAGAGTTTTGGGCGAAGAGCGATAGTTTTCACTTCTAGTCCCTAGAGTTGCAGTGCGAGGACTTGAGCATATAAGAGGTGAGTAGCATCGTTTTGATCTGTCCTTTTGTTTTGATCTATAAAGTTTAGTCGTTAAGCATGATTTTGGAAGAACATAGTTCGAACGTCAAGTTTTGGGTGAGTTTTAAAGTCTTAATATTAAGTTGTTTAGATTAAATTCGAATCAGGTTTAAACGTGTTTTGGGGATGGTAGAAGCATAGGAAAATTGTTACAGAGGTCTAAAAATTGGTCAGTCATGGAGTTTTGAGATTAACAGAGAGTCAAAAATCATGTTTTGGTTTCGCCGAGTTGGCGCCTACCTAGAGCCGAGTGATGTGAGTTAGCGCGAGACATTGTTTTGGTTTTGCCGACCTTGCACCGACCTAACACCGAGTATTTTTAAGTTAGCACGAGCCTTGTTTTGTTTACGCCGAGTTGGTGCCGACCTCGTGCCAAGTGCCAGAGGTCAGCGCACCGAACAGAATTTCCAGAAACGTGTGTCTAACCAATCTGAACCAGATTTTGAGACTTTGAGGACTCAACCTCTTAGCCAAAGACTAGATTAGTATATTAGAGATATTTTATCTGATCAAAACATTTGGGAGAGCATTAAATCAAATTATTGGTATTTTCTACAAGTTTCCGAAGGGATAATGGAAGGAATCTGGGTAGGATATTTTACTGTTCCTGACAATATAGGTTGATGAGTTAGTTATTCTTTTAGGTCTTATATTGTTTTTCGATTATGAAATTGTTTAATCTGGATTTGTTTGATTTCAAAGGGCTGAACAGTATTGTAAATTTTCTTGTGTGAGTATAAGGATTTTACTGCTGATGAGTTTTGTTGTTTTGGGTTGGGATACCTACTGAAATTTCATGAGTTGCTGTTCTGGTTGGAATGACTTGTGATGAATGTATTGGGATATACATGATGGTGATCAGTGTTGGTTTATTGTTTTGCAAATGTGGAGTTTTATGTAGTTATTAATCGGTTTTGGTTTAGTTTCTCTTGGATCCATGCTTAAGCTTAGTAATGTGATGGTATTGTTTATTGATGTAATTGCGTGGTCTTGTGTGTTGCCCACGACCGGTGTAGAGCAGCTAGATACCCTAAGTAGGCCTGGTTGTCAATTCCGATACCCGGAGTAGGCCGACATTGGATGACGAAACCCTGAGTAGGCCATCATTTCAGAGTTCCGAAACCCTGAGTAGGACGGAACTGTGTACATGGAGGTCTGGATGTCTCCTTGGCATGTTAATTAACCAATTTAACAATAGTCATGACATTAACCATTCGATGTATTATCGATATTGTTATTGAATTGATTGGAAACTATTATTGGTTTTAGATTTTAAACTTAGGGAATTGTCTTGGTTGCTTTAATCGTGCTGGCTATTTATCGGTACATATTTATAACTGTTGTTAACTATTTCTGCATGCATATGCTACTTGTTGAGATATTCGTATCTCACTCCGTTGTTTTTATTTTTGTTTTCAAATACTCGTGGTGAGGCGACTACTGGGGTAGATCTGACTGACACATATAGGGAGGAAGACTATTACTAAAATTCCTAGATTCGTAGGATTTATATTATTTTAGATTGGAAACTTTGATTCTTTTGATTACTTTAATTTGGAAGTGTAATACTGTAGTTTGAGGTTGAACCGTTTGATTTTAATAAATCTGAATTTTGAATTCTTAGTTAATAAATGGTTGTGCACTCTGATATGGTATAAATTTTAGGTGATTGTCCAGCAATCAGACTTATTTAGATCCTTACCTAACACTCCGTGAGACGTGTTATACCTTTATTGAACAACACGGATCTGGGGCGTTACAAACATTGGTCAATGTCATGTAGTTGTTTAGATTGGTTAATCCACATGCCAGAGCGACATCCACACCTCCATGTACACAGTTCCGGCCTACGCAGAATTTCGGAAACTCTGAAATGACGGCCTACTCAGGGTTTCGTCATCCAATGCCGGCCTACTTCGAGTTTCGGTATTGACAACCAGGCCTACTTAGGGTTTCTGGCTGCACTACACCGGTCGTGGCAACACTCCATGGCCATGCCATTATACCAATAAAACATATACATCACATTACTAAGCTTAGACAAGGATCCAGGTGAAGCTAACCCAAAACAAAATAACAACTACATAAAACTCAACATTTGCAAAGCAATAACCAACCCTGGTCACCATCATGTATAACCCAATACAACTCATCACAAGTCATTCCAGACCAGAACAGCAACTCATGATATCTCAGTAAATATTCCAATCCAAAGCACATGTCCAAACGATAGTAAAAATCCATTTACCCACACCAAGATAGATTTTACAAATACAATTCAGCACCTTGAAATGAAGCAAACCCAAATTAAACCAATTCACAATCAGAAAACAATATAAGACATAAAGAAAACTAAATCATTAACCCATAGTGATAGGAACAGCAAAATAACCTACCAACAGTCCTTCAATTATCACTTCGGGAACTCATAAGACTACCAATAAATTTGACTTAATGATCTCCGGGTGTTTTGAGTAGATAAAATAATTCTAATATCCTAATCTAGTCTTTGGCTAAGAGGTTGAAGCCTCAAAGTGTAAAAAATATCTTCAAATTGATCAGCCGCACTGTTTTTGGAAATTTCATTGGGTGCGCTGACCTCAAACCAATGGCACCAAGTCAGCGCCAACTTGGTGGAACCGAAAATTCTCTTGCACTGAGCTGCCGCTGAGAACCAGAAGGTTTGCGGCAACTCGGTGGATACCCCTTTCGTTTTACGACTCTCTGTAATTGCAAAAATTCCATGACTGACCAAGTTTTAAACCTCTGTAACAATTTTCCTATACTTCTACCACCCTAAATAGATGATCCAATGCAAAACGAAATTAATCTAACACACTCCAAAATCACGCCTCAAAATCTCATCAAAAGTACGAAACTAAGATAGTCCATAAACATGCAGTTCGGCTAATCTCCAAGATCAAAATCCAAAACACAGATTAAAACGATGCTACTCACTTGTATTCAGGATTTTCTTCTAGCTTCCAACCTTTCTGATAATCTCCTCCGAAGAGCAAGGTTTATCGGTCGATGCCCTCAGGTCCAAGGCAGCGTCCAATCTAAATACATCTAAGCTCGGCCTCTAGTTTCTTTCCCCCAACCCGAAATTCTCAACCTAGCAGTCTATTTATAGCCTTCGCCGAACTCTACCCTTAACCTAATTTATTTATTGTCGCCCTGACTTAATCTTTGAAATCTCATATTTACCCTCCCCTAAGATTAAGGATAATATTATTTATTTGGTTTTAAATTTTTAATCACTATTAATTACCATTCAGTATTCACCCACTTAAGTTTAAATAAAAATTCAAATTCCCTTTTGTTATATTATAGCCCGAAATCTCCATTCACAAGTATTTAATTAAGTCTACCAGTTAATTAAATTCTTACTAAATCTGGGGTTTTACAGGAATATCAGGAGATGAAAAAGCAGTTAGATGAGTTATTGTAGAAGGGCTTTATTAGACCCAGTGTGTCACTATGGGGTGCATTGGTCCTGTTTGTCCAAAAGAAGGACGGGTCGATGCGGATGTGTATAGACTACCGCCAGTTGAATCAAGTCACCATTAAGAATAAATATCTGTTGCCTCAGATTGATGACTTGTTCGACCAGTTGAGGGGTGCATCATGGTTTTCTAAGATTGATCTTAGATCAGGATATCACCAGTTAAGGGTAGCACCTGAGGATGTAGAGAAGACGGCTTTCCGCACACAGTATGGGCACTATGAGTTTCTGGTCATACCATTTGAGCTGACTAATGCCCCGGCTATCTTCATGAACCTGATGAACTGGGTATTTCATACTCACTTGGACAGCTTTGTTGCGGTCTTTATTGATGATTTTCTGGTGTATTCCTAGAGTAGAGAGGATCATGACCTCAGGACAGTATTACGGACGTTGAGAGAGCACAGGTTGTATGCAAAATTTAGCAAGTGCCAGTTTTGGTTGAGAGAGGTGAGTTTCCTAGGGCATGTGATTTCTGGAGAGGGGATAACAGTGGATCCAGCTAAGGTGCAGGTTGTTGCAGATTGGCCTAGACCTACGACTATGTCAGAGATCCGTAGCTTTCTGGGTATGGCTGGTTACTACAGGAGATTCATAGAGAATGTTTCCAGAGTTGCAGCACCATTATCGAATCTCACTAAGAAGGCAGTGAAGTTTGAATGGAATGACAAATGTGAGGCTAGTTTCCAGGAGTTGAAGTGTAGACTATCTGCAGCTCCAGTATTGATTGTTCCTTCAATGAGTGAGGATTCTCTATATATTGTGATGCTTCCAGAGTGGGATTGGGTTGTGTTCTGATGCAGCAGAGGAGAGTAGTAGCATATGCTTCGAGGTTGCTGCGTTCTCATGAGAGGAATTATCCCATCCATGATTTGGAGTTGGTAGCTATTGTATTTTCTCTTAAGTTATGGCGGCACTATTTGATGGGAGTGCAGTTCGAGATTTATTCAGACCATAAGCGTTTGAGATACATCTTTTCTCAAAGAGACCTTAATATGAGACAAAGGAGATGGATGGATGTACTGAAGGATTACGACTTCAACCTTCATTATCACCCTGGCAAGGCTAATGTGGTGGCGGATGCCTTGAGTTGTAGAGGTGCATCTTAGGAGGTGGTGGCCACACTAGCTACCTTATTGGCTAGTCAGTGCAGTCTAGTTGATGTTGTTATAGACTGGTCAGGGGAGTTTACCACACATGGGGAGGGATTGATTTTGGCACGAGTTCAGGCGGAGCCTAAGTTGATTCAGCATATTTGTGATAGTCAGTTGGCAGAACCAGATTTGATATGCCTCAAGGAGTTGGTAGATAAGGGTGATGTGGTCGCTAAAGATTTTGAGACCAGGGATGGATTGATGAGATTCAAAGGTCGGATTTGTGTTCCAAATGATGCAGAGATTAAGCGGTTGATATTAGATGAGAGTCACAGATCCAGATATGCAGTTCATCCGAGTGGTACAAAGATCTACAAGAACTTGAAGGCACTATACTGGTGGTCAGGCATGAAGAAGGACATTGCAAAGTTTGTAGCTAAATGCCTTACATGCCAACAAGTGAAAGCGGAGCATCGGAGACTTCCAGGCTTATGCGACCTTTGCCTGTTCCCGAGTGAAAATGGGAATACATTACTATGGATTTCGTATTGGGGTTGCCGCCTACAGCTAAGAAGCAGGATGCCATATGGGTGATTGTTGATATATTGACGAAATCAACCCATTTCTTGCCGTTTCATACTACTCAAACCTTGGCTTCACTAGCGGAGCTGTATACTCGAGAGATAGTTAGATTTCATGGAGTTCCAGTGTCGATTGTATCTGACCAGGATTTTCAATTCACATCCCAGTTTTGGTGGAGCTTCCAAGAAGCCATGGGTACCATATTGAGTTTTAGCACCAATTTTCATCCACAGATAGATGGTCAGTCTGAGAGGACTATTCAGACATTGGAGGATATGTTGAGATGCAATGTCATGGATTGGGGTGGTAGTTGGAGTAAGTATTTGCATCTGGTAGAGTTTGCCTACAACAACAGCTATCAAGCTAGCATACAAATGGCACCCTATGAGGCATTATATGGCAGGATATGCAAATCTCCAGTGTGTTGGGTGGAGGTAGGTGATGTAAAACCCCGATTTTTGCTAAGGTTTTTATTTATTTATTTATTTATTATTTTTATTATTAAAATTTATTATGTGTGCATATTAACTTAAGTAGATGCGGGTATATATAGGGATTTCGGTGGGCGAGCATGCACGGAATCAATGATTTTCAAAGGTTGTCGAGCGGCAATACGTATGGAAGTGTATGAAGGTATATATATACTAAAAAGGAAAATTAGGTCTTTGGTTTTAGAATACTAGTATCGAATACTTTTGGTAACTGAAGACCTTGGGCGATTTGGCGATTCGCGGCTACTGGTGTGGCGATTAGGGTTTCGCTGGGAAGAGACGAGAACCGCGAGAGCTACGACTAGTTTAGTGGATTCGGTGATCCTGATTTAAGAAGGTTTTTCCTCCTGCGAACAGGGGATCAGTTCGGCGACATTTGCACGCACGCAGTCGGAGTCGGTGATCGACCGTGGTTTGGAATAACCTTGTTCTGGGATATAAGCGTGCAAGAGGTGAGTAGCATTGTTTTACAACTGAGGTTTTTGAGTTTATTCGTGAATGTATTCTGATGCATGGTTGTCTTCTAATTTTTCTGGAATAACCTAGTCCGAGCATGAGAGTGAATTTCAACTTAAATAGAAATGTGTTCAGATTAAATTCAAAACTGGTTGGGAAGTATTTTGGGGATATTAGGAGCCTACTGGAACAATTACAGACCGAAAAATATCGGCCAGAGTTGGAGATCTGGAAATAACAGGGAGCCGGAAATCGCAGTGAGCATCCGCCCAGTTGGCGCTCAGCTCGAGCTCACTTAAAACTATACGCGATTCTTGCGCGAAGCTGGCGCCCACTTCACGCCCACTTCTCGCCCACTTCGCGCTCACTTGATATCGAGTGAGCGCATAGTCGAATTTTAACCTAGAATCTATCCGCCGACCTGGCACTCACTTCAGGAGGTGAGCGCATAGTCAAATAAACTTGCTGAAATGAAGTTTTGATTAAACCAAGTGGTTTTTGATGAGTTGAGGGTTAAACCACTTAACCAATCACTTGTTTGGGACTTTGGAACCTACTTTACCTATTCAATTACTAGAGGAAAATTTAGTGGAAATTCTTAAAGGCTTCCAAGGTTAAGTTTAAGTTATTTGTAAGTATTGTGCTGGATACCAAAACACTAGGAGTTCCTAGTTAGTTTCCCCTTTGTTTTTATACACTGTTTTGATTGAGAAATTATTAAATTCTGGTTTCACTTGTTTGGAAAATTCTGAATGTATTGTAAAGATTTTCTTGGTATGAATAACTAAGTTTTATTTCCAAATGGCATGTGTTACGGAAATGAGAAAATACTGGAAGTACTTGAGGTACTGTTTGGTCCAGAGGGACAGGTGGTGAACTGTGATGAGTTATACATGATGTGGAATGAATGGTTTTATTTTGATGTTGGAATTGAGATTATACGATGATTTGCTGTTTTGGTTTAGCTTGTCCTGGATCCATGCTTAAGCTTAGTAATGTAATGTTATTGTTAGTTGTTGAAATTGCATGGCCTTGTGTGTTGCCACGACCGGTGTAGAGCAGCCAGAAACCCTGAGTAGGCCTGGTTGTCAATGCAGAAACCCGGGGAGTAGGCCTGCATTGGATGACGAAACCCTGAGTAGGCCGTCATTTCAGAGTTTCCGAAACCCTGAGTAGGCCGGAACTGTGTACATGGAGGTGTGGAGTGTCTACTTGGCATGTTTAATTTATCAACTAAACAATAGTCATGACATTGACCAATCGATGTGTTGCCGTACTTAACTGAGATATGATTTGACTGATAAATTGGTTTTGGTTTTGAACTTGAAATTGATGTTAGTTGTTTAATCGTACGGAATGTTTATCGATCCATAGTTTGAACTATGGTTAACTATTTTTGCATGCATATGCTACTCGCTGAGATATTCGTATCTCACTCTGTTGTTTTTGTTTTGTTTTCAGATACTCGTGGTGAGGCAACTATTGGGGTAGATCCGACTGAGACTTATAGGGAGGAAGACTACTATTACCTTCCTTAGACTTGTAGGTTATCTTGTTTCGAATTTCAAGTAAATTGAATGTTTGAGGTGTATTAAAGTCTATTGGGGTTGAACCATTTGATTTCTAGTTAAGTTTTAAATGTTAAATTCTTGGATTAAATGAAATTGTGCACTCTGACATGTTCTAGTTAGATGATTATCCAGCGATCATAAATGATTAAAGATCCTTACCTAACCTCCGTGAGACATGTTATATCTTTATTGAACAACACGGATCCGGGGCGTCACAGGTGAGAAACAATATTTCAGGCCCCAAATTATACAAGATAGTGTTGAGAAAGTGAAGCTGATTAGGTAGTGGTTGTTGACTACGCAGAGCTGTTAGAAAAGTTATGCAGATACTTGATGGCGTGAGCGGAAATTTGAGGTTGGAGACCGAGTGTTCTTGAAGATATCACCTTCCAAGGGCATTATGAGATTTCGGAAGAAAGGGAAGTTATCACCTCGATTTATTGGTCCATTTGAGATCGTGAAAGAGATTAATCCAGTGGCTTATCAGCTAGCTTTACCAGATCATTGGGCAGGAGTACATTACGTGTTCCATATCTCCATGTTACGTCTGTATATTCCAGATCCTAGAGATCCTAGTCATGTGATAGATCCTGAGCCTTTGGTGATCCGAGTAGACTTGACATACGAGGAGAAGCCGGTTCAGATCTTCGATCATTGTGAGCAGATTCTTCACACCAAGGTAATTCCATTGGTGAAGGTTTTATGGTAGAACCATTCCACTGAAGAAGCCACTTGGGAAAGTGAAGAGTAGATGAGGAAGTACCCAGAGTTGTTCATCCCATCATGAGGTAAATTTTGAGGACGAAATTTCTTTGTAGGGGGGAGAATATAAAACCCAAGTTTTAGTGATTATTAATCATGAGATCCATTTAGTAAGTTTAAATAAATCTATATTGGTGGAATTTGCAGATATCCAAGGAGCAAGGGTAATTTGGGGATTTTGATAAATTAATCGCCGAAACAGATAAATTAAGGTTAGTAGTGTTGTTAGTAATACTTGGAATTATTATATTGTTTAAAATCAGTCTGTTAAAAGAGGTGCTAATGTAGGTGATTAAGTGGAGAAGCAAATCAGAGGATCGAGTGGTTAGGGGAGCTGTTCATGTAGGGAGTTACATGGGTGAGCACAAGCAAATCATGAATTAAGTTGGTTGAGCACAAAATGGGGGTGGGGAAGTATAAATACTAGGCTCATTTCAGGACGTAGGTTTTGCACACATTGAGCTTGAAGAAATTGCTGCTGGAATACAACCAGAGCAAGGAGAAGAGAAGGGGTGAGCTGTGAATCAGAGGTGGTGATAGGAGATTAATCGAGCCGATCTTAGATCTGTGGTTGGACATTTTAGCGACTGGAGATTTAAGAGGATCGGCCAAATTGTCTGTGCAATTGGAGATCAAGTAAGAAAAGTCTAGTTGCTTAATTGTTAGCAAAGTGAGATAGGAAGTAGGTTTTTGTTCAGATCTAATCAAATCTGAAATTTTGGCAGAGGAATTGGAGGTTAGAGGTGATTGACAGAGAAGTGGAAGTTAGAATTGCTGTCGATCGTGCTCAGTCGAAGATCAGGAGTTGTTGAGCTAGTGGAGATTCAGAGCATGTGAGTAGCACTGTTTTTCCTCCGTTTGTTGAACCAATTGCATGAGTTTAGACGAGAATGGTGGTTACTTGTATTACTATCAATTGAATATTGTTTTACAAGTGATATTGTGAATACGAAGCATGATCCTAATAGAATTAAATTTGATTTGGTTTTAAATGAATGTTAGAGTCGTAAGGATTATAGATTCACTGTTGTGGAAGGTTAATTTCTAGTAAGCCATGGTTAAATTGAAGTTACAGTGAGCAAAACAAATATCAGGAAACTAGGGGGGTATTTGCTGGGTGCTGCCCACTAACAAGAAGTCAGCGGCACTCAGCGGCTATGCAAATTTAGGATGTGCCGACCTGGCGCCTACTGTCTAGAAGTCAGCGCATCCACCAAATTTCCAGGTGAAGTGCGGCTAACTGTTTTGAGCAAATTTTTCCCACTTTAATGGTTCAAACACCTACCAAATAGCTGAACTAGTCTACTGGAAATTATATTAAGTGGTCGTAACTTCCTAAGATTATTCCATCAATTTTTGGTAGGATTTATGAGTTCTAAAAGTCAGGTTTGAAGGGTTGGTTGGTAGTTTATTTGCTGTCTTGATACCATTACTTAGTGGTTCTGTTTTATCCATGTTCTACTGTTATTTTCCAGGTTGTGATGTTGTTTAACCCGCTTTTTATCGAGTTACAAGGTGTTGGGCAGAATTTGTAAAAATGACTTGTTGAGTAAAGAATTTGACAACCAGTTTGGATTGGTGTTTTTTTTTTGTTAGCATATCAACTGAAGTTCCATGAGTTACTGTTCTAGTCTTGAGTGACCTGTGATGAGTTCGGTTTGTGTTATTAATGGAGATACCAGAGGTTGGTGTATTTTGTTGCTAGAGATGAGTTTACGCTTTTAGTATTCTGTTTTGGTTTAGCTTGTCCCGGATCCTAGACAAAGCTTAGTAATGTAATGGTATTGCTTTATTGGTGTAAGTGCATGGCCTTGTGTGTTGCCACGACCGGTGTAGAGCAGCCAGAAACCTTGAGTAGGCCTGGTTGTCAATGCCGAAACCCAGGGAGTAGGCTCGGCATTGGATGACGAAACCCTGAGTAGGCCGCCATTTCAGAGTTCCGAAACCCTGAGTAGGCCGGAACTGTGTACATGGAGGTGTGGATGTCTCCTTGGCATGTTGATTAACCAATTTAAGCAATAGGCATGACATTGACCATTCGAAGATTGATTGATATTGCTGTTGGTCTCTTGTTTAAACTGTTATTGGGATTATACTGATTTTGGATTCTCGATTGTATCTCTACTGATTAATTGTGCTCATCTATTTATCATGGCATATTTTAGAACTGATATAACTATTTTGCATGCATGTGCTACTCGCTGAGATATTCATATCTCATACTCGTTTGTTTTGATTTTGTTTTCAGATACTCGTGATGAGGTGTCTGTTGGGGTTGATCTTGCTGGTCATTATAGAGAGGAGGATTGTTTTTACGCTCCCTAGACTTGTAGGTTATATTGTTGATTGGAATAATTTTTTGGATATGGGAAAATGTAATACATGATATCGAACTTGAGATTTTGATAGCGCTTTAATCAAATATAGTTTCCATGCTTCTTAGTAGTTGCATTGTGTACTCTAATTTTAAAACTTGTATGATTACTCCAGCGATCATACAAGTCTTGGGCCCATACCTAAAACTTCATGAGATGTGTTATATCTTTATTGAACAACATGGATCTGAAGCGTTACACCCATAGTGGTTCGAATGATCATTTTATTACCAAAACAGGCTTCTCGTCCATCCACGCACACATATATTTGACCGATCATGAACAAAGATAGAAAACAAGCTAAACAAAAGTAATCGCATATCATGCTAGTATCCTTAAGCATGCAAAAACAGTAAACAGAAATAGACATCCAAGAGCTTAATCATACTTTCGACAGGAAGTAAGGAAAATCTAAAATAATCTAGGTGATATGTGCAAGTGAACTAAGATAGGGAACTTATTTCTAACATGTACAATTGGTGAAAGTGAGTCAAAACACCCTGCATGCCTTTCGTGTGCAACATGTGAATGTGTGGGATGTTTGTTTCCTAAAAAAAACTTAAACAGTGGGTGAAGACGACTTAGCATGTGTGTGTGTGAGAAGTTATTCCTACACATGCATGACCAAAAAAAAAAACCTAATAACTACATCATAAGACAATAACTAACATATGCTAAATGAAGGGAAGGAGGGGAAGAAGATTAGGGGTACAACAGATATGTGATATAGGGGAACATGCTCCCCTCAAAAAGATATACCGATTATCACATGAACATGCTTTTTAACTCACAAAGCAAAGCCCCTATTACCATGACTTGTGATCATCAAAACAAAGCCTCTCCTCCTAACTTTCATATGGGGAGTCCCCCTTATCATGGGTGTAAGCACCTCATTTTTGTGCTCCCGGAAGTGCCAGAAATGCAAAACCCTAGACAGAAAGTCAAACCCTAAGGGGTGAAAAGTTCGATTTTTGATCAAGTGATAATTGGCCACCTTGATTTATCTCAATAGATAGAGAATCTTGACATGGTTCCAACGCAACTGAGTTTGCTGGAATCGAAGTCCGGATGAAGGATCTATGAGCCGGTCAAACTTGAGGGGGAGCCGAAAGTTGACTTTTTGCCTAACCACGAGCCAGGTGATTAGCCCTATGTCACTGGATAGAGGGCTCCGATACGGTTCTAACACAACTGAGTTTGCTCAAATCGAAGTCTGGATGAAGAAGATATGAGCTGCTGAAGTTTCCAAGCAATAGAAACTGGAAAACTGCACACGTGGCAAAAGGCTGCACACGTGGCAAGTGGCGCAAGAAAATATCTCAGGGAGCAATCTTTAAATATCCAAACATACTAAATATCTCAGGGATCAAATTGAAAATTCGTAGGGACCAAATCTGTGAATATCCAAGTGTATCGGATGAATCTGCGAATATCCAGGGACTAAATCCGTAAATATCATATTTGTATCCAATCTTAAATGTCGAATACACATAATTTTGTTAATATCCGGACTTAAATGTTGGATACAAAAGATTTTCTAGCGAAATTCGCGTCGATTCCCCCCCAAATTCGCGGCGGAATTTAATTTTCAAAATAATTGTGTCTTGTATCCGGCATTTAATGCCGAATACAAAGAAGGGTATGTGTAGCCGGCCATGGAGGCCGGCTACAAGAAGTAATTAATGTATCCGGCCTTTATGGCTGGATACAAATTTTCATCTATAAAAAGGCCAGCAACCCCCCGACCCAGGGTTGCTGGCCTTGCACCTTTTTTTTCCTTCCCTTACCTCTCCGAATCCCTCTCTTCTCAGCCCTCCTTGTCTCCACACCCCCCATTCCACCCCACCTTGCCTCCTCATTCACTCTCCCCTTCTTCTTCTTCACTTTCTCAACAAAACCAAAGGAACCTTTGCTGTTGGAGCTGCAAGGAGGGAGCTACAGCTACTGTCCATCCTTCAAGAAGTGTTTCTACTGTTTTTCCTACCTTCTTCTTCTTCCTTGGCATGAGCTCTCTTCCATGGTGGTTTGAGCATGTATTTACCACCTTCTTCATGGCATAGAAACCACCAAGGGCAAGAGGCCCACGTAGGCATTTTTTTTTGGGAGTATAAGAGCCTAGTTTTTTGCACATTTTTGGTGCTCCTTAGTTGCTGTTCTTGGGCTTATCTTAAGCATTTTCAAGAGGAGCATGTTCCTCCCTTCTCCATCTAATGTACCCCCATGAAACCCCCCAATTCCTTTCTTGCTTTCTTCTCTTTTGCTCAATTTTCCTTACATCTTTTTTTGTTGTGATTTTTCTACTGGCCACACCCTCCCTTAACTTGCTATTCTTGGTTGTGGTTATAGCATGCTTTTAATCTCTGCTTGTTAGTGTCCTCCCCCCTTGTTTGCTGTTTTGGCTTAGCTACAGCATGTTGCAGGACCCCCACCCCATGTCTAACTTTTTTACTAAACCAAGAATGCTGCTGGTTGTGTGCACTAATATTGGCTTTGTTTACCTGCTGTTTTTTTTGGTGTATGTATGTAAACATGCTCCCACCACCCCTAATCCATTGTCATAGTTTACATGAGCTGTTGCTGGAGGCAGCAGCAGCACCTTCTATCCCCAGTAGCAAGTTAAGTCTCACCAAGACTCAAGCTAAGGGTTGCTGTCCTCCTGTTTGTAGTGGGTTCTTCTTGTTGGTTTCTTATGAATGTGCAGCATGTGTTTTTTTATTGTTTCTTATGTCAAATTGGTAAGCATGAGTGACATTTTTGGGGTTGCTGCTGGCAGTAGCCGCAGCCCCCATTGTTCCTCTTCTTAAAGGATTTAGGTTGTGTGCCATGCTCCCAGGTGTGTATCATGAATAAAAGACCCCATGGCCATGTTTCCCCACCCCTATCTCATCATTTCAAGCCTTAGTAGCATGGTTTTAAGCCCCTTTCTTTTGGGCTGCTGTCCTGTGTACCCACATTGTTTTTAGTTGCCTATTAGTGATGTCTATGACTTGTTTAGCAGCTTGGCTTTTCTGCATGTACATATGTGCACATATGAACCATCTATCCTGCTCCTTTCCCCTCACATTCCTTGCTGTTTCACTGCACACGAGCATGAGCCCTTCCCCCTTATACCTGCTGATATTGGCATGTTTCTAAGCCTTTGGGACAGTAGGTGTCCCTGAAAAAGTGACCATCTGCTCGCATTTCCACCCAAACCTTAACACCAGTAGGTTACCCTTCTGCCAATGCATGGTTTATCTCTGTTTGCATAATAAAGCCAGACTCAAAATTGTGCTTGTTAATTGCTGTTCTAGGCTTTGCAACTTGTGGTTTTGTGATTGGTCTTCTTAGCTGGAGTGCATGATTGTTTGGAGCTTTGATTGCGTGATGATTGGCAGCATGGAAACACTCAGATGAGGGTGTTGAAACCCTTGCCTCTTTGCTGCATTTTTTGATAAAGTGGAGGAGGGCCAGCAGCCCCATGCCTCCCCCCATTCCCCTTGGTCTTTGTTAGAAACCCTAAGGGAGGCCAAATGGGATGCCTCTCCATGACCTGAACCAATGTGGGCCCTCTCATGCGGCCCACACAACCTGTAGAAGCCTTTAGGGAGCCCATAGGAGCATCCCATTTGCAAGATTCCCCAAAAAATGCAATTCCATTGTGATCCGACAACTCATGTCGTATCACTTTGGATTGGTGTGTAGCCGACCTTCATGGTCGGCTACATGCTAGAAATGCCATTTTGCGCATTCCTTGATTGTTGTTATATTTAAATGATATTTTCAAGGAAACCAATAGGGTTTCCGGGTCATCCGGAAACCCAACATGGGACTTGGACCATTGGTCCAACCGGATGCACAGTGGGCCGTCCAACGGGGCCCACCAAGCCCAATAACACATCTTTTGTATGTAAATAAGCAAGATAAGTAAATTAACTAACCAAGCCGAGCGGGCCAAACCTAATGCGGCCCACTCGAACCCATTTTGTGAAGCATGATCCATAACTTAGCATGGTTTGGCCGAGACCCAGGGCTAGGGCCTATCGGGCCCGCCAAAGCCCACCAACTAAACCAAGGAAGGGTAGAAACCCTAAACCTCTAAGAACTTGGGTTTCCAAGCCCAAATTTTGACTATGGGCCCCAAGCCCAAGGTCCAACTCCTTTTTGCAAAGGTAAATAAAGATAAGCTAAAACATTTTTGGCAACCAACATGGGAGCCCACCCAGGGGCCCGCACACTAATGTCGACCCACTTTGGCATGTAAATCACTTAAACCTCCAATTTGAACAATTAAGTAAAATCAATTCATTTAACCTATGCCCAAAGGGCCTCTCAGGCTAGACCGAGGCCCACCTAGGGACATGTGGGTCTAATCAAGCCCACCAAGGACACCGTGGGCCTTCCAACGGGGCCCACCCAATCAGACTCAAATTACCTAATTAAGCAAGATAAAAGCAATTAAAGGGACCCACACCACTCAGGTGATCTGGCCAGACTTAACCAAATGGCATGCTGGATTAGGAATCGGGTGAGCACCAAAGTGAGTTGACTCAAACCAAGGAACCCACGGGACTCGTCATCCGACGGGGTGGTTTGGGGTGTCTACAGACTTCCCCAAACCGCAGCCGAGACCTTTCTAAGAATATCAAGCCGCAGACTAGCCCAATAGACAAGATTAGGCACCCAGGTGTCCGCCTGCACCCCATCAGGCAGAGGAGACTCCAATTTCCCGTTTTACCCTCCCGGAGGCATGTAAATCCATGCTCCCCGCGGTGCGACCTCGCGCACAATGGGGACTCTCACAGCATGCAAAACAAAATCAAGATGGTTAAAAGATAAGTAAACAGAAATTGACACAAAGGAACTCCAAGAAGTAGATTCAAAAGAACTTTATTTCACTATATACTGAATAAAAGATATCACAAATTCTCACCTTAATATTACCTTTGATCTTGGATGAGTGATGGTCCTCCAAGTGATACAAACAGCACTCTAGGAGCCTCCTTTTAGTTCCAAAAATTTCCTTCCTCTTATCTTTTGAGTGAAGATGAAGAAAAGAGAAGGAAAAGGACTAGCCAAGGGTATTTTGGGTATTAAAAGAGAGTTTGGGTGAGTAAGTGAAGCTTCACAGAGGTCACAGGTTGCTAGAGGGGCAGCGGGACGACAGGGCTGGAGAAAAATTTTCGGAACCGCGCTTGCAGTGCGATTTGGTTAGAACCGCACTTTAAATGCGGTTTGGGTTTGACCACACTTCAAATGCGGTCGCATTTAAAACGTGCGCAATCTGATCGAATTGGCTAGCTATCGCTAGCTAGGGATAGCTGGCAATGTAGATAAGATCAAGACCGCACTATATGTGCAGTCATGACTTGACCGCACATATAGTGCGGTCGCGCACGTTTTAAAAATACTGGATTTCAAACCTTTGTCAAATTTGGCAAAATTTCGGATTTTCATCCGATTTTTCCTTTTATTTTAATTTTGAAAATAAGATATTTTAATAAATATTATTATTTTAATCAAGATTTTTATTTTCTTTGTTCTTTTCTGCTTTTTTGTCACACAGGCATTTTTTCTGAAACTTTGACTGGCCATAACTTTTTTATATGATGTCCGATTTTAGCAAACTTAGTGGCATTGGAATCAGCTCAGAATTCTCTATCTACTAAGTTAAAGTTTGGCAGCAGACTCGGGATTTAGTAGAAAGCCAATTTCTGCCCCCTCAAGTTTGACCGGCTCATAATTTCTTCATCCGAACTCTGATTTGGGCAAACTCAGTTGCGTTAGAGTCGTGTCGGAATTTCCTATCCAATGGGAAGAAGTATGGTGGTCAATTTATACCAAATTGAAAAGTCAAATTTTTGGCCCCTCAAGGTTTGACTTTTTAATTAAAACTTTATTTTCTACACTTTTGAGGATGCAAAAATGAGGCGCTAACAGTAACATCTCTTCCACAGGAGGTAACCCACACACACATTTTCCCTGTAGGATGCAATTATATCATGATTACATCTTCCACACAGGAGGTCTTTCCCCTACAGGATGCAATCCAATCTGGACTAAATATCCCCCATAGGAGGTCTCTCCCTTACAGGATGCAATCCAATCTAGAGTACATCTCCCCCATAGGAGGTAACACATCTCTCCTGCAGGAGATAACACACACATCTCCCCTGTGAGATACAATCATATCATGATTACATCTCCCTCACAAGAGGTAACACATCTCTGCCACCTAGCAGGTAATACACATCTTTGCCACCAAACAGGTAATAGTCTCTGCCACTAAGCAAGTAATCAATAAATCTAGCCACCAAGCCATTATACAAATAATCCAAATTGCCATCCATGGTATATAAATCATTCCATGGTACATGGAAGAGCATAAATCCTCAATCATTGTATTACAAATACACGGTTGTAACACCCCAGATCCGAGTTACGTAGAAAACCCGTAACTCGTATCTAGAGATGATTATGTAACGCAGGACCACAACATCATAGTGAAGGAAAACATGAATACAACGATAACTATAAATTCAGAGTGCACTAAGATAACCCCAAAGTAATAACTCACATGACCAAGTAAACTACCCGCAAGTATCGGGCTCTCCAGGCATATCTGAAAAACAAACAAAAGCAAAGGAATGAGATACGAATATCTTAGCGAGTAGCACATGCATGTACAAATACGATTTACCAATTGTAAAAAAATATGGATCGAATAATTTCACGAGTAACGATGGCAATAACTCGATAAATCTGACTAAATTCCCAGTAATTCATTAGACACAATGATATAGCAAATGAAAATTAATGTATAGTTAAATCTGAATACGGTGTCAACAAATCCGAATAATCGCAAAAGAACCAATATCATTATAACCATGTCTCGAGAAAACCAAATTTTCTACCACAATCCAATAATGTTTCATGCTAAATGAAACAAAACCCAACATTTGGTCAATGTTATGTAGTTGTTTAGATTGGTTAATCAACACGCCAGAGCGACATCCACACCTCCATGTACACAGTTCCGGCCTACTCAAGGTATCGGATACTCTGAAATGACGGCCTACTCAGGGTTTCTGGCTGCTCTACACCGGTCGTGGCAACACTCCATGGCCATGCCATTACCCCAATAAAACGAATACATCACATTACTAAGCTTAAACTCTGGATCAAGGACTAGCTAAACCAAAACAGAAAACCATCACATAGAAAGTTCGTATTTGCAAAACAATTAAACCCACATTGATTTCCATCCTGTGTATCCCAATACACTCATCACAAATTTGTTCCAACCAGAACATCAATTCATATAAATTCAGAAAGCATCCCAACCTCTCAACAACAAAACTCATGCAGTGAATTTCTCTTACTCACACAAAACATTTTCAATACCATTTAATCCTTTGATATCAAACAAAACCAGATTATATAAAGTCAAATCAGGAAACAATAAAATACATAACCAAACTGGCTCATATACTATTAGGATCATGAACAGTAATAACCTACCCAGATTCCTTAAATTCACCCTTCGGACAAGTTATAGAAATACCCAAAATTTGATTCAATACCCTCCCAATTGTTTCGAAACAGATATAATACTTCTAATATTCTAATATAGTCTTTGGGTATGATTTTGAGGTCTCATAGTATCAAAAATTGGCTTGGATTGGCCAAATCTATCTTTCGGAATATTCTATTGGGTGCGCTAACCTCTAGCGTTTGGCACGAGGTCGGCGTGGACTTGGCGCATACAAAATCCACACTACGCGTGAACTCAAGGTACTAGGCGCAAGACAAAAGCCAGTTTGGCGGTACAAGAAAATACCTCGCGCGTGGTAGGCGCGAGCTAGGCGCGGACTCAACGAGACAAGAAACACCTCGTGCATGATTGGCGCGAGTTAGGCGCGAACTCGGCGATAACCCTTAAACTTATCTTGTGCCGTCTCTTTAACTTGGCGCTAGGTAGGCGCCAAGTCGGCGGATCCTACCTCGGTTATACAACTCTCTGTTAATCTCTAAACTCAATGACTGGCCGAACTTTTGACCTCTGTAACTACTCGTATAGGCTTCT
Organism: Buxus sempervirens; assembly: GCA_947561395.2. Taxonomy (NCBI): domain Eukaryota; kingdom Viridiplantae; phylum Streptophyta; class Magnoliopsida; order Buxales; family Buxaceae; genus Buxus; species Buxus sempervirens. The sequence goes on along the minus strand of OX387188.1, from coordinate 19,282,412 downwards.
ACCATTACGAAAATACCTTTAAACCTATTTCGGATTTAATCTAACCAACTTTTAAATCACGACTTCTAACCCATCAAACAAACTCACGCTCGAACAGAAGCAATAGAAGCTATTTAGAAACATGCTTTCGGCAAATCACAGAGATCAAAAACCTACAACAAACCAAAACGATGCTACTCACCGAATAGAGGATTTTCTTCTAGCTTCCATCCCTTTTTGATAGATTCCTCCGGAGATCGAAACTTTTTGGCCGATGCTCTCAGTTTCCAAGCAGCGGCCACCCTAAACAAAATGGCCTCCGCTTTCTTTTTCCCCCCTCCCAATTGTTTTAACCTAATCTATTTATAGGCCTTGAAAAACCTTCTTCCCTTAACCTAATTTATCTCTGGCCTTCACTTAGCCTTAGAAATTCCATATCTATCCCTCCCTAAAGTTGAGGTTAACGTAAAGTATTTATTTGTTAATTTCATAATCACTACAAATTCTAATTTCACACTCACTTAACTTTAAAAAAAATTCTACTTATTTCTTTGCCACCTAATGGCCCAAATTTCCACACAAATTAAATTAATTAAATCTATTAATTAATCCTTTAATTTAATTCCTACTAAAAACTGGGGTTTTACAACGGTACTCGCATCTCTAGCACGGAAGAATACACACCTCTATCAGAGAAAACTTTAACCGAACACCTAGAAAACCAAATTTCTGTAGCTATTTTTCAATTAGATGGAATTTTTACACTTAGAGAGAGATTAGATTACGCGATCTTCATTAAAGTTGTATGGTTTTGTGTCTAGTTTCACGTAAAAATGTAATTTAAATAATATTCTACTGTTAGTAATTTTTAACTGATTTTTATTACTTATTGGTACGCACAGATTTTTATTAAAATTTGACTTTAAAATAATATAATTAATTAACCACTTAGAATTTTGAAAATCTGCTTTAGGTTATTTTAGTATTATGAGTTAGGAATCCAATGAGTCAAATTTTAGGTAATTTGGTTAACAAAACGATCAAGTTATGATACTTATAACATTACTTGATCATAGGTGACAGATTTGACCTTTAAATGATTTAAATTCTATAATAATTCATTAAAGTTGATTTTGTATTTGCTTATGATATCTTTGAATACCCAAATAGATTCTAAAGTTTTGGAAGGTATTTTGAAGAGATTTTCACTGAAAAATAAATAGAAAATTCGCTTAATTTTGTAAATCCCAGATTTTTACAAATTTATACGAACACCCACAATGACGCTCAAGTGCCATTGAAGGCGCCGCGCCTGTGTTTTTTAATTTTACAAAACCCGAGAGTAGATAATTTTCAATAAACCAAACGCCCGGGAGATCGCTCGAGAGCGACCCCGAGCGGCCAACTTCAGAAAGTATGTTTTTAACGAGTACCTGCATCAACGCTCAACAGCGTTCGAGCAGCCTTGACAGAAAATCTGTAATTTTGAAATAGACCTAGATTTTGACAATAAATTTGTTTGTATTGATTTCCAACTTATGCACCAACAAGCTTAGAGAGTTTTGAGATTGTTTGCACTGGCCATTGATTAAATTGAATTTTTATAAAGATTTTAGGTACGTTCTACTGAAATAGCTTTTATTTGAGTTTATTGTTCCAAACTCTTTCCTTTTCAACTTATTTTGATTTTATTGATTCATACACTTGTATTTGACCCATGTAAAGACTTTTCCAGGGGCTTTTTTGAAAGAATTGCATATATTTTCCTCCGTGTACCTTGGAGTGGTTATTTCTCACTCATGTAACTTGAGTTTAAGCTTTGCTTTCCTCCATGTATCTTGGGGATGATTTGAGATGAATTGTAAACAGTGTGGATTGGTTTTTGGTATCAAAGATTATATGATTTCAGTGTTTTGTTTTGTGTGCCTAGTGGCCATAGCTTGGTATGGATCCATAGTCTAGCTAGGAGTGAGAATAGTATTTTCTTTGTTTGGTTAAACCTATTTCACATTATGCTCCTATCGTGTATCTCGACGAGGCCTTCCTGTATCTGGTCGTGTCGCAGCAATCCCACCTGTCGTGTATCTCGATGTGGTTATTTTGGGCTACCCATCATGTATCTTAGTTTGGTATTCACACGTTGTTGCAGTTGATTAGATTGTACATGCCAGCCCTCAGTGTATCTCGGTTGGGTGATCCGCAATTAGTCAATGTCTGTGTATCTCAGCTCACACCTAAACCGTGAGGTGGCAACCCTTGACTCAAGCATTTAGATTTTCAAAGATGTATTGTTTTCATGAGTCCTGTGATGTCACAATTGTGTGGCTTGTTGTGTGAATATTATGTTGGTTTTGGATTATAACTTATTGGATTTTGGACGTTATACTGTATTTTCGGGATAATGAACTTTAGTTTATTCATTGTACCTCATGAAAATGGTTTATAAATTATATGGACTATTTTATAGCATGCATGTTGCTACTTGCTAAGATTTTATATCTCACCCTTCTTTTCACTATTTGTTTTCAGATACTCTTGGAGAGGATGTGCAAGTTGGGGTAGATAATACAGAGGGTACAACAAAGGACCTTGATGAGTACCTTATGGATTATTAGTTTTCTTTATATTCAATTAGAGATTTGTTTAGAAGTTATTTCTTTTATCGTAGGTTTGAGAAGTGTCTAGAATAGGTAGTTGCCTTTTAAAATTTCAGATTTAATGTATTAAATTGAGAAGTTCATTTTGAGGATCATTTGCACTTCTATTTTGAAGTAATAATGATTCAGATTAGTTTGTTTATATTTCTCTTTTGTTTCCACACTCTAATGTTAGTATAATTTTTGAATTATATTATGGCATTGGCTTGCTATGGGCTCATGCATAGTGTTACCGTGATACGAGTTAAATCTTTAATGAACAACTCGGATCCAGGGCGCTACATTGAGTTTGAGCATTGTTTTCCTCCATGTATCTTGGGGATGATTTAAAATGAATTATAAACGTTGTGGATTGTTTTTGGGTATCAAAGATCGTATGATTTCAATGTTTTGTTTTGTGTGCCTAATGGGCATAGCTTAGTATGGATCCATAGTTTAGCTAGGAGTGAAAATAGTTTTTTCTTTGTTTGGTTAAACCTGTTTCACATATGCTTCCGTCGTGTACCTCGATGAGGCCTTCCTGTATCTAGTCGTGCTGTAGCAATCCCACCAATCGTGTATCTCGATGTGGTTATTTTGGGTTACCCACCCTGTATCTTAGTCTGGTATTCCCACGTTGTTGCAGTTGATTGGATTGTACATGCCAGCCCTTCGTGTATCTCGGTTGGGTTATCCGCGATTAGTCGATGACTATGTATCTCAACTTCGCACTTAAGCCATGAGGTGGTAACCCTTGACTCAAGCATTTAGCTTTTCAGAGTTGTATTGTTCTCATGAGTCTTGTGATGTTACATCATAGCAATGATTTGGTTTGTTTGATTGCAAATATATTTTTTATAATGATTGGAAAATGACTTGCAAATGACTTATCCGTTACTGTTCTATATTTGAAACACATGCTATCGTGAAAATTATATATGATAAAGTGCTTTATTCATGCATGTGTTATTTACTGGGATTTATATCTTATTCTTGCTTTGTTTTGTTTTGTTTTCAGACTTTTCTAGATAGGACGATACTGCTGGGGTAGAGCCATAGGGTGCTTGTGAGGAGTATCCATTGGATGATTACATAGAGGACAATTATTATTGCCTTACGTAGGATTTTGATTTATGTTTTTAGGAGCTTATTTTTCTGTAGTTAGGAAGTTATTTTATGATTGAAGAGATGAGAGTGAGTGATGTAGTAGACCTTCGTGTCCAGAATTTTTATAGTAGGAGATTTATTCTTTTTAATTGAAGACTCTCAGAATTTATGAAGTAATAAAGATTTAGTTTAGTTTGTTTTATTTTCACTTTTGTTTTCGTAGTCTAATATTAATATAATTATTGAATTATATTATGGCATTGGCTTGCTATGGGCTCATGCATAGTGTTACCGTGAGATGAGTTATATCTTTAATGAACAACTCGGATTTGGGGCACTACAGAGGTCATATTAGAACATAGAATTAGTGACCTAATTAGGTAGCAAGCCTTATAATGTTTTGGGGATGTGTGATGTGCTAGATAGTACCCTTAGTTAATTTTATTAGTAAGAGAGATCCTAACTGACTTAACAATATTGTTTTGCAGCTGAATCATGATAGTGACTCGTTCTACTTGTGGTAGACCCAGGAGACAGCCTGTGGCTGAGCAGGCACAGGTAGAGGAGGCTGAGCAGGCTCCTGTGGGAGAGGCTGAGCAAGTACAGGCCGAGGAGATTTCGGCACAGACAAATAAAATCAACCAAGGGTACTATCTAGCGCTTGGTAAGATTTGGAGAACAGCACCATCTCCAGTTACCGTAGAGCAACTTGGAAAGATTTGGAGAGCTTTGGGCACTATTTCCACTTGTTTGCAGCAGTAGGTAGCACTGAACAACAATGGTAATGGAAATGGAAACAGGAACGATGATGAGCAAGTGAATGGAAATAATAGGAGAAATCATGGTTATCATCCTAGGGATGCTATGGAACAGTTTAGGAAGATGTTTCCAACACCATTCCACGGATGTTGTAATGCCCCGGATCCAGGTTTATTTAATCACATAAACCCAAATCTGGTTCGTTAGGGAAAATGGCCCAAACAACTATTCCAGACGTAAGCAATTTCATTTATTATATCAGAGTGTGGAAATAAAAGACATCTTTCAAGAAGCGTGGAATTAAACCACCAAAATAATCCATTAATATTTCATCTATAAAGTCTGGAAAGGGTTCAACTAAATAGAATAAGTAATATCCACCAATGGTGTGTAATTAAGATACTAATAATCCTTCAAATAACATCAAAATCCTCAAATAAAATACTAAAGTCAATCCCTTAAAATAAATCTAATCATCTCTCCATGTCCTCCTGGACCTACACAGGAATGAAATAGTCTTCTTCCTGGTAATCACAGTAATCCCCTGGAGTCTCTACCCCAGCAACGTCTTTTCCAGGAATATCTGAAAACAAAACCGATAAAACAATAATGTGAGAAACAACATCTCAGTAAGCAGTCATGCAAATAGTTTACCACAATAAAATATGCAATGCTTAATCAGAATAATCTCAATAAAATTCAAAACAATAATGAAATACAATTGTCCACCTCATGGGACTCATGAAATAGAATACTAAAGAAAGAGAGTATACATGTGCCAATATGCTACCTAACCAAATTACGATGGATCAGCCGCATTGCAATTTGGCTATTCAACACAAACGAAAGAACCCAACCATGAGTTAGCATGTACGGCCCAACCAATCCAGGAGTGGGTAACGTAGCGACCAACCAATCCAGGAGCGGTACCATCCTCGAGATGATGGAATGCCTTAGACACAGAATTCAAACCCCTCTAATACACATTTCACTTACTAGCTATTCTATGAATCCATATAACTGTTAAGCCCACTCAACAGTGAGAAAACAAACCAGGGAATTGGACATAATTCTCAATAACACCCACCAAATACAAGAACTTATCTGAATAACCAAATCCGTCCATGCGGAAACAATAAATCAGGCACCAGCCTTGTCACACCAGTGACCCAAAACCAAAACAGAATGCACCAAGTCATATGTCCAAAACTCTAGGTTTCAATGGGCGAATATGTCCTGAATGTATATCAACTCCATCGATGCACAAAATACCTTCATATCACCCAAATACAGGTGTATGAACTCACAAAACCAACCTTGGTTAAAAGTAAAATCCTTTGGAACAACGGAATCAAGTAACAGTGCCTCTTTAGAAATATCTACCCAAAATCTTTATAAAATTGAATTTTAAACATCCTCCAGTGCAAACAATCCCCAAGTACCCCAATATTGATGGTACATAGTTTAAAATTGGTTAAAAACTTTTCCGTAGTGAAAAACTAGGTTGAAAGGCAAATTGTCCAAAATCTGACAGACAGGGTGCTCGAGCGGCCAAGGGCGCTCGAACAGCCTTATACAATAGGTCGTTTAAGGATTGGTCGCTCGATAGATTGCTCGATCGACTGTTCTAGTGACAGTTCAATCTAGGAAAATTGCTCTCGAGTTTTGAATAACCACATAGGGTGTTCGAGCAACTGCTCAGGCGACCCGATACATTAAAAATTCATGACTTTACGAAATTCAATAAAAATTCCACAACTCAATATTCGATGCATCAAAACCATTCTAAATCATTCTAAAACACTTTATAAACATGCTAGAATAATTTCCAATAATTAAAATATCATAAATAACAAATACAACTCATCAAATCATCGATTAACCATGTATATTGTCTAAACACGAATTTATATTTGTGCAAGAGTTAAAGGGACTACTTACCTGTTTCTAGGAACTTAAACCTTCTCTAAGAGCAACGAAAATTACTCCTAAGATTGCCAAACGATCACAACAAGCCTCGATCACGTATGGGTTAAGAAAATAACCATTTTAGGAACCCAACAACACTTCTATCTCTCAAAACAGAACTTCTCTTGGGTTTGCTCTTACCTGAGTTTTTGTGCACGAAAATCCTCTCTTTTCTTTCTCTAAGGCGGCTCCAACAAGTCGTGAATACTAGGGTTTTACTTAGGAAGAAAAGAGAAGAATAGGAGAAGAACAACTAAAGTGGACGGCTGCTTCTATTTTGTGATGGACGTGGGTTACTCATGCATGTATTAGGTTTGTTTATTATTTATTTCTTTTACTAAATTGCTCTCCTTCTTTAAACCAAACCACTCAAACCTTAAAGCCTTAAACCAAAAACTAAACCCTTGGGTCAACTCACTATCTTTAGGTTCGACCAACTCCCCTATTGTTAATCCTTTGCTTTATTCCCCAATTAATTCTTACTAACATACATCTAGCACAATACAATTATTTATATTAAAATTTACTTGGTCAATAATCATGAACTCACCTTATATAGGCTCTCCCATTACCTCTGGTTCATCTTGAACTCCTTTGGGTTGAACCAAAATTTCATCTCCTGTATATTATTAACCAATTAGTCTATTTATTTATTTATTACTAAAATCTGGGATTTTACAGATGTCCTAATCCCATGGAAGCTAAGAGATGGCTATTGAGGCTAGAGAAGATCTTTGAGGCTATTGTCGGGTCCCATAGGTTTCCCTGGTTTGAGTCAATTTTGGTCTCTCACTCACCTTATTCCTATTCCAACATTCAATTTGATTAAGTCTGGTGGGACCGCCAAAGTGGTGTGGGTCCCTTTATTTGATTTTATCTTTCTTAGCTTAAAGTGATGTGTGTCGGATTAGGCAGGCCCCGTTGGAAGGCCTGCGGATCCCTTGGTGGGCTTGGTTAAGCCCACGTATCCCCTGGTGGGCCTCAGTCTAGCCTGGGAAGCCTTTTGGGCTTGGTTCAAATGAATTGATTTTATTTAATGGTTCAAGTTTGATTAAATTTGATTTCCTTGCAAAAAATGAGTCTGGATTGCTTTGTGGGCCCGTGAGTGGGCCACACAGTGGGTTACCAAGTGATTTCAGATTATCTTGGTTAACTGTGCCAAAATGGGCCAGGCCTTGGGCTTGGGGCCCTTTACCTGGGCTTGGGCTTGAAAACCCAAGGCTTCCTGAGTTAGGGTTTGGAAACCCTAAGTTGGTTCGATTTAATGGGTTTTAGCAGGCCCGATCGGCCCTACATGTGGTTTCGGCCAAACCATGCCTAAATCTAAGCAACATGCTACTGAAACTAGGCTTGGGTGGGCCTCCAATGGTCCGGCCCATTCAATTAATTTGATTGTCTTCATTTAGCAAAAATGGGTTTGTCGGGCTTGGTGGGCCCCGTTGGAAGGCCCACCGGAAATCATTTTGGACCGGGTCGGTCCAAGGCCCACCTTGGGTTTCCGGGTCGGACCGGGTCGGTCCAAGGCCCACCTTGGGTTTCCGAGTGACCCGGAAACCCTACTGGTTCGCCCGGATTGATCAAACAAACCAAAGAAACAGCACAAGATCAGAAAATGGCAAGAAAAAGCAATCTGGCAGTGTAGCCGGCCTAATATGCCGGTTGCACACAGGTCTCAATGTATCCGGCATCTTTTTTGCCGGCTACGAATACAACTCTGTTGATCCGACCTGAGTTGCCGGATCAACATACAGAAGCTGTTTTTGTGATTTTTGCATTGGGGTTGGGTTTTTAGGCTTCTTGGGGAGTTCCAGTGATTGTGTGGGCTCTTGTATGAGCCCACATTGGTTCTGGAGATGAGGAATCACCTCATCTCTCAGTCTCCTTTGGGGTTTCTACAGCAAGGAATCATGGGGTAGGGGAGCATGCATATTGAAACCATCAAGTCAGCAAGCTAAAAAAGGAGAAGGGCTCATGGCCATTCAAGCATGCAAGAACCTATCATACTCTCTAAGCATGTTTCATGGCAGTGAACCAAGATCGTAAGCATACTAAATAACCAACAAAAAAACAGCAAAGAAAGGATGAGAAGGGGGGTTAAAATGGGGGATACATTAGACTTGCTCATATGAGGAACATGCTCCTCTTGATGATGAAAAGAAAACCCAGCAAACCAGTGGCCGAATGGTGGTTGCATGACCACTTTCCATTCACCCAAACCACTTTCCATCCTCTCTTTATACTACCAAATGCCTTACCATTCTTGCCATACGAGAATAACCACTCTTAAAATGGCCTAAAAGAGACTAATGGAGGGGAGAAACATGCTTGGAACCATGGGAATAACACATACATGATAAAAAAAAACCAACATGCTTTGATCATGCTTATTTTGACATATGTAACATAAAAGATAATGGGGAAGCTTACCTTGAAGTGCAAACTCCCTTTGGAGGTATGCTTGAGGTACCTTGTGGCACCACCACACTTTGACAGCACCTCCTCTTCTCCAAATGATCTCCAAGACCTCCTTTTTCTCACTTGAATGTGGTGGAGAATGGTGGTGGAAAATGGTGGTGGGGGGTTTAGGAAGCCATGAAGAGAGTTTGGGAGAGATGGGAGAGCTTGGGAGAGATGGGAGAGAAGAACAATGGGCTAACAAAAATGTGCTCAACCCCTAATGCATCCCACCCCCTCCCCTTTTATAGGAGAGGTTGCTTAAGGGTTAAGAAAGACCAATTTTTAAATATTTTATCAAAAGTGACTTTTTATTGTTCTTTCTTACTTGTGACTTATTACTTTTACTTAATGGTTAAGAAAGACTATTTTGTTAATATTTTTTACTTAGGGGTTAAGAAAGACTCTTTTTGTTAATATTTTTGTTTACTTAAGGGTTAAGAAAGGGGGACGTCCACGTGGCGCAGTTTGCCACTTGGACAGTTTATTTTTGACCAAGGATTGCCCATAACTCTCTCATTTGAGCTCCGATTCTGGCAAACTCAGTTGAGTTGGAACCGGGTCGACATCCTCTATCCACTGAGCTAGAGTTTAGCAGCAAATTCGTGGTTTAGCAGAAGTCAACTTTCGACTCCCCCTCAAGTTTGACCACCCGCAAAACCTTCATCCGGACTCCGATTCCAGCAAACTCAGTTGCATTGGAACCGTGTCGGGATTCTCTATCTACTGAGATAAAGCATGGTGGCCAACTATCACCTGATCAAAAAGTCAACTTTTTTTCCCCTCGGGGTTTGACTTTCTGCTAGGGTTTTCATTTTCAGCACTTCCAGGGGTGCAAAAATAAGGTGCTTACACTATTTATTGAGAGGTTCTATAGGTAGTACTTCCCATTGGTAGTAAGGATGCAGAAAGAGGCTGAGTTCCTGGTGATAGCTCAGGGTGGTTAGACAGCAGCCCAATATGAGGCTAGATTTAATGAGTTGTCTCGTTTTGCTCCACATCTGGTGGACACTAATAGTAAGAAAGCAAGGCACTTTGAGAGAGGACTCAGGACGGATATTAAAGAAATGGTTATGATATTTTTGATTTCCAGCTATTATGAGACAGTTTGTAGAGTTTCGACTTCTAAGAGAACTATTGCATTGAGGAGAGCTGAATTTATGAAGAGTAGAGTTGCATCTAGGCCTACTGAGCAGAGGGGAGTCCCATTGGGGACATTAGACAAAGACTTGAGATTTTAGATGAGAGGAAAGGCCCAGGAGGCCAGGGTTCAAGGATGATTCCTTGAGGATGTTTGAGTTGTGGATGATCCCATATACCATGACCCTGTGTGACACCATTTGGATCGTGTTTCAGGTGTGGGTAGTTTGGACACAGGATATCTGAGTGCCCATACCCATCATCCTATCCGCCATTGCAGACCAGACCGCACCACAGCCAGAGGCACCTACCACCACTACTACTATGCCTCCACCCATATTTATGAGATCATGACTAGCACAGCAGGGTGTTTAGGCACCATTGAGGCCACAGGGTAGAGCAGGACCTTATACTGGAGGAAATGTAAGGGCTAATGGTATTGTGAGGAGTAATGGCAGAGGTAATGGGAATAGTACAAAGTAGAGAGTATGACAGAGGTAGTAGGCCGCAGCTCCATTATCGCCAGCCCCTAGTGGTAAAGGTTATGCATGTAAAACCCCGAATTTTCCCAAATATTAAAATAAAATAATAATTAATATTCTTGAGGATTATTATGGATGGAAATAATTTATTATTGTAGGTGATATTATAATTAGTGGAGATCAAGAGTTCGAAGCAGATCGGACCATCTAATCGTGAGATATCGCGGTAAGATTTATATTCTAATTCAAATGTGTTTTGATTGGGCGATGTGCATTGAGTTTGTTGTGTGTGCGTTGCGTGGGATAGAAGATATATATATAAGCTAAAATAACCTAATAGAATACGGAAGGTATTCTAATCCTATTCGTTTGTATCCCTTAGCCGCAAGTGAGAAAACGCACACTAAGAGCGTCTGTGGGAGACCAAAGAAGAAGGAAAAGAGAAGAGGAAGAAAAGGAGAGAGTTTCTGGTTGGATTCTTCATGCTTTGAAGTGTCTTCGCGTTGCTGTTATTCCTGGTTAGAGGAACGCACGTTCAAGAGGTAGGTAGCACCGATTTTTCGTTTCGTTTTGTGTTCTGGAGGTTAATCGATTGTGTTGCATGATTTTGGGTTGTATTTACATGTATTTAGCATAGTAGAGATGCTATATGTATGCTAGAACTTATTAGAACATGAAAATTTGAGTTTTGGTACACTGCATGGCCGATTTCGGGGGGACCACCAACCTCTCTGCGCTCGGCGAACCTCAGCGATCTTAGGCGCTAGTATAACTTTCGAGACTGCACGAGACCGTGAGAAGAGTTATCGTCGGCACTCAAATTTAAGCTACCGCCGACCTTTGACCGCCCAGGCGATCCTGAGCGATCCTAGGCGCTCTAGCCAGAAAATGTAATTTTGACAGTTTTTCATCCCCCTTTCTTCTCCAACCCTTTTCCAAATAACTTGAGCCTTCTACACAGCACCCTTATTTACCTGAAAGACATTTAAGTAAATGTTCTGTGTATTTATTGCTCCATTTACCTAAGTCTTTACATGTAAATAAGGTTTTATCTCCTATTTGGAGCCAATAAAAATACTCCCAAGGCCCAATTCCCAACCAATAAAAAGTCAACTTTTCAATTTATGCCTAAATTACCAGTTTTCCATATTTTTATCAAAAATCCCGTTTTGAGTTTGGTACCCAGATGAGTGATTTAAAAGCCCATAAAATTCTAGAAGATTTGTTTACCCCTAACTAGAATATAACTAGAATTTGAGCCGAAAACTCCTCGTGGATTGGTCTAGAAAAATTATATACCAAAAAGTCAACGTTTTTAACTAGACTTAGAATATTTTTGGGGCCCGAAACTTTTTGTTTCAGAATCGATTGATTTTTGGTATGGTGACCTTATTGGGAATTCTAAGACTTTTCCACTCATCCAAAACGTATTTTGAGAATTTTATGACATTCTTAGTCCCAAAACATTATAAAATAGGTTAGTTGGATTTCCACCACATGTAACACTTCTTTAAGATTATTCTTAAGGTGTCTCTGAAGGCCAATTATACTAAAAAGTTCATATTAGATATTTAACCACCTTGTTCTATGATTTAGTACAATTTGGGGTTTAAAGAGTATCAAATTCACTTGAAATGATTACAAGGATTCTATATAGGTAATTTCCTTCTCAAAATATAATTGGACTGTGGATTGGATGCCATGATGGCTATAAGAGATTCGTACCATCTGCGGATGAGATTTGATACCTCCTGCGGGAGAGATGAGACCTCCTGTTGGGGGAGATGTAATCCGGTTTTGGATTGCATCCCATAGGGGAGATATGTGACCACCTGCGGGTAAGATGAGACCTCCTGTTGGGGGAGATGTGATCCTGATTGGATTGCATCCCACAGGAGATATATGTCACCTCCTGCAGGAGAGATGAGACCTCCTGTTGGGGGAGATGTAATCCGGTTTTGGATTGCATCCCACAGGGGAGATATGTGACCACCTGCGGGTGAGATGAGACCTCCTGTTGGGGGAGATGTAATCCGGTTTTGGATTGCATCCCACAGGGGAGATATGTGACCACCTGTGGGTGAGATGAGACCTCCTGTTGGGGGAGATGTGATCCTGATTGGATTGCATCCCACAGGAGAGATATGTGACCTCCTGCGGGAAAGATGTGACCTCTTGTGGGGGAGATGTAATCATGATGTGATTACATCCCACAAGGGAGATATATGTGATTACCACCTGCGGGTGAGATATGATGACTCCTGCGGGAGAGACCTCATGTAGGGTAGATGTGATTACTACGTGATTGCATCCTACATGGGAGAATGTTGTTATTAGATTGAGATTCACTATTAATTATGAATGACATGATTTACATTTGAATAAGAAGAGTTTGATTAAACAGTTTAGCTGTGACTTGATTTGAATGACTCTAAAATAGAATATAAATGAGCCACGAATTAATTATAGAATTATTTTAGGAAAACAATACTGGCAGTGAATTGGAAAATCCTTTAGATGTGATTTATATTACATTGCCTTTCTAATTGAAACTAAGGTTACATAATAAACTCTCTTTATTCCCAACACTGATTAGATGTTGGTTTCGTATGGTGATTACTCGTTCTTCTTATCGACCGTGACTACTTGATTATTTATCGTGCATGAATGATTACTTTTATATATAAACTATTTCTAGCATGCATGTGTTACCTATTGAGATAGTTGTATCTCACCCTACTTCTTTATCTTATTTTTCAGCTGTTCCACATGAGGGCGTCCTTGGGGTTGACACGAGGGGGAGTTGCAGATTACTGAGCTGAGGATCTTTCTTATTTAGTTTAGATCTTTCTATTAGAGGTTGATATAGATGTACCTTGATAGATAGTTTATGATTTAATTTAATATGAGAGAAAGTGTGTTAGAAAACCCATTTACCAAATTTAGGAATTTTACATTGATGAGTTAGTTTGATGGTTATATTTAGCCACGCATATTGATGAAATTAATGTCTTTAATTCTCCGCACTCTAATAATTAATGCGATTAGTTGAATTTAAATGTTCTGGTAATTAGTAGCTTTGGGCCAGTATCACTTCAGATTTGGGTTTGGTGCTTGGTTTGCATAGACCTGGGTTCGGGGTGTTACAATGTAGTAGCAGCTCAGGATTAGGATATAGAGACTCTAGAGACCACTGAGACTCCAGAGCTAGTTGGAGGTATTATTTTTAATTGTGGTAGATTTGCTATATGTTTATTTGATACTGGAGCATCTCATTCTTTTATTACACCGTCTTAAGCACACTGTATTGATTTGATTCCTGGATTGTTGGATTCTGTTATTTCTGTGCATACACCATTGGGTGAGACTACTAGAGTTCAGACTGTATATCGTGATTGCATGATTAGATTGAGTCATTTGAAGCTACCTGGTCATTTGATTAACCTTGATTTTGGTGATTTTGATGTGATCTTGGGCATGGATTGGCTATCTAAGTATCATGTTAGCATTGATTGCTATAAGATGACTATCACCCTTAGTCTTCCTGGACAATCAATTCATTGTTTCTTATGTGAAGAGTTAAAGAACTGTGTGGGTTTGATTGATTCTTTAGAAGTAGAAGAGGGAAAGGATAAGGGACCTAGTATTTCTGAGGTTTCAATTGTCTGTAAACATGAAGATGTATTTCTAGATGATTTGCTAGGATTACCATCACAAAGAGATGTTGAATTAAGATTCAACTCTTACCTGGCACTAATCCTATATCCAAACCATCTTACAGAATGGCTTAGATTGAAACACAAGAGCTGATTGATGAATTACTTGAGAAGAGGTACATTAGACCCAATGTGTCACCTTGGGGGTACACCAGTTTTATTTGTTCAGAAGAAGGATGGCACCATGAGGATGTGTATAGATTACAGGCAATTGAATTAGGCCACAGTGAAGAATAAGTATCCTTTACCTAGGATTGATGATTTGTTTGATCAACTTAAAGGTACAACTTGATTTTCTAAAATTGATTTGAGGTTTGGATCTCATCAATTGAGGGTGGCTTCTAAGGATATTGAGAAGATAGCATTCAGTACAAGGTATGCAAACCATGAGTTCTTGGTTATGCCTTTTGGGTTAACCAATTATCCAGCTGTTTTCCTGGACTTAATGAATCGTATCTTCCGCCCTTATTTGGATGAATTTGTTGTGGTGTTTATTGATGACATTTTGGTGTATTCTAAGAGTATGGAGGATCATGCCTAGCACCTTAGAATTGTATTGCAGACATTACTTGAACATAAGCTTTATGCTAAGTTCAGTAAGTGTTAGTTTTGGTTGCAAGAGATTCCTTTCTTGGGGCATATTATTTCTGGAGTTGATATTTCTATTGATCTAGGGAAAGTATAGGTAGTGAAGAAAGGGAATAAACAACCAAGTAAGTATATATTTTAGCCTTTATTTGAATTTTAATTGGTAAAGGTGCATGAGTATGATAGGTATGCAAGGTAGGCTATCATATTTTAATTAGACATTGATAATTACCTAAATGGACATGGCTGGATGTCCAAGCACTTTTAGTGATGAGTATAGAAGAATAGAAACTCCTAAATAGGTTAGAATCATATTTTTAAGTATAAATAGGGATTTTAAGAAAAAAAAAAGGTTTATTTCTTTTGCCTTGGATGTGTGGTATTGAAGGAGACTTGTTGGACGTATGTTTGAGAGAAGAAGTCACGCCCAGAATTGGAGGAGAAGAAGAGAAGTCGTTGTTTTGCTAGTTTAGAGTTGGATTTTGTGAAAAAGGCAAGTAACACCATTGTTTTCGTTTAATAGTTGCATGATTTTCGTTTATTTGTTAAGGTTGATTTAGATACATATTATGAGATGATTTGGAAGCAAGCCATGTTAGTTTATACAAGGATTTTCGTAGGTTTTATGTTTATGTTTTGGTTTTCTCAAAAACTGTTAAAGTGTGTTTATATGATTGGTTTTGATTTGTTTTGATTTATAAACGAAGTTTTATTTGGTTTAAATTGTTATAACATGTCTAGAGGATGTTTATGAATGTTTTTGAAGTGATTTTAAGTGTTGGTTTGGTGTTATATGATTTTAGTATGTAATTCACAAAGTTTTGGAAAACTCAGATTTTTATTAGTTTGCATGGATGCCTGCAATTACACTCGAGCACAATCCCAGGCACTGAGGTGACTTCCAAGGTGCTCAACAACGCTCGAGCATCACTGAAGGCACCTCGCTTGTAAATTTTTTTTAATTTTTCAAAACCCGAAAGTTAACAAATTTTGGTAAACTAAGTGTCCGAAAGAACGCTCGAGCACGATCCCGAGCGGTTGACTTTGGTGAATGTGGTTTTACATGAGCGCACGTACGAGCAACCAACAACACTCGAGCACTGTCGACAGAAAAGTTGTATTTTTGAAATAAGCCTAGTTTTTTTATTATAAAATTGTTTTTATTGATTTCTAGCTTATGTACCAATAAGATTAGAGTGTTTTGAGACGTTTTGCATTGGTCATTGATTTAATTGAATTTTAATAAATATTTTGGGTACGTTCTACTGAAATAGCTTTTATTCAAGTTTATCGCTCCAAACTCTTTTCTTATTAACTTTGTTTGATTTTATTGATTGCTACATTTGTATTTGACCTATATAAAGATGTTTCCAAGGTTGTTTTGAAAGAATTGCATATATTTTCCTCCGTGTACCTCTGAATGGTTATTTCTCACTCATGTAGCTTGAGTTTGAGCATTGTTTTCCTCCATGTATCTTGGGGATGATTTGAGATGAATTATAAATATTGTGGATTATTTTTAGGTATCAAAGATCGTATGATTTCAGTGTTTTGTTTTGTGTGCCTAATGGGCATAGCTTGGTAAGGATCCATGGTTTAGCTTGGAATGAAAATAGTATTTTCTTTGTTTGGTTAAATCTATTTCATATATGCTCCCATTGTGTATCTCAACGAGGCCTTTTTGTATTTGGTCATGCTGCAGCAATCCCACCCATCGTGTATCTCGATGTGGTTATTTTGGGTTATCCACCATGTATCTTGGTCTGGTATTCCCACGTTGTTGCAGTTGATTGGATTGTACGTGCCAACCCTCCATGTATCTCAGTTGGGTGATCTGCGATTAGTCGATGACTATGTATCTCAGCTTCGCACCTGAGTCATGAGGTGGCAATCCTTGACTCAGGCATTTAGCTTTTCAGAGATGTAATGTTCTCGTAAGTCCTGTGATGTTACATCATCGTGAGGATTTGGTTTGTTTGATTGCAAATATATTTTTGATGATAATTGGAAAATGAATTGCAAATGAATTATCTGTTACTGTTCTATATTTGAAACACATGCTATCTTGAAATTATATATGAAAGATGCTTTATTCATGTATGTATATTTTCTGGGATTTATATCTCATTCTTGCTTTGTTTTGTTTTGTTTTCAGACTTTTCTAAAGAGGACTATACTGTTGGGGTAGAGCCACAGGGTACTAGCAGCATCTCGAATTCGGTTGTTGAGCTGGATTCGGGTTGCTACAGTAGCGAATCGGATTCGGGTCAGGTGCCGGTTTGCATTGACCCAGGTTTGGGGGGTATAGGTTTTGCAAAATGGGACCTCCATCTTTTGAGGGACAGGCAGACCCCATGGAGGCAGAACGATGGATGCTGAAGATCGAGTGGATCTTTGAGGGCATGGAGTGCCCAGTTGATAGGCGAGTCAGATTGGCCACATTCATGTTCGAGGGAGAGGCAGTTCACTGGTGGCGATCTGTGAGAAGGAGGACTGACCCAGGATGTCAAATCACTTGGGAGAGATTCAAAGAGATCTTCTATGAGCGATACTTCACTGCAGACTTTCGTTGGTAGAAGGTGAAAGAGTTTATGTACATCGCCTAGGGAGGTCAGACCATATTGCAGTACGAGGCTCGATTTGATGAGTTATCTCGATTTGCGCCTCACATGGTAGCTGATGAGGTAAAGAGGATCCAGCACTTTGAGCAGGGATTGAGAGCTAATATGAAGGACAAGGTGTCAGTTGTGGAGTGCACCCAGTATGTTGAGCTGGTCCGTAGAGTCGAGAGGGCAGAGCGGTTGATTTTAGAAAGGCAACCAGATTCGAGCATAGATAGAGTTCCATACAGGCCAACTCCACAGAGGACATTTGTTTGTACAGATAAAAGGCTGAGGCTAGAGGTTCAGAGTAGCAATGGTTAGGGAGTTAGATCAGGACCTCCTAGATGCCAGCAGTTCCAGAGATTCCATGTTCCAGGACCTTGCTTTGCCCCATTGGGAGCTTGTTTCAGGTGTGGCAAGCATGGACACCATATTTCGAGTTGTCCTTTACCAACTACTTACTAGCCACTTCAGTTTGATCATCCACCGATGGGACCACAGACAGCTAGAGCACCTGTACAGGGACAGCCACAGGCACATAGGCCAGGGCAGAAGCCACAGGGCAGAGGAGCACCATCTAAGTCAGATCAGAGGCCCCCAACTAGAGTTTATGCCGTAGAGGTTCAAGATGAACCCGAGGCACCAGAACTTATTGGAGATATTTTATTTATTCATGGCAGATCTGCAGTATGTTTATTTGATTTTGGAGCATCTAGATCTTTTATTTCTCCTGCATGTGCACGTCGTATTGGTCTTATACCTACTGTCCTGCATTCCATGTTATTTGTGCACACACCATTGGGTGAGACTACCGCAGTCCAGATCATTTATAGAGATTGCATGATAAGAATTAATCAAATAGAATTACCAGGAGACTTGATAGAATTAGAATTTTCTGGATTTGATGTTATTTTGGGAATAGACTAGTTGTACAGGCATCACGTGACTATAGACTGTTATAAAGGGACAGTCATAATTAACAAGCCAGAGCAACCAGTTTATTGTTTCCGTTGTGAAGGAGTTGATACTCGGATAGCACTTGTTGCTTCTATTGCCGTAGATGAATCCATGGGAGATACACCTAATATCATTGAGGTGCCAGTGGTATCCAATTATGTAGATGTTTTTCCTGATGAATTGCCAAGATTACCACCCACTAGAGCTATTGAGTTTAGAATTCAGCTTCAACCAGGCACAACTCATATCTCTAGGCAACCCTACAAGATGGCATTACATGAAAGGAAGGACCTTAAGAAACAAATTGATGAATTGAAGGAGAAGGGATTTAGTAGACCAAGTGCTTCACCTTGGGGTGCGCCGGTATTATTTGTTTAGAAGAAGGATGGTAGCATGAGGATTTGCATTGATTATAGACAACTGAATCAGGTCACAATTAAGAACAAATACCCCTTGCCCAGAATAGATGATTTTGTTCAATCAATTGAGAGGAGCATCTTGGTTTTCCAAGATTGACTTGAGGTCGGGTTACCATCAATTGAAGGTGGCAAAGGAAGACATTGAGAAAACAGCTTTCACCACTAGATACGGTCAGTATAAATTTTTAGTTAGGCCATTTGGGCTAACCTATGCGCCAACTGTGTTCATGGACCTCATGAATCGAGTCTTCCACCAGTACTTGGACGAATTTTTTGTGGGCTTGCAAGACCCTGATTTTTTCGTCCTGGCATAGCCTTCCCCGTTGTGAGGCGTCAAAGTCAATGGTGATTAAACCAACGACTAGCTAAGACATGCCCGGCAACTACTAGCCGAAGTCAGGTGCTAAAACCATCAGAGATTAAACTAAAAATTGGTTGAGGTACACCTGGATGTTGCTGTTTAGCTCATCCCCTGCGGAGACTTAACATGGTCCAACCTTGTGATACTGAGCTCAAACCAATCTTTTAAACTGGGTTCTCTCTCCCAACCATTTGGTTAAAACAGATCAGCTTAGGGTTCTCTCCCCCAGCCGTTTGGCTAAAATAGACCAGTCTAAACCGGGTTCTCTCTCCCAACCAGTTGGTTAAAATAGATCAGGTTCTAGATCCCAAGTCATTCTCAAAATAATTCAAGTAAATTCATTTGGGTTCTCTTTCCCAACTATCTTAGGATAGTTAAAATAGATCTGTAATCATTAAAATTGATAATTTGATTGCATAAATCATGTAAAAATTGCACTAATTAATGGTTGTTTCAAGCAGGTACCAAAATTGCTTTCCGAAGCCCGTACCTTTTAAGATCAAGGAAAAGACTTGAAATGGAACAGTCAAGGGAACAGACCTCGCCAGGACAGGACCAGGCAGAGTCCAGCCAGGCACAGACAGTGACTGATCTACAACAGAGGATTGATAGCATGGGTACCATCATTCAGGAACTAATGACAG
This sequence comes from Buxus sempervirens, assembly GCA_947561395.2. NCBI lineage: Eukaryota > Viridiplantae > Streptophyta > Magnoliopsida > Buxales > Buxaceae > Buxus > Buxus sempervirens. The sequence continues at coordinate 19,262,599 of OX387188.1, read as the reverse complement.
AATTAAGAGAACTCAGGATGACTCCCCCAGCTGCACCAGTAACTCTGCAGCAACCAATTGTTCCACCGCAGATGGATGCTCCACCACCATACCCTGCGTACCCAGCTCCGTTGGTACCACCTCCACCTCCGCAAGCTGTCCCTCTTCCACAGATTATTGCGCCTGCCCAACTGGGGCAAGAAGAGGAAGATTGGTATAGAACACAGCAGGCCCAGTTTGATGAAAAGATGGTAGCCACTAAGTCAGAGGTAGATGCTTTGCGTGAAGAACTGAAAAGCCTACGACCTAGTGCGGTCCCCATGGAGGCTACTTTAGACAGCCTCTGTTTCTTCTCTGATGTTCAACTTCCACCAAAATTCAAATGCCCTGACTTGCATCAATTTGATGGCACCGGGTGCCCATTAAACCATATAAGGTCTTACTCTGGAGATATGTGCCAATATGCCAAAGATGAAAAGATAATGATACAGTTCTTTCAGAGGTCGCTGACAGGGGCAGCATACACTTGGTTTTTGAGTCTGGACAAAACCAAGATTAAGACCTGGAACGATTTGGCCGCAGTATTCATCCAGCAGTACCGTTTGAATAGCCAGATTGTACAAACCAGGGCAGAACTGCAGAGGCTGACAAAGAAGAATCAAGAGTCAGTGAGAGAATATGCCAAGAGATGGAAAGAATTGGCAACCCTAGTCCAACCTCCACTACTTGAACAGGAGATGACTTCCTTGTTCATTGCATCACTTGGACAGCCATTCTTTTCCCTGCTACTGGGGCAGAGCACATCCAATTTCAATGACCTGATTCTGACAGCAGACAGGATTGAAGATGCTGTAAGGGCTGGCAAGATAGATGGCAGTGGCCAAGGTCCTACACAGAGAAGGGCAGCAGCAGGACAGAATAGTAGAAGTCAGGGGCAAGAGCCTAGAAGGCAAGAAACTCAGGCTGTTAATTATGTACAGCCAACACAGCCTTACCATATCTCTCAAAGGCCTGAAGGCCAGGGGCAACCCATGAGAAGAACCAGAGAAGAGGCAGAAGCAAGGATGAAGAGGGTGTTTACCCCCTTACCTTATGCACCGGCCGAGTTGTTGGCCACACTGCTGAAGAAGGGGTACCTTCAAATCAAGCCTCCAAATCCTCGAATGGTAAATTCACGAAACTATAATGCATCAGAGAGATGTGAATACCATTCTGGAGCTCCCGGGCATTCAACAAATCGATGCTGGGATTTGAGGCATGACATACAGGATCTGATAGACAGCAAGAAGATCTCTGTAGATCCCCCAGCACCAGCAGCACCTACTCCACCTACTGGCACAACCACTAACCCCCTCCCAGACCATAATAAGGCTTCTGGCAGCGGAACTGTACATCAGGTCATCAGTGACCAGGGCAATGAGGTACAGTTTGACCCCTTTTTGTTGATTGGGCGACCGGGGCAAATTGTCAGGATATACCTCCAAGAAGAGATAGTAAAACAGCAAGTGTGCGTCGTCAACAGAGACGATGACGAAGAAACCTTCTTGGGGTTCCCTCTGGTGCATTTCAACTTTCCTGAACCAGAGCCTTTCTATCCTCCACCTGTTCCAGATTCACCCCCACTAAACATCTTTGACATGATGAACCCCTTCAATGAGCCTGTGGTGTAACGCCCCGGATCCGTGTTCTTCATTAAAGATATAACACGTCTCCTAGGGGTTAGTTAAGGATCTCAATGATGGTGATCGCTGGATAATCACCCGCCTTTATATCATGTCAGAGTGCACAATTCAACATTTCTATCCAGGCAAGTTATGAAATCATCAAGTGGTCCCAAGTTTACTATCTTATTACAATCCTCAAAATTCAACTTAACAGTTTAAGACTGAGTAACCTGCTGGACTAAGGTCGGTAGTAATAATCCTCCTCCCTATATGTATCAGCCGGATCTACCCCTGTAGGCACCTCACCACGAGTATCTGAAAAACAAGTAACAACGAGGGAATGAGATACGAATATCCCAGCGAGTGACACATGCATGCATAAAATAGTTAACACAGTTATAAGGCATGCTTCGACAAATAACCAATGATAATAATCGCGTAAATTTCGATAACAACTCAAACCAGGTCAATGCCATGCATATGGTTACATTGATTAATTTACATGCCAAGTAGACACTCCACACCTCCATGTACACAGTTCCCGGCCTACTCAGGGTATCGGAAACTCTGAAATGACGGCCTACTCAGGGTATCGTCATCCAATGCCGGCCTACTCCGGGTATCGGCACTGACAACCAGGCCTACTCAGGGTATCTGGCTGCTCTACACTGGTCGTGGCAACACACGTGGCCATGCAATTACACCAACCAACACATACCATCACATTACTAAGCTTAACAAGGATCCATGGGAAGCTAAACCCAAACCGATAATTAACTGTTTAAAACTCTGCATTAGAACATCAACTCACACAAGTGTTCCAACCAGAACATCAACTCACACAAGTGTTCCAACCAGAACAGAAACTCACACAAGTGTTCCAACCAGAACAGAAATTCACACAAGTGTTCCAACCAGAACACAAACTCACACGAGTAATCAAATAAACAATAATTACAACCTCATTCAAACTTTCCATCAAACAGGGTTCGATAAACCAAATAAGGTACCAAGCAATGCATGTTTCAAGAGGACTAGAATAAAGCACTAATATGTGAACATCCCGAACATCCTCGAAATATTTCTCCACACCTACTTCATAAGCTTGTACTAAAACTAGTACCTATCTACATTGTTCTTCCCGGTAATATTTATTTCCTCTAATGGCGAATTCTATTTGTTGGTCGAATGGTTGAAGAACCCCTATTGTCCAGAGCACCCTTGGCTCTTCCGAAATTTAGGATTCTGTATGAAAAACCACTGGGCGCTCACTTCCCGAGGTGGGCGCCAGGTGGGCGCCAGGTGGGCGGTAGGTCCCCTTGATAAATCTTAGCTTGCGCTCACCCGTGGATGAGTAGGCGCTAGCTAAGCGCCAGACGGGCGGGAGAAAAGCGCGAGATAAGCGCGAGAATTGGAGGTAGGCGCCAGCTAGGCGCGAGGTGGGCGCTGGCTAGGCGCCAGGTCTGTTTTTCTTAGCGCTCACCTCCTAGGTGGGCGCTAGGTAGGCGATAGCTAGGCGGTAACCCAGTTCAATTTCCAGGTCTCTGTTAATGCCGGAAATCCAACTCTGGCTGTAATTTTTCACTCTGTGACCACTTATATGGCCTCCTAGTAGTCCCAGGATACATCCAAACCAATTTTGGATTTAATCTAAATGACTTCCTAGTTATCCCCAATTCCACTGTGCAAAACCAAAACCCTCCGTAACTAAAACCCTTCGTAACTGTGTTTCCCAGAAAAACCAATCATTCATGCAATTTAATACCATGATATCATTCAATGCATATACAAATAAATCCGAAAACCTCGGTGCTAAAACAATGCCACTCACTCGTGTGCGCGATAATCCCAGAATGGTAGTCGTCCTCGAAATCGGCCGATCGCGATCCCGAATGCGCGAAGACGAAATGGTAGCCTAAATGTTAGTCGAACTGTTCGCTGTTCTGGAGAGAGAAAACCCGCTTTTATCCCACTCGAATGAGCTTCTAGTAGTTCCTCAGACTCTTTCTCTTCCTGAGAATAACCCCAATCGCCATTTCCGCCGCAGTCGCCACAGCTCTAACTCCAATGAAGATTTCCTCCGTAACTTACGCGTATCCCTACAACCCAAACCCTACTTTCCCCTTTCGGAAATTTTTACCCATTTTTACCCTACGAGAAATACGCCGTTGGATGCATATCCTTCTTTTCTCTTATCCGATGCGCGCTCGCCCACCAAAACCTCACATGCTCGCGGCATCGACATCTTAATTAAATAAATAAATACGTAGACACCATACAATAAAAATCATACGATAAATATAAATATTCTTCCGAAAATTTGGCTATATAACGCCTGTACATACGAGCATGGGCTAAGCCCTCAAACCACACTAAACACCTGATAAACACAGTTTTATGTATATCAACAGAATGAATAAACCGTAGATAACCCCACAAAATAATCAGGGTCTTACATGTGGACTTCCTACTTGAACCACCCACTCTCAATTTACACCAACTCCACCTTGATCCAACCTACTCTGCCGTACCTCCACCTTACCAATTCTTACCCATGTACCATGATTCTACCATCACTTCCACTGAAAGAGAAGTCGATCGAATCACCCGTTCGGGTCGATATATCAACCCTAACCCTCCACCTGCACCAGAGGGAGAAACTAGTGAAGAAAGGACAAGGAAAGAAAAAGGGAAGGATGTGGCTACTGAATTGCCACAGACCCATAAGAAGAAAGGGAAGGCCCCAGAAGAAGAGATTGAAAAACTCCACTACAGTGCCTTCACCCCTGAGTATGATTTAGTGCAGCAGTTGAATAAGACACCAGCCCAGATATCCATTATGCGTCTCTTGTTGGATTCAGATAAACATAAAGACGTACTCATGAAAATACTGGGTGATACTCATGTACCTGACGATATCAGCCCTGAGCAGCTGGAGACAGTAATGTCTATAATTGCTACGCCAGAAGCAATATCCTTTTCCTCAGCAGACTTGCCCCCTGAAGGTCACAATCACACAGAGCCTCTGTTTATCACTGTAAGGTGCTCCGACTTGATGGTAAGACGGGTCATGATCGATAACGGGTCAGCTCTGAATATCTGCCCAATCAGGACCTTCCACAGTCTTCAGCTAAACGCTGATTTGATCAAGCCTAGCTCCAATAATGTCCGTGGATTTGACAATGCTAAGAAGGATTCCCTTGGGGAAGTTACTTTGGAAGTTATAATCGCTGAAAGGGCCTTCTTCATTACTTTTGAGTTGATGGACATCAATGCCTCCTTTAATCTGCTGATTGGAAGACCTTGGTTACATCAAGCAGGGGCAGTCCCGTCCACCTTACATCGAATGATCCGATTTATTTCTGGAAATCAATTGATTACGGTGCACGTAGAAAATCACAGAGAATTTGAACAAGGAGGGGTACCTGTGGTTGATTATGAGCTGCCTACTTCCCTGAATTTCCAAGCCATTGAAATGGTGCAGATAAACAGCATTCCTACTCCTCTGCAATCAGACTTGTCCCGCAGAAGGAAAAGGAAGAGCATGTTCGGTGCTGCTGAATGCGCCGACTGGGGCCTCCGAGTAGGAGAAGGACTGGGCAAATACAAGCAAGGCATCAAGTCTGCAATCCAACCATGTGACAAATCTGTGGGCTTCGGACTGGGGTTTGTTCCTGAACCTGAAGACTATGCCAGGCTATTCGGCAGGAAAGTTGAACGGAAGAGGGCACGAGCAAAAGGAAGGGACCCACATTGGCCCATCTGTGTACAGGTCCAATTATACCATCATTTTGCCAATATGGAGAAGGAAGCTGCACAGGCCATTCAGAACATAGTCCCCCAGGGATGGGGTGATGAGTTCAATGATCCAGTTGAGCAAGCGGAAGCTAATTATCTGCAAAGGTTATGGGATGAACCTCCCTTGCCCCAGGAGACAGTTACAGAAGAGAACTCAGAGGCTCTCAGTGGGATGATGGAAGAACTGTCTGCTTTGTTCTCTTGGCAGTCAGTTGATACCGAAATACCAGCTATCCCAGAAGAAGCATACACATATCCATCAAATGATGTCGAGGCACCGCCAGCTGAGGATGAAGAAGAAGGACCAGCTCAGTATATCTACATGATGGAAAGCCAGGATAGTTCAAGAGAACCCACTCCGAGGCAAAGGTCTCCCCCACCTCCTATCTGCATTATACACCCAAGTACCAAGGATGGTTTGGGTCAGATGTTCCAGAACATGCCCCAAGTATTGGGACTGCCCACTGAGCTGGCTTATCATGAAACCTATGGTAACTGGGCCCCTGACGAACATTCTTCCAGTAGAAGGGACGAATCATCTGGAAAATCTGTAACCAAGGCATTGCCTAAGGTGGAACCACCCCACGAAATCACTGTTCAGGTACCAGGGACTGTCATCCGCCGCGGGGTATGGATCAGTGTATCATCAGAGGATTCGAGTCAGAATCAACCAAAGAAGGGCACAGCTAATGACCCCATCTGCATCTCCTCTGACAGCAGCATCAGCATGATACAGACTGGGAAGGTGAATGCGGTGACCGCTGTAACCAAAGACAAGCACGCATTGCAGAACTGGAGTTCGACGCCACTTGCCACTCGCAAAGCCGAACTACCACAGGGAGTTTCTTCCACTTCTGAAATTCCCCCTGTAGATATTGCTGCACTTTTTAATGAATGCGTGAAGTCTTCTGATTATTTTTCTGCTTCTGTAAATAATTCTGCAAATAAGCAAACCCAAAATCGCAGCCTTAGTATCAATCTCGACACACACCCGAAAAATTCGGAGCACGAGATAGATAATCAGGCTGCCAAAATCAAACAAAAACAAAAAGGTCAAAAAGAACAAAAAGAAATCCAAAGTGTCGAGCAAGAATCAGATAACGACACTTCCTCATCCCAACCCGATGATTCAGAAATTATCCTCAATGATTCTTTTGAACTTAAGGATAATGATGAATCATGGGAGACCCCACCTGAAATCCAATTTGCCCTGGACAGGCATGAAAAAGGTCTCCAGGCTAACATTGAGGAAACCGAACCTATCAACATAGGTGACACAGCACAACCAAGGATTCTTCAAGTTGGTAAAAAGCTGACATTCTTACAGAAAACACAGATAACTGATTTTCTAAAATCCTACACTGATGTGTTTGCATGGTCATACGAGGATATGCCTGGGTTAGACACAGATTTAGTTGTGCACCGGTTGCCTATAAAGTCTGAGGCCACACCAGTGAAGCAAAAACTCAGACGCATGAAACCAGAATGGGCCCTGAAGATCAAGGAGGAAGTTGCCAAGCAGTTGAAAGCTGGGTTCTTGAAAGTTACAGATTACCCAGAGTGGTTAGCAAACATCGTGCCAGTCCCCAAGAAAGATGGAAGGGTCAGGATGTGTGTTGACTACAGGGATCTGAACAAGGCAAGCCCAAAAGATGACTTCCCGCTGCCACACATTGATATACTGGTTGATAATACTGCAACTCATTCCATGCTCTCCTTCATGGATGGATTCTCTGGGTATAATCAGATAAGAATGGCACCTGAAGACATGGAGAAGACTTCCTTTATCACGCACTGGGGCACGTACTGTTACAAGGTGATGCCATTCGGATTGAAGAATGCAGGCGCCACATACCAGCGAGCAATGACTTTGCTATTCCACGATCTAATGCACAAAGAAATGGAAGTATACGTGGATGACATGATTGCAAAGTCAAAAGAAGAGGAAAATCACTTGGTGAACCTTGGAAGGGTGTTTAACAGGCTCAGGGAATGCAAGCTCAGGCTGAACCCGAATAAGTGTGTATTCGGCGTTACCTCAGGGAAGCTACTCGGATTCATTGTTGGAAAACAAGGAATTGAGGTTGATCCTGTCAAAGTGAAGGCAATTCTGGAGATGCCTCCCCCATCCACAGAAAAAGAAGTAAGAGGTTTCCTTGGCAGATTACAGTACATCAGTCGGTTCATAGCACAGATGACTCCCGTGTTCGAACCAATATTCAAATTGCTAAAGAAGGATAACCCAGTGGTTTGGAATGAGGATTGCCAAGAAGCATTTGACAAAATCAAGGCCTATTTGATGAGTCCGCCAACTTTGGTTCCCCCTGTACCTGGACGACCCCTAATCATGTATTTGTCAGTCACAGAAACAGCAGCTGGATGTGTCCTAGGGCAGCACGATGATACAGGAAAAAAGGAACAAGCAATTTATTATCTGAGCAAGAAGTTTACCAATTATGAAGTAAGATACACATTGCTTGAGAGGACCTGTGGTGCATTGGTATGGGCAGCTCAAAAGCTCCGGCACTATCTCCTCAGTCATACTGTCTTTTTGATCTCAGATGCAGATCCCCTGAAGTACATTTTTGAAAAGCCAATCTCCACTGGAAGGATAGCCAAGTGGCAGGTTATCTTATCTCAGTATGATATTGTCTACACCACGAGAAAGGCAATAAAGGGACAGGCAGTAGCAGATCACCTGGCAGAACACCCTGTGCTCGACTATCAACCACTTCTCACTAGACTGCCAGATGATGAAATAATGTGTGCCGAGTCAGTAGAAAAGGAAACCGGATGGCAAATGTTCTTTGATGGAGCCGTTAACATCAATGGGAAAGGAATTGGAGCAGTAATCATTTCCCCAGAAGGAGTCCATCATCCAATAGCAGCCAAACTCTTGTTCGATTGCACCAACAACATGGCAGAATACGAAGCATGTGTGTTAGGCTTGCGAGCCGCAATTGAAATGAATATCCAAGAGTTAAAAGTTTATGGTGACTCTTGCCTAATCATCTACCAAGTAATGGGGGATTGGCGGACTAAGGATCCTAAGTTGGTGCCATATCAGGAACTGATTAAGGAATTGGAAGGACAATTCAAAAACGTGACATTCGATTATATGCCACGAGACAGGAATCAGTTTGCAGATGCCCTGGCAACACTGGCATCTATGGCAAGCATCACTGGTGATACTTGGGTACAACCATTGGAGATAGAAGTGCGGCGTTCTCCTGTCTATTGCTTTCATGTTGAGAAGAGCACACCAAAAGGGGAACCATGGTATGCAGACATAATGAGGTACCTGAGAAACAGGACTTTGCCAGAGAATGCTACAGCATCTGAGAGGCGCACGATTCAGAAACTGGCAGGACAGTTCTTCCTCAGTGGAGGCAAGCTATACAAGAAGTCCTATAATGATTCTCTGCTGCTATGCGTAACAGAAGAAGAGGCACAACAGCTGATTGATGAAGTCCATGGGGGACTATGTGGCGCACATATGAGCGGGGACATGCTAGCCGGAAAAATCTTGAGAATGGGCTATTACTGGTTGACTATGGAACATGATTGCCATATCCATGTAAGGAAGTGCCAGTTATGCCAAGTTTATGCTGACAACATTCATGCACCGCCCAACACTTTGTACTCAATGACTTCTCCTTGGCCCTTCGCCATTTGGGGAATTGATATGATTGGAGAAATCCATCCAAAGGCATCGAATGGGCACCGATTCATCTTGGTTGCAATAGATTATTTTACCAAGTGGGTAGAGGCCGTGTCCTTTACAGAGGTCAAAGGGTCCCATGTACTGAAATTCATCAGAAATAATATTGTTTGTCGCTACGGTGTGCCTGAAGCACTTATCACAGACAATGCCAAGAATCTGAATAACAAGGACATGGACAAGATGTGTGAAGATCTAAAAATCAGACATCTGAACTCTACGGCATATCGGCCCAAAATGAATGGAGCAGTAGAGGCTGCCAACAAAAATTTGAAGAAGATATTGGAAAAGATGGTAGTCACCTACAGAGATTGGCATGAAAAGCTGCCATATGCTTTGCATGCATACCGAACCTCAATCAGGGTCTCAACCGGAGCAACTCCTTTCTCTCTTGTATATGGAATGGAAGCAGTCCTTCCCGTGGAAGTGCAGATCCCTTCACTCAGAATCCTGAAAGAAGCAGAGGTTGATGACATTGAATGGGAAGAATCAAGGTTTGACCAGTTGCAGTTGCTTGATGAGAAAAGGATTAAGGCTTTATGCCACGGACAGCTCTACCAGCAAAGAATAGCACGAGCTTACAACAAGAAAATAATACCACGACACTTCAAGGTGGGCAACATTGTTATGAAAAAGATATTCCCCCACCAAGAAGACAATAGAGGGAAATTCAAACCAAACTATGAAGGACCATTCATAGTACACAAAGTTCTATCCAGAGGAGCACTAATCCTACAAGAGATGGACGGAACTATTTTTCCTGAGCCAATAAATGCAGATGCAGTCAAACTGTATTATCCTTGAGATCATTCCAATTGGGAAATGAAGAGAGGCCATCTTTGACTCTCCCCCAAACCTGTAAATCCTTTCAAGCACCCAAAAATTCTCCCCTAGTTAGATATTTTTGGGCCTGAAAATCTCTTTTTCAAACCTAGTACAGGTGTTCCTTCGCATCAAAATGGGCATTCCTGGCCCTAACAAAAAAAAAAAAAAAAAAAAAAAAAAGCAATTGCGAAGAAAATCAAGAAAAAGAAGAAAAGAAAGGAGTTGTGAAAAACAAGTACAAAGTAAGATAGGGAAAATATGAACCCCAATAAGCCAGGATGTAAGCCCCAACAATAAAAGGAGCACTGTACAGACCTATAAAATCACAGCCTTCTTGGGCCACTTATCTTTCTTTCAAAACCCCGGCCTAGCCTACATTTCGTCCTATCTTGAAGACCTCTTGGATCCCAAAGTGAATGATCTTGAGCAAAACAGTCAAATCTGCGCTTTCTGGCAATGACGGAATCGAATTCTCCTTGAAAGGACCAGACATGGTGAAAATCCAAAAAGGGCGCTATGTGCAAAAAGGGTCAGTCGTGGCAAAAAAAAAAAAAAAAAACTGGTCATACCTTGATTAGAAGCAAAAAGGGAAATGCGGCAAAAACAGAAACAAGATGGACAGTACACTAAGTGGGGACAGCCAAGTGACCTGAAGGGCCCAGATTGGCAGACTATGTTTGAGTCAACGCTCCAAGGCCTATGATGACAAGGCTAAAAATACCAAGCACTCTAATCTATGTCTGGCTTAAGGATTGACTTTTGTGATAATTGCAGGCACAAACACACACTGCCACATCTGTGTTTTTCCGTAATTATTCTGCTTAACTATTCTTAGAATTTCCCCACCTGTGCTGCTAACCCGTGAAGAGGGGTTCATGGCCTTAATCAATAGCCACTTTTGATTGTGATGAATCAAAGGCTTAGAATAAACCAAGCCTGCATATCCCCAATGAAGCAGAACATATCTGACATTTTGTTCCTTGTACAGGTTCAAAGAAGGAAGAAAGATGCAAGATGAACATAAAGAGGATACTTTGATCCTTCATTCCCCAGCAGAGGCTTCATCCCCAGCAGAGCTCAAAAGAAAGAAAATCGTCGAGATCCTCAGAGCAAAAAGAGACGCCACAATAATCCCCAGGGAGTCATCTTGACAGATCATGCTCCCACCAGATCCCCAGTGGAGTAACTCTTGAATGGAAAAGAAGCTCTAATGCCTCGTCAAGAGAAAAGGAGAAGCAACAAGAAAGAGCAATAATGGGCCAATTCGCCCCCTCTTGTAAATTTTGATTCCCCACTTTTGTAAATAGTATAGGCTAGAGTAGGTGTGTGGTCTCCGAGATGACGGACAGCAGCGTGAAAGCTTCCTCCCGTCCTCCTACCTGCACTACCAAACCCATACCTTGGCCTAGCTAATCTAAAAAAAAAAAAAAAAAATCAAGAAAGTCAAAACTGAAGTCACTAAAAGCTTTAATGGAACAAACGAGAAGACAAGAACATTGTTAAGTGCCTTGCATCAACGCCGAAACAGGCTGATGAGCTCAAAACCAATCTTATCTCATTTTTCAAAAAGAAACTGCCCTATTCAAACCCGAAAGAGGGTATAGGGATTCCAAAGTCAGGAAGTGATACCAGACATCTGACACTTCCCTTTCATTAAAAACAAATTCAGTGATTGAGCTCGTCGACCATGTCGACAGAAATTCAAAGTGCAAAAATAAGGTTCTTTTTCTTCTTTGCCGTTCATCCCCTAAGGTGACTCCAGCAAAGAGGGGCAGCTGTAGACACCTGATTTTTGCACCCCTAAAATGGCAAAAAATGAAAAGTCAAACTTTTAGTCAAACCCTGAGGGGGTCAAAAAATTGACTTTTTGATTCAAGATAATTTGGCCATCAAACTTTACATCATTGAAAAGAGCATTTCGACACGGTTCTAACGCAACTGAGTTTGCTGGAATCGGAGTCCAGGTGAGGAAAATATGGCCCGGTCAAACTTCTAGAGAGCAAAAAGTTGACTTTTTGCTCGGCCCCAATCCAACTGCCGAAATTGATCTCAAAAGATAACTGGTTCCGAGATGATTCCAACGACATTAAGTTTGCTCAAATCGGACACCAGATGAAGAAGTTATGAGCAGTTGAAATTTCAGAAAAACTGCCCATGTGGCAAAAAAGGCAGCAAAAATGGAATAAACCAACAAAACAAATAAAATAAAAGTGTTTAATAATATTTTAATAAAGAGAATCTCGCTTTTTTAATAAAATAATCGAAAAATCGAATGTAAATCTTGCACAAAACCAAATTGAATAAAGATTTGAAATCCAAACATTTTTAAAACGTGCTGGACCGTATTTATATTACGGGCAAGGCATGCCCGTATTTGAAATACGGGCAAGATTCTCTAAGCAGACACGCGTCGCTGTACGGCGGGACACGCGTCCCGTACGGCCGAATCTGCGATAATTGCATATATTCGTTTTTCGCCCGTACTTAAATTACGGGCAAGGCACGCCCGTACTTGAAGTACGGGCGAGGCACGCCCGTAGTTCAAATACGGGCACGGGATTTTTGCCTATAAATAGAGAGGCCACTCCCCTTCATTTGGACAAGCCCTCTCCCCTTTGGCCTACCCCCTCTCCCTCCTGGTGTACTCCACGACCCCATGCTGCCCAACCACCACCACCCTTAGCCCAAACTTGTTTTATTCCTAAAATACCCTCACCTTGCATGAACCATGTCCTAAGTCCCTCTTTCATCTTGTAAGTATAAACAACCCACTAAACCTCTGCTGAAATCCATCCAGAATTCTTCGGAGGACGCGGAAGCGCTGCCCAATTCACCGGAGAACTCATCAAAACCACATTGTAAGTATGTTGGATTTTATAAAAATCTTCATTTCTTTGCTTCTAAGTTTCTTTTAAATACCTTCCTATGTTACTAACTTGATTGTTATTTTTGAGTATCATGAGGATGTGGTATAATGAAATGGATCATTGCAAGGAAGAAAGAAAAGAAGTGTCTAAAGAACACTTCAATAAATTTAAGCAAATAACCTTTATTAGTTCCTAATGTGACAAGACTGAACCCTTCTTGAAGACAAATGGGTTCCCTATGATTTCCCATTTCCCTTCTTCACAAGATGATCATGGACAATCCAGAAGGCTGTTAGCACTCATATTGAACAAGAAGAAAGAAGAATGAAGGCCTTTTAGGCCAAATGAAGCCAATGAAGTATCCTGAAGAGTCTCGAAGCCCAGTTGAAGCTGCAGAAACACCAAAGGAAGCCGCCAGAATGATCTCAGAAAGAATCGGCAGCAAACACGCAAATTGAGTTTTGCCCGTAAACTCAGGCCGGTCCAACCTGGACCGTGTTTGCTTCACGGGCAGAAGAGACCGGAATCAGTTCACGGTCAGGCTGGACCGTAGAGAGAATACGGGCGATTGTAATATAACTTAAAAAGTGTAATTTCTTGGTTCGGTTGGACCAATTCCGGTCTGAGCCGGCCTGAACCACTCCCCTTAACCTTTTTGGGCTTTCTTAAGCCCATTTTGGACTTTGGGCCTAGATAGGCCCATCAAGACCCCTTAGGCCCACTTGTGGGGCCCATTTCAGACTGGCCCAAACCCGGCCCGTTTTCAATAAAACGGGCCCAGGCCACTAGACTTTGGCTAATGGGCCCATTCCAAGCCCACTAAGCCCAAACTAAAATTGTAAATATGTAAAACTTAATAAAATAACCAAATGGGTTACCCAATAACCCAACTGGGCCCAAGGCCCAACCATGGCAACCCACGGGTCTTCCAACGGGACCCGGGTCCGACCCACTTCACTTAAATAAATAAAAAGATAAAATCAAATAAAAAGGGACCCACAGCTTCAGAGGGCCCCGCCAGACCTAACAAGGAAGCATGCTGGTCTAGGAAAAGGGTGAACTTGACTCAAAAACCAGGGAGACCCGAGGGACCTGTCAAACCGACGGGGCGGACTGGGGTGTCTTTAGGACTTCCCCGAACCGTAACCGAGGACTTAGCTAGATCTCTAATAAGCCGCAGACCAGACTTAGACCCGGATAGGGCAAATCCGTGTCTGCCTGCACTCTCAGGCAGTGGCGACTTTGAATATCCCGAGGCACGCACCGAAGGTGCGCCCGGTGTGCGATCTAGTCCAGGTTTAGGTGCGCACATAGAGTTGTCTGGCGATTTGATTGCCTTAGACATTGGAGGTTTTGACGTGATATTGGGGATGGATTGCTTATGTAGACACCATGTGACTCTGGATTGCTATGCGGGGACAGTGATAGTTAGAGGGCTAGATCAAACCACTCATTGTTTCAAATGTGAGGGGTTGAAGTCACGGATTGGTCTGGTAGCATCTGTGATAGCAGTGGAGCTTAGGAGTGACATCCTTGTCATCTTCGATGTACCTGTAGTTCAGGAGTTTGTCGATGTGTTTCCAGAGGATTTACCTGGATTACCACCTGCTAGAGGAGTAGAGTTCAGGATCCAGTTGAGGCCTGGTACAGCTCCAGTTTCAAAGCCACCCTATAGGCTTGCGAAACCAGAACAAGAGGAACTGAAGAAGCAGTTAGATGAGCTTCAGAAAAAGGGTTTCATCAGACCGAGTGTGTCGCCATGGGGCGCACCAGTTTTGTTTGTGCAGAAGAAAGATGGTAGTATGAGGATGTGTATTGATTATAGGCAACTGAATCAAGTGACAGTGAAGAACAAGTATCCGTTGCCTAGGATTGATGACTTGTTTGTCAAGTTAGGAGGTGCATCTTGGTTCTCCAAGATAGACTTAAGGTCAGGATACCATCAGTTGAGAGTGGTAGAGGAGGACATTGAGAAGACAGCTTTTCATACACGCTATGGGCATTATGAGTTCTTGGTTATGCCATTTGGGCTGACCAATGCCCCAGCTGTTTTCATGGACCTCATTAACAGGATTTTAATTCATACTTGGATAGTTTTGTAGTAGTGTTCATTCATGACATCCTAGTATACTCTAAGACCCGAGAAGCACATGTTGGGCATTTGAAGGCAGTATTGCACACCTTGAGAGACCACGGGTTGTATGGGAAATTCAGCAAGTGTCAGTTTTGGCTGAGATAGATTTCATTCTTAGGTCATGATATCTCAAGTGAGGGTATATCTGTGGACCCTGAGAAGGTTAAGGCAGTGGCAGAATGGCCTAGACTTACTACAGTGACAGAGGTCAAGAGTTTCCTTGGTATGGCAGGGTACTATAGAAGATTCATCGCAGGATTTTCTCATATAGTTGCACCTTTGTCTAATCTAACCAAGAAGGCAGTGAAATTCCAATGGGATGAGAAATGTGAGCAGAGTTTCCAGGAATTGAAGCAGAGATTGACTACTGCACCAGTTTTGATTGTGCCATCCATGGATGAGGCATTTGCAGTATATTGTGATGCTTCTAGGATCGGCTTGGGATGTGTATTGATGCAGCAGGGTAGAGTTATAGCGTATGCTTCGAGATTGTTGAAGCCGTATGAGAAGAACTACCCTACTCATGATTTGGAGTTGGCAGCCATAGTTTTTGCGCTGAAGTTATGGAGGCATTATCTTTATGGGGTAGAGTTTGAGATATTCTCTAATCATAAGAGCTTGAGGTACTTGTTTTCTCAGAGAGACTTGAACATGAGGCAGCGTCGGTGGATGGATCTGCTTAAGGATTTCAAGTTTACATTGCAGTACCACCTTGGTAAAGCAAACGTAGTGGCCGATGCTTTAAGTTGAAAAAGTGCAGTTGAGGATTAGGTAGCCACTTTAGCAGCTTTTATGATGAGCCAGTGTAGATTGGTGGATTCAGTCAGAGATTGGCAGGGAGAGTTTAGCATGCTACAGGATGGAGTGATCAGGGTTGCCCGTGTTCAGATTGAGCCAGATTTGGTTCAGTTGATTCGGGAGAGACAGTTGACTGACCCACAGTTGATTTAGACCAGGGAGATGACGAGTAAAGGATCTAAGGTAGCTTCAGAGTTTTTAGATAGAGATAGGCTATTGAGATTTAGAGGCCGTATTTGTGTTCCAGCTGACAAGGAAATTAAGGAAAAGATATTAACAGAGGGTCATAGATCGAGGTATGCAGTTCATCTAGGAAGTACAAAGATGTACAAGAATTTGAAAGAAATCTATTGGTGGTCAGGAATGAAGAGGGATGTTGCAGAGTATGTGGCTAAGTGTTTGACATGTCAGCAAGTGAAGGCTGAACATCGGAAACCACCTGGTTTACTTTAGTCACTTCTTATTCCATAATGGAAGTGGGAGCATGTGACCATGGATTTTGTATCTGGGTTACCATTAACATCAAAGAAAGAAGATGCTATTTGGGTTGTTGTGGATAGACTGACTAAGTCAGCGCATTTCTTGCCTATTAGCACCACACAGCAGTTGAAGTCTTTAGCTGAGCTATATGTCAAGGAGATAGTGAGACTTCATGGAGTGCCAGTTTCCATAGTGTCTGACAGAGATACACGGTTCACGGCACGCTTTTGGCTTGCATTTCAGGCAGCCTTAGGAACTAAGTTTAATTTCCGCACTAGCTATCATCCTCAGACAGATGGACAGTCTAAGCGTACCATTCAGACATTGGAAGACATGTTGAGATGTTGTGTTATGGATTAGGGAGGCAGTTGGAATCAGCACCTACCATTGGTGGAGTTTGCCTATAATAACAGCTATCTGGCGAGTATTCAGATGGCACCATTTGAGGCACTTTATGGTAGACCATGTAGATCCCCAGTTTGCTGGGTGGAAGTTGGAGAAAGACAACTTATTGGGCCGCATATTGTGCATGATAGCATTGAGAAGGTGAATCAGATTAGGCAGAATATGCTTACAGCCAAGAGTCGTCAGAAGAGTTATGCAGATACCAGAAGAAGAGACTTGCATTTTGAAGTTGGTGATTTGGTATTTCTAAAGATATCACCATCTTGTGGGATTAAGAGATTTGGAAAGAAAGGCAAATTGGCTCCAAGATATATAGGTCCGTTTGAGATTAAGGGTACAGTGGGACCAGTAGCATACAGATTGGCTTTGCTTACACAGCTGGAAGGAGTTCATGACGTATATCATGTTTCTATGTTGAGGAAGTACGTGCATAACCCTACTCATATCATTCAGCATGAGCCGATAGTAGTGCGAGGGGACTTGACTTATAAGGAGCATCCAGTTGAGATTTTGGACAGGAAGGAGCAGGTTCTTCGTACTAAAGTGATTCCACTTGTGAAAGTACTTTGGCAGAATCACACAACTGAGGAAGCTACTTGGGAATTGGAATCGGAAATGCAGAGAAAGTATCCTAACCTATTTCCAGAATCACAAGGTAAATTTTGAGGACGAAATTTTCTTTTAGGAGGGGAGGATGTAAATCCCCGAATTTTCCTTAAATAATAAATTAAATTAATAAATAATATTCTTGAGAGTTATAATTGATGGAAATATTTTATTATTGTAGGGGATGATGTAATTAGTGGAGATCCAGAGTTGGCCGTAGATCTGACCGTCTGATCATGAGATATCGAGGTATGTATTCTGATTAGGCAGTGTGTATAGGGAAGTTATACGTGAGATACATGGGATCAAGGAGTATATATATCAATTAAATAACCTAAAACGTATTCGTTGTATTCTCGCTTGTATTCGACAATAGCTGCAAGCGACAAACCAAGCCGAGCGACTGGGGAGGAAGAAAGGTCTGGTTTTGGTGTTCTTCATCGTCCAGGGGTTATATCACGTCTGTGAGTGTAGTTGGTTGGAGAAGAAGGAAAAGCACGCACATTCAAGAGGTAGGTGACACTGTTTACATTCGTTTTTGGTATTTTATGTTCGTTTAATCGCAAGAGCATGTTTTATATGATCTATTGATGTATTTAGTTTAGTATCAATGTTATATGTATGATAGAAAGAGATTGAACAAGAAAAATCACGATTTAAAACTATTTCTGTTCGTTTTTGGATGACCGCCGACCTCGACTGTACTCGGCGATCATCGGCGATCCTCGGTGCTAGTTAAAAATCTCAGACCGCTGGAAGACGTACCATCAGCGTCCTTTTTTGCACTACCGCCGATCACAGACCGCGCGGGGCGATCCTAAGCGCTCTATTCAGATTTTGCAAGTTTTCGAAATTTCAAACCCTGATTCAATTCCAAACTATTTTTAGACAATTTTAATGATTAATTAAGATATTTTAAGACTAAAACAAATTATCTAATTCCCTGTTTTAAAGAAAAAGTAAATTAGGAAGGTATTTAGGACATTAGGTGCCAAACTTTGAAAGAAATGGAGAAACCTAGTTGTTGGAAAACCTAACTAGTATTTAATTACTAGAACATCTTTTAAACTACACTATAAACCAGAAAACTTCATAAAGAGAATTCAGAACTCAGATGACCCAAATATTGAAGTACTTGCAGATTTAACCTTTATATGCCGCTAGGTACCAATCCCTATAGAAATATTATATTTTAGGGAATTTTGGAGTCTAGTGGGCATAGCTGGTTATGGATCCATAGTTGTTGCTAGATAGCTGAGGGATATGTCATTTGGGTTGAGTTTCTCCCTTGTGCAACCCGCTTCCTTTGCAAGTTAGTTTGTCTGAGAAGGTCCTATGTCTAGAGGGACACCCCGGTGAGCCGCTGGTGATTCCCTGTACATGTGGATAAGCGACCATCTCCATGTATTTATTCTGGTGCTGCATGCTGGTGGTACATGCCAACTCTGATGGGTACGTGTACAATAAGTCAGTGACTACAGCTCTTGTCTAAGCTGCGCTGCATGGGACTTGAGTATCATTAGTTGCATTGCTCCTAAGCTGCACGGTGGTATAGCAATTGGTTGAGAATCATCTCAAAAGGTTTATCTATCTTCGTGAGTCCTACAATGACACTGAAATCACAACACTTGTTATTATTATTGTATACATGCTAGAGGCATGTGATTGAGATATTGGCCAGATGTGACTGTTTAGTGCATCCTAGCAAAGTATGAACTATGTTATTGATTTGGATATTGGATTCTTATAATAGAACTTGCTGAAATTCATCTCTAGAACTGTTTAACATACTGTTTTTTATTCATGAATGATACGAATGATTATACGAGCCTCCTTACTCGATATTGCTTAATCGTGCCTGAACTGTTCTTTTACTTATATAAACTGTTTAATCATTCATATGTTACCTACTGGGATATTCGTATCTCACCCTACTTTTATTTCATTTGTCATCTGATATGCGAGAGGGGGATCCTAGTGATTTCCAGAGAGAGGTAGCTGAGTATACATCGGAGGATTACTTTTATCCAGATCTTGTTTGAGGTGGAGGATTGTTTAGACTTAGTCTTATTTGATAGACTATTATTGATTTGGATTTGATGTTCTAAAGAAAGGAGAGAGATAGTAACCGTTTTATTTTACCATACTTTGATATTAATGATTGATGATTAACTTTAATGTTTATCTGAGGATTTTAGACTACACTTCCGCACATACTTGTTTCCGCACTCTGATAGTTTAATTAATTGAATGGATTTTTAATTCTTTAGTCTGGTATATTCTTGATGTTTATTTGATATGGGCTAGTAACACCTCGGATTTGGTTGTTGAACTAAATTCGGGGTCTTACAGTAGAGAACCGGGTTCGGGTTGGGTGCTGGTTTGCACTGACCCGGGTTCGGGGCGTTACATAACGCCTCAGATCCAAGTTACGTAGTTAAACCATAACACATCTCCAGAGGTTAGCATGTAACACAGGACCGCAATATCATAGTGAAGGAAAAACATGAATATAACAATAACTATATAACAGCGTGCGCTAAAATAATCCCAAACTGAAATAAACTCACATGACCAAGTAACTATTTGCAAGTATCGAACTCTCCAAGAGTATCTGAAACAAAACGAAAACAACGGAATAAAATACGAATATCTCAGTGAGTAGCACATGCATGCACCAATACAATTTTCCTAGTTGTAAACATGAATCGAATAATACACAAGTAACGATGGCAATAACACGATTAATCCAACTAAACTCACAGTAATTCATTAGACAAAATGATATAGTTAATGAAAAAAAAACCAGTATGTAATTAAATCTGAGTGCGGTTGTCAACTAATCCGAATAATCACGAAATCAAATATTATCATAAAACCACGTCTCAAGGAAACCGAATTTTCACAACAATCCATTAAATTTATCTCGTGCCAAATAAATTAAAACCCAACATTGTAAAACCCCGAATTTCTTTTCGTTTATTTATTGAGAATAAATAAGTTCGTGTGGTGAACTTTCAGAAATTTTGAAGCAAGGATGTATTGGAGTTCGAGACATTAGGCGTGGAACAATATAAACAAGGTTAGTAAGGTGCTGTTTTAATTAGAGTTATTATGATGTTGTGCTCAGTTGTTAAATAAATGGATTTATGGGGTGATTATGTAGGGAGTAGTTTCATTAAATCAAACGGCTGGGAAGCTGCACATGTAGGGAGAAGCATGGGCGAGCGTGCACCGAATCATGAGTTTTAAAATTCATTGAGCGGCAAAGTGTATATGGTAAGTATAAATACCTAATGTATTTAGATACGTAGGTTTCGTATACCTTGAGTTGAAGGAGATTGTGGTTTGTTTTCTAGGGCTTTGGGGAGAAGAGAAGACGTTCGTGTTCTTGTCAATCAGAGGGTGTTCAGAAAGACCATCGTCACGACCAGAGAAGAGTTTTGGGCGAAGAGCGATAGTTTTCACTTCTAGTCCCTAGAGTTGCAGTGCGAGGACTTGAGCATATAAGAGGTGAGTAGAATCGTTTTGATCTGTCCTTTTGTTTTGATCTATAAAGTTTAGTCGTTAAGCATGATTTTGGAAGAACATAGTTCGAACGTCAAGTTTTGGGTGAGTTTTAAAGTCTTAATATTAAGTTGTTTAGATTAAATTCGAATCAGGTTTAAACGTGTTTTGGGGATGGTAGAAGCATAGGAAAATTGTTACAGAGGTCTAAAAATTGGTCAGTCATGGAGTTTTGAGATTAACAGAGAGTCAAAAATCATGTTTTGGTTTCGCCGAGTTGGCGCCTACCTAGAGCCGAGTGATGTGAGTTAGCGCGAGACATTGTTTTGGTTTTGCCGACCTTGCACCGACCTAACGCCGAGTATTTTTAAGTTAGCACGAGCCTTGTTTTGTTTACGCCGAGTTGGTGCCGACCTCGTGCCAAGTGCCAGAGGTCAGCGCACCGAACAGAATTTCCAGAAACGTGTGTCTAACCAATTTGAACCAGATTTTGAGACTTTGAGGACTCAACCTCTTAGCCAAAGACTAGATTAGTATATTAGAGATATTTTATCTGATCAAAACATTTGGGAGAGCATTAAATCAAATTATTGGTATTTTCTACAAGTTTCCGAAGGGATAATGGAAGGAATCTGGGTAGGATATTTTACTGTTCCTGACAATATAGGTTGATGAGTTAGTTATTCTTTTAGGTCTTATATTGTTTTTCGATTATGAAATTGTTTAATCTGGATTTGTTTGATTTCAAAGGGCTGAACAGTATTGTAAATTTTCTTGTGTGAGTATAAGGATTTTACTGCTGATGAGTTTTGTTGTTTTGGGTTGGGATACCTACTGAAATTTCATGAGTTGCTGTTCTGGTTGGAATGACTTGTGATGAATGTATTGGGATATACATGATGGTGATCAGTGTTGGTTTATTGTTTTGCAAATGTGGAGTTTTATGTAGTTATTAATCGGTTTTGGTTTAGTTTCTCTTGGATCCATGCTTAAGCTTAGTAATGTGATGGTATTGTTTATTGATGTAATTGCGTGGTCTTGTGTGTTGCCTACGACCGGTGTAGAGCAGCTAGATACCCTAAGTAGGCCTGGTTGTCAATTCCGATACCCGGAGTAGGCCGACATTGGATGACGAAACCCTGAGTAGGCTATCATTTCAGAGTTCCGAAACCCTGAGTAGGACGGAACTGTGTACATGGAGGTCTGGATGTCTCCTTGGCATGTTAATTAACCAATTTAACAATAGTCATGACATTAACCATTCGATGTATTATCGATATTGTTATTGAATTGATTGGAAACTATTATTGGTTTTGGATTTTAAACTTAGGGAATTGTCTTGGTTGCTTTAATCGTGCTGGCTATTTATCGGTACATATTTATAACTGTTGTTAACTATTTCTGCATGCATATGCTACTTGTTGAGATATTCGTATCTCACTCCGTTGTTTTTATTTTTGTTTTCAAATACTCGTGGTGAGGCGACTACTGGGGTAGATCTGACTGACACATATAGGGAGGAAGACTATTACTAAAATTCCTAGATTCGTAGGATTTATATTATTTTAGATTGGAAACTTTGATTCTTTTGATTACTTTAATTTGGAAGTGTAATACTGTAGTTTGAGGTTGAACCGTTTGATTTTAATAAATCTGAATTTTGAATTCTTAGTTAATAAATGGTTGTGCACTCTGATATGGTATAAATTTTAGGTGATTTTCCAGCAATCAGACTTATTTAGATCCTTACCTAACACTCCGTGAGACGTGTTATACCTTTATTGAACAACACGGATCTGGGGCGTTACAAACATTGGTCAATGTCATGTAGTTGTTTAGATTGGTTAATCCACATGCCAGAGCGACATCCACACCTCCATGTACACAGTTCCGGCCTACGCAGAATTTCGGAAACTCTGAAATGACGGCCTACTCAGGGTTTCGTCATCCAATGCCGGCCTACTTCGAGTTTCGGTATTGACAACCAGGCCTACTTAGGGTTTCTGGCTGCACTACACCGGTCGTGGCAACACTCCATGGCCATGCCATTATACCAATAAAACATATACATCACATTACTAAGCTTAGACAAGGATCCAGGTGAAGCTAACCCAAAACAAAATAACAACTACATAAAACTCAACATTTGCAAAGCAATAACCAACCCTGGTCACCATCATGTATAACCCAATACAACTCATCACAAGTCATTCCAGACCAGAACAGCAACTCATGATATCTCAGTAAATATTCCAATCCAAAGCACATGTCCAAACGATAGTAAAAATCCATTTACCCACACCAAGATAGATTTTACAAATACAATTCAGCACCTTGAAATGAAGCAAACCCAAATTAAACCAATTCACAATCAGAAAACAATATAAGACATAAAGAAAACTAAATCATTAACCCATAGTGATAGGAACAGCAAAATAACCTACCAACAGTCCTTCAATTATCACTTCGGGAACTCATAAGACTACCAATAAATTTGACTTAATGATCTCCGGGTGTTTTGAGTAGATAAAATAATTCTAATATCCTAATCTAGTCTTTGGCTAAGAGGTTGAAGCCTCAAAGTGTAAAAAATATCTTCAAATTGATCAGCCGCACTGTTTTTGGAAATTTCATTGGGTGCGCTGACCTCAAACCAATGGCGCCAAGTCAGCGCCAACTTGGTGGAACCGAAAATTCTCTTGCACTGAGCTGCCGCTGAGAACCAGAAGGTTTGCGGCAACTCGGTGGATACCCCTTTCGTTTTACGACTCTCTGTAATTGCAAAAATTCCATGACTGACCAAGTTTTAAACCTCTGTAACAATTTTCCTATACTTCTACCACCCTAAATAGATGATCCAATGCAAAACGAAATTAATCTAACACACTCCAAAATCACGCCTCAAAATCTCATCAAAAGTACGAAACTAAGATATTCCATAAACATGCAGTTCGGCTAATCTCCAAGATCAAAATCCAAAACACAGATTAAAACGATGCTACTCACTTGTATTCAGGATTTTCTTCTAGCTTCCAACCTTTCTGATAATCTCCTCCGAAGAGCAAGGTTTATCGGTCGATGCCCTCAGGTCCAAGGCAGCGTCCAATCTAAATACATCTAAGCTCGGCCTCTAGTTTCTTTCCCCCAACCCGAAATTCTCAACCTAGCAGTCTATTTATAGCCTTCGCCGAACTCTACCCTTAACCTAATTTATTTATTGTCGCCCTGACTTAATCTTCGAAATCTCATATTTACCCTCCCCTAAGATTAAGGATAATATTATTTATTTGGTTTTAAATTTTTAATCACTATTAATTACCATTCAGTATTCACCCACTTAAGTTTAAATAAAAATTCAAATTCCCTTCTGTTATATTATAGCCCGAAATCTCCATTCACAAGTATTTAATTAAGTCTACCAGTTAATTAAATTCTTACTAAATCTGGGGTTTTACAGGAATATCAGGAGATGAAAAAGCAGTTAGATGAGTTATTGTAGAAGGGCTTTATTAGACCCAGTGTGTCACTATGGGGTGCATTGGTCCTGTTTGTCCAAAAGAAGGACGGGTCGATGCGGATGTGTATAGACTACCGCCAGTTGAATCAAGTCACCATTAAGAATAAATATCTGTTGCCTCAGATTGATGACTTGTTCGATCAGTTGAGGGGTGCATCATGGTTTTCTAAGATTGATCTTAGATCAGGATATCACCAGTTAAGGGTAGCACCTGAGGATGTAGAGAAGACGGCTTTCCGCACACAGTATGGGCACTATGAGTTTCTGGTCATACCATTTGAGCTGACTAATGCCCCGGCTATCTTCATGAACCTGATGAACTGGGTATTTCATACTCACTTGGACAGCTTTGTTGCGGTCTTTATTGATGATTTTCTGGTGTATTCCTAGAGTAGAGAGGATCATGACCTCAGGACAGTATTACGGACGTTGAGAGAGCACAGGTTGTATGCAAAATTTAGCAAGTGCCAGTTTTGGTTGAGAGAGGTGAGTTTCCTAGGGCATGTGATTTCTGGAGAGGGGATAACAGTGGATCCAGCTAAGGTGCAGGTTGTTGCAAATTGGCCTAGACCTACGACTATGTCAGAGATCCGTAGCTTTCTGGGTATGGCTGGTTACTACAGGAGATTCATAGAGAATGTTTCCAGAGTTGCAGCACCATTATCGAATCTCACTAAGAAGGCAGTGAAGTTTGAATGGAATGACAAATGTGAGGCTAGTTTCCAGGAGTTGAAGTGTAGACTATCTGCAGCTCCAGTATTGATTGTTCCTTCAATGAGTGAGGATTCTCTATATATTGTGATGCTTCCAGAGTGGGGTTGGGTTGTGTTCTGATGCAGCAGAGGAGAGTAGTAGCATATGCTTCGAGGTTGCTGCGTTCTCATGAGAGGAATTATCCCATCCATGATTTGGAGTTGGTAGCTATTGTATTTTCTCTTAAGTTATGGCGGCACTATTTGATGGGAGTGCAGTTCGAGATTTATTCAGACCATAAGCGTTTGAGATACATCTTTTCTCAAAGAGACCTTAATATGAGACAAAGGAGATGGATGGATGTACTGAAGGATTACGACTTCAACCTTCATTATCACCCTGGCAAGGCTAATGTGGTGGCGGATGCCTTGAGTTGTAGAGGTGCATCTTAGGAGGTGGTGGCCACACTAGCTACCTTATTGGCTAGTCAGTGCAGTCTAGTTGATGTTGTTATAGACTGGTCAGGGGAGTTTACCACACATGGGGAGGGATTGATTTTGGCACGAGTTCAGGCGGAGCCTAAGTTGATTCAGCATATTTGTGATAGTCAGTTGGCAGAACCAGATTTGATATGCCTCAAGGAGTTGGTAGATAAGGGTGATGTGGTCGCTAAAGATTTTGAGACCAGGGATGGATTGATGAGATTCAAAGGTCGGATTTGTGTTCCAAATGATGCAGAGATTAAGCGGTTGATATTAGATGAGAGTCACAGATCCAGATATGCAGTTCATCCGAGTGGTACAAAGATCTACAAGAACTTGAAGGCACTATACTGGTGGTCAGGCATGAAGAAGGACATTGCAAAGTTTGTAGCTAAATGCCTTACATGCCAACAAGTGAAAGCGGAGCATCGGAGACTTCCAGGCTTATGCGACCTTTGCCTGTTCCCGAGTGAAAATGGGAATACATTACTATGGATTTCGTATTGGGGTTGCCGCCTACAGCTAAGAAGCAGGATGCCATATGGGTGATTGTTGATATATTGACGAAATCAACCCATTTCTTGCCGTTTCATACTACTCAAACCTTGGCTTCACTAGCGGAGCTGTATACTCGAGAGATAGTTAGATTTCATGGAGTTCCAGTGTCGATTGTATCTGACCAGGATTTTCAATTCACATCCCAGTTTTGGTGGAGCTTCCAAGAAGCCATGGGTACCATATTGAGTTTTAGCACCAATTTTCATCCACAGATAGATGGTCAGTCTGAGAGGACTATTCAGACATTGGAGGATATGTTGAGATGCAATGTCATGGATTGGGGTGGTAGTTGGAGTAAGTATTTGCATCTGGTAGAGTTTGCCTACAACAACAGCTATCAAGCTAGCATACAAATGGCACCCTATGAGGCATTATATGGCAGGATATGCAAATCTCCAGTGTGTTGGGTGGAGGTAGGTGATGTAAAACCCCGATTTTTGCTAAGGTTTTTATTTATTTATTTATTTATTATTTTTATTATTAAAATTTATTATGTGTGCATATTAACTTAAGTAGATGCGGGTATATATAGGGATTTCGGTGGGCGAGCATGCACGGAATCAATGATTTTCAAAGGTTGTCGAGCGGCAATACGTATGGAAGTGTATGAAGGTATATATATACTAAAAAGGAAAATTAGGTCTTTGGTTTTAGAATACTAGTATCGAATACTTTTGGTAACTGAAGACCTTGGGCGATTTGGCGATTCGCGGCTACTGGTGTGGCGATTAGGGTTTCGTTGGGAAGAGACGAGAACCGCGAGAGCTACGACTAGTTTAGTGGATTCGGTGATCCTGATTTAAGAAGGTTTTTCCTCCTGCGAACAGGGGATCAGTTCGGCGACATTTGCACGCACGCAGTCGGAGTCGGTGATCGACCGTGGTTTGGAATAACCTTGTTCTGGGATATAAGCGTGCAAGAGGTGAGTAGCATTGTTTTACAACTGAGGTTTTTGAGTTTATTCGTGAATGTATTCTGATGCATGGTTGTCTTCTAATTTTTCTGGAATAACCTAGTCCGAGCATGAGAGTGAATTTCAACTTAAATAGAAATGTGTTCAGATTAAATTCAAAACTGGTTGGGAAGTATTTTGGGGATATTAGGAGCCTACTGGAACAATTACAGACCGAAAAATATCGGCCAGAGTTGGAGATCTGGAAATAACAGGGAGCCGGAAATCGCAGTGAGCATCCGCCCAGTTGGCGCTCAGCTCGAGCTCACTTAAAACTATACGCGATTCTTGCGCGAAGCTGGCGCCCACTTCACGCCCACTTCTCGCCCACTTCGCGCTCACTTGATATCGAGTGAGCGCATAGTCGAATTTTAACCTAGAATCTATCCGCCGACCTGGCACTCACTTCAGGAGGTGAGCGCATAGTCAAATAAACTTGCTGAAATGAAGTTTTGATTAAACCAAGTGGTTTTTGATGAGTTGAGGGTTAAACCACTTAACCAATCACTTGTTTGGGACTTTGGAACCTACTTTACCTATTCAATTACTAGAGGAAAATTTAGTGGAAATTCTTAAAGGCTTCCAAGGTTAAGTTTAAGTTATTTGTAAGTATTGTGCTGGATACCAAAACACTAGGAGTTCCTAGTTAGTTTCCCCTTTGTTTTTATACACTGTTTTGATTGAGAAATTATTAAATTCTGGTTTCACTTGTTTGGAAAATTCTGAATGTATTGTAAAGATTTTCTTGGTATGAATAACTAAGTTTTATTTCCAAATGGCATGTGTTACGGAAATGAGAAAATACTGGAAGTACTTGAGGTACTGTTTGGTCCAGAGGGACAGGTGGTGAACTGTGATGAGTTATACATGATGTGGAATGAATGGTTTTATTTTGATGTTGGAATTGAGATTATACGATGATTTGCTGTTTTGGTTTAGCTTGTCCTGGATCCATGCTTAAGCTTAGTAATGTAATGTTATTGTTGGTTGTTGAAATTGCATGGCCTTGTGTGTTGCCACGACCGGTGTAGAGCAGCCAGAAACCCTGAGTAGGCCTGGTTGTCAATGCAGAAACCCGGGGAGTAGGCCTGCATTGGATGACGAAACCCTGAGTAGGCCGTCATTTCAGAGTTTCCGAAACCCTGAGTAGGCCGGAACTGTGTACATGGAGGTGTGGAGTGTCTACTTGGCATGTTTAATTTATCAACTAAACAATAGTCATGACATTGACCAATCGATGTGTTGCCGTACTTAACTGAGATATGATTTGACTGATAAATTGGTTTTGGTTTTGAACTTGAAATTGATGTTAGTTGTTTAATCGTACGGAATGTTTATCGATGCATAGTTTGAACTATGGTTAACTATTTTTGCATGCATATGCTACTCGCTGAGATATTCGTATCTCACTCTGTTGTTTTTGTTTTGTTTTCAGATACTCGTGGTGAGGCAACTATTGGGGTAGATCCGACTGAGACTTATAGGGAGGAAGACTACTATTACCTTCCTTAGACTTGTAGGTTATCTTGTTTCGAATTTCAAGTAAATTGAATGTTTGAGGTGTATTAAAGTCTATTGGGGTTGAACCATTTGATTTCTAGTTAAGTTTTAAATGTTAAATTCTTGGATTAAATGAAATTGTGCACTCTGACATGTTCTAGTTAGATGATTATCCAGCGATCATAAATGATTAAAGATCCTTACCTAACCTCCGTGAGACATGTTATATCTTTATTGAACAACACGGATCCGGGGCGTCACAGGTGAGAAACAATATTTCAGGCCCCAAATTATACAAGATAGTGTTGAGAAAGTGAAGCTGATTAGGTAGTGGTTGTTGACTACGCAGAGCTGTTAGAAAAGTTATGCAGATACTTGATGGCGTGAGCGGAAATTTGAGGTTGGAGACCGAGTGTTCTTGAAGATATCACCTTCCAAGGGCATTATGAGATTTCGGAAGAAAGGGAAGTTATCACCTCGATTTATTGGTCCATTTGAGATCGTGAAAGAGATTAATCCAGTGGCTTATCAGCTAGCTTTACCAGATCATTGGGCAGGAGTACATTACGTGTTCCATATCTCCATGTTACGTCTGTATATTCCAGATCCTAGAGATCCTAGTCATGTGATAGATCCTGAGCCTTTGGTGATCCGAGTAGACTTGACATACGAGGAGAAGCCGGTTCAGATCTTCGATCATTGTGAGCAGATTCTTCACACCAAGGTAATTCCATTGGTGAAGGTTTTATGGTAGAACCATTCCACTAAAGAAGCCACTTGGGAAAGTGAAGAGTAGATGAGGAAGTACCCAGAGTTGTTCATCCCATCATGAGGTAAATTTTGAGGACGAAATTTCTTTGTAGGGGGGAGAATATAAAACCCCAGTTTTAGTGATTATTAATCATGAGAGCCATTTTGAAGGCACTATACTGGTGGTCAGGCATGAAGAAGGACATTGCAAAGTTTGTAGCTAAATGCCTTACATGCCAACAAGTGAAAGCGGAGCATCGGAGACTTCCAGGCTTATGCGACCTTTGCCTGTTCCCGAGTGAAAATGGGAATACATTACTATGGATTTCGTATTGGGGTTGCCGCCTACAGCTAAGAAGCAGGATGCCATATGGGTGATTGTTGATATATTGACGAAATCAACCCATTTCTTGCCGTTTCATACTACTCAAACCTTGGCTTCACTAGCGGAGCTGTATACTCGAGAGATAGTTAGATTTCATGGAGTTCCAGTGTCGATTGTATCTGACCAGGATTTTCAATTCACATCCCAGTTTTGGTGGAGCTTCCAAGAAGCCATGGGTACCATATTGAGTTTTAGCACCAATTTTCATCCACAGATAGATGGTCAGTCTGAGAGGACTATTCAGACATTGGAGGATATGTTGAGATGCAATGTCATGGATTGGGGTGGTAGTTGGAGTAAGTATTTGCATCTGGTAGAGTTTGCCTACAACAACAGCTATCAAGCTAGCATACAAATGGCACCCTATGAGGCATTATATGGCAGGATATGCAAATCTCCAGTGTGTTGGGTGGAGGTAGGTGATGTAAAACCCCGATTTTTGCTAAGGTTTTTATTTATTTATTTATTTATTATTTTTATTATTAAAATTTATTATGTGTGCATATTAACTTAAGTAGATGCGGGTATATATAGGGATTTCGGTGGGCGAGCATGCACGGAATCAATGATTTTCAAAGGTTGTCGAGCGGCAATACGTATGGAAGTGTATGAAGGTATATATATACTAAAAAGGAAAATTAGGTCTTTGGTTTTAGAATACTAGTATCGAATACTTTTGGTAACTGAAGACCTTGGGCGATTTGGCGATTCGCGGCTACTGGTGTGGCGATTAGGGTTTCGTTGGGAAGAGACGAGAACCGCGAGAGCTACGACTAGTTTAGTGGATTCGGTGATCCTGATTTAAGAAGGTTTTTCCTCCTGCGAACAGGGGATCAGTTCGGCGACATTTGCACGCACGCAGTCGGAGTCGGTGATCGACCGTGGTTTGGAATAACCTTGTTCTGGGATATAAGCGTGCAAGAGGTGAGTAGCATTGTTTTACAACTGAGGTTTTTGAGTTTATTCGTGAATGTATTCTGATGCATGGTTGTCTTCTAATTTTTCTGGAATAACCTAGTCCGAGCATGAGAGTGAATTTCAACTTAAATAGAAATGTGTTCAGATTAAATTCAAAACTGGTTGGGAAGTATTTTGGGGATATTAGGAGCCTACTGGAACAATTACAGACCGAAAAATATCGGCCAGAGTTGGAGATCTGGAAATAACAGGGAGCCGGAAATCGCAGTGAGCATCCGCCCAGTTGGCGCTCAGCTCGAGCTCACTTAAAACTATACGCGATTCTTGCGCGAAGCTGGCGCCCACTTCACGCCCACTTCTCGCCCACTTCGCGCTCACTTGATATCGAGTGAGCGCATAGTCGAATTTTAACCTAGAATCTATCCGCCGACCTGGCACTCACTTCAGGAGGTGAGCGCATAGTCAAATAAACTTGCTGAAATGAAGTTTTGATTAAACCAAGTGGTTTTTGATGAGTTGAGGGTTAAACCACTTAACCAATCACTTGTTTGGGACTTTGGAACCTACTTTACCTATTCAATTACTAGAGGAAAATTTAGTGGAAATTCTTAAAGGCTTCCAAGGTTAAGTTTAAGTTATTTGTAAGTATTGTGCTGGATACCAAAACACTAGGAGTTCCTAGTTAGTTTCCCCTTTGTTTTTATACACTGTTTTGATTGAGAAATTATTAAATTCTGGTTTCACTTGTTTGGAAAATTCTGAATGTATTGTAAAGATTTTCTTGGTATGAATAACTAAGTTTTATTTCCAAATGGCATGTGTTACGGAAATGAGAAAATACTGGAAGTACTTGAGGTACTGTTTGGTCCAGAGGGACAGGTGGTGAACTGTGATGAGTTATACATGATGTGGAATGAATGGTTTTATTTTGATGTTGGAATTGAGATTATACGATGATTTGCTGTTTTGGTTTAGCTTGTCCTGGATCCATGCTTAAGCTTAGTAATGTAATGTTATTGTTGGTTGTTGAAATTGCATGGCCTTGTGTGTTGCCACGACCGGTGTAGAGCAGCCAGAAACCCTGAGTAGGCCTGGTTGTCAATGCAGAAACCCGGGGAGTAGGCCTGCATTGGATGACGAAACCCTGAGTAGGCCGTCATTTCAGAGTTTCCGAAACCCTGAGTAGGCCGGAACTGTGTACATGGAGGTGTGGAGTGTCTACTTGGCATGTTTAATTTATCAACTAAACAATAGTCATGACATTGACCAATCGATGTGTTGCCGTACTTAACTGAGATATGATTTGACTGATAAATTGGTTTTGGTTTTGAACTTGAAATTGATGTTAGTTGTTTAATCGTACGGAATGTTTATCGATGCATAGTTTGAACTATGGTTAACTATTTTTGCATGCATATGCTACTCGCTGAGATATTCGTATCTCACTCTGTTGTTTTTGTTTTGTTTTCAGATACTCGTGGTGAGGCAACTATTGGGGTAGATCCGACTGAGACTTATAGGGAGGAAGACTACTATTACCTTCCTTAGACTTGTAGGTTATCTTGTTTCGAATTTCAAGTAAATTGAATGTTTGAGGTGTATTAAAGTCTATTGGGGTTGAACCATTTGATTTCTAGTTAAGTTTTAAATGTTAAATTCTTGGATTAAATGAAATTGTGCACTCTGACATGTTCTAGTTAGATGATTATCCAGCGATCATAAATGATTAAAGATCCTTACCTAACCTCCGTGAGACATGTTATATCTTTATTGAACAACACGGATCCGGGGCGTCACAGGTGAGAAACAATATTTCAGGCCCCAAATTATACAAGATAGTGTTGAGAAAGTGAAGCTGATTAGGTAGTGGTTGTTGACTACGCAGAGCTGTTAGAAAAGTTATGCAGATACTTGATGGCGTGAGCGGAAATTTGAGGTTGGAGACCGAGTGTTCTTGAAGATATCACCTTCCAAGGGCATTATGAGATTTCGGAAGAAAGGGAAGTTATCACCTCGATTTATTGGTCCATTTGAGATCGTGAAAGAGATTAATCCAGTGGCTTATCAGCTAGCTTTACCAGATCATTGGGCAGGAGTACATTACGTGTTCCATATCTCCATGTTACGTCTGTATATTCCAGATCCTAGAGATCCTAGTCATGTGATAGATCCTGAGCCTTTGGTGATCCGAGTAGACTTGACATACGAGGAGAAGCCGGTTCAGATCTTCGATCATTGTGAGCAGATTCTTCACACCAAGGTAATTCCATTGGTGAAGGTTTTATGGTAGAACCATTCCACTAAAGAAGCCACTTGGGAAAGTGAAGAGTAGATGAGGAAGTACCCAGAGTTGTTCATCCCATCATGAGGTAAATTTTGAGGACGAAATTTCTTTGTAGGGGGGAGAATATAAAACCCCAGTTTTAGTGATTATTAATCATGAGAGCCATTTTGAAGGCACTATACTGGTGGTCAGGCATGAAGAAGGACATTGCAAAGTTTGTAGCTAAATGCCTTACATGCCAACAAGTGAAAGCGGAGCATCGGAGACTTCCAGGCTTATGCGACCTTTGCCTGTTCCCGAGTGAAAATGGGAATACATTACTATGGATTTCGTATTGGGGTTGCCGCCTACAGCTAAGAAGCAGGATGCCATATGGGTGATTGTTGATATATTGACGAAATCAACCCATTTCTTGCCGTTTCATACTACTCAAACCTTGGCTTCACTAGCGGAGCTGTATACTCGAGAGATAGTTAGATT
The DNA here is from genome assembly GCA_947561395.2 of Buxus sempervirens. Lineage (NCBI taxonomy): Eukaryota > Viridiplantae > Streptophyta > Magnoliopsida > Buxales > Buxaceae > Buxus > Buxus sempervirens. The sequence goes on along the minus strand of OX387188.1, from coordinate 19,229,296 downwards.
TCATGGAGTTCCAGTGTCGATTGTATCTGACCAGGATTTTCAATTCACATCCCAGTTTTGGTGGAGCTTCCAAGAAGCCATGGGTACCATATTGAGTTTTAGCACCAATTTTCATCCACAGATAGATGGTCAGTCTGAGAGGACTATTCAGACATTGGAGGATATGTTGAGATGCAATGTCATGGATTGGGGTGGTAGTTGGAGTAAGTATTTGCATCTGGTAGAGTTTGCCTACAACAACAGCTATCAAGCTAGCATACAAATGGCACCCTATGAGGCATTATATGGCAGGATATGCAAATCTCCAGTGTGTTGGGTGGAGGTAGGTGATGTAAAACCCCGATTTTTGCTAAGGTTTTTATTTATTTATTTATTTATTATTTTTATTATTAAAATTTATTATGTGTGCATATTAACTTAAGTAGATGCGGGTATATATAGGGATTTCGGTGGGCGAGCATGCACGGAATCAATGATTTTCAAAGGTTGTCGAGCGGCAATACGTATGGAAGTGTATGAAGGTATATATATACTAAAAAGGAAAATTAGGTCTTTGGTTTTAGAATACTAGTATCGAATACTTTTGGTAACTGAAGACCTTGGGCGATTTGGCGATTCGCGGCTACTGGTGTGGCGATTAGGGTTTCGTTGGGAAGAGACGAGAACCGCGAGAGCTACGACTAGTTTAGTGGATTCGGTGATCCTGATTTAAGAAGGTTTTTCCTCCTGCGAACAGGGGATCAGTTCGGCGACATTTGCACGCACGCAGTCGGAGTCGGTGATCGACCGTGGTTTGGAATAACCTTGTTCTGGGATATAAGCGTGCAAGAGGTGAGTAGCATTGTTTTCCAACTGAGGTTTTTGAGTTTATTCGTGAATGTATTCTGATGCATGGTTGTCTTCTAATTTTTCTGGAATAACCTAGTCCGAGCATGAGAGTGAATTTCAACTTAAATAGAAATGTGTTCAGATTAAATTCAAAACTGGTTGGGAAGTATTTTGGGGATATTAGGAGCCTACTGGAACAATTACAGATCGAAAAATATCGGCCAGAGTTGGAGATCTGGAAATAACAGGGAGCCGGAAATCGCAGTGAGCATCCGCCCAGTTGGCGCTCAGCTCGAGCTCACTTAAAACTATACGCGATTCTTGCGCGAAGCTGGCGCCCACTTCACGCCCACTTCTCGCCCACTTCGCGCTCACTTGATATCGAGTGAGCGCATAGTCGAATTTTAACCTAGAATCTATCCGCCGACCTGGCACTCACTTCAGGAGGTGAGCGCATAGTCAAATAAACTTGCTGAAATGAAGTTTTGATTAAACCAAGTGGTTTTTGATGAGTTGAGGGTTAAACCACTTAACCAATCACTTGTTTGGGACTTTGGAACCTACTTTACCTATTCAATTACTAGAGGAAAATTTAGTGGAAATTCTTAAAGGCTTCCAAGGTTAAGTTTAAGTTATTTGTAAGTATTGTGCTGGATACCAAAACACTAGGAGTTCCTAGTTAGTTTCCCCTTTGTTTTTATACACTGTTTTGATTGAGAAATTATTAAATTCTGGTTTCACTTGTTTGGAAAATTCTGAATGTATTGTAAAGATTTTCTTGGTATGAATAACTAAGTTTTATTTCCAAATGGCATGTGTTACGGAAATGAGAAAATACTGGAAGTACTTGAGGTACTGTTTGGTCCAGAGGGACAGGTGGTGAACTGTGATGAGTTATACATGATGTGGAATGAATGGTTTTATTTTGATGTTGGAATTGAGATTATACGATGATTTGCTGTTTTGGTTTAGCTTGTCCTGGATCCATGCTTAAGCTTAGTAATGTAATGTTATTGTTGGTTGTTGAAATTGCATGGCCTTGTGTGTTGCCACGACCGGTGTAGAGCAGCCAGAAACCCGGGGAGTAGGCCTGCATTGGATGACGAAACCCTGAGTAGGCCGTCATTTCAGAGTTTCCGAAACCCTGAGTAGGCCGGAACTGTGTACATGGAGGTGTGGAGTGTCTACTTGGCATGTTTAATTTATCAACTAAACAATAGTCATGACATTGACCAATCGATGTGTTGCCGTACTTAACTGAGATATGATTTGACTGATAAATTGGTTTTGGTTTTGAACTTGAAATTGATGTTAGTTGTTTAATCGTACGGAATGTTTATCGATGCATAGTTTGAACTATGGTTAACTATTTTTGCATGCATATGCTACTCGCTGAGATATTCGTATCTCACTCTGTTGTTTTTGTTTTGTTTTCAGATACTCGTGGTGAGGCAACTATTGGGGTAGATCCGACTGAGACTTATAGGGAGGAAGACTACTATTACCTTCCTTAGACTTGTAGGTTATCTTGTTTCGAATTTCAAGTAAATTGAATGTTTGAGGTGTATTAAAGTCTATTGGGGTTGAACCATTTGATTTCTAGTTAAGTTTTAAATGTTAAATTCTTGGATTAAATGAAATTGTGCACTCTGACATGTTCTAGTTAGATGATTATCCAGCGATCATAAATGATTAAAGATCCTTACCTAACCTCCGTGAGACATGTTATATCTTTATTGAACAACACGGATCCGGGGCGTCACAGGTGAGAAACAATATTTCAGGCCCCAAATTATACAAGATAGTGTTGAGAAAGTGAAGCTGATTAGGTAGTGGTTGTTGACTACGCAGAGCTGTTAGAAAAGTTATGCAGATACTTGATGGCGTGAGCGGAAATTTGAGGTTGGAGACCGAGTGTTCTTGAAGATATCACCTTCCAAGGGCATTATGAGATTTCGGAAGAAAGGGAAGTTATCACCTCGATTTATTGGTCCATTTGAGATCGTGAAAGAGATTAATCCAGTGGCTTATCAGCTAGCTTTACCAGATCATTGGGCAGGAGTACATTACGTGTTCCATATCTCCATGTTACGTCTGTATATTCCAGATCCTAGAGATCCTAGTCATGTGATAGATCCTGAGCCTTTGGTGATCCGAGTAGACTTGACATACGAGGAGAAGCCGGTTCAGATCTTCGATCATTGTGAGCAGATTCTTCACACCAAGGTAATTCCATTGGTGAAGGTTTTATGGTAGAACCATTCCACTAAAGAAGCCACTTGGGAAAGTGAAGAGTAGATGAGGAAGTACCCAGAGTTGTTCATCCCATCATGAGGTAAATTTTGAGGACGAAATTTCTTTGTAGGGGGGAGAATATAAAACCCCAGTTTTAGTGATTATTAATCATGAGAGCCATTTTGAAGGCACTATACTGGTGGTCAGGCATGAAGAAGGACATTGCAAAGTTTGTAGCTAAATGCCTTACATGCCAACAAGTGAAAGCGGAGCATCGGAGACTTCCAGGCTTATGCGACCTTTGCCTGTTCCCGAGTGAAAATGGGAATACATTACTATGGATTTCGTATTGGGGTTGCCGCCTACAGCTAAGAAGCAGGATGCCATATGGGTGATTGTTGATATATTGACGAAATCAACCCATTTCTTGCCGTTTCATACTACTCAAACCTTGGCTTCACTAGCGGAGCTGTATACTCGAGAGATAGTTAGATTTCATGGAGTTCCAGTGTCGATTGTATCTGACCAGGATTTTCAATTCACATCCCAGTTTTGGTGGAGCTTCCAAGAAGCCATGGGTACCATATTGAGTTTTAGCACCAATTTTCATCCACAGATAGATGGTCAGTCTGAGAGGACTATTCAGACATTGGAGGATATGTTGAGATGCAATGTCATGGATTGGGGTGGTAGTTGGAGTAAGTATTTGCATCTGGTAGAGTTTGCCTACAACAACAGCTATCAAGCTAGCATACAAATGGCACCCTATGAGGCATTATATGGCAGGATATGCAAATCTCCAGTGTGTTGGGTGGAGGTAGGTGATGTAAAACCCCGATTTTTGCTAAGGTTTTTATTTATTTATTTATTTATTATTTTTATTATTAAAATTTATTATGTGTGCATATTAACTTAAGTAGATGCGGGTATATATAGGGATTTCGGTGGGCGAGCATGCACGGAATCAATGATTTTCAAAGGTTGTCGAGCGGCAATACGTATGGAAGTGTATGAAGGTATATATATACTAAAAAGGAAAATTAGGTCTTTGGTTTTAGAATACTAGTATCGAATACTTTTGGTAACTGAAGACCTTGGGCGATTTGGCGATTCGCGGCTACTGGTGTGGCGATTAGGGTTTCGTTGGGAAGAGACGAGAACCGCGAGAGCTACGACTAGTTTAGTGGATTCGGTGATCCTGATTTAAGAAGGTTTTTCCTCCTGCGAACAGGGGATCAGTTCGGCGACATTTGCACGCACGCAGTCGGAGTCGGTGATCGACCGTGGTTTGGAATAACCTTGTTCTGGGATATAAGCGTGCAAGAGGTGAGTAGCATTGTTTTCCAACTGAGGTTTTTGAGTTTATTCGTGAATGTATTCTGATGCATGGTTGTCTTCTAATTTTTCTGGAATAACCTAGTCCGAGCATGAGAGTGAATTTCAACTTAAATAGAAATGTGTTCAGATTAAATTCAAAACTGGTTGGGAAGTATTTTGGGGATATTAGGAGCCTACTGGAACAATTACAGATCGAAAAATATCGGCCAGAGTTGGAGATCTGGAAATAACAGGGAGCCGGAAATCGCAGTGAGCATCCGCCCAGTTGGCGCTCAGCTCGAGCTCACTTAAAACTATACGCGATTCTTGCGCGAAGCTGGCGCCCACTTCACGCCCACTTCTCGCCCACTTCGCGCTCACTTGATATCGAGTGAGCGCATAGTCGAATTTTAACCTAGAATCTATCCGCCGACCTGGCACTCACTTCAGGAGGTGAGCGCATAGTCAAATAAACTTGCTGAAATGAAGTTTTGATTAAACCAAGTGGTTTTTGATGAGTTGAGGGTTAAACCACTTAACCAATCACTTGTTTGGGACTTTGGAACCTACTTTACCTATTCAATTACTAGAGGAAAATTTAGTGGAAATTCTTAAAGGCTTCCAAGGTTAAGTTTAAGTTATTTGTAAGTATTGTGCTGGATACCAAAACACTAGGAGTTCCTAGTTAGTTTCCCCTTTGTTTTTATACACTGTTTTGATTGAGAAATTATTAAATTCTGGTTTCACTTGTTTGGAAAATTCTGAATGTATTGTAAAGATTTTCTTGGTATGAATAACTAAGTTTTATTTCCAAATGGCATGTGTTACGGAAATGAGAAAATACTGGAAGTACTTGAGGTACTGTTTGGTCCAGAGGGACAGGTGGTGAACTGTGATGAGTTATACATGATGTGGAATGAATGGTTTTATTTTGATGTTGGAATTGAGATTATACGATGATTTGCTGTTTTGGTTTAGCTTGTCCTGGATCCATGCTTAAGCTTAGTAATGTAATGTTATTGTTGGTTGTTGAAATTGCATGGCCTTGTGTGTTGCCACGACCGGTGTAGAGCAGCCAGAAACCCGGGGAGTAGGCCTGCATTGGATGACGAAACCCTGAGTAGGCCGTCATTTCAGAGTTTCCGAAACCCTGAGTAGGCCGGAACTGTGTACATGGAGGTGTGGAGTGTCTACTTGGCATGTTTAATTTATCAACTAAACAATAGTCATGACATTGACCAATCGATGTGTTGCCGTACTTAACTGAGATATGATTTGACTGATAAATTGGTTTTGGTTTTGAACTTGAAATTGATGTTAGTTGTTTAATCGTACGGAATGTTTATCGATGCATAGTTTGAACTATGGTTAACTATTTTTGCATGCATATGCTACTCGCTGAGATATTCGTATCTCACTCTGTTGTTTTTGTTTTGTTTTCAGATACTCGTGGTGAGGCAACTATTGGGGTAGATCCGACTGAGACTTATAGGGAGGAAGACTACTATTACCTTCCTTAGACTTGTAGGTTATCTTGTTTCGAATTTCAAGTAAATTGAATGTTTGAGGTGTATTAAAGTCTATTGGGGTTGAACCATTTGATTTCTAGTTAAGTTTTAAATGTTAAATTCTTGGATTAAATGAAATTGTGCACTCTGACATGTTCTAGTTAGATGATTATCCAGCGATCATAAATGATTAAAGATCCTTACCTAACCTCCGTGAGACATGTTATATCTTTATTGAACAACACGGATCCGGGGCGTCACAGGTGAGAAACAATATTTCAGGCCCCAAATTATACAAGATAGTGTTGAGAAAGTGAAGCTGATTAGGTAGTGGTTGTTGACTACGCAGAGCTGTTAGAAAAGTTATGCAGATACTTGATGGCGTGAGCGGAAATTTGAGGTTGGAGACCGAGTGTTCTTGAAGATATCACCTTCCAAGGGCATTATGAGATTTCGGAAGAAAGGGAAGTTATCACCTCGATTTATTGGTCCATTTGAGATCGTGAAAGAGATTAATCCAGTGGCTTATCAGCTAGCTTTACCAGATCATTGGGCAGGAGTACATTACGTGTTCCATATCTCCATGTTACGTCTGTATATTCCAGATCCTAGAGATCCTAGTCATGTGATAGATCCTGAGCCTTTGGTGATCCGAGTAGACTTGACATACGAGGAGAAGCCGGTTCAGATCTTCGATCATTGTGAGCAGATTCTTCACACCAAGGTAATTCCATTGGTGAAGGTTTTATGGTAGAACCATTCCACTGAAGAAGCCACTTGGGAAAGTGAAGAGTAGATGAGGAAGTACCCAGAGTTGTTCATCCCATCATGAGGTAAATTTTGAGGACGAAATTTCTTTGTAGGGGGGAGAATATAAAACCCCAGTTTTAGTGATTATTAATCATGAGATCCATTTAGTAAGTTTAAATAAATCTATATTGGTGGAATTTGCAGATATCCAAGGAGCAAGGGTAATTTGGGGATTTTGATAAATTAATCGCCGAAAGAGATAAATTAAGGTTAGTAGTGTTGTTAGTAATACTTGGAATTATTATATTGTTTAAAATCAGTCTGTTAAAAGAGGTGCTAATGTAGGTGATTAAGTGGAGAAGCAAATCAGAGGATCGAGTGGTTAGGGGAGCTGTTCATGTAGGGAGTTACATGGGTGAGCACAAGCAAATCATGAATTAAGTTGGTTGAGCACAAAATGGGGGTGGGGAAGTATAAATACTAGGCTCATTTCAGGACGTAGGTTTTGCACACATTGAGCTTGAAGAAATTGCTGCTGGAATACAACCAGAGCAAGGAGAAGAGAAGGGGTGAGCTGTGAATCAGAGGTGGTGATAGGAGATTAATCGAGCCGATCTTAGATCTGTGGTTGGACATTTTAGCGACTGGAGATTTAAGAGGATCGGCCAAATTGTCTGTGCAATTGGAGATCAAGTAAGAAAAGTCTAGTTGCTTAATTGTTAGCAAAGTGAGATAGGAAGTAGGTTTTTGTTCAGATCTAATCAAATCTGAAATTTTGGCAGAGGAATTGGAGGTTAGAGGTGATTGACAGAGAAGTGGAAGTTAGAATTGCTGTCGATCGTGCTCAGTCGAAGATCAGGAGTTGTTGAGCTAGTGGAGATTCAGAGCATGTGAGTAGCACTGTTTTTCCTCCGTTTGTTGAACCAAATGCATGAGTTTAGACGAGAATGGTGGTTACTTGTATTACTATCAATTGAATATTGTTTTACAAGTGATATTGTGAATACGAAGCATGATCCTAATAGAATTAAATTTGATTTGGTTTTAAATGAATGTTAGAGTCGTAAGGATTATAGATTCACTGTTGTGGAAGGTTAATTTCTAGTAAGCCATGGTTAAATTGAAGTTACAGTGAGCAAAACAAATATCAGGAAACTAGGGGGGTATTTGCTGGGTGCTGCCCACTAACAAGAAGTCAGCGGCACTCAGCGGCTATGCAAATTTAGGATGTGCCGACCTGGCGCCTACTGTCTAGAAGTCAGCGCATCCACCAAATTTCCAGGTGAAGTGCGGCTAACTGTTTTGAGCAAATTTTTCCCACTTTAATGGTTCAAACACCTACCAAATAGCTGAACTAGTCTACTGGAAATTATGTTAAGTGGTCGTAACTTCCTAAGATTATTCCATCAATTTTTGGTAGGATTTATGAGTTCTAAAAGTCAGGTTTGAAGGGTTGGTTGGTAGTTTATTTGCTGTCTTGATACCATTACTTAGTGGTTCTGTTTTATCCATGTTCTACTGTTATTTTCCAGGTTGTGATGTTGTTTAACCCGCTTTTTATCGAGTTACAAGGTGTTGGGCAGAATTTGTAAAAATGACTTGTTGAGTAAAGAATTTGACAACCAGTTTGGATTGGTGTTTTTTTTTGTTAGCATATCAACTGAAGTTCCATGAGTTACTGTTCTAGTCTTGAGTGACCTGTGATGAGTTCGGTTTGTGTTATTAATGGAGATACCAGAGGTTGGTGTATTTTGTTGCTAGAGATGAGTTTACGCTTTTAGTATTCTGTTTTGGTTTAGCTTGTCCCGGATCCTAGACAAAGCTTAGTAATGTAATGGTATTGCTTTATTGGTGTAAGTGCATGGCCTTGTGTGTTGCCACGACCGGTGTAGAGCAGCCAGAAACCTTGAGTAGGCCTGGTTGTCAATGCCGAAACCCAGGGAGTAGGCTCGGCATTGGATGACGAAACCCTGAGTAGGCCGCCATTTCAGAGTTCCGAAACCCTGAGTAGGCCGGAACTGTGTACATGGAGGTGTGGATGTCTCCTTGGCATGTTGATTAACCAATTTAAGCAATAGGCATGACATTGACCATTCGAAGATTGATTGATATTGCTGTTGGTCTCTTGTTTAAACTGTTATTGGGATTATACTGATTTTGGATTCTCGATTGTATCTCTACTGATTAATTGTGCTCATCTATTTATCATGGCATATTTTAGAACTGATATAACTATTTTGCATGCATGTGCTACTCGCTGAGATATTCATATCTCATACTCGTTTGTTTTGATTTTGTTTTCAGATACTCGTGATGAGGTGTCTGTTGGGGTTGATCTTGCTGGTCATTATAGAGAGGAGGATTGTTTTTACGCTCCCTAGACTTGTAGGTTATATTGTTGATTGGAATAATTTTTTGGATATGGGAAAATGTAATACATGATATCGAACTTGAGATTTTGATAGCGCTTTAATCAAATATAGTTTCCATGCTTCTTAGTAGTTGCATTGTGTACTCTAATTTTAAAACTTGTATGATTACTCCAGCGATCATACAAGTCTTGGGCCCATACCTAAAACTTCATGAGATGTGTTATATCTTTATTGAACAACATGGATCTGAAGCGTTACACCCATAGTGGTTCGAATGATCATTTTATTACCAAAACAGGCTTCTCGTCCATCCACGCACACATATATTTGACCGATCATGAACAAAGATAGAAAACAAGCTAAACAAAAGTAATCGCATATCATGCTAGTATCCTTAAGCATGCAAAAACAGTAAACAGAAATAGACATCCAAGAGCTTAATCATACTTTCGACAGGAAGTAAGGAAAATCTAAAATAATCTAGGTGATATGTGCAAGTGAACTAAGATAGGGAACTTATTTCTAACATGTACAATTGGTGAAAGTGAGTCAAAACACCCTGCATGCCTTTCGTGTGCAACATGTGAATGTGTGGGATGTTTGTTTCCTAAAAAAAACTTAAACAGTGGGTGAAGACGACTTAGCATGTGTGTGTGTGAGAAGTTATTCCTACACATGCATGACCAAAAAAAAAAACCTAATAACTACATCATAAGACAATAACTAACATATGCTAAATGAAGGGAAGGAGGGGAAGAAGATTAGGGGTACAACAGATATGTGATATAGGGGAACATGCTCCCCTCAAAAAGATATACCGATTATCACATGAACATGCTTTTTAACTCACAAAGCAAAGCCCCTATTACCATGACTTGTGATCATCAAAACAAAGCCTCTCCTCCTAACTTTCATATGGGGAGTCCCCCTTATCATGGGTGTAAGCACCTCATTTTTGTGCTCCCGGAAGTGCCAGAAATGCAAAACCCTAGACAGAAAGTCAAACCCTAAGGGGTGAAAAGTTCGATTTTTGATCAAGTGATAATTGGCCACCTTGATTTATCTCAATAGATAGAGAATCTTGACATGGTTCCAATGCAACTGAGTTTGCTGGAATCGAAGTCCGGATGAAGGATCTATGAGCCGGTCAAACTTGAGGGGGAGCCGAAAGTTGACTTTTTGCCTAACCACGAGCCAGGTGATTAGCCCTATGTCACTGGATAGAGGGCTCCGATACGGTTCTAACACAACTGAGTTTGCTCAAATCGAAGTCTGGATGAAGAAGATATGAGCTGCTGAAGTTTCCAAGCAATAGAAACTGGAAAACTGCACACGTGGCAAAAGGCTGCACACGTGGCAAGTGGCGCAAGAAAATATCTCAGGGAGCAATCTTTAAATATCCAAACATACTAAATATCTCAGGGATCAAATTGAAAATTCGTAGGGACCAAATCTGTGAATATCCAAGTGTATCGGATGAATCTGCGAATATCCAGGGACTAAATCCGTAAATATCATATTTGTATCCAATCTTAAATGTCGAATACACATAATTTTGTTAATATCCGGACTTAAATGTTGGATACAAAAGATTTTCTAGCGAGATTCGCGTCGATTCCCCCACAAATTCGCGGCGGAATTTAATTTTCAAAATAATTGTGTCTTGTATCCGGCATTTAATGCCGAATACAAAGAAGGGTATGTGTAGCCGGCCATGGAGGCCGGCTACAAGAAGTAATTAATGTATCCGGCCTTTATGGCTGGATACAAATTTTCATCTATAAAAAGGCCAGCAACCCCCCGACCCAGGGTTGCTGGCCTTGCACCTTTTTTTTCCTTCCCTTACCTCTCCGAATCCCTCTCTTCTCAGCCCTCCTTGTCTCCACACCCCCCATTGCACCCCACCTTGCCTCCTCATTCACTCTCCCCTTCTTCTTCTTCACTTTCTCAACAAAACCAAAGGAACCTTTGCTGTTGGAGCTGCAAGGAGGGAGCTACAGCTACTGTCCATCCTTCAAGAAGTGTTTCTACTGTTTTTCCTACCTTCTTCTTCTTCCTTGGCATGAGCTCTCTTCCATGGTGGTTTGAGCATGTATTTACCACCTTCTTCATGGCATAGAAACCACCAAGGGCAAGAGGCCCACGTAGGCGTTTTTTTTTGGGAGTATAAGAGCCTAGTTTTTTGCACATTTTTGGTGCTCCTTAGTTGCTGTTCTTGGGCTTATCTTAAGCATTTTCAAGAGGAGCATGTTCCTCCCTTCTCCATCTAATGTACCCCCATGAAACCCCCCAATTCCTTTCTTGCTTTCTTCTCTTTTGCTCAATTTTCCTTACATCTTTTTTTGTTGTGATTTTTCTACTGGCCACACCCTCCCTTAACTTGCTATTCTTGGTTGTGGTTATAGCATGCTTTTAATCTCTGCTTGTTAGTGTCCTCCCCCCTTGTTTGCTGTTTTGGCTTAGCTACAGCATGTTCCAGGACCCCCACCCCATGTCTAACTTTTTTACTAAACCAAGAATGCTGCTGGTTGTGTGCACTAATATTGGCTTTGTTTACCTGCTGTTTTTTTTGGTGTATGTATGTAAACATGCTCCCACCACCCCTAATCCATTGTCATAGTTTACATGAGCTGTTGCTGGAGGCAGCAGCAGCACCTTCTATCCCCAGTAGCAAGTTAAGTCTCACCAAGACTCAAGCTAAGGGTTGCTGTCCTCCTGTTTGTAGTGGGTTCTTCTTGTTGGTTTCTTATGAATGTGCAGCATGTGTTTTTTTATTGTTTCTTATGTCAAATTGGTAAGCATGAGTGACATTTTTGGGGTTGCTGCTGGCAGTAGCCGCAGCCCCCATTGTTCCTCTTCTTAAAGGATTTAGGTTGTGTGCCATGCTCCCAGGTGTGTATCATGAATAAAAGACCCCATGGCCATGTTTCCCGACCCCTATCTCATCATTTCAAGCCTTAGTAGCATGGTTTTAAGCCCCTTTCTTTTGGGCTGCTGTCCTGTGTACCCACATTTTTTTTAGTTGCCTATTAGTGATGTCTATGACTTGTTTAGCAGCTTGGCTTTTTTGCATGTACATATGTGCACATATGAACCATCTATCCTGCTCCTTTCCCCTCACATTCCTTGCTGTTTCACTGCACACGAGCATGAGCCCTTCCCCCTTATACCTGCTGATATTGGCATGTTTGTAAGCCTTTGGGACAGTAGGTGTCCCTGAAAAAGTGACCATCTGCTCGTATTTCCACCCAAACCTTAACACCAGTAGGTTACCCTTCTGCCAATGCATGGTTTATCTCTGTTTGCATAATAAAGCCAGACTCAAAATTGTGCTTGTTAATTGCTGTTCTAGGCTTTGCAACTTGTGGTTTTGTGATTGGTCTTCTTAGCTGGAGATGCATGATTGTTTGGAGCTTTGATTGCGTGATGATTGGCAGCATGGAAACACTCAGATGAGGGTGTTGAAACCCTTGCCTCTTTGCTGCATTTTTTGATAAAGTGGAGGAGGGCCAGCAGCCCCATGCCTCCCCCCATTCCCCTTGGTCTTTGTTAGAAACCCTAAGGGAGGCCAAATGGGATGCCTCTCCATGACCTGAACCAATGTGGGCCCTCTCATGCGGCCCACACAACCTGTAGAAGCCTTTAGGGAGCCCATAGGAGCATCCCATTTGCAAGATTCCCCAAAAAATGCAATTCCATTGTGATCCGACAACTCATGTCGTATCACTTTGGATTGGTGTGTAGCCGACCTTCATGGTCGGCTACATGCTAGAAATGCCATTTTGCGCATTCCTTGATTGTTGTTATATTTAAATGATATTTTCAAGGAAACCAATAGGGTTTCCGGGTCATCCGAAAACCCAACATGGGACTTGGACCATTGGTCCAACCGGATGCACAATGGGCCGTCCAACGGGGCCCACCAAGCCCAATAACACATCTTTTGTATGTAAATAAGCAAGATAAGTAAATTAACTAACCAAGCCGAGCGGGCCAAACCTAATGCGGCCCACTCGAACCCATTTTGTGAAGCATGATCCATAACTTAGCATGGTTTGGCCGAGACCCAGGGCTAGGGCCTATCGGGTCCGCCAAAGCCCACCAACTAAACCAAGGAAGGGTAGAAACCCTAAACCTCTAAGAACTTGGGTTTCCAAGCCCAAATTTTGACTATGGGCCCTAAGCCCAAGGTCCAACTCCTTTTTGCAAAGGTAAATAAAGATAAGCTAAAACATTTTTGGCAACCAACATGGGAGCCCACCCAGGGGCCCGCACACTAATGTCGACCCACTTTGGCATGTAAATCACTTAAACCTCCAATTTGAACAATTAAGTAAAATCAATTCATTTAACCTATGCCCAAAGGGCCTCTCAGGCTAGACCGAGGCCCACCTAGGGACATGTGGGTCTAATCAAGCCCACCAAGGACACCGTGGGCCTTCCAACGGGGCCCACCCAATCAGACTCAAATTACCTAATTAAGCAAGATAAAAGCAATTAAAGGGACCCACACCACTCAAGTGATCTGGCCAGACTTAACCAAATGGCATGCTGGATTAGGAATCGGGTGAGCACCAAAGTGAGTTGACTCAAACCAAGGAACCCACGGGACTCGTCATCCGACGGGGTGGTTTGGGGTGTCTACAGACTTCCCCAAACCGCAGCTGAGACCTTTCTAAGAATCTCAAGCCGCAGACTAGCCCAATAGACAAGATTAGGCACCCAGGTGTCCGCCTGCACCCCATCAGGCAGAGGAGACTCCAATTTCCCGTTTTACCCTCCCGGAGGCATGTAAATCCATGCTCCCCGCGGTGCGACCCCCGCGCACAATGGGGACTCCCACAGCATGCAAAACAAAATCAAGATGGTTAAAAGATAAGTAAACAGAAATTGACACAAAGGAACTCCAAGAAGTAGATTCAAAAGAACTTTATTTCACTATATACTGAATAAAAGATATCACAAATTCTCACCTTAATATTACCTTTGATCTTGGATGAGTGATGGTCCTCCAAGTGATACAAACAGCACTCTAGGAGCCTCCTTTTACTTCCAAAAATTTCCTTCCTCTTATCTTTTGAGTGAAGATGAAGAAAAGAGAAGGAAAAGGACTAGCCAAGGGTATTTTGGGTATTAAAAGAGAGTTTGGGTGAGTAAGTGAAGCTTCACAGAGGTCACAGGTTGCTAGAGGGGCAGCGGGACGACAGGGCTGGAGAAAAATTTTCGGAACCGCGCTTGCAGTGCGATTTGGTTAGAACCGCACTTTAAATGCGGTTTGGGTTTGACCACACTTCAAATGCGGTCGCATTTAAAACGTGCGCAATCTGATCGAATTGGCTAGCTATCGCTAGCTAGGGATAGCTGGCAATGTAGATAAGATCAAGACCGCACTATATGTGCAGTCATGACTTGACCGCACATATAGTGCGGTCGCGCACGTTTTAAAAATACTGGATTTCAAACCTTTGTCAAATTTGGCAAAATTTCGGATTTTCATCCGATTTTTCCTTTTATTTTAATTTTGAAAATAAGATATTTTAATAAATATTATTATTTTAATCAAGATTTTTATTTTCTTTGTTCTTTTCTGCTTTTTTGTCACACAGGCATTTTTTCTGAAACTTTGACTGGCCATAACTTTTTTATATGATGTCCGATTTTAGCAAACTTAGTGGCATTGGAATCAGCTCAGAATTCTCTATCTACTAAGTTAAAGTTTGGCAGCAGACTCGGGATTTAGTAGAAAGCCAATTTCTGCCCCCTCAAGTTTGACCGGCTCATAATTTCTTCATCCGAACTCTGATTTGGGCAAACTCAGTTGCGTTAGAGTCGTGTCGGAATTTCCTATCCAATGGGAAGAAGTATGGTGGTCAATTTATACCAAATTGAAAAGTCAAATTTTTGGCCCCTCAAGGTTTGACTTTTTAATTAAAACTTTATTTTCTACACTTTTGAGGATGCAAAAATGAGGTGCTAACAGTAACATCTCTTCCACAGGAGGTAACCCACACACACATTTTCCCTGTAGGATGCAATTATATCATGATTACATCTTCCACACAGGAGGTCTTTCCCCTACAGGATGCAATCCAATCTGGACTAAATATCCCCCATAGGAGGTCTCTCCCTTACAGGATGCAATCCAATCTAGAGTACATCTCCCCCATAGGAGGTAACACATCTCTCCTGCAGGAGATAACACACACATCTCCCCTGTGAGATACAATCATATCATGATTACATCTCCCTCACAAGAGGTAACACATCTCTGCCACCTAGCAGGTAATACACATCTTTGCCACCAAACAGATAATAGTCTCTGCCACTAAGCAAGTAATCAATAAATCTAGCCACCAAGCCATTATACAAATAATCCAAATTGCCATCCATGGTATATAAATCATTCCATGGTACATGGAAGAGCATAAATCCTCAATCATTGTATTACAAATACACGGTTGTAACACCCCAGATCCGAGTTACGTAGAAAACCCGTAACTCGTATCTAGAGATGATTATGTAACGCAGGACCACAACATCATAGTGAAGGAAAACATGAATACAACGATAACTATAAATTCAGAGTGCACTAAGATAACCCCAAAGTAATAACTCACATGACCAAGTAAACTACCCGCAAGTATCGGGCTCTCCAGGCATATCTGAAAAACAAACAAAAGCAAAGGAATGAGATACGAATATCTTAGCGAGTAGCACATGCATGTACAAATACGATTTACCAATTGTAAAAAAATATGGATCGAATAATTTCACGAGTAACGATGGCAATAACTCGATAAATCTGACTAAATTCCCAGTAATTCATTAGACACAATGATATAGCAAATGAAAATTAATGTATAGTTAAATCTGAATACGGTGTCAACAAATCCGAATAATCGCAAAAGAACCAATATCATTATAACCATGTCTCGAGAAAACCAAATTTTCTACCACAATCCAATAATGTTTCATGCTAAATGAAACAAAACCCAACATTTGGTCAATGTTTTGTAGTTGTTTAGATTGGTTAATCAACACGCCAGAGCGACATCCACACCTCCATGTACACAGTTCCGGCCTACTCAAGGTATCGGATACTCTGAAATGACGGCCTACTCAGGGTATCGTCATCCAATGCCGGCCTACTCAGGGTTTCGGCACTAACAACCAGGCCTACTCAGGGTTTCTGGCTGCTCTACACCGGTCGTGGCAACACTCCATGGCCATGCCATTACCCCAATAAAACGAATACATCACATTACTAAGCTTAAACTCTGGATCAAGGACTAGCTAAACCAAAACAGAAAACCATCACATAGAAAGTTCGTATTTGCAAAACAATTAAACCCACATTGATTTCCATCCTGTGTATCCCAATACACTCATCACAAATTTGTTCCAACCAGAACATCAATTCATATAAATTCAGAAAGCATCCCAACCTCTCAACAACAAAACTCATGCAGTGAATTTCTCTTACTCACACAAAACATTTTCAATACCATTTAATCCTTTGATATCAAACAAAACCAGATTATATAAAGTCAAATCAGGAAACAATAAAATACATAACCAAACTGGCTCATATACTATTAGGATCATGAACAGTAATAACCTACCCAGATTCCTTAAATTCACCCTTCGGACAAGTTATAGAAATACCCAAAATTTGATTCAATACCCTCCCAATTGTTTCGAAACAGATATAATACTTCTAATATTCTAATATAGTCTTTGGGTATGATTTTGAGGTCTCAGAGTATCAAAAATTGGCTTGGATTGGCCAAATCTATCTTTCGGAAT
Source organism: Buxus sempervirens (assembly GCA_947561395.2). Lineage (NCBI taxonomy): Eukaryota > Viridiplantae > Streptophyta > Magnoliopsida > Buxales > Buxaceae > Buxus > Buxus sempervirens. The sequence continues at coordinate 19,212,480 of OX387188.1, read as the reverse complement.
ATTCTATTGGGTGCGCTAACCTCTAGCGTTTGGCACGAGGTCGGCGTGGACTTGGCGCATACAAAATCCACACTACACGTGAACTCAAGGTACTAGGCGCAAGACAAAAGCCAGTTTGGCGGTACAAGAAAATACCTCGCGCGTGGTAGGCGCGAGCTAGGCGCGGACTCAACGAGACAAGAAACACCTCGTGCATGATTGGCGCGAGTTAGGCGCGAACTCGGCGATAACCCTTAAACTTATCTTGTGCCGTCTCTTTAACTTGGTGCTAGGTAGGCGCCAAGTCGGCGGATCCTACCTCGGTTATACAACTCTCTGTTAATCTCTAAACTCAATGACTGGCCGAACTTTTGACCTCTGTAACTACTCGTATAGGCTTCTACCATTACCAAAATACCTTTAAACCTATTTCGGATTTAATCTAACCAACTTTTAAATCACGACTTCTAACCCATCAAACAAACTCACGCTCGAACAGAAGCAATAGAAGCTATTTAGAAACATGCTTTCGGCAAATCACAGAGATCAAAAACCTACAACAAACCAAAACGATGCTACTCACCGAATAGAGGATTTTCTTCTAGCTTCCATCCCTTTTTGATAGATTCCTCCGGAGATCGAAACTTTTTGGCCGATGCTCTCAGTTTCCAAGCAGCGGCCACCCTAAACAAAATGGCCTCCGCTTTCTTTTTCCCCCCTCCCAATTGTTTTAACCTAATCTATTTATAGGCCTTGAAAAACCTTCTTCCCTTAACCTAATTTATCTCTGGCCTTCACTTAGCCTTAGAAATTCCATATCTATCCCTCCCTAAAGTTGAGGTTAACGTAAAGTATTTATTTGTTAATTTCATAATCACTACAAATTCTAATTTCACACTCACTTAACTTTAAAAAAAATTCTACTTATTTCTTTGCCACCTAATGGCCCAAATTTCCACACAAATTAAATTAATTAAATCTATTAATTAATCCTTTAATTTAATTCCTACTAAAAACTGGGGTTTTACAACGGTACTCGCATCTCTAGCACGGAAGAATACACACCTCTATCAGAGAAAACTTTAACCGAACACCTAGAAAACCAAATTTCTGTAGCTATTTTTCAATTAGATGGAATTTTTACACTTAGAGAGAGATTAGATTACGCGATCTTCATTAAAGTTGTATGGTTTTGTGTCTAGTTTCACGTAAAAATGTAATTTAAATAATATTCTACTGTTAGTAATTTTTAACTGATTTTTATTACTTATTGGTACGCACAGATTTTTATTAAAAGTTGACTTTAAAATAATATAATTAATTAACCACTTAGAATTTTGAAAATCTGCTATAGGTTATTTTAGTATTATGAGTTAGGAATCCAATGAGTCAAATTTTAGGTAATTTGGTTAACAAAACGATCAAGTTATGATACTTATAACATTACTTGATCATAGGTGACAGATTTGACCTTTAAATGATTTAAATTCTATAATAATTCATTAAAGTTGATTTTGTATTTGCTTATGATATCTTTGAATACCCAAATAGATTCTAAAGTTTTGGAAGGTATTTTGAAGAGATTTTCACTGAAAAATAAATAGAAAATTCGCTTAATTTTGTAAATCCCAGATTTTTACAAATTTATACGAACACCCACAATGACGCTCAAGTGCCATTGAAGGCGCCGCGCCTGTGTTTTTTAATTTTACAAAACCCGAGAGTAGATAATTTTCAATAAACCAAACGCCCGGGAGATCGCTCGAGAGCGACCCCGAGCGGCCAACTTCAGAAAGTATGTTTTTAACGAGTACTTGCATCAACGCTCAACAGCGTTCGAGCAGCCTTGACAGAAAATCTGTAATTTTGAAATAGACCTAGATTTTGACAATAAATTTGTTTGTATTGATTTCCAACTTATGCACCAACAAGCTTAGAGAGTTTTGAGATTGTTTGCACTGGCCATTGATTAAATTGAATTTTTATAAAGATTTTAGGTACGTTCTACTGAAATAGCTTTTATTTGAGTTTATTGTTCCAAACTCTTTCCTTTTCAACTTATTTTGATTTTATTGATTCATACACTTGTATTTGACCCATGTAAAGACTTTTCCAGGGGCTTTTTTGAAAGAATTGCATATATTTTCCTCCGTGTACCTTGGAGTGGTTATTTCTCACTCATGTAACTTGAGTTTAAGCTTTGCTTTCCTCCATGTATCTTGGGGATGATTTGAGATGAATTGTAAACAGTGTGGATTGGTTTTTGGTATCAAAGATTATATGATTTCAGTGTTTTGTTTTGTGTGCCTAGTGGCCATAGCTTGGTATGGATCCATAGTCTAGCTAGGAGTGAGAATAGTATTTTCTTTGTTTGGTTAAACCTATTTCACATTATGCTCCTATCGTGTATCTCGACGAGGCCTTCCTGTATCTGGTCGTGTCGCAGCAATCCCACCTGTCGTGTGTCTCGATGTGGTTATTTTGGGCTACCCATCATGTATCTTAGTTTGGTATTCACACGTTGTTGCAGTTGATTAGATTGTACATGCCAGCCCTCAGTGTATCTCGGTTGGGTGATCCGCAATTAGTCAATGTCTGTGTATCTCAGCTCACACCTAAACCGTGAGGTGGCAACCCTTGACTCAGGCATTTAGATTTTCAAAGATGTATTGTTTTCATGAGTCCTGTGATGTCACAATTGTGTGGCTTGTTGTGTGAATATTATGTTGGTTTTGGATTATAACTTATTGGATTTTGGACGTTATACTGTATTTTCGGGATAATGAACTTTAGTTTATTCATTGTACCTCATGAAAATGGTTTATAAATTATATGGACTATTTTATAGCATGCATGTTGCTACTTGCTAAGATTTTATATCTCACCCTTCTTTTCACTATTTGTTTTCAGATACTCTTGGAGAGGATGTGCAAGTTGGGGTAGATAATACAGAGGGTACAACAAAGGACCTTGATGAGTACCTTATGGATTATTAGTTTTCTTTATATTCAATTAGAGATTTGTTTAGAAGTTATTTCTTTTATCGTAGGTTTGAGAAGTGTCTAGAATAGGTAGTTGCCTTTTAAAATTTCAGATTTAATGTATTAAATTGAGAAGTTCATTTTGAGGATCATTTGCACTTCTATTTTGAAGTAATAATGATTCAGATTAGTTTGTTTATATTTCTCTTTTGTTTCCACACTCTAATGTTAGTATAATTTTTGAATTATATTATGGCATTGGCTTGCTATGGGCTCATGCATAGTGTTACCGTGATACGAGTTAAATCTTTAATGAACAACTCGGATCCAGGGCGCTACATTGAGTTTGAGCATTGTTTTCCTCCATGTATCTTGGGGATGATTTAAAATGAATTATAAACGTTGTGGATTGTTTTTGGGTATCAAAGATCGTATGATTTCAATGTTTTGTTTTGTGTGCCTAATGGGCATAGCTTAGTATGGATCCATAGTTTAGCTAGGAGTGAAAATAGTTTTTTCTTTGTTTGGTTAAACCTGTTTCACATATGCTTCCGTCGTGTACCTCGATGAGGCCTTCCTGTATCTAGTCGTGCTGTAGCAATCCCACCAATCGTGTATCTCGATGTGGTTATTTTGGGTTACCCACCCTGTATCTTAGTCTGGTATTCCCACGTTGTTGCAGTTGATTGGATTGTACATGCCAGCCCTTCGTGTATCTCGGTTGGGTTATCCGCGATTAGTCGATGACTATGTATCTCAACTTCGCACTTAAGCCATGAGGTGGTAACCCTTGACTCAAGCATTTAGCTTTTCAGAGTTGTATTGTTCTCATGAGTCTTGTGATGTTACATCATAGCAATGATTTGGTTTGTTTGATTGCAAATATATTTTTTATAATGATTGGAAAATGACTTGCAAATGACTTATCCGTTACTGTTCTATATTTGAAACACATGCTATCGTGAAAATTATATATGATAAAGTGCTTTATTCATGCATGTGTTATTTACTGGGATTTATATCTTATTCTTGCTTTGTTTTGTTTTGTTTTCAGACTTTTCTAGATAGGACGATACTGCTGGGGTAGAGCCATAGGGTGCTTGTGAGGAGTATCCATTGGATGATTACATAGAGGACAATTATTATTGCCTTACGTAGGATTTTGATTTATGTTTTTAGGAGCTTATTTTTCTGTAGTTAGGAAGTTATTTTATGATTGAAGAGATGAGAGTGAGTGATGTAGTAGACCTTCGTGTCCAGAATTTTTATAGTAGGAGATTTATTCTTTTTAATTGAAGACTCTCAGAATTTATGAAGTAATAAAGATTTAGTTTAGTTTGTTTTATTTTCACTTTTGTTTTCGCAGTCTAATATTAATATAATTATTGAATTATATTATGGCATTGGCTTGCTATGGGCTCATGCATAGTGTTACCGTGAGATGAGTTATATCTTTAATGAACAACTCGGATTTGGGGCACTACAGAGGTCATATTAGAACATAGAATTAGTGACCTAATTAGGTAGCAAGCCTTATAATGTTTTGGGGATGTGTGATGTGCTAGATAGTACCCTTAGTTAATTTTATTAGTAAGAGAGATCCTAACTGACTTAACAATATTGTTTTGCAGCTGAATCATGATAGTGACTCGTTCTACTTGTGGTAGACCCAGGAGACAGCCTGTGGCTGAGCAGGCACAGGTAGAGGAGGCTGAGCAGGCTCCTGTGGGAGAGGCTGAGCAAGTACAGGCCGAGGAGATTTCGGCACAGACAAATAAAATCAACCAAGGGTACTATCTAGCGCTTGGTAAGATTTGGAGAACAGCACCATCTCCAGTTACCGTAGAGCAACTTGGCAAGATTTTGAGAGCTTTGGGCACTATTTCCACTTGTTTGCAGCAGTAGGTAGCACTGAACAACAATGGTAATGGAAATGGAAACAGGAACGATGATGAGCAAGTGAATGGAAATAATAGGAGAAATCATGGTTATCATCCTAGGGATGCTATGGAACAGTTTAGGAAGATGTTTCCAACACCATTCCACGGATGTTGTAATGCCCCGGATCCAGGTTTATTTAATCACATAAACCCAAATCTGGTTCGTTAGGGAAAATGGCCCAAACAACTATTCCAGATGTAAGCAATTTCATTTATTATATCAGAGTGTGGAAATAAAAGACATCTTTCAAGAAGCGTGGAATTAAACCACCAAAATAATCCATTAATATTTCATCTATAAAGTCTGGAAAGGGTTCAACTAAATAGAATAAGTAATATCCACCAATGGTGTGTAATTAAGATACTAATAATCCTTCAAATAACATCAAAATCCTCAAATAAAATACTAAAGTCAATCCCTTAAAATAAATCTAATCATCTCTCCATGTCCTCCTGGACCTACACAGGAATGAAATAGTCTTCTTCCTGGTAATCACAGTAATCCCCTGGAGTCTCTACCCCAGCAACGTCTTTTCCAGGAATATCTGAAAACAAAACCGATAAAACAATAATGTGAGAAACAACATCTCAGTAAGCAGTCATGCAAATAGTTTACCACAATAAAATATGCAATGCTTAATCAGAATAATCTCAATAAAATTCAAAACAATAATGAAATACAATTGTCCACCTCATGGGACTCATGAAATAGAATACTAAAGAAAGAGAGTATACATGTGCCAATATGCTACCTAACCAAATTACGATGGATCAGCCGCATTGCAATTTGGCTATTCAACACAAACGAAAGAACCCAACCATGAGTTAGCATGTACGGCCCAACCAATCCAGGAGTGGGTAACGTAGCGACCAACCAATCCAGGAGCGGTACCATCCTCGAGATGATGGAATGCCTTAGACACAGAATTCAAACCCCTCTAATACACATTTCACTTACTAGCTATTCTATGAATCCATATAACTGTTAAGCCCACTCAACAGTGAGAAAACAAACCAGGGAATTGGACATAATTCTCAATAACACCCACCAAATACAAGAACTTATCTGAATAACCAAATCCGTCCATGCGGAAACAATAAATCAGGCACCAGCCTTGTCACACCAGTGACCCAAAACCAAAACAGAATGCACCAAGTCATATGTCCAAAACTCTAGGTTTCAATGGGCGAATATGTCCCGAATGTATATCAACTCCATCGATGCACAAAATACCTTCATATCACCCAAATACAGGTGTATGAACTCACAAAACCAACCTTGGTTAAAAGTAAAATCCTTTGGAACAACGGAATCAAGTAACAGTGCCTCTTTAGAAATATCTACCCAAAATCTTTATAAAATTGAATTTTAAACATCCTCCAGTGCAAACAATCCCCAAGTACCCCAATATTGATGGTACATAGTTTAAAATTGGTTAAAAACTTTTCCGTAGTGAAAAACTAGGTTGAAAGGCAAATTGTCCAAAATCTGACAGACAGGGTGCTCGAGCGGCCAAGGGCGCTCGAACAGCCTTATACAATAGGTCGTTTAAGGGTTGGTCGCTCGATAGATCGCTCGATCGACTATTCTAGTGACAGTTCAATCTAGGAAAATTGCTCTCGAGTTTTGAATAACCACATAGGGTGTTCGAGCAACTGCTCAGGCGACCCGATACATTAAAAATTCATGACTTTACGAAATTCAATAAAAATTCCACAACTCAATATTCGATGCATCAAAACCATTCTAAATCATTCTAAAACACTTTATAAACATGCTAGAATAATTTCCAATAATTAAAACATCATAAATAACAAATACAACTCATCAAATCATCGATTAACCATGTATATTGTCTAAACACGAATTTATATTTGTGCAAGAGTTAAAGGGACTACTTACCTGTTTCTAGGAACTTAAACCTTCTCTAAGAGCAACGAAAATTACTCCTAAGATTGCCAAACGATCACAACAAGCCTCGATCACGTATGGGTTAAGAAAATAACCATTTTAGGAACCCAACAACACTTCTATCTCTCAAAACAGAACTTCTCTTGGGTTTGCTCTTACCTGAGTTTTTGTGCACGAAAATCCTCTCTTTTCTTTCTCTAAGGCGGCTCCAACAAGTCGTGAATACTAGGGTTTTACTTAGGAAGAAAAGAGAAGAATAGGAGAAGAACAACTAAAGTGGACGGCTGCTTCTATTTTGTGATGGACGTGGGTTACTCATGCATGTATTAGGTTTGTTTATTATTTATTTCTTTTACTAAATTGCTCTCCTTCTTTAAACCAAACCACTCAAACCTTAAAGCCTTAAACCAAAAACTAAACCCTTGGGTCAACTCACTATCTTTAGGTTCGACCAACTCCCCTATTGTTAATCCTTTGCTTTATTCCCCAATTAATTCTTACTAACATACATCTAGCACAATACAATTATTTATATTAAAATTTACTTGGTCAATAATCATGAACTCACCTTATATAGGCTCTCCCATTACCTCTGGTTCATCTTGAACTCCTTTGGGTTGAACCAAAATTTCATCTCCTGTATATTATTAACCAATTAGTCTATTTATTTATTTATTACTAAAATCTGGGATTTTACAGATGTCCTAATCCCATGGAAGCTAAGAGATGGCTATTGAGGCTAGAGAAGATCTTTGAGGCTATTGTCGGGTCCCATAGGTTTCCTTGGTTTGAGTCAATTTTGGTCTCTCACTCACCTGATTCCTATTCCAACATTCAATTTGATTAAGTCTGGTGGGACCGCCAAAGTGGTGTGGGTCCCTTTATTTGATTTTATCTTTCTTAGCTTAAAGTGATGTGTGTCGGATTAGGCAGGCCCCGTTGGAAGGCCTGCGGATCCCTTGGTGGGCTTGGTTAAGCCCACGTATCCCCTGGTGGGCCTCAGTCTAGCCTGGGAAGCCTTTTGGGCTTGGTTCAAATGAATTGATTTTATTTAATGGTTCAAGTTTGATTAAATTTGATTTCCTTGCAAAAAATGAGTCTGGATTGCTTTGTGGGCCCGTGAGTGGGCCACACAGTGGGTTACCAAGTGATTTCAGATTATCTTGGTTAACTGTGCCAAAATGGGCCAGGCCTTGGGCTTGGGGCCCTTTACCTGGGCTTGGGCTTGAAAACCCAAGGCTTCCTGAGTTAGGGTTTGGAAACCCTAAGTTGGTTCGATTTAATGGGTTTTAGCGGGCCCGATCGGCCCTACATGTGGTTTCGGCCAAACCATGCCTAAATCTAAGCAACATGCTACTGAAACTAGGCTTGGGTGGGCCTCCAATGGTCCGGCCCATTCAATTAATTTGATTGTCTTCATTTAGCAAAAATGGGTTTGTCGGGCTTGGTGGGCCCCGTTGGAAGGCCCACCGGAAATCATTTTGGACCGGGTCGGTCCAAGGCCCACCTTGGGTTTCCGGGTCGGACCGGGTCGGTACAAGGCCCACCTTGGGTTTCCGAGTGACCCGGAAACCCTACTGGTTCGCCCGGATTGATCAAACAAACCAAAGAAACAGCACAAGATCAGAAAATGGCAAGAAAAAGCAATCTGGCAGTGTAGCCGGCCTAATATGCCGGTTGCACACAGGTCTCAATGTATCCGGCATCTTTTTTGCCGGCTACGAATACAACTCTGTTGATCCGACCTGAGTTGCCGGATCAACATACAGAAGCTGTTTTTGTGATTTTTGCATTGGGGTTGGGTTTTTAGGCTTCTTGGGGAGTTCCAGTGATTGTGTGGGCTCTTGTATGAGCCCACATTGGTTCTGGAGATGAGGAATCACCTCATCTCTCAGTCTCCTTTGGGGTTTCTACAGCAAGGAATCATGGGGTAGGGGAGCATGCATATTGAAACCATCAAGTCAGCAAGCTAAAAAAGGAGAAGGGCTGATGGCCATTCAAGCATGCAAGAACCTATCATACTCTCTAAGCATGTTTCATGGCAGTGAACCAAGATCGTAAGCATACTAAATAACCAACAAAAAAACAGCAAAGAAAGGATGAGAAGGGGGGTTAAAATGGGGGATACATTAGACTTGCTCATATGAGGAACATGCTCCTCTTGATGATGAAAAGAAAACCTAGCAAACCAGTGGCCGAATGGTGGTTGCATGACCACTTTCCATTCACCCAAACCACTTTCCATCCTCTCTTTATACTACCAAATGCCTTACCATTCTTGCCATACGAGAATAACCACTCTTAAAATGGCCTAAAAGAGACTAATGGAGGGGAGAAACATGCTTGGAACCATGGGAATAACACATACATGATAAAAAAAACCAACATGCTTTGATCATGCTTATTTTGACATATGTAACATAAAAGATAATGGGGAAGCTTACCTTGAAGTGCAAACTCCCTTTGGAGGTATGCTTGAGGTACCTTGTGGCACCACCACACTTTGACAGCACCTCCTCTTCTCCAAATGATCTCCAAGACCTCCTTTTTCTCACTTGAATGTGGTGGAGAATGGTGGTGGAAAATGGTGGTGGGGGGTTTAGGAAGCCATGAAGAGAGTTTGGGAGAGATGGGAGAGCTTGGGAGAGATGGGAGAGAAGAACAATGGGCTAACAAAAATGTGCTCAACCCCTAATGCATCCCACCCCCTCCCCTTTTATAGGAGAGGTTGCTTAAGGGTTAAGAAAGACCAATTTTTAAATATTTTATCAAAAGTGACTTTTTATTGTTCTTTCTTACTTGTGACTTATTACTTTTACTTAATGGTTAAGAAAGACTATTTTGTTAATATTTTTTACTTAGGGGTTAAGAAAGACTCTTTTTGTTAATATTTTTGTTTACTTAAGGGTTAAGAAAGGGGGACGTCCACGTGGCACAGTTTGCCACTTGGACAGTTTATTTTTGACCAAGGATTGCCCATAACTCTCTCATTTGAGCTCCGATTCTGGCAAACTCAGTTGAGTTGGAACCGGGTCGACATCCTCTATCCACTGAGCTAGAGTTTAGCAGCAAATTCGTGGTTTAGCAGAAGTCAACTTTCGACTCCCCCTCAAGTTTGACCACCCGCAAAACCTTCATCCGGACTCCGATTCCAGCAAACTCAGTTGCGTTGGAACCGTGTCGGGATTCTCTATCTACTGAGATAAAGCAAGGTGGCCAACTATCATCTGATCAAAAAGTCAACTTTTTTTCCCCTCGGGGTTTGACTTTCTGCTAGGGTTTTCATTTTCAGCACTTCCAGGGGTGCAAAAATAAGGTGCTTACACTATTTATTGAGAGGTTCTATAGGTAGTACTTCCCATTGGTAGTAAGGATGCAGAAAGAGGCTGAGTTCCTGGTGATAGCTCAGGGTGGTTAGACAGCAGCCCAATATGAGGCTAGATTTAATGAGTTGTCTCGTTTTGCTCCACATCTGGTGGACACTAATAGTAAGAAAGCAAGGCACTTTGAGAGAGGACTCAGGACGGATATTAAAGAAATGGTTATGATATTTTTGATTTCCAGCTATTATGAGACAGTTTGTAGAGTTTCGACTTCTAAGAGAACTATTGCATTGAGGAGAGCTGAATTTATGAAGAGTAGAGTTGCATCTAGGCCTACTGAGCAGAGGGGAGTCCCATTGGGGACATTAGACAGAGACTTGAGATTTTAGATGGGAGGAAAGGCCCAGGAGGCCAGGGTTCAAGGATGATTCCTTGAGGATGTTTGAGTTGTGGATGATCCCATATACCATGACCCTGTGTGACACCATTTGGATCGTGTTTCAGGTGTGGGTAGTTTGGACACAGGATATCTGAGTGCCCATACCCATCATCCTATCCGCCATTGCAGACCAGACCGCACCACAGCCAGAGGCACCTACCACCACTACTACTATGCCTCCACCCATATTTATGAGATCATGACTAGCACAGCAGGGTGTTTAGGCACCATTGAGGCCACAGGGTAGAGCAGGACCTTATACTGGAGGAAATGTAAGGGCTAATGGTATTGTGAGGAGTAATGGCAGAGGTAATGGGAATAGTACAAAGTAGAGAGTATGACAGAGGTAGTAGGCCGCAGCTCCATTATCGCCAGCCCCTAGTGGTAAAGGTTATGCATGTAAAACCCCGAATTTTCCCAAATATTAAAATAAAATAATAATTAATATTCTTGAGGATTATTATGGATGGAAATAATTTATTATTGTAGGTGATATTATAATTAGTGGAGATCAAGAGTTCGAAGCAGATCGGACCATCTAATCGTGAGATATCGCGGTAAGATTTATATTCTAATTCAAATGTGTTTTGATTGGGCGATGTGCATTGAGTTTGTTGTGTGTGCGTTGCGTGGGATAGAAGATATATATATAAGCTAAAATAACCTAATAGAATACGGAAGGTATTCTAATCCTATTCGTTTGTATCCCTTAGCCGCAAGTGAGAAAACGCACACTAAGAGCGTCTGTGGGAGACCAAAGAAGAAGGAAAGGAGAAGAGGAAGAAAAGGAGAGAGTTTCTGGTTGGATTCTTCATGCTTTGAAGTGTCTTCGCGTTGCTGTTATTCCTGGTTAGAGGAACGCACGTTCAAGAGGTAGGTAGCACCGATTTTTCGTTTCGTTTTGTGTTCTGGAGGTTAATCGATTGTGTTGCATGATTTTGGGTTGTATTTACATGTATTTAGCATAGTAGAGATGCTATATGTATGCTAGAACTTATTAGAACATGAAAATTTGAGTTTTGGTACACTGTATGGCCGATTTCGGGGGGACCACCAACCTCTCTGCGCTCGGCGAACCTCAGCGATCTTAGGCGCTAGTATAACTTTCGAGACTGCACGAGACCGTGAGAAGAGTTATTGTCGGCACTCAAATTTAAGCTACCGCCGACCTTTGACCGCCCAGGCGATCCTGAGCGATCCTAGGCGCTCTAGCCAGAAAATGTAATTTTGACAGTTTTTCATCCCCCTTTCTTCTCCAACCCTTTTCCAAATAACCTGAGCCTTCTACACAGCACCCTTATTTACCTGAAAGACATTTAAGTAAATGTTCTGTGTATTTATTGCTCCATTTACCTAAGTCTTTACATGTAAATAAGGTTTTATCTCCTATTTGGAGCCAATAAAAATACTCCCAAGGCCCAATTCCCAACCAATAAAAAGTCAACTTTTCAATTTATGCCTAAATTACCAGTTTTCCATATTTTTATCAAAAATCCCGTTTTGAGTTTGGTACCCAGATGAGTGATTTAAAAGCCCATAAAATTCTAGAAGATTTGTTTACCCCTAACTAGAATATAACTAGAATTTGAGCCGAAAACTCCTCGTGGATTGGTCTAGAAAAATTATATACCAAAAAGTCAACGTTTTTAACTAGACTTAGAATATTTTTGGGGCCCGAAACTTTTTGTTTCAGAATCGATTGATTTTTGGTATGGTGACCTTATTGGGAATTCTAAGACTTTTCCACTCATCCAAAACGTATTTTGAGAATTTTATGACATTCTTAGTCCCAAAACATTATAAAATAAGTTAGTTGGATTTCCACCACATGTAACACTTCTTTAAGATTATTCTTAAGGTGTCTCTGAAGGCCAATTATACTAAAAAGTTCATATTAGATATTTAACCACCTTGTTCTATGATTTAGTACAATTTGGGGTTTAAAGAGTATCAAATTCACTTGAAATGATTACAAGGATTCTATATAGGTAATTTCCTTCTCAAAATATAATTGGACTGTGGATTGGATGCCATGATGGCTATAAGAGATTCGTACCATCTGCGGATGAGATTTGATACCTCCTGCGGGAGAGATGAGACCTCCTGTTGGGGGAGATGTAATCCGGTTTTGGATTGCATCCCATAGGGGAGATATGTGACCACCTGCGGGTGAGATGAGACCTCCTGTTGGGGGAGATGTGATCCTGATTGGATTGCATCCCACAGGAGATATATGTCACCTCCTGCAGGAGAGATGAGACCTCCTGTTGGGGGAGATGTAATCCGGTTTTGGATTGCATCCCACAGGGGAGATATGTGACCACCTGCGGGTGAGATGAGACCTCCTGTTGGGGGAGATGTAATCCGGTTTTGGATTGCATCCCACAGGGGAGATATGTGACCACCTGTGGGTGAGATGAGACCTCCTGTTGGGGGAGATGTGATCCTGATTGGATTGCATCCCACAGGAGAGATATGTGACCTCCTGCGAGAAAGATGTGACCTCTTGTGGGGGAGATGTAATCATGATGTGATTACATCCCACAAGGGAGATATATGTGATTACCACCTGCGGGTGAGATGTCACCACCTGCGGGTGAGATATGATGACTCCTGCGGGAGAGACCTCATGTAGGGTAGATGTGATTACTACGTGATTGCATCCTACATGGGAGAATGTTGTTATTAGATTGAGATTCACTATTAATTATGAATGACATGATTTACATTTGAATAAGAAGAGTTTGATTAAACAGTTTAGCTGTGACTTGATTTGAATGACTCTAAAATAGAATATAAATGAGCCACGAATTAATTATAGAATTATTTTAGGAAAACAATACTGGCAGTGAATTGGAAAATCCTTTAGATGTGATTTATATTACATTGCCTTTCTAATTGAAACTAAGGTTACATAATAAACTCTCTTTATTCCAAACACTGATTAGATGTTGGTTTCGTATGGTGATTACTCGTTCTTCTTATCGACCGTGACTACTTGATTATTTATCGTGCATGAATGATTACTTTTATATATAAACTATTTCTAGCATGCATGTGTTACCTACTGAGATAGTTGTATCTCACCCTACTTCTTTATCTTATTTTTCAGCTGTTCCACATGAGGGCGTCCTTGGGGTTGACACGAGGGGGAGTTGCAGATTACTGAGCTGAGGATCTTTCTTATTTAGTTTAGATCTTTCTATTAGAGGTTGATATAGATGTACCTTGATAGATAGTTTATGATTTAATTTAATATGAGAGAAAGTGTGTTAGAAAACCCATTTACCAAATTTAGGAATTTTACATTGATGAGTTAGTTTGATGGTTATATTTAGCCACGCATATTGATGAAATTAATGTCTTTAATTCTCCGCACTCTAATAATTAATGCGATTAGTTGAATTTAAATGTTCTGGTAATTAGTAGCTTTGGGCCAGTATCACTTCAGATTTGGGTTTGGTGCTTGGTTTGCATAGACCTGGGTTCGGGGTGTTACAATGTAGTAGCAGCTCAGGATTAGGATATAGAGACTCTAGAGACCACTGAGACTCCAGAGCTAGTTGGAGGTATTATTTTTAATTGTGGTAGATTTGCTATATGTTTATTTGATACTGGAGCATCTCATTCTTTTATTACACCGTCTTAAGCACACTGTATTGATTTGATTCCTGGATTGTTGGATTCTGTTATTTCTGTGCATACACCATTGGGTGAGACTACTAGAGTTCAGACTGTATATCGTGATTGCATGATTAGATTGAGTCATTTGAAGCTACCTGGTCATTTGATTAACCTTGATTTTGGTGATTTTGATGTGATCTTGGGCATGGATTGGCTATCTAAGTATCATGTTAGCATTGATTGCTATAAGATGACTATCACCCTTAGTCTTCCTGGACAATCAATTCATTGTTTCTTATGTGAAGAGTTAAAGAACTGTGTGGGTTTGATTGATTCTTTAGAAGTAGAAGAGGGAAAGGATAAGGGACCTAGTATTTCTGAGGTTTCAATTGTCTGTAAACATGAAGATGTATTTCTAGATGATTTGCTAGGATTACCATCACAAAGAGATGTTGAATTAAGATTCAACTCTTACCTGGCACTAATCCTATATCCAAACCATCTTACAGAATGGCTTAGATTGAAACACAAGAGCTGATTGATGAATTACTTGAGAAGAGGTACATTAGACCCAATGTGTCACCTTGGGGGTACACCAGTTTTATTTGTTCAGAAGAAGGATGGCACCATGAGGATGTGTATAGATTACAGGCAATTGAATTAGGCCACAGTGAAGAATAAGTATCCTTTACCTAGGATTGATGATTTGTTTGATCAACTTAAAGGTACAACTTGATTTTCTAAAATTGATTTGAGGTTTGGATCTCATCAATTGAGGGTGGCTTCTAAGGATATTGAGAAGATAGCATTCAGTACAAGGTATGCAAACCATGAGTTCTTGGTTATGCCTTTTGGGTTAACCAATTATCCAGCTGTTTTCCTGGACTTAATGAATCGTATCTTCCGCCCTTATTTGGATGAATTTGTTGTGGTGTTTATTGATGACATTTTGGTGTATTCTAAGAGTATGGAGGATCATGCCTAGCACCTTAGAATTGTATTGCAGACATTACTTGAACATAAGCTTTATGCTAAGTTCAGTAAGTGTTAGTTTTGGTTGCAAGAGATTCCTTTCTTGGGGCATATTATTTCTGGAGTTGATATTTCTATTGATCTAGGGAAAGTATAGGTAGTGAAGAAAGGGAATAAACAACCAAGTAAGTATATATTTTAGCCTTTATTTGAATTTTAATTGGTAAAGGTGCATGAGTATGATAGGTATGCAAGGTAGGCTATCATATTTTAATTAGGCATTGATAATTACCTAAATGGACATGGCTGGATGTCCAAGCACTTTTAGTGATGAGTATAGAAGAATAGAAACTCCTAAATAGGTTAGAATCATATTTTTAAGTATAAATAGGGATTTTAAGAAAAAAAAAGGTTTATTTCTTTTGCCTTGGATGTGTGGTATTGAAGGAGACTTGTTGGACGTATGTTTGAGAGAAGAAGTCACGCCCAGAATTGGAGGAGAAGAAGAGAAGTCGTTGTTTTGCTAGTTTAGAGTTGGATTTTGTGAAAAAGGCAAGTAACACCATTGTTTTCGTTTCATAGTTGCATGATTTTCGTTTATTTGTTAAGGTTGATTTAGATACATATTATGAGATGATTTGGAAGCAAGCCATGTTAGTTTATACAAGGATTTTCGTAGGTTTTATGTTTATGTTTTGGTTTTCTCAAAAACTGTTAAAGTGTGTTTATATGATTGGTTTTGATTTGTTTTGATTTATAAACGAAGTTTTATTTGGTTTAAATTGTTATAACATGTCTAGAGGATGTTTATGAATGTTTTTGAAGTGATTTTAAGTGTTGGTTTGGTGTTATATGATTTTAGTATGTAATTCACAAAGTTTTGGAAAACTCAGATTTTTATTAGTTTGCATGGATGCCTGCAATTACACTCGAGCACAATCCCAGGCACTGAGGTGACTTCCAAGGTGCTCAACAACGCTCGAGCATCACTGAAGGCACCTCGCTTGTAAATTTTTTTTAATTTTTCAAAACCCGAAAGTTAACAAATTTTGGTAAACTAAGTGTCCGAAAGAACGCTCGAGCACGATCCCGAGCGGTTGACTTTGGTGAATGTGGTTTTACATGAGCGCACGTACGAGCAACCAACAACACTCGAGCACTCTCGACAGAAAAGTTGTATTTTTGAAATAAGCCTAGTTTTTTTATTATAAAATTGTTTTTATTGATTTCTAGCTTATGTACCAATAAGATTAGAGTGTTTTGAGACGTTTTGCATTGGTCATTGATTTAATTGAATTTTAATAAATATTTTGGGTACGTTCTACTGAAATAGCTTTTATTCGAGTTTATCGCTCCAAACTCTTTTCTTATTAACTTTGTTTGATTTTATTGATTGCTACACTTGTATTTGACCTATATAAAGATGTTTCCAAGGTTGTTTTGAAAGAATTGCATATATTTTCCTCCGTGTACCTCTGAATGGTTATTTCTCACTCATGTAGCTTGAGTTTGAGCATTGTTTTCCTCCATGTATCTTGGGGATGATTTGAGATGAATTATAAATATTGTGGATTATTTTTAGGTATCAAAGATCGTATGATTTCAGTGTTTTGTTTTGTGTGCCTAATGGGCATAGCTTGGTAAGGATCCATGGTTTAGCTTGGAATGAAAATAGTATTTTCTTTGTTTGGTTAAATCTATTTCATATATGCTCCCATTGTGTATCTCAACGAGGCCTTTTTGTATTTGGTCATGCTGCAGCAATCCCACCCATCGTGTATCTCGATGTGGTTATTTTGGGTTATCCACCATGTATCTTGGTCTGGTATTCCCACGTTGTTGCAGTTGATTGGATTGTACGTGCCAACCCTCCATGTATCTCAGTTGGGTGATCTGCGATTAGTCGATGACTATGTATCTCAGCTTCGCACCTGAGTCATGAGGTGGCAATCCTTGACTCAGGCATTTAGCTTTTCAGAGATGTAATGTTCTCGTAAGTCCTGTGATGTTACATCATCGTGAGGATTTGGTTTGTTTGATTGCAAATATATTTTTGATGATAATTGGAAAATGAATTGCAAATGAATTATCTGTTACTGTTCTATATTTGAAACACATGCTATCTTGAAATTATATATGAAAGATGCTTTATTCATGTATGTATATTTTCTGGGATTTATATCTCATTCTTGCTTTGTTTTGTTTTGTTTTCAGACTTTTCTAAAGAGGACTATACTGTTGGGGTAGAGCCACAGGGTACTAGCAGCATCTCGAATTCGGTTGTTGAGCTGGATTCGGGTTGCTACAGTAGCGAATCGGATTCGGGTCAGGTGCCGGTTTGCATTGACCCAGGTTTGGGGGGTATAGGTTTTGCAAAATGGGACCTCCATCTTTTGAGGGACAGGCAGACCCCATGGAGGCAGAACGATGGATGCTGAAGATCGAGTGGATCTTTGAGGGCATGGAGTGCCCAGTTGATAGGCGAGTCAGATTGGCCACATTCATGTTCGAGGGAGAGGCAGTTCACTGGTGGCGATCTGTGAGAAGGAGGACTGACCCAGGATGTCAAATCACTTGGGAGAGATTCAAAGAGATCTTCTATGAGCGATACTTCACTGCAGACTTTCGTTGGTAGAAGGTGAAAGAGTTTATGTACATCGCCTAGGGAGGTCAGACCATATTGCAGTACGAGGCTCGATTTGATGAGTTATCTCGATTTGCGCCTCACATGGTAGCTGATGAGGTAAAGAGGATCCAGCACTTTGAGCAGGGATTGAGAGCTAATATGAAGGACAAGGTGTCAGTTGTGGAGTGCACCCAGTATGTTGAGCTGGTCCGTAGAGTCGAGAGGGCAGAGCGGTTGATTTTAGAAAGGCAACCAGATTCGAGCATAGATAGAGTTCCATACAGGCCAACTCCACAGAGGACATTTGTTTGTACAGATAAAAGGCTGAGGCTAGAGGTTCAGAGTAGCAATGGTTAGGGAGTTAGATCAGGACCTCCTAGATGCCAGCAGTTCCAGAGATTCCATGTTCCAGGACCTTGCTTTGCCCCATTGGGAGCTTGTTTCAGGTGTGGCAAGCATGGACACCATATTTCGAGTTGTCCTTTACCAACTACTTACTAGCCACTTCAGTTTGATCATCCACCGATGGGACCACAGACAGCTAGAGCACCTGTACAGGGACAGCCACAGGCACATAGGCCAGGGCAGAAGCCACAGGGCAGAGGAGCACCATCTAAGTCAGATCAGAGGCCCCCAACTAGAGTTTATGCCGTAGAGGTTCAAGATGAACCCGAGGCACCAGAACTTATTGGAGATATTTTATTTATTCATGGCAGATCTGCAGTATGTTTATTTGATTTTGGAGCATCTAGATCTTTTATTTCTCCTGCATGTGCACGTCGTATTGGTCTTATACCTACTGTCCTGCATTCCATGTTATTTGTGCACACACCATTGGGTGAGACTACCGCAGTCCAGATCATTTATAGAGATTGCATGATAAGAATTAATCAAATAGAATTACCAGGAGACTTGATAGAATTAGAATTTTCTGGATTTGATGTTATTTTGGGAATAGACTAGTTGTACAGGCATCACGTGACTATAGACTGTTATAAAGGGACAGTCATAATTAACAAGCCAGAGCAACCAGTTTATTGTTTCCGTTGTGAAGGAGTTGATACTCGGATAGCACTTGTTGCTTCTATTGCCGTAGATGAATCCATGGGAGATACACCTAATATCATTGAAGTGCCAGTGGTATCCAATTATGTAGATGTTTTTCCTGATGAATTGCCAAGATTACCACCCACTAGAGCTATTGAGTTTAGAATTCAGCTTCAACCAGGCACAACTCATATCTCTAGGCAACCCTACAAGATGGCATTACATGAAAGGAAGGACCTTAAGAAACAAATTGATGAATTGAAGGAGAAGGGATTTAGTAGACCAAGTGCTTCACCTTGGGGTGCGCCGGTATTATTTGTTTAGAAGAAGGATGGTAGCATGAGGATTTGCATTGATTATAGACAACTGAATCAGGTCACAATTAAGAACAAATACCCCTTGCCCAGAATAGATGATTTTGTTCAATCAATTGAGAGGAGCATCTTGGTTTTCCAAGATTGACTTGAGGTCGGGTTACCATCAATTGAAGGTGGCAAAGGAAGACATTGAGAAAACAGCTTTCACCACTAGATACGGTCAGTATAAATTTTTAGTTAGGCCATTTGGGCTAACCTATGCGCCAACTGTGTTCATGGACCTCATGAATCGAGTCTTCCACCAGTACTTGGACGAATTTTTTGTGGGCTTGCAAGACCCTGATTTTTGGTAAGTTTTATTGTTTGTTTATTTATTTATTCTTATATATAACTGTGTTCTATTAGGTGATTTTGTGGTTTGAGGGCTTAGCCCATACTCGTATGTACAGGCGTTATATAGCCATTTTTCCGAAAAATCGTATTATTATCATTATTATTATTAAAGTATAGTTATGTGCTTATTAACGTAAGTGGATGCGGAACATGTAGTATTTCCGGTGGGCGAGCATGCATAGGATCAAGGGGTTAAAAGGGTTGATCGAGCGGCATATGTATCTCGCAAGGTAATGTACAAATAGGGAAAGTAGGGTTTTAGGTTTAAGAGAATACGCGTATGTACTTACGGAAATATTGTTGTTAGTCTAATACTCAGGAGCTCAGGAGAATCGGCTGGAGAGTGTGGCGACTAGGGTTCTGTGCTCGTGAAGAACAAGTATCGCGAGGGGTAAGAGAAGGGTTTCGGAGTTGAAGTTGAGTGGGTTCTTTCTCCCTGTTCGAGACGAATTGGTTGGGTAGTTTCTGTGTTCGCGTGCGTGGCCGGAGTGGTGATCGGCCGAGGTTTTGCTACATTTTGGAATAAGCGCATTCAGGTGAGTAGCACTGATTTACAACTGGGTTTTGTGTTTGAGGTTTTCGTGAGCTTATTCTGATGCATGTTTTGTATCTTAAATGATGTATGAGTTTTCTGGTTTTTCTGGTTTTCTGGAAATGACATGAACAGAGTCTCTGGACTGAATTTTATCTTTAAAAATAAAAGTGTTTAGATTAAATCCAAGTATGGTTGGGAAGTCTTCTGGGAGTATTAGGAGTGTAGTAGAACAATTACAGTGGTAAACAAACCGGCCAGTCATGTAGATCTTGGAATAACAGAGAAATGAAAATCACAGGGGGTATCCGCTCACCTCGCGCTCACCGGCGCTCACCTAAGAGGTAGGCGCCCCGTTAAACACTACCCACCGCCGAGCTCACGCCCGTCTGGCGCTCAGCTCGCGCTCAGCAGAAAACCCTGCGCGAATCTCGCGCCCACCTCACGCCCGTCTCGCGCTCAGCTCACGCTCACCTAGCGTCGAGTGAGCGGTAGGTCGATTTTACCTGTTTTCTTTACCGCCGACCGGCGCTCACCTCGCGCCCACCTCAGGAAGTGAGCGGCAGACCCTATTTTGCTTACTGAATTGGAGATTTGATTTAACTAAGAGTATTTGAGTTACTTGAGGATTAAACCACTTCACTATTCACTTGTTTGGGAACCCTGGGAATCTATTTTGCCTAGGAAACTATTAGAGGAAAATTTAGTGAACTACTTAAAAGCTTTCAAGTTGAGTTTAGGTTATTTATGAATGTTATGCCGGATACCAAACCACTAAGAGTTACTAGTTACATTTCCTCTGTTTTATACACTGTTTTGATTGAGGAGTTATTCTATTCTGGTTTCACTGGTTTGGAAACTTTAAATGTATTGTAAAGATTTCCTTGGTATGAATGAATTGAGTTTTACTTTCAAATGACATGTGTTACGGAAATGAGAAAATACTGAAAGTACTTGAGGTACTGCTTGGTCCAGAGGGACAGGTGATGAATTGTGATGAGTTTTGCATGATGTGGAATGAATGGTTTTACTTTGATATTGGAATTGAGATTAAACGATGTTTTACTGTTTTGGTCTAGCTTGTCCTGGATCCAGATGTTTAAGCTTAGTAATGTGATGTTATTGTTGGTTGTTGGAATTGCATGGCCTTGTGTGTTGCCACGACCGGTGTAGAGCAGCCAGAAACCCTGAGTAGGCCTGGTTGTCAATGCAGAAACCCGGGGAGTAGGCCTGCATTGGATGACGAAACCCTGAGTAGGCCGTCATTTCAGAATATCCGAAACCCTGAGTAGGCCGGAACTGTGTACATGGAGGTGTGGAGTGTCTACTTGGCATGTTTAATTTATCAACTAAACGATAGTCATGACATTGACCAATCGATGTGTTATCGTACTTAACTGAGATGTGATTTGTTTGATTTGAACTTGGGAAATTGATGTTGGTTGTTTAACCGTATTGTAGTGTTTGTCGATGCATAGTTTTAAATTGTGATCAACTATTTCTGCATGCATGTGCTACTCGCTGAGATATTCGTATCTCACTCTGTTGTTGTTCTGTTTTTCAGATACTCGTGGTGAGGCGTTTCCAGGGGTAGATCCTGCTGAGGCATATAGGGAGGAAGATTACTATTACCTTCCTTAGACTTGTAGGTTATCTGTTCTGAATTTGAGAACTTTGAATTAATTGAGATGTATTAAAGTTAATTGGGGATGAACCATATGATTCTAGTTCAGTTTAAATGTTACAATTTTACATAAATGGAAATGTGCACTCTGTCAAGTTATAGATGTATGATTATCCAGCGATCATAAATTGATTAACGATCCTTGCCTAACCTCCGTGAGACGTGTTATATCTTTAATGAACAACACGGATCCGGGGTGTTACAAGGCTTTATTGATGACATATTGATTTACTCTAGGACTCAAGAAGAGCATGTTGGACACCTCAAGATAGTACTTCAAACATTGAGGGATCATAAACTGTATGCCAAATTTAGTAAATGCCAATTCTAGTTGAGACAAATTTCTTTCCTTGGACATATCATTTCAGGAGAAGGCATTTCACTAGACCCGGCTAAGGTTAAGGCTATTGTAGAATGGTCTAGATCTACCATAGTGTCTGAGATTTGTAGTTTCCTTGGTATGGCAAGATACTACTGACGTTTTATTGAAGGTTCTCCAAGATTGCAAGACCATTGTCTAATTTAACTAAGAAGGCAGTTGCAGTTGAATGGTATGACAGGAGTGAGCAGAGTTTCCAGGAATTGAAGAAGAGGCTTACTACAACCCCCATCTTGATTGTACCTTCTATGGATGAGCCTTTTTCTCTGTGCTGTGATGCATCTAAGATTGGTTTGGGAAGTGTGTTAATGTAGCAAGGCCGACTAGTAGCATATGCTTACAAGTTGTTGAAACCTCATGAAAGGAATTACCCCACTCATGATTTAGAATTGGCTGCCATAGTCTTTGCTTTGAAGATATGGAGGCATTACTTATATGGGGTTGAATTTGATATCTTTTCAGATCATAAGAGTTTGAGGTAGGCATGAGCAACGGGCCGTGCCGGCCCGAGCCCGGCACGCCACGGGCCTAGGGCCCTGGGGGCACGGCCCGCCAGGGCACGCGGCACGCGGGCCCAAGCGGGCTGGCCCGCGCGCCGGCCCGCCCGGCGGCCCGCCTGGCCCGCCAGAGAGCTAGCCGTTGGCTAGCTCTCTTTTCCCTCCATACAAGTGGCTTTTAGCCATTTTTATGCCTATTTTACCCCCCAACAGCCATATAACAACTATATTGGGGGGATATAGTTGTAATTGATGATAAAAAGACCTTTTCTACCCTTCCAACTGCAAAATAACAGTCATATTGAAGGGTAGAGGTAGTAAAAAGCCACTTTTAATTTCTATAAATAGCCACTCCCTTTCCCACTCCAAACCACACCACTTCTACAATCTCCTACTCTCTTCTAATTGATTATCAAATATTTCTTTGCTCTAATTGTTGTAATTGGAAATTGGTGATACTCAATCTCTTCTAATTGTTCAAGCATCAAAAGTGGGAAATTGGACTCTGGAGGTTGAAGGCTTCAATTGCAAAGTTCAAGATTCATTCTAAAGAGGTATTCTTCTATTTAATTTTCTGATTTTAAAATTAGTATAAATATTATTATTATAAGTAAGTCTCTCCTTCTACCTTTCTTATAAATTAATATCACCAAATAGTTATTATAATATTATTTATTAAGAATTTTTTTTTTCAAAAAATTTGATAATGGACCCTAGGTATCCTATGTTTTTTTACACTGAAAAAAGGGAATATCTTAGACCCCTTTCTGACCCAGTATTTTCTGATGATATAACCCAACCCCAATATAATGACCCTCCCATCCAAGGTCTTGAAACAGAATTCCCTTCACAAGATATGGGATCGTCTTCCCTACCACCTAGGAGCACTAAGAGGAGTAGAACCTCTAGTGTTTGGCTTAATTTTACAATTGAAAGTGTAGGGAGTGAAGAGAAGGCAGTGTGTAACCATTGCAAAAAACAGTTTAGTTGTAAAGGGAAAGGTGGTACAGGCCACTTGAACCGGCATTTGCAGAAATGCCTTCCAAAACATGGCCAAATTGACCCTAGGCAAACCCAAATTTCTACTAGTAGTGTTGCTATAAGTAATTTTATTTTTAATCAAGAAGAAACTAGGCTTGAAATAGTAAAGTGGGTAATTCAAGAAGAATTACCCTTTAGATTAATAGATTCTAAAAGATTTCACCGTTTACTAACTAAATATTTAGCACCACAATTTAAACCTTTTTCACGCCACACTTTAAGAAAGGATGCCATAAAATTATATGGAAAAATGAAAACTGCATTAATAGAAACTTTGTCAAACAGTACTTTTAAAATAGCTTTAACTTCAGATATTTGGACAAGTAGACAACAAATAAGCTATTTAGCTATAACCGCACATTATATTGATGAAAATTGGAATATGGAAAAAAGAATAATAACTTTTGAACCACTAGATGCTAGCCATACTGGAATAAATATATCAAATGCTATAAGTAGAAATCTAAGAAATTATAAAATACACAATAAAATAATGGCTCTAGCACTTGATAATGCAAGTGCTAATAATGTTGCAGTAGGAATATTAAGACAACAATTAAACTTAAATATAGATGGAAGTTTATTTCATGTTAGGTGTGCTTGTCATATTCTTAATTTAGTTGTGCAAGATGGATTAAAAATTGTTCAACATCATTTAATAAATATTAGAGATGCAGTAAGATTTATAAAACAATCTAGCACAACCGCTAGAGAATTTAAATATTATTGTGAAACTTTAGGAAAACAATATAAAAAAATTACCCTAGATGTTGAACATAGGTGGAATTCAACATATATAATGCTAGAAGCTGCATTAGGATTAAAACAAGAAATTACAATATTTTATAAAAGTAAAATGCCTGAAAGTGACTTAGAGGATCTTGATTGGCAAATAGCCAAAATTTTAAGAGATTTTTTAAAAGTTTTTTATGATGCAACAAGATATTTATCAGTAGTTTATTACCCAACATCTTCAAGTATTATAACTTGTTTATATCAAATAAGTATTTGTTTTAAACAATATAGAGATGTACCCATTGCTAAGGAAATTATCCCTGCAATGGAAATTAAAATTTTAAAATATTGGCAAGAGATGCCTAATTTATATTGTTTAGCTACTACAATGGACCCTAGGATTAAATTAGGAGTTGAAGACTTAATAGATGGAATAAATGAAAATATGAATTCTACTTTTCAAATAGATATACGTAAAATAAGAAATCTATTAGAAAGACTTTTTTGTGAATACGATACTAGTAGTAGCATACAAAGTCATACGCGAACCCAACAAACACTACCAAATAATTCCGCTTGGAATTTTTTAAGTAGGAGAAGAAAGGGAAAACAACCAGCTTCTAGTAGTGGGGGATCATCTGAATTAATGCTTTTTTTAGAAAGCCCCCCAATGAGTTTTAATACTATAGAAGAGCATAATGCTTTTAACATTTTGACATGGTGGAAGCAAAATCAGGTTAATTATCCTGTGCTTTCCGCCATGGCACGTGATCTACTAACGGTTCCGGTGTCCACAGTTGCATCGGAATCAGCTTTTAGTGCAGGTGGACGAACCGTGGATGATTACAGGAGCAGATTAACGCCGGAGATGGTGCAAGCATGTGTTAGTCTTACAGATTGGTTAAGGGCAGAACTGAGAGAACAAGAATATGAAGATGATCAACTTGCTGGAGACTTTGATGATTTGAATATTGATTTTAGTCAACTAGAGTAGTCTAAGTTTTGTTATAATTTTTGTAATCAAAGTATAGGAATTGTACTTTCTCTTTTTTTTGTTTCTTTTAAACTGCAAATGATAGATAGATGAGTGGGTGCCAACCTAGTTGGGATGTGCTTATACTATAGTGATGCAGTATTATTTGTTCAAGTAATTATGTAATTTTTGCAAAGTTGTAAGTGTACTTATGCTAATTAATGAATTTATATTTTTTTGAGCAAAATTTATCTCAATATGTGTAAAACAATTTTGTGAATAATAAAAGTATTTTACAGAAATTTTTTGGGATTTTTTTGGGATTTTTTGGGATTTTTAAAAAAAAAAAAAATTAATTGGCCCGCCGACCCGGCGGGCTAGGCCCGGCACGGCACGCCTGCTGGGGCGTGCCGTGCCGGGCTTGGGTTTTGGGCAAATGGGCCTGGCGTGCCGCGGCCCGCCAGGCCCGCAGCACGTCAGGCCCGCGGCACGGCTGGCCCGCGGCCCGCCCGAGCACGCCTGAGGCGTGCCGGGCCGTGCCGGGCCGGCCCGCCGCGCACCCCTAGTTTGAGGAACTTGTTTTACAAAAAGATCTCAATATGAGGCAAAGGAGATGGATGGATCTCCTGAAGGATTTCAAGTTTACGCTGAAGTTTCATCTAGGCAAGGCAAATGTAGTTGCAGATGCCTTATGCCGTAAAAGCAGTATTAATGAAGTTTCTATTGCCACGTTAGCTGTGCTTATGACTAGTCAGTGTAGTTTGGTGGATGCAGTTCGTGATTGGCATGGAGAGTTTAGCTTACCTCGGGATGGAGTTATCAAAGTGACTAGAGTTCAGGTAGAGCCTAACTTAATTCAGAGGATTAGGGAGAGTCAGTTGTCAGATCCTAAGCTGACTGTTATTAGAGATTTATTAAAGAGTGGTTCTGAGACCACTAAAGACTTTTCTAATCGGGATGATTTGTTGAGATTCAAAGGATGGATCTGTGTTCCAGAAGATGAGGAGATTAAGACACTGATTTTGACTAAGGCACACAAGTCTAGATATGCAGTACATCCAGGTAGCACCAAGATGTACAAAAACTTGAAAGTAGTTTATTGGTGGTCAGGTATGAAAAGAGATGCAGCTGAATTTGTAGCAAAGTGTTTGGTATGTCAACAGGTGAAGGCTGAGCATATGAGACCTTCAGGTTTACTTCAGCCACTCCCTATTCTAGAATGGAAGTGGGAGCATATCACCATGGACTTTGTGATTGGCTTACCACATACAATAAAGAGGCATGATGCTATATGGGTGATTGTGGATCGTTTGACTGAGACATCTCATTTCTTGACTATTTGAAAAGACCAGCCACTTAATTCACTTGTGGAGTTATATCTAAATGAGATTGTGAGATTGCATGGAGTGCCAGTGTCTATTGTTTCCGATCGTGATCATAGATTCACATCTCAGTTTTGGGAATCTTTTCAGAAAGCTATGAGGACAGAATTGAGATTTAGTACAAGCTATCACCCACAGACAGATGGACAATTAGAAAGGACCATTTAGACACTTAAGGACATGTTACGGTGTTGTGTACTTAATTGGGGAGGTAATTGGGGTAAGTACCTACCTTTGGTAGAATTTTCTTATAATAACAGTTGCCAAGCAGTATTCAAATAGCGCCGTATGAAGCACTATATGGGAGAACATGCAGATCACCAATTTGTTGGGAGGAAGTTGGTGAGAGACAGTACCTAGGTCCTCAATTTGTGCAAGATAGTGTTAGTAAGGTGAATCTAATTAAGCAACGATTTTTGGCAGCACAGAGTCGTCAGAAGAGTTATGCAGATACTAGACGATGGGACTTGAAATTTGATGTTGGTGATAAGGTATTTTTGAAAGTATCTCCTTCTCGTGGTATTAGAAGATTCAGTAAAAAAAGGGATGCTTTCTCCAAGGTTTCTAGGACCAATTGAGATTATTAAGATATTGGGACCAGTGGCTTATCGTCTAGCATTGCCAGCTTCATTTGGAGCAGTTCATGATGTATTCCACGTGTCGATGCTACGATGTTATGTGCATGATCCTAGTCACATTATTGATTATGAACCATTAGTGATACGTGAGGACTTGACTTTTGAGGAGCATCCAATACAGATACTTGATAGACGTGAACAGGTTTGTAATGCCTCGAAACCGGGTCTATGCCAAACAAGCACCAAACCTGAATCCGAAGTGATACTGGCCCAAAGCTACTAATTACCAGACATTTAAATTCAACTAATTCCATTAATTATCAGAGTGCGGAGAATTAAAACATTAATTTCATCAATATGTGTGGCTAAATATAACTATCAAACTAACTTATCAATATAAATTCATAAATCTGGTAAATGGGTTTTCTAACACACTTTCTCTCATTTTCAATTAAATCATAGGATATCCATCAAGGTAAATCTATATCAACCTCTAAAAGAAAGATCTAAACGAACTAAGAAAGATCCTCAGCTCAGCAATCTGCAACTCCCCCTAGTGTCAACCCCAAGGATGCTCTCACGTGAAACAGCTGAAAAATAAGATAATGAAGTAGGGTGAGATACGAATATCTCAGTAGGTAACACATGCATGCTAGAAACAGTTTATATATAAAGTAATCATTTATGCATGACAAAACAATCGGGTAGTCACGGTCGATAATAAGAACGAGTAATCACCATACGAAACCAACATTTATTCAGTGCTTGAAATAAAGAGAGTTTATTATGTAAACTTCCTTTCAATTAGCAGGGCAATGTAATATAAACCACATCAAAAAGGGTTTCCATAAAATAATTCTATATTTTATTTAGGGCTCATTTATATTCTAATTTAGAGTCATTCAAATCCAGTCACAGTTAAACCATTTAATTAAAATCTTCTTATTTAAATGTAAATCATGTCATTCATAATTAATAGTGAACCTTACAATCTAATATCAACATTCTCCCATGTAGGATGTAATCACGTAGTAATCACATCCACCCTACATGAGGTCTCTCCCGCAGGAGTCATCACATCTCACCCGCAGGTGGTCACATCTCACCCGCAGGTGGTAACCACATATATCTCCCTTGTGGGATGTAATTACATCGTGATTGCATCTCCCCCACAAGAGGTCTCATCTCACCCGCAGGTGGTCACATATCTCCCTTGTGGGATGCAATCTAAACCGGATTACATCTCCCCCAACAGGAGGTCTCTTCTCACCTGCAGGTGGTCATATATCTCCCCGGTGGGATGCAATCCAAACCGGATTACATCTTCCCCAACAGGAGGTCTCATCTCACCTGCAGGTGGTCACATATCTCCCCTGTGGGATACAATCCAAACCAGATTACATCTCCCCTAACAAGAGGTCTCATCTCTCCCGCAAGAGGTATCAAATCTCATTCGTAGATGGTATGAATCTCTTATAGCCATCATGGCATCCAATCCACAGTACAAATTATATTTTGAGTATTCATAACTACTTGAACCCAATCAGTTTATAATTCAAACCTTATTCAACAATTAGTTCATTAGTCTGTAGTCACAATAACTGGGTCTAATTATGGGATAATTAAAGTATCAGATGACTCAAGTGATTAGAGGTAGTGATGGGATCAATTGAAGTATCTTTGAGGTTATGTAAAGTTATAAAGTAATTTAGAGGTGAAGTTTAGAGGTAATAAGATATTTGCTATTACTTACGTTTAGGGACAATATGGTTCTTGCTATTTATCAAAGGTAGTTCAACTGGGTTGAGTTTCTGATATAAAGTCTCTATTTGTAGAAATCTGGTTACTGATATATAATTTAATGTCTCTTAATTACTTACTCTAATTTATAGAGATTATCTACATTAAACTTAGAATTTCTTATTTAAGATCAAGTTAGGCAACTAATTACCTAAAATAATTCCCTATTTATTCCTCTGCCAAAACAGGGTATTTGATAATTTATTTTGGTCTTAAAACTTCTTAATTATTGATTATAATTGATTAAAAATAGCTCAGAATTGAATCAGGGATTTAATATACGAAAAATTGCATTTTCTGATTAGAGCGCTCAGGATCACCTAGGCGGTCTAAGGTCAGTGATAGTTCAAAATGGATCGCCAACGACTAATCAATTAGCGCTCGACAGCGGTCAAAGTTTTTCAACGAGCGCCGTAGATCGTTGAGCACAGTGAGCTCTGGGATCTCCCAAAAACGTCCAAAAAGTGTTCCGAAATCCGATTTTTCCAAATCAAAGTGATTCTAGAATACATATAAAGTGATTAACAAACTAAAGATATATAGATACCTCATGAAAACATGCGAACAATTCGATCTGTCTCAAGAACACAGAACGAACATACAAACTTGTGCTACCTACCTCTTATCGTGCGTTTTCCTCTTCCTTCTCTAAACAGCATTACCCACACCTCTTCACAGTTGCAAGACAGACCTTAGAACAAGGAGAAACTTGGTTCTCCATCCCTCCTTCTTCTTCTTGTGAGACATGGGAAAAATCAATCTCGTGACTTTCCAGTCATCACAAGGGATTCATAAAATGGGAGAGTCGCCACCATTCAATTTAGGTGTGAATGGACACCAAAATCATCAAAATAAGTAAAAAGGCAAAACTAGATAAAAAAGAATTCCACCTTAAAATAAAAAATCCAGAGATGGGTAAGGGGATTAGATTATGAACAGGGGAAGGTTTTAGGCACCCCCATTCACCCACACAAGATGGTTGCCAAGTGTTGTTCATGCTCAAAATAAAGAAAGCTTGCTAATTAAAATAATAAAAAAGGCTTGAAAATGATTAAACACATGTATGATCCCTCAACATCAGAAGTCCAATGAATCTTAGACTTTCTTTTATGGAAGTATCACTTCTGGGACATCACTATTAAATTGAAATCAAAGCAAAACTTGAACACAACCAAGTTAAGACAAATCCGGAAAATTCGGTAAAAGATGGAGCCATTTGTCTTGTAATCATCCAAATCAAATTTAAATTGAATCAAACCAATCCATTTGAAAGATTATGATAAATAGAAGACTCAGGAAAATTTTCAAGTAGATTCGATTAAAACCCTAAAATACTCATTTGAAAGCTGCTGTTCTAAGTTTATAAAAGTGGCAAGTGGGCAACTTTGAAAACCTATTTGTCGAAATTGGCTCCATATAAATCTTTGAAAATTTGCAAGAATGAAGTATGAAGTGCCATCTTTCAAATGAAATAGGCCTCACACAAAACTCCATTCGGATGTGACTTGTGTGACCTCACGAACATGCCCAGAGGATCACAGATCAACACAGAATTGTGCTATAGGGCAGTTCTGAGTAAATCAGACACACAAGACACAAATGAAATCAAACAATTTTGAAACCAGTTGGATTTGAAAGTATACTCATAAAGGAAAACACAGAAATCCAAATCACTCAAATCGGACTTAAAACGAACAGATGGTGCTCATTCAAAATGACAGGTTCAGCAATCTGACTTGAACTGACCTGTCGACTTTGATCAAATGCTGTCAAAAATCCACTTCATAAAAATGGCTGAAATTTTACAAACAAGAACTAGAAAGTGTCACCTTTCACATACCTTTGGAATCACTCCAAAATTCATCCGTATGATGAAGTTATGAGTGTCCGAAGTTAGGGTATAGATGCTGTCCAGTTTGGACATTTTTAAGTAAAATCAACCCAAAACAGTGATCAAGTGTGTGTAATCCATGCAATCCAAAAAAATCATTTGAAAAAGTATTGAAAATCCTCAAGAAGGAAATAGGGTACGAATTTGGCTCACCATTCTCTTTGATTGGAGAGAATATACCAAAAACCCTAAAGTGGAGCAAAAATGCCAAAAACCGAGAGGTTAGATCATGAGGTCTTCAATACTCAAAGATAAACTAGCTTGTATCCTTTTGAAAATCATTAAGAAATTTCCCAAAAATGCTAGGGGCCATTTATTTCAGATCTATCACAATGAATACGATAGATCCAAAATACAAGCCGATTTCGACAAAGCGAGTGCGATGTGTGCATGTGTAAAAATCATCTCTTTAAATCTATACATCAAAACATATAGCATTAAAAGTACATTAATCAAATGGGGTTCTATGTCTAGGGTTCCATTCCCATTCTCGTTTCCCTTAGTTCTCTCTTCGCCTTTTTTGGCTAGAAATAATCTTGGGGTACTTTGAGTAGGGAATGGGGTTTCACACAACCATAGGTCATTCAAGATGGTTCTATGACTAAGGGTCAATTCCCATTCTCGTTTCCCCTAGATCTCTCTTCACGTTTTACGGCTAGAGAGAGTCTCAAGGTACTTTGAGTAGGGAAAGGGGTTTCAAGCACAAACAATAGGCCATTATTCTACAAAAAGGTAGAAGAAGAGAACTAACCCTAGAATTTAAAAACAGAAAATTAAAAGAGGGTTAGGGCTTACCTGGGTTCTAGAAGCAATGGGGCAGAGGTTCCCTTCTTCACTTGGAGCTCTTCAATCTCCAACTCTTGGCCATTTGCTTGAGGAGGGGCCTCCTATTTATAGGCAAAGACTAGGGCAAGGGGTGGCCTAATGCTAGACACAAAATGATGTCTAGAATCCACCAACTTAAACCCTAAGACTATTTTTTAGAATTCTCACTCTAAGAACAGGGATAAGATAGTAAAAAGTGCAATCTTTCAGAATTTTCCAATTTCTGCAGCAAAATACTTGTATCCGACAACTCAGGTCGAATACAAGCAAAATCCTTTGTATCCAACATAAAATTTTGGATACAAAGCAAAAAGCTTGTATCCGACATATAATGTCGGATACAAAGAAAAAGGCTTGTATCTGAAATATAATGTTGGATACAAAAAAGAAGCTTCTCTACACAGCTTCTGCATGGCACTGACCCTTACCTACACAGGAAATACTTTTTTACATGTAATATCGTTTAAGTACCATTTACTTAAGATATTACATGTAAATAAGCAAACACCCCCCATTTGAATCCATTAAAAATAGTTCCACACCCAAATTCCAAGTGAATAAAAAGTCAACTTTTCAGTTCAAGGCTAAATTCTGATTTTTCAGGTCCGGTAAAAAGATTCAACATGTTAATACCAAGGTATTCGTCAAGATTTAAAATCTCAAAAAATTCATTTATGCAATAACATTGCTAAAGACCTGATTACCGGGAAAAATTATCTAGAAATCTTGCTTTAAAAAATATTTCATTTTCTGGGGTCAAAAGTCAACAAAATTCAACCATAAAAAATTTGACTTTGCACAAAAGATTGAACTTGGGCCTTTTCCTTTGTGGTTTTGGATTCAAATGGGTTACAGATCTCAAACCCAATGTTAAGAATTGAAAATTCCAATAAAATATCTCTCCTTCAAGATTTATCAAAAATCGTGCAATTTTGGGGTGTCTACAACTGCCCCTCTTTGCTGGAGTTGTAACACAATGAACAGCAAAGAACAGACACAACTCAAAATTGCACATTTGAAAGACATCTCATTAATTGAACTTGCTTTGGTCAAATAAAGGAGTGATAAAAAACATGGATTTGAAGATAGCCAATGCAACCCCTGGTTGAAGTCTGACGGGGTGGCATCTCTTCCTTATCTCAGATTTCTTCGAGCTCTCGTGCTATGAAAAGAAATCTGAGACAATAAAATTTCAAAAAGAAGGTGGATTTAAAATTGACCTCTGCGAACTCAATTACTTTTGATGTTTTTCACTTTACAGCTCAACAATAAGGAAAGAAATATTTTATTGATTTTTCTTGATTGATTTTTTTTATTTGACATACCTTGGTGCCATTTGATGCCCAAACCTGTGTTTGAATATTCTGCAGCTTGCTTTTGCTTCTTCATCTTCTTGCTCTATCAATAATGATGTATGAGCCGTTGCTGCCCATAACCTGCCTTTATGCTTTTCAACTGCCCAAGTGAATGCCCTCTTCTTGATTGATGGATTTGAGAATCATGATCTGTTGCTCTAACCTCATGCCCTTACTACCCATGATCTCTCATTCATGCCTTCTTGCTACCCCAGTAAAATCCTTCTTCATGATTGAAGAATTAGAAACCCTTGTTTAAAGGAGAAAACATGCAACTACTTCGAAACTTCTTCTTTTTTTTCTCTTTTTTTCTTTTTTTTTTTCCTTTTTCTTCGTCTTCTTTTTTTTTTTTCTTCTTTTTTTTTCTTCTTTCTTTTTTTTCTTCTACAATACATTGAAATATTTCCCCCTTTCTACAGCTTTGGTTACTCGACCACCTGAGTCAAATTGAAATGATTGATAGACGCTTCTCTCCAAGGATGAAAATTCTTGTCTTGATGAGCAACCGAGGGTGTCCTGACATCCAAGGAGGCAAGCAGGGTTGGTTTACTTTCTTGGGTTCTCTCCAGGATGATCAGGTGAGGTGGCATCGCTCTTATCAGCCCAATGCAGAGACAATAATCAACTTCAGGGACAGGAACTTCATGGTCTTAGTAGGCTTGAGGTCTGCTGTCCTTTACCTTCCTTTGCGGGTTCTTCAGCAGTTTGGATCGACCTAGGGGATTATGATCCCAAATGGATATGAGGACTTCCTTGGACCCCTTACACTAGCCACCATGGGGCTGAATGCACGTTTGATGAAGGAATGGTCCTATGCTCATTTTCTGCGGGGCCCAGTCTTCTCCGAAGCACATGTGAAGGACTACCTTTTTTGGATCAGTGAGTAGGTCCAGAATTGTGCCCCGATACCAGAGGATCCTCCTGCTGTTCTTGCACCCACTTATGAAGATATATTGATTTCTAAGAGAGCATCCCACAAGCGGCTCCAACAAATTTGGGTACGAGAGGCCTAAGAACTTAGGATACGGGGTATTGATCTCGAGAGGCAACTTGAAAAGCAGGTATCTCGCCGTATTGCTATGGAAGAGCAACTTGAGGAGCAGAGGCAGGCTCGCCACTTTGAAGTCCGATTGCTGCGGCAGAAGCACCAGGATGCTTTAGCCAACCTTAGAGGCATGAGGATCAGGCAGGCACTTTCAAATGAGGTCATCTCCTTTTTGAGCGATCCGGATTCGGCGGGAGCTTCTGGAATTATTGCGGCTCAGGCGGCTTGGATTCGAGAGCTTGAGGAATGGCTAGGGGATAGGGACTAGCTCCTTTCATTGCATTTTTTTCTTCTTTTTTTTCATACCTTTGTTCAAAAGCAAACTCCAATAGTGGAAAGATAAAGGATTCAATTCAAAAAATAGATTTTATACTATTGGCCTCAGAATTCTCAAATGCTTGTAAAAACAAAGGTTTTTTGAAAAGTATTTGATTTCTCATCATTGGCCAGAATATAAATTTTTTTTTTTTTGCTTTTTTGTATTTTATTATTTTTTTGAATTTTGGTCCAAAACATTTAATCACACACAATTTAAAGAATTGAAATCAAATTGAATAATGAAAGGGGTGATTCAAGCAATAAGGAGAGATCAGATTTGTCTATCTTAGGACCTTTGGAGTCATCCCCAAATGCCTTTTCTTCCAGAATTGACCCCATTATTCCCAATATGTTCAGTCTCAGTACTCGTGCTGATTTCACTTCAAGCTTGGATATCAATGATCAACTCAACCTCTGAATTTTTTTCTTCTTTTTTTTTTTTTCTTTTGCCAATATTGCCCCTAGCGCCAGTTACGGTTTTCACTAGAGCCAGCTTTTGCATTCTGTCATTGCCAATCTTATTCTGAAATTTTAATGAACACAATAAGATCACTGAGGGCTTAAAAATAGGATGAAACAAAGCCTAGACTTGGTTTATGAACGAAAAGGTATTAAAGGCTCAAAATTTTCAAATGTGAAAATAGGTCAACCGGACTTACAGTCATGATGAATTTGACCCTTTTCCCCAAATTGTATTCTTTTCATTCCCTTTTCGCACTTGGCTTTCATTTGCCACTTTTCTTTGCTCTTTTCCTCTTTTTTCTTTTTCCTTTATTTTTGCCCCAATTGGCCTTGCCCCAATTTGTTTTGCCCCAGTATAAGACTATAAGTCTAGTTTAGGTTTATTAAAGAAACGAACCAGCTCGACTTGGCTAGACTAGGGATTAAAATTTTGAAGGAAATAAAGAAAGATGGCCTCGGATCACCTCCTAGTAATATTTAATCAAGGAAAATACATTTTCACTGCATCAGAGTTAATTGGCTCAGGAAAATCTTTTCCATCCATTTCTGTGAAGATGAGTGCACCCCCTGACAGAACCTTCTTGACGACATAAGGCCCTTCCTAATTTGGCTTGAACTTCCCGCAAGGATCTTCCAAAAATGGTAAGATTTTCTTTAGTACCAAGTTTCCTTCTTGGAAAGTTCTGGGCTTCACCTTCTTATTGTAGGCCTGGGCCATTCTCTTCTGGTACAATTGGCCATGACAAAGCGCCTTCAAACGCTTTTCCTCTATCAGATTGAGTTGATCATGTCTTGACTGTATCCATTTAGCTTCTTCCAATTCAGCTTCCATGAGCACTCTCAGTGATGGGATTTCTACTTCCACTGGCAAAACTGCTTCCATCCCATAGACTAGGGAATACGGGGTTGCCCCAGTTGAAGTCCGGATTGAGGTTCTGTAGGCATGTAGAGCAAGTGGTAGCATTTCGTGCCAATCTCTGTAACTCACTACCATTTTCTGAATAATTTTCTTTATAGTTTTGTTTGCTGCTTCTACTACCCCATTCATCTTTGGCCTGTATGGAGCTGACTTGTGGTGGGTGATCTGAAACTACTCGCATAACTTCTTCATATCCTTGTTCTTAATATTTGAAGCATTGTCTGATACTATGGCACTTGGTAGTCTATAGCAACAAATGATATTGTGCTTCAAAAACTTAATAACATGGTTGCTTGTGATGTTTGCATATAAAGCTGCCTCTACCCACTTGGTGAAATAATCAATTGCTACCAGGATAAATCTATGCCCGTTTCATGCCTTAGGAGAAATCATGCCGATGACATCTATGCCCCACATGGAGAAAGGCCATGGTGAGGTCATGTTATGCAGCTCACTTGAGGGTGCATGCTTGTTATCTACATATATTTGGAATTGATGACACCTCTTGACATGTACACAGCAATCGTGCTCCATCGTCAACCAATAGTATCCCAACCTCAGAATCTTCTTTGAAAGCATATGTCCGTTCATATGGGGTCCACAGACTCCTCCATGTACAGTCTCAATCAATCTTTCCGACTCAGCCTTAGCAACACATCTAAGCAGAATATCATTATGTGACCTCTTATACAACTGTCCACCACTTAGTAGGAACTGACTGGCTAACCTCTATATTGTCCTTTTCTCAGTAGAAGTGACATTTCCTGGTAGACTCTGATCATTCAAGAAATTTTTTATGTCTTGAAAGCACGGTACTTCCTCTTCTGGTGCTCCCTCTAGAACAAGACAATATGCAGGCTCATCTCTGACCTCAATTTCTAGTGGTTTAATATCTACCCCTTCTGACATGCTGACCATCGAAGCCAATGTTGCTAAAGCATCCGCGAACTGATTCTTGGCCCTTGGCATATAGTTGAAGGAAATTCGAGTAAATTTTGTACTTATTTCTTCCAAATAATGGTGATATGGGATTAGTTTATGATCTTTGGTTTTCCATTCACCAGTTGTTTGGAAGATGATAAGACTCGAATCTCCGTATACGTCAAGTTACTCAACTTCATGGTCTAGAGCAGCTTGCAACCCAATTATGCATACTTCATAATCCGCAATATTATTTGTGCATTGGAATCTCAACTTTACTGCGATCAGGATGTGTGACCCATTTGGCTTGACCAAGACTGGCCCTATTCCATTTCCATTAATGTTGGTGGCCCCATCGAAGAACATCTGCCAAGAGCTTTCATTTTCCTCTTCTTTAGTAAACAGAATTGCCTCATCAGGAAAGTTAGTCTTCAAGGGTTGGTATTCTGGTAGAGGATGTGCAGCCAGGTGGTCGGCAATTGCTTGACCTTTAATTGCCTTCTGAGTGATGTATGTGAGGTCAAACTCGGATAGTAGCAGCTGCCACTTTGCCGTTCTGCCAGTTAGTGCTGGTTTCTCAAATAAGTACTTCAAAGGATCCATCCGAGATATCAATAATGTGGAATGACTAAGGAAGTAATGCCTTAGTCTTTGAGTAGCCCACAGTAGAGCGCAACAGGTCTTTTCCAACGGTGAATACTTGGCTTCATATTCCGTGAACTTTTTACACAAATAGTAAATGGCCCTTTTCTTTCTACCAATCTCATCATGCTGCCCCAAGACACATCCCATCGATGTTTCCAACACTGATAAGTACAGAATCAGTGGTCTTCCTGGAGTTGGTGGCACCAGCACAGGTGGATTCAGTAAATACTCCTTTTTGTATCAAAGGCCTGCTAGCAATCCTCATTCCAAACCATCGGGTTATCCTTTCTCAGAAGCTTGAAAATCGGTTCACAGATAGCAGTGAGTTGTGCTATGAACCGGCTTATATATTGAATTCTTCCAAGAAAACCACGAACCTCCTTCTCCGTTCTGGGTGATGGCATCTCAATTATGGCCTTGGCTTTAGCTGGGTCGATCTCAATTCCTCTTCGGCTCACTATAAATCCCAGCAATTTCCCTGATGTAGCCCCAAAGACGCATTTAGCCGGGTTAAGCCATAGACTATACTTCCTAAGTCGATCAAACACTTTCTTCAGATCGATCAAGTGGTCTTCTTCTTTGCATGATTTGGCAATCATATCGTCCACATAGACCTCCATCTCCTTGTGGATCATATCATGGAATAGTGCTGTCATGGCTTGCTGGTATGTTGCCCCAGCATTCTTAAGCCCAAACGGCATGACTGTGTAGTGAAAGGTACCCCAAGGTATGATAAACGCTGTTTTATCTTGATCTTCCTTAGCCATCTTGATCTGATTGTGTAGACACCCCAAATTGCACTGCCAAATGAGAAAATAATAAAAATATGTAATTAGAGCTTAAAACAGGTCAAAAATGCATAAAAACTGACAAAACTGGCTTTGCCCGTATTTTCTTCACGGGCCGGTCGCGCCCGAAATTAGTCTACGGGCAGGTGCGCCCGTAGTAACAATACGGTCACCGTTGGACCGTAAATAATTTACGGGCATTAAAGACACGTGCGAGTTTTGTCCTTCTCTCGATTTCCGAGCTTTATTTGAAGTCCAATATATCTTTAAACGAGCGAATTAAGTGTTTTATTCGCTGAAGTCACCTTGGTTGGCTATGGATGGGCATTATCTCTGTATTTCACTCTATCTTAAAGACCAGGCCATATCCTTCTGGACCAACCATGACCCTGGGTGTGTCTATAAATAGAGGCTCTCTCCTCTAGCTAAGGACCACGAAATTTTGAAGAATCAAAAGCTCCAAGAGAAGGAAAGGAATCCCTGCTGCTCTGCCTGCTCAATCCAGGTAAGTCCCCTATCCCTTTTTATTTTCTGTCTTCAATTCTAGAAGTAATAGGATCATCTCTATTGCTGTAGAATAAGGCCATATCTGTTTTTGTATTCCTAAACTTGTCTCTAAGTACCTCAAGGGTCTCTCTAGCCGTAAAACGTGAAGAGAGAACTAGGGGAAAGGGGAACAGGTGGATCCCTAGAATAGAACCCCATATCTGTTTTTTTTCCTTTTACATAGAATAAAGCCTGTGATTGTGTTTGTGTAACCAAACCTATCTCTAAGTACCTCAAGAGTCTCTCTAGTCGTAAAACGTGAAGAGAGAACTAGGGGAAAGGGGAACAGGTGGATTCGTAGGGTAGACCCCCCATGTGCTCTAATCTGTGAGATGTGGCTGTTTTAAATATCCTGATCATGTTTTAATGCTTTTTATGATATATCTGAATGAATAACATGAATCTATGATGTTTATAGCATGAGATCCCCACTTTTTGATAAAATTTGGATTTTCCACACTTTGCACCTACAGCACTGTTTTCGTGATTTTTGTGGTTTTAGGCTAGGATCTTGGATTTATCATGATCAATATGATAGATCTGGATCCAAAAGCCTGAAAATAAATACTAGGGTTTCATGATATGGTTTTTAAATTGTTTTTCATTATTGAGAGAAGACCCTACGGTTTCAGTTCTCCCCTTTTGATGTTCTTCATCAACGTGGGTATTTTTGGTTTTGATTTTCTGATTTAATGTGAAATTTGAGCTTTATCTATGACCTGGATTATTCAAGTTCAATTTTGAAATATTTTATAAAAATCATATTTTTCTAGATTTCTAGAATTTAACTTGAAGCCAGATTTTTGGATTTTTCACTTTAAATTGATTTTATTGGATTTTATCTCAATTTTATTTTGATCATGAAACCCTAGGAATGGTATGATCATATTTGAAAGTTCTGGATCAATCAGAATATTCATATGAAAAAACCATACAATTTTGCCTTTTTTTGATTTTGTGTGATTTTTATAGCAAGCTTTTTCCTTTATTTTAACATGAACAATACCTGGCAACCACCTTGTGTGGATGAATAGGGGTGCCTAACACCTTCCCCTGTTCATAACTTAATCCCCTTACCCATCTCTGGTTGGTTTTTTAGGAGGGATATTTTGCCCTAAAATTTGCCTTTTGTGCTTGTTTAATATTTTGGTGTCCATTCACACCTAGATTGAATGGTGGCGACTCTTTGTTTTATTTAATCCCGTGTGATGATTGAGGAAATCATTAAAATTGATTTTTTCCCATGTCTCACAACTGGCGACTCTGCTGGGGACTTGTGGATTTGAGCCTTTTGGTGTTTTAGTTCATGTTTTTGATATTTTCTGATTCGCTTGCTATTTTGTGTTCTTAAGCATGTTGAGTATGTTTTAAATCTGAATTATTGCTTAAGAATTCATGGGGGTAGAAACATGCTTAATTTTGATTTATAGGATTGTTTCTACAAACATGCGTAGGGGAGGTTCGTTTTGTTGAACCATGCTTATTTTTTGCTATATTTTTATGATAGCATGTTTTAATTTTCAGCATGATCTCCATGATGATTTTGGGTGTATAACATGATCATATGTTTGCATGATAGATGATTTTTTTATGAGCATGTTTTGGGTGCTATAGGATTGCTTTATTTACTTGTTTATTTTAAATATGCTTTCCTATTATGCCTTGGTTTGTTTATGCATGGCTGCGAAAAGAGTGGCAAAGGTTTGGGACGTTGTGAATGCACCCTATTTTTACAATGCACTGTGCACCTTTTACTTTTACACGGCCTACCCTTAACCTATAGGAAGATGAACCCGAATGTGTGTAGCTTGGCGCAACGAGGTCGATACTTCGGAAAGCGAAAGTGAAAACATTCACCTTAGAACTTTGAGCTAATGATGTGATGATAATGTGGATCTGGGATTCTGGTCATCACTAGGCTTGAGTGCTAAGTTGCCATTAAGCCAAAACCCCTACGCTTGAAGGTGGAGTTACACGTTTTTGGCTAAATTACACAATTACGTGGGAATATGGGGTTGTATGATTGTGGGAAGGTCGTGTGCATGGCTTACAAACCAGGGCATAATGCGGATGCCATATTGAAGGTAAACAAGGTAACAAGGTAATCCTATTGTTTTGCATTATTTTCATGTCATAGGGGTGTCATGGTACCCATTGGTTCGGGATAAAATTGGTCCCAAAATATGCATATTTTCTAAAATTGGTGCAACCCATAGGAAGAGTTTCTAACTCTGTTTAGAATCAATCCTACCCAATGTTCACACAAGAGGCAACAAAAGGGTACCAAATTCTTGAATATGGTGTCAATTCGAAGGGTACATGTGCCCTCCTAAGCATGTGTTTTAGCAAAAAGGCCAAAGTCCACTTTGGGACAGTTTAGAAGAAATGCAATGGGTGAACCGTACGTTTGGATGAACAATGAAAGTGACCAAACCATGTAAAAACTGAAAAAATATAACAGGGTTCCGTAAAACCGCATTTAGTATACGGGCTGGGCTTGCCCGTATTGGTTATACGGGCTAGGCTCACCCGTGGATTGCATACGGTTACGGCTTGCTCGTAATTTGAATACGGGCAGGGCTGGACCGTACTGTGTATACGGTTTTCTCGGAATATTAAACTTTAATCAGTTTTTCTCACTAAAATCTTCCTTTAACCTTTAAATAATGATAAAGGGAAACAAGTTTGAATTAAATGCTTCAAAAAATAAAAATAAAAATAAAAAAAATAATAATTGAGATAAAAAAAAATAGAGAAAGGTTCCTTGGGCTTCTGAAAGCCTTTGAATTTCAGACTTTTTCAAAACTCTTGGGCTTCTGAAAGCCTTTGAATTTCAGATTTTTCAAAAAAGTCCTGGGCCTCTGAAAGCCTTTGAATTTCAGATTTTTCAAAAAATTCCTCGGGCCTCTGAAAGCCTTTGAATTTCAGACTTTTTCTTAAAAAACTCCTGGGCCTCTGAAAGCCTTTGAATTTCAGAACTTTTGGGCCTCTGAAAGCCTTTGAATTTCAGACCTTTTTCAAAAAAACTCTTGGGCCTCTGAAAGCCTTTGAATTTCAGATTCTTCAAAAAATCTTGGGCCTCTGAAAGACTTTGAATTTCAGAATCTTTTGGGCCTCTGAAAGCCTTTGAATTTCAGAATCTTTTGGGCCTCTAAAAGCCTTTGAATTTCAGACCTTTTCCTTTTGGGCCTCTGAAAGCCTTTGAATTTCAGAATTTTTGGGCCTCTGAAAGCCTTTGAATTTCAGAACTTTTGGGCCTCTGAAAGCCTTTGAATTTCAGACCTTTTCTTTTTGGGCCTCTGAAAGCCTTTGAATTTCAGAATTTTTGGGCCTCTGAAAGCCTTTGAATTTCAGAATTTTTTGGGCCTCTGAAAGCCTTTGAATTTCAGATCTTTCTCTCTTTTGTGGGACCTGTTGGAAGCCCTAGAATATTCCAACAATTCAAAAAAAAAAAGAAGCAAATAAAAAAAAATTCCAAACTCGTGTTCACCCAGCTTGCACATAGGCATTCCTAGACATGTGAATGAGATTAAATTGGCACTGATATTTTCTTTATCAATCCAGGTACCAATACACTTGCAATCATAGCTCCTGTAACCAGATCAAGAGCTCAAGCCATGAATCCCATTGAAGATGAAGTTGATGCTCCTCATCCAGATGTTGTTCTACTCCAAGAACTAGTGGCAGGACTAGCCCGAATGCTAGAGAACATATTGTCAGTACAGGCCCAACAAGTGCAAGTCCAACAAATGCAGGCCCAGAACCAGGCATCCACATCCAACCCTGCACCTCCACCCCCAGTCAATATTCCACCTCCAGTACAACCAACTCCTGAACCCGTCTATGAACCCACCCCTGAACCTATACTGACCAGGGATGAGACAGCTGAGTCAAACAAGGCTAAGGAAAAGGAAAGGATAAGGGAAGAGGTTGAAAGAAAGTTCATGCATAAGCTAGAAATGATCCAAGATGAACTAAGGGAAGTCAAAGGGGTAAACTACTTCGGAGGCACCAATTTTGAAGACTTGTGCCTATACCCC
Source organism: Buxus sempervirens (assembly GCA_947561395.2). NCBI lineage: Eukaryota > Viridiplantae > Streptophyta > Magnoliopsida > Buxales > Buxaceae > Buxus > Buxus sempervirens. The sequence goes on along the minus strand of OX387188.1, from coordinate 19,169,571 downwards.
AATGTTAATCTGCCGGCTAAGTTTAAGTGCCCAGACTTGGATAAGTATGATGGCACTGGTTGCCCCATGAGCCACCTAAAGTTGTATTGCGGTGCCCTATGCCAGTTCGGGCAGGATGAGGGTATCTTGATCCAACTTTTCCAAAGGAGCCTGACTGGAACCGCATTAAGATGGTTCGCCACTCTGGAACATGGAAAGATCAAAAGATGGAAGGACCTAGCCGATGCCTTCCTGGCTCAATACCGGTTCAATTCAGAGATCATGCCAGATAGGTACGACATCATGAGAATGAGCAAAGGAAGGGAAGAGACTGTAAGGCAATATGCCAAGAGGTGGAGGGAGACTGCCTCCCAGGTCAGGCCACCAATGCTAGAACAGGAAATGATTTCTACTTTCATAAACACTTTGGGTCAACCATTCTACAGCCACTTGGTGGGTCAGACCACCACTAATTTTGCAGCTTTGGTTCAAGTGGCCGACCGAATTGAGGACGGAATAAGGTCAGGTAAGATAATTGACCACTCTGCCATGGTTAGTCAGCAAGACCGTAATCAGAAGAAAGGAAGCGGGATAAAAAAGAATGGGAACAAGAAGGAGGGTGAGGTAAACATGGTGCAGCCACCATCTGGCCCTAACAAGCCCATACAAATCAACGTACCTGCACATTTTCCTATTCCACCTGCTCCAGCTACCCAGGCCCCCATGAGGGTTAATGTTCCAGCAGCATCTTCAGACCAAAAAAGGGTTTTTACTAAGGAGGAAAAGGATGCCTATTTTGCAGCAAGGAGAAATAGGGTTTTTACCCCTATTCCAATGACTCCCTCTCAATTGCTGCCCACTTTATTGCAAGGAGGGTATATCACCTTAAGAGAACCTAATCCGAATGCATCTAAGGGGAGAAATTTTGACCCCTCCACCACTTGTGATTACCATATGGGAGCACCTGGGCACCCTACAGACAAGTGCTGGCCTTTGAAACACGCCATTCAGGATTTACTAGACCAAAATACCCTGTCTTTCAATACATGGGCTCCCAATCCTCCAAGAACCGATATTGGACAAAACCCACTGCCTCAGCATCACGGGGCAGGCCCATCTAATGTCATAGGAGTCATCTCTTCTGACAAAATAACCTTTGACCCATCTCAATTAATTGCTCCCATAGGGACAACGGTCAAAGGATATTTTGACAGGAGAAGTGAAGGCAAAGAAATAAATATGATTTCAAAGGGGAATGATAGTGCTGCAAAGAACATTAGCTCGTCTTTGGACCGGGTCTCATCCCTCATGGCCCAGATGAACATCGCCAAGCCACCATTGGTCATAAATTGTGACCCCTTTAGTGCATCAGTCACTTCTGCAAACCCCCAACCAAAACAACTTCCTCCATTGGTTGTTAATGTTCCTATTACTCAGACTTCCATCGCCAAGTCCAAACTTCCTCCATTAGTGGTAAATGTCCCTAAGCCTTCCTACATTGAATCGGCTGTACCATGGAACTATAGTGAAGCATTTACCACTACATGCCCTGCAGTTGAAAGTAAGGAAGAAGTAAACCTCATGATGAGGTCAGGAAAATGTCTAGGGGTGGAAGAAAAACAAAAAGAAACAGAGAAGGAGAAAGAAGAAGAAAAAAATAAAGGAAAGGCCAAGGTAGGGGAAGAGGCCCCTCAGGTAACTAACAGTGAGGCTGCTGACCTCATTAAGGTAATAAAAAAGAGTGAGTTCAATGTCATTGAGCAGTTGAACAAAGTCCCTGCCCAGATCTCAATTCTAGGATTATTGTTAAATTCCGAAAAACATAGGGACTCCTTGTTAAGGATACTCCAGGGGGCCCATGTGCCTAAAACTATTGAACCAGACCAACTAGGCCGGATGGTTGGCCAAATTTTATCCCGTAATGTCATAACCTTTTCTGAAACTGAAATTAGTCCGGCAGGGTACCATCATGTGGATCCTTTGCACATTGCTGTGCTTAGTAAGGGTTGCATGATAGCCCGGGTTCTGATTGATAATGGGTCAGCTCTCAATGTCTGCCCATTGATAACCTTTGTTAAGCTCAATCTGAAGCGAAACAAAATAAAGCAAAATGGAAGAATTATAAGAGCATTTGACAGCTCTAAAACACACTCCTTAGGGGAGGTTGAACTGCCGGTCACAATTGGACCGTATATTTTCAACATCACATTTGAAGTGATGGATATACCTGCAGCCTTCAACCTACTCCTAGGAAGGCCGTGGATTCATACAGCTAAGGCCATACCATCTACCCTCCACCAAAGAGTCAAGTACATTAGAGGGCAAAAGGTGATTACCGTCTTGGCCGAAAACTTGGTTCCCCCCATGTGGTCCCCTGATGTACCCTGTATTAACATGGAAATGACTGCTGATAAAATGACATTTCACTCTTTCCAATTTGAAGCTGTGAATTATATACCTGGGGGGTATCAGGAAAAAGAAGGAAAATTGACCTGTGCTGAAAAAATGGTCAAATATGTGCTAGAAAAGTACCATTTTGACCCTGGAAGAGGTCTGGGGGTTAACCTACAAGGAAGAATAGAACCAGTACAGGTTAAGAAGATGGTTCACAGAGCAGGATTGGGGTCCAAGCCAAGGAAATGGAGAAGACAGGGGCAGATAGAAGCTATAAAATTCCCGCACATCAGGGAAACTTTTCCTAAGCTGTCTCACATGATTCAACTGTCTCCTCCTGAGGATCAGTCTAAACCTCCATACTACAATGTCAACCCATTCCAGAAACCCAAACCCTCCACAATACAACCATATGTTCCACCTCCACCTCCACAAGCATCTGGTGGGCCTGGGCCACAGGCAGAACAGAAGCAGGACTTTTCTGAGGACGTAGGGGCATTCTTTGCCATGACAGAAGGCAACCAAGAAAAAGTAGCAGAGGAGCTACCTTTTATTGATTGGGCTGCAGTAGAAGTTCCATCTGGAACTGGCCCTACAAAAGAAACAGGCGATGCAACTCACCCAGTACTGGTGATCTCTGATGCAGACCCTGAGCTTGAGGAGCAGGCTTGTATCCCTGCCCCAGATTCTTTTATTCTAAATAATTGGGAGGAAACTCCCCTTACTTTTGAAGCCGCGTTTGTTTGGCAAACAGACATGGCTTCCAAAAAAAAACTTCATTAGTGGAATGCCCTTTTCCTGAAGGTTCTAATGAGCCTTCGTCTTCAGGGAAAGATTTTGTAGAAGGCTCTCAAAAAACACAAAAAGATTTTTCAATTTTTCTAGAAAAGATAAAGTTTTCAAAAAGGTCCAAACCATTTATAAACCATATAAGCAAACGGAATTGGATCAGGATGAGTATGACTTCGACCTTGAGCTCGACTTTGACCTAATGGGGGCTGAAGAAGAGACCGAGGACGAAGAAGACGACGTTCCAAAAGAAATCACATATCAATTAGAGCGTCATGAAAAGGGGGTCCAACCCAATATTGAAGAGACCATATCAATAAACCTAGGGACCGAAGATGACCCAAAAATAGTGAAGATTGGGGTATGCCTATCTGAGGTACAGCGGGATGAAATGATACGATTTTTGGCTAATTATGAAGATGTGTTTGCATGGTCGTATCGGGATATGCCGGGGTTAGACACAGATATGGTGGTGCACAGGCTACCCATTCTACCAGATGCCAAGCCAGTTAAGCAGAAACTGAGAAGGTTAAAACCTGAATGGACGCTAAAGGTCAAAGATGAAGTGGTTAAACAATTCCAAGCCGGATTCTTGGCAGTTTCCACATCCCCCGAATGGCTTGCAAATATAGTGCCAGTACCAAAGAAGGATGGAAAGGTCAGAATGTGCGTAGATTATAGAGATTTGAATAAGGCAAGTCCAAAGGATGACTTTCCACTTCCACACATAGACATCTTGGTGGATAACACCGCTGTACATAGCTTGTTCTCATTCATGGACGGCTTTTCTGGTTATAATCAGATCAAGATGGCTAAGGAAGACCAAGAGAAGACAGCCTTTATCACCCCTTGGGGTACCTTCCACTACACTGTCATGCCATTTGGACTTAAGAACGCTGGGGCAACCTACCAGAGGGCCATGACAGCCTTATTCCATGATATGATCCATAAGGAGATGGAGGTCTATGTGGATGATATGATAGCCAAATCATGTGAAGAAGAAGACCACTTGATCAACTTGAAGAAGGTATTTGACCGGCTTAGGAAATACAGTCTAAGGCTTAACCCTGCGAAATGTGTCTTTGGGGCTACATCAGGAAAATTGTTGGGCTTTATAGTAAGCAGAAGGGGAATTGAGATTGACCCAGCTAAAGCTAAAGCTATCATTGAAATGCCATCACCTAGAACCGAGAGGGAACTTCGGGGTTTTCTTGGAAGGATTCAGTACATAAGCCGGTTCATAGCACAGCTCACCGCTATCTGTGAACCAATTTTCAAACTTCTAAGAAAGAATAACCCGACAGTCTGGAATAATGATTGCCAAGAAGCCTTTGACACAATAAAGGAGTATTTATTGAACCCACCTGTGCTAGTACCACCCACTCCAGGAAGACCATTGATTTTATACTTGTCAGTTTTGGAGACATCAATGGGGTGTGTCTTAGGACAGCATGACGATACAGGCAGAAAGGAGAGGGCGATTTATTACCTGAGTAAGAAATTTACAGAATATGAAGCAAAATATTCCCCTCTAGAAAAGACTTGTTGTGCTTTAGTATGGGCAACTCAGAGACTAAGGCACTATTTCCTTAGTCATTCCACCTTATTGATATCCCGCATGGACCCTTTGAAGTATCTATTTGAGAAACCGGCTTTAACTGGCAGAACAGCAAAGTGGCAGTTGTTACTCTCTGAATTTGACCTCACCTATATCACACAGAAGGCCATTAAGGGTCAAGCCATTGCAGATCACTTGGCTGCACACCCTTTACCAGAATACCAACCCTTAAAGACCAACTTCCCTGATGAGGCAATCCTGTTTGCTGAAGAGGAAGAAGGCGAAAGCTCATGGCAAATGTTTTTTGATGGGGCCGCCAATATGAATGGAAATGGAATAGGGGCTGTATTGATCAAGTCAGATGGGGCACATATCCCAATCGCAGTGAAGTTAAGGTTCCAATGCACGAACAATATAGCAGAGTATGAAGCATGCATAATTGGGTTGCAAGCAGCCTTAGACCATGAAGTAGAGGAACTTGACGTATATGGGGATTCGAGTCTTATCATCTTCCAAACAACTGGTGAATGGAAAACCAAGGATCACAAATTGATCCCCTATCACCAGTATTTGGAAGAAATAAGCACCCAGTTTACTCGAATTTCCTTCAATTATATGCCAAGGGCCAAAAATCAGTTTGCAGATGCTCTAGCAACATTGGCTTCAATGGTCAGTATGCCAGAAGGTGTTGATATTAGACCATTGGAAATTGAAGTCAGAGATGAACCAGCTTACTGCCTTGTTCTAGAAGAAACCCCGGAAGAAGAAGTACCATGGTTTCAAGACATTAAGAACTTCCTAAATGATCGAAGCTTACCAGAAAATGTCACCTCTACAGAGAAAAGAACAATACAGAGACTGGCAGGACAGTTCTTACTAAGTGGTGGTCAATTGTACAAAAGATCACACAATGATATACTACTTAGATGTGTTGCAAAGACTGAGTCAGAAAGGATAGTTGAAACGGTACATGGAGGAGTGTGTGGACCCCATATGAATGGGCATATGCTTGCCAAGAAGATTCTGCGATTGGGATATTACTGGTCAACTATGGAGCATGATTGCTATATGCACGTTAAAAGGTGTCATTTATGCCAAGTGTACGCGGATAACAAGAATGCACCCCCAAGTGAATTACACAGTATGACATCTCCGTGGCCTTTTTCTATGTGGGGTATAGATGTCATTGGAATGATCTCTCCAAAGGCATCAAATGGACAAAGGTTTATACTTGTAGCAATTGATTACTTCACCAAGTGGGTAGAGGCAGCTTCATATGCAAACATTACAAGTAGCCATGTTCTTAAGTTTTTAAAGCACAACATCATTTATCGCTATGGTTTGCCAAGTGCCATAGTAACAGACAATGCTTCAAACCTTAAGAACAAAGACATGAGGAAGATGTGTGAACAATTTCAGATTACCCACCACAAGTCAGCGCCTTACAGACCAAAGATGAATGGGGCAGTGGAAGCAGCGAATAAGAATATAAAGAAGATTATTCAGAAAATGGTAGTGAGTTTTAAAGATTGGCATGAAATGCTGCCACTTGCTCTACATGCTTACAGAACCTCAATCCGGACTTCTACAGGGGCAACCCCATACTCCTTAGTTTATGGAATGGAGGCAGTTTTACCAGTGGAAGTGGAAATACCTTCACTAAGAGTGCTAATGGAAGCTGAATTAGAAGAAGCTGAATGGATACAGTCTAGGCATGATCAACTCAATTTAATAGAAGAAAAGCGTTTGAAGGCACTTAGTCATGGCCAATTATATCGGAAGAGGATGGCCAGGGCTTACAATAAGAAGGTAAAGCCCAGAACTTTCCAAGAAGGAAATTTGGTATTAAAGAAGATTTTACCCTTTTTGGAAGATCCTCGTGGAAAATTCAAACCAAATTGGGAAGGGCCTTATATAGTCAAGAAGGTCCTATCAGGGGGTGCTCTCATCTTAACAGAAATGGATGGGAAGGATTTTCCTGAGCCAATTAACTCTGATGCAGTAAAGAGATATTTTCCATGAATGAATATTACTAGGAAATGATCTGAGGCCATTGTTCTTTATATCCCAAAATTTGAATCCCTAGTCAAACCAATTTGAACCTGTTCGTCTTTTTTGTTAAACCTAAACTGGACTTACAGCCTTATAATGGGGCAAAGCCAATAAGGGCAAGGCCAATAGGGGCAAAAAGAAAAAATTTTGAAAAAAAAAAAAATAGGGGCAAATAAAAGCCAAATACAAAAGAAGGGGAATGGGATTGAATTCACCATGACTGTAAGTCCAGTTGACCCATTTTCACACTTAGAAAATCTTGAGCCTTTAATACCTTTTCTTTCATAAACCAAACCTAGCCTTTGTTTCGTCCTATTATTAAGACCTCGGTGATTTTAGTATATTCATTCAACTTTCAGAGTAAGATTGGTGATGACGGAATGCAGGGGCCAACCCTAGTGAAAACCGTAATTGGCACTAGGGGCAAGAAGAAAAAAAAAAAAAAAAGGAATCAAGGGTTGAGTTGATCATGTGGTCTAAATTTAATCAGCATGAGCACTGGAAAATGAGCAGATTAGCAGGGTCCATCATGAAGGTAAAATCATTAGGGGATGATTCTAAAGGTCACGGGGTAGACAAATTTGGTCTCTCCCTATTGCTTGGACTACCCTTTTCATTATTCAACCTGATTTTAATTCCTTTAATTATATGTGATTAAGTGTTTTGGATCAGCTTTCAAAAAAAAAAAAAAAAAACCTATACTTTGGCCAGTGATGAGAAATCAAATACTTTTTCATAAAACTTCTGTTTTTATAAGCATCTGAGAATTCTGAGGCTAATAATATAAAACCTATTTTTGAATTAAATCTAATATCTTTCCACTAATGGAGTTTGCTTTTGTATAAAAGTATGAAAAAAAATGAAAAAAAAAGAGATAAAAGAATCTAATCCCTACTCCCTAACTGCTCCTCAAGCTCCCTAATCCTAGCTGCCTGAGTTGCAATGATTCCAGAAGCACCCTCTGCATCAGGATCACTCAAAAAGGAGATGACCTCATCAGAAAAAGAAAGCTTGCTCTTCAACGCCCTAAGGTCAGCCAAGGAATCCTGATACTTCTTCCGCATCACTCGGACTTCAAAGCGACGAGCCTGCCTTTGTTCTTCAAGTTTCTTCTCCATGGCAATGCGGCCAGACTTCTGCTCTTCAAGCTTCCTCTCCAGAAAAAGGACTTTTATCCGAAGTTCTTGAGCCTTCCGTACCCATATTTGTTGAAGCCGTTTATGGGTTGCCCTTTCTGACTCCAGAATATCTTCATAAGTAGGAGGAAGAACTGCAGGAGGATCCTCTGGTACTGGGGCATGACTCTGCACCTGTTCTTTGATTCTGAAATGATAGTCCTTCACATGGGACTCAGAAAAGACTGGACCCCGCAGAAAGCAAACATAAGACCACTCTTTCATTAATTGAGCATTTAGCCCCATGGTGGCTGATGTAAGTGGCCCTACAAAGCTCTCATAACCTGTGGGGATCATAATTCCCTTGGTCGCTCCAAATTGCCGAAGAACCCTCAAAGGAAGATAGAGAACAGCAGATTTCAAGCCTGCTAGGGCCAGAAAGTATTTATCCCTAAAGCTAATCACTGTCTCTGGAGCGGGCTGATAAGTGCCAGGCCATCTCACTTGATCATCCTGGAGAGTACCCAAGAAAGCGAACCAGCCTTGCTTGCCACCTTGGATGTTAGGACATCCCCTATTGCTCATCAAAACAGGAACTTTCAATCTTGGAAAGAAGCGGCGAGTTATTTCTTCAACCTGGCTAAGATGGTCAAGCAACCAAAGCTGCAGAAAAAAGGAGTATTTCAATTTATTTCCAAAAAGAAAAAAAAAAGAAAAAAAAAAGAAAAAAGAGAGAAAAAAAAAAGGAGAGAAAGAAAAAGAAAAAAAAAAAAGAAGAAGAAGAAGCAGAGAGAAGAAAAAGAAGAAGAAAGAAAGAATAAAAATATATATATATATATATATGCATATTTTTTACCTGTAGGATAGGGGCGCAGGCAAGGAAGCGTTTCTTCTTCCTGAAATAACAGTCAGTAAGGGCCTGATATATCTCTGCTAGGATCATAGGGGCCAACCTCTCACGTTCCCTAACCTGACAGATAACTGAGATGAGAGCCAAGTCAACCTGGTCATCACCCCGTGGAAAAAGCAGCTGATTGACCACTACTAGGGTCAATGCATTAAACCTAGAGTCCTTGTCATTACTCCTCAGAAGTTTTTCAGTCAAAAAGGTCTTGGACAAGGTCAATAGTGCATCAGAATTTCCTAAGTCCTTCTTCCCTATACCCAAGAAAGTGGAAGCCTCTTTTTTATAACTAAGCTTTAGGGGTGGGTTCACAACTTTTTCAGAAAATCTTAGGCCAAGGATGGTTTCAATTTCTTCTATGGTGGGAGTCATCTCTTTGTCATCAAAACGGAAGAGATTCAGCTCAGGTACCCAGTGGCCAATCAAAGCTTCAATGATTTCCCACTTAAAGGGAATTTTAGGGAGGTGTAGGATGTGCCCTAAGTGGATGGAATCCCAACGAATCTCCTCATCAAGGGTCATGGAGTTAACCCATCTATCATAAAAGGAATCCACAATATTGTACCTGGTAAGATTAGGAGGTTTTGATCTAACAGGTTGTCTTGCAGGAGGAGATTCAACGGCAGGAGAAAGCGGCGTAGGGGAAGCCATGGAAGCACCAAAGAAGCCAAGGAAAGCGAGAAAAGACGTGCTCAGGGAGTTTGCCAACCAATAAAAGTGTCACAATGATGTTCCCTAGGAGTTTATATAGAAAAAATCGTAAGCCAGTAAATTTCGTAATTATAATACGGGCAAAGCGCGCCCGTATAGGAACTACGAACACGCCTGACCGTGAAAACTTCACGGGCAGAGTGTGCCCGTAGTAACTTTACGGGCACAGCTTGCTCGTAGTATAAGTACGGTTCCTTCGAAAAAATGCAAAAAAGTGGGAAGTTTTAATTTCTTTGTTTCCCTAAGCTTCACCTGTCCCTGTTTTAACATTCATCAGGTAATAAATACTGTAAATAAAGAAGAAAAGAACACAAATGGAAATAAATCAAACTTCTTTTATATACATGAATGTTTACATCACTTTTGCCTAAAAAATACAAATATACATGGAAGAATCCTAATCTAATGACCATGCAGGTCCGCCCCTACGGCCACGGCCTCGTCCTCTGCTTCGACCTCGGCCTGAAGATCGCCTGCGCTCAAAGACATGCCGCACAACATTGCGGGCTGTGCTACGCGTCATCCTGCTCAAAACAAACTGAATATCATGCCACATATATAAAGGCACAAGGCCAGCAGTGGGATGATCAGGAGGGACATACCCTGAAGTATCTACATCAGAATCAGTACGAGAAGACTCTGCTGACGTATCAACAGCAGCATGCGTCACCTCAACATCCTCCATAGCAGGACTAGCAGGAGCAGAGGTCCCAGGTACATCAGCATCAACCCCAGGCTCTACAGGATCAGCTGTAGCCTCCTCCATCACAGCAGTCTCCACGGTAGGCTCTACCACAGCGGCGTCCATAGCCGAATCCATATCTACATCAGCAGATGCAGCAGGAGCAGTCTCAGCTACTGGGGCAGACTCTGGCACGTCCTCAGCAGCAGGTACAATATCAGCCTCGACCTCGGGCTCTGCTGCAGGAACCTCTACTGGACTGGGAGACATCACGAACTCCACCCGTACCACAGAAAACACCTCATCCCGGAAATGCATAGGCACGGGTGAAGCAGGTGAAGAGGGGCCAGCTGTGTACTCCTGAAACTAAGAGAAAAATTCAGTCAGAACAAGACAAACAAATACAAAAGCAGGAATGGAAATAAAAGAAGAAATTAACCTGAGTATAAGATGGACCCGCCTGGTCCTGTGCATCAGATGGACCCGCCTGATCCTGTGCATCAGATGGACCCTCCTGACCCTGGGCTCTGGCTAGCTACCCCCGGAGATCTGAAATGGTGATATAGAGGGCGTCCCGCTCAGCGATCGCGGCATCACGCTGGCGCTCTAAATCAGCATAGCGAGACCTGATCTCTGCCAACTGAGCCTCCTGAAATAGCAAAGAAAGAAGTCAGAAAAATGCTAATGAAATAGAAATAGAAGATCACAAAAGAAGAAAGCATACCGTAGTGTCATAGGCCCTAATCACTACCCCTCCTATCTCCGTGACTCCGCCACGGACAGGCATGGGTGACATGAGGCACCCAACAGAAGCTCGCCTGAACCAGGCATCATAGTCACCCTCCTCTAATAATGTCTCTGCCTCAGTCCAATCTAAGAACTGGGCAGGATCAACAGGCATAGGAGGATAGAAAGGAGTAGTATCTGGCGGGATGGCAGGAATCCGCGGCTCTCCCACATGCTGAAAGAAGAAACGCTCGCCGCAGTACCAGATGCTGCCCAGCTGACCAATAAAGAACTGGTATCTCTGTCGTCTCTAGTCAGGGACAAATGCATCATCTCTGGCTACCTGTAGGGCCAACACCTCATGAATGTCCTCCATCCTGGGGACAAATAGCTGAAAAACAGAACAGGACATCAGATATGCGATCCAGGAAGAAAAGAAAAGAAGAAGTAGAGGAATTAAAGAAGATTACCTTAGACCGGTATAACCTGTCCAAGTGGGCCCGGGCGGACCTGGGACGACTCTTTTCAGAGTCGTGCTCTACATGACACCATCTAAGTGCCATAGGATACGTCTCCTCGGGCATCGTAGAGGTAGGGCGGAAATAGGGTATATAAACCCTAGCAAAAAACTACAAGAAAGAAGAAAATAGTCAGAAGAATAGAAAAAGAGAAATAAAAAGAAAGAGAAAAAGAAAAAGAAAGGAAATAAGGTTCACCTGTAAGAAGGGCCAGAAGAACCTGCACCCAACTCCAGCCCCTCTGGAAGTAGAGAGGCCGCTCACTGATCGGCGCAGGCCGGCCAGAATAGTACCAAAAATAATCGGACCCCATGCATATCTCCTCGCCCGCTGCAGATCTCCCAGAAGACTCAGAAAATGAGGACTAACTGAAGTCGTGTCCTCTGGGAAGAAACAAGATCCCATCATATACAGAAAAAGGAATTGGAAGGCGAAGGGGAATACATGATCACCGGCAGCAAGCTGGCCAAACTGCCTCCTACTGAAAGTCTCTCTCAACCATGTCAGAGACAATCTCGTTCTCCCCCGATCCCAGGCCTCTGGAGGCAGCACAATATATCCAAGATAACCAGCAATCTCATCAGCCTCTGGCATCGCCATCTCAGTAATAACATCACCGATCATCCTAATCCCGGTGATGAGCGTGAAATCAGAAGGCCGGATCCCAATCTCAATATCTGGGAAGTGGAAGCTCAATGTCTCTGGGAAAAACCTCTCCAATAATGCTGCAATGAGGGCTCAATCCAAGCGAACGTCCGGGATGGTGATAAACATGCCGAAACCGTACAAGCCTAGCTCCCGACGGTAGGCCGAACTGCAAGCTCTCAAGAATCTAGTAAAGCTGGCCCAGCTCCCTCTATAATGGGACATCGGATACTCCAAAGGGATATCCGCCCTAACGCATGCTGAGGGATGAGCCTCAAGCCATGCAGAAGATCGGTATCCCTAATCTGGGCAGCCACCTCCTCAGGGATCTCAACCCTGGTCCTGGCCTCATCTCTGCCACGGCCCCCTCTGCGGCCTCCTCTACGGCCCTCATCATGGCCCACATCTCTGCCTCCAGCTCAACGCCTGCTACGGCTCCTATCTCTGCCCGAAGCCTCAACTGCCGGCTAAAGGAACAATTGGAAAGAAGAAAGGATCAAGGAGATGTTTTTGTAAAAGAATGTTAAATTCAGAAGGGTTAAAGAATACCTCTGGGGTAGCCTCACGCGAATCCCCAGAAGGAAGATCAGGGACATCTGAATCTGAATCCCTCTCGGCCCTCGAAGACGAGGCCACATCAGCAGGATCTCGCCTAACCCTCGAAGAGGAAGGCTCATCTGCAGGATCCCTAGAAGCTGATCGAAGACGGGCCATCTACGGTTTAAAACAGGGAGTTGGTTAATTATTCTTGTTAAAATTTTTAATTGCTTTATTCTAACAAAGTTTAATTGATTTGCAGGAAAATGAAAATTGGGGAATGAAAAAAAAAGTGCTTCAGAAACTCCTGACCAAAATCAGAAGTCTACTAAGGAGTTTATTTTGAGAAATTTCATTATTACCTGTCTTGGTTATGATCAAAAATTTATAGGAAGTTTAGGCTTCCTATATATTATCCTTGTAAGAAAAAGAAAAATACATGTGTATTAAGATGTTAAGATCTCAATTTCCTCTTTTGGAATTTTTTTTAAAAAAAAAAAAGACCTAACCATTTAAATTTATTTGGTTTCAGAATGGAAGGTCATGCCTACTTGAAAATCAATGGTAGAGTGTTCAAACATCAACAAGGGTTCTATGGGAAATAATCTGATCAAAACAGAGAAAACAATAGCATCTCAAGTCCCAAGACCAATCAGGCAAAGCATGAAATCAACAGATCAACACTATAAGGTCAGATGGCATATTGGGCAAAGGCAGAATAAAATCAAGGTTCACACAGGCAAATAGAAAATTTAAGAGCAAACCATGGAGCTGTCACAAGTCATATGCTTGGTACAATGCTGGACAATAGTCAGATACAGAAATTCAGAGCTAATATTTGTTGGTCAAAACAGAAAATGACATGGGACAGTTTTCTACTTCAAGGAAATGAACAAGTCTCGGCCAAACAAACAGATAGAATTAGTTTTGGTCAAACATGAGAACCAATACAAAGCAGAAAAATCATGGAGTATCCAAAGCAATAAACAGTTGATCATATTCGAATTCTCAGAGAAATTGCAAGAGATAGTCATGGTTACAATCTGATAAGGAATACAAGAAAAAGCAAAAGACTTTTGGCATACCTGTTTATGTCAAAAGGAGAAATCAGCAAAGGCAAAAAATGGAAACTTCAAGCTCACCCACAATGGATGATCGAAACAGCAATGAGGAGGCTCGACAGTAGCTTGAAAATAAAGAGGACTCACCGGAGAAATTGGTCGTTGTTGGGTTCAATAGAGGAAACAGTAGTCGTCTGAAATGGGGAAGTCCAACGAATGGTCAAGGTCACCACGGGAAATAGCAAACGTCGCCGGAAATAGGAGAGTCACCGGAGAACAGTGATCGTCGGAGGATTGTTGAAGAAGAAGAAAGACGTCCGGAGAAGAGAATACGGGCAGCAGAGAATTAGGGCAAAACGCGAGCAGAGAAGGAAAAGTCGCGTTCGCGAGATTAAGAAGAAGAGTAAAATCCGTAACATCAGTACGGGCATCAGACGCCCGTGAAATCCATACGGTCCCGGTCGCCCGTGAATCCTCTACGGGCAGGATCTGTCCGTAAGCCAAATACGGGCGAAGCCAAAAACAGCATATTTTTATTATTTTCTCACAATTTTCAAAAGATTAATGTACATATTAGTTGCAAGTTGCAAGGATTGCCACCTTACCCACTTTTATTTAAAAATTTTGTCTCAAATCTCACTTCATAGCCCACAAGTGCTCAGTGAGAGGAGAGAGGAGGATTTGGCCCATAAGCTGAGGGATTTCTTAACAAATCTCCCACAATCAATTCTTTTTTCAAAAATCATCCATTTAATCCTTGCAAAGTGCAATTGATTATACAAGAATCTCAGAAAGTGCAATTGGCGGGTCTTTTTGCTCTCTGCTTGTAATTGGTTCCAATTACCAGCAAAGAGGGGGCAGCTGTAGACACCCCAAATTGCACTGCCAAATGAGAAAATAATAAAAATATGTAATTAGAGCTTAAAACAGGTCAAAAATGCATAAAAACTGACAAAACTGGCTTTGCCCGTATTTTCTTCACGGGCCGGTCGTGCCCGAAATTAGTCTACGGGCAGGTGCGCCCGTAGTAACAATACGGTCACCGTTGGACCGTAAATAATTTACGGGCATTAAAGACACGTGCGAGTTTTGTCCTTCTCTCGATTTCCGAGCTTTATTTGAAGTCCAATATATCTTTAAACGAGCGAATTAAGTGTTTTATTCGCTGAAGTCACCTTGGTTGGCTATGGATGGGCATTATCTCTGTATTTCACTCTATCTTAAAGACCAGGCTATATCCTTCTGGACCAACCATGCCCCTGGGTGTGTCTATAAATAGAGGCTCTCTCCTCTAGCTAAGGACCACGAAATTTTGAAGAATCAAAAGCTCCAAGAGAAGGAAAGGAATCCCTGCTGCTCTGCCTGCTCAATCCAGGTAAGTCCCCTATCCCTTTTTATTTTCTGTCTTCAATTCTAGAAGTAATAGGATCATCTCTATTGCTGTAGAATAAGGCCATATCTGTTTTTGTATTCCTAAACTTGTCTCTAAGTACCTCAAGGGTCTCTCTAGCCGTAAAACGTGAAGAGAGAACTAGGGGAAAGGGGAACAGGTGGATCCCTAGAATAGAACCCCATATCTGTTTTTTTTTCCTTTTTCATAGAATAAAGCCTGTGATTGTGTTTGTGTAACCAACCCTATCTCTAAGTACCTCAAGAGTCTCTCTAGTCGTAAAACGTGAAGAGAGAACTAGGGGAAAGGGGAACAGGTGGATCCGTAGGGTAGATCCCCATGTGCTCTAATCTGTGAGATGTGGCTGTTTTAAATATCCTGATCATGTTTTAATGCTTTTTACGATATATCTGAATGAATAACATGAATCTATGATGTTTATAGCATGAGATCCCCACTTTTTGATAAAATTTGGATTTTCCACACTTTTGCACCTACAGCACTGTTTTCGTGATTTTTGTGGTTTTAGGCTAGGATCTTGGATTTATCATGATCAATATGATAGATCTGGATCCAAAAGCCTGAAAATAAATACTAGGGTTTCATGATATGGTTTTTAAATTGTTTTTCATTATTGAGAGAAGACCCTACGGTTTCAGTTCTCCCCTTTTGATGTTCTTCATCAACGTGGGTATTTTTGGTTTTGATTTTCTGATTTAATGTGAAATTTGAGCTTTATCTATGACCTGGATTATTCAAGTTCAATTTTGAAATATTTTATAAAAATCATATTTTTCTAGATTTCTAGAATTTAACTTGAAGCCAGATTTTTGGATTTTTCACTTTAAATTGATTTTATTGGATTTTATCTCAATTTTATTTTGATCATGAAACCCTAGGAATGGTATGATCATATTTGAAAGTTCTGGATCAATCAGAATATTCATATGAAAAAACCATACAATTTTGCCTTTTTTTGATTTTGTGTGATTTTTATAGCAAGCTTTTTCCTTTATTTTAACATGAACAATACCTGGCAACCACCTTGTGTGGATGAATAGGGGTGCCTAACACCTTCCCTTGTTCATAACTTAATCCCCTTACCCATCTCTGGTTGGTTTTTTAGGAGGGATATTTTGCCCTAAAATTTGCCTTTTGTGCTTGTTTAATATTTTGGTGTCCATTCACACTTAGATTGAATGGTGGCGACTCTTTGTTTTATTTAATCCCGTGTGATGATTGAGGAAATCATTAAAATTGATTTTTTCCCATGTCTCACAGATTGTACCCAGAGAAACCGTCCATAAATGAGAACAGGCTATGTACAGCAGTGTTGTCCACCAAAATGTCGATGTGTGGAAACGGAAAATCATCCTTTGGGCTTGCCTTGTTCAGATCTCTATAGTCCGCGTACATTCTCACTCGGGGTATGTTGTAAAATCCCAAATTTTAATTTCAATAAAATTTGTTATTTTGGTAATTAAATTAAGGCAAATTAATAATTTTGCATAGGAAGGAGACCAAAGTGTTAAGCTAAGGATTTTTTTTTGGTTGAACCGGAAGGGGATAATTACCTTTAAATAGGTTTGAGCAACTGCTGGGATTTTATTTGTTGGTTTATTTTGTTTTGGTGACGTGGCAAATAGGAGACATTAAACAAATGGGGGTGCTGGTGTAGGGAGTCTTGTTGGTGTGGCAAGTATAGGATCAAGGTCTTAAGCAAAGCTTGGCAACAACTATATATAAGGGAAGTGTTTAGTTCGTGAGTTCTGTTGGCTCCTTTGCCGATCAAGAGAGGGAGATTGTCAGAGAATCAAGGGAAGGAGAGTAAGGGTTTAAAAGAGGAGATGTTCAATTCAGATCTGAAAAAAAAAAAAGAAATTCAGAGGAGATGTTCGTCAGATCTGGAAATTAGTTTTTATTTTTTTTGAAGAGAGAATTGGAATGTCTTTGGTGATCGGAGCATCATAAGATTCATTTGATTCAAGAATAAGCAGATCTGATCAACTCGTAATTGCTGCTGAGGAAAAGAAAACTATCGAATTGAAGATCTGTTTCAAAAGATGGAATCTGGAGAATTGAAGCTGATACTCGGTGTGCTCACATTAATACAGTGAAAGAGTGAGCGACTGAATGGGAAGTTGGATGCAGAAATTTTAATCAGAAGAATGGAGGGTTTCAACCACTCGAAATCAGCAACTAGGAGGTAAGTAGCCCTCCTGATTTTTGGTTTTAGAATGGTTGAATGTCTTGATTAAAGACTTATGCTGCAGATTTCCTAACACTCTGTTTTAACAAGGTTTTGGCACCTGATTTTAGCGGAGACTATTTTCATTGATAGATTAAATCCAAAAGTATGTAAAATTATTATTTGAGAGATTAGAAACATTCTGGAAATGAATTGGAGGTGAGTTAGTAGATCAGACTTGCATGACTTTAATCTGCCACACCTTATTTTACAAATGTCTGCCGTTTTTTTTCTGGTTTGTTGATTTTGGCGCCTAGACCTGGTTAGCAATGTATCTTTAATTAAAAAAATTCCAGAGTATTGTCTATTGTTTAAATGGTTGGTCATTGGGTTTCTAGAGATGAAATAATGAAGAAATCCAGATTAGAACCTAAATACAATCCGTTTATATTGGTTGCTGGAATCTTTGTTAGGAAATTTCCATGAGCGGCTAAGATTGTGGTGAATTGATTTGGTAGTTTAATTAAATTCAAATTATGATAAATAGGTTATTGGAATGGTTTGGTTCATTCTCGAAATGGTCTGAATATAAAACTTCAGTTCAGTCATAAGCAAAAATTAACAAGTACATGTGATGTGGGTGGAAAATGGAGGGTGCGCCAAGTGCTGTTGGGGTTGGCACCAGTTCCTTCATCTTAACTTTTGTGTTTGCTATTAAAATACAGATGGGAGCTTTTCTTATGGGGCTTAATTAGGGGTTATATGAAAGATTCGGATGATTAGGAGGAGCTAAATTGGAAGCATAATTGAGGTTATAAATTCTGAAAACAGAAAGAATGTATGGGTGCCATGTGCTGCTGTAGTTGGCGCCTAGTTGAAGTCCAGTTAATTGGATGTAAATCACTATAAGGGTTGTAAGCCATTACTTGGGGAGTATTAGGGACCTTAAGTGAGAGTTGGAATTGGGTAAATTTCAAAAGGAAATATGATTGTATCAGGGGGAAAATTATTCTGGTGCTGAGTGTTGCTGATGTGGCGCCAACCTCTCTAGAGGTCAGCGCCAGCACCCTTTCAGCACTCTTGTATGGGTTTCGAGTTCTAATGGTGGGGGGTTTACTTAGTGGGTTAATTAGAAGATTATTAAGGGACTTTGGGGAAATAAGAAGCACTAAAAATTAAGAGTATATCTATGGTATAAAGTAAAGGAAATCAGAACTTGTTTAGTTAGGTATTTTGGGTATTCTTAGGTGCTGAAAATTCTCCAATGCATATTTTTTTCCATTGCAAAACAGAACTTGGGAAATTATTGAAAGGATTATCTAGAGACAAATAAATAGGATTTGAGTTAATCTTGGGGTTGCTGAAATGAGTGTATAAAGTGGGGTTTAACCTTATTAAATTAAGTATTATTTTATATATGATACAAATAATTCTAGTGCATTGGGGATTTCAATATAAAGCTTAGGATGATGTATTTCTCTAGGTTTAGATTCATACCTGGGATTGTTTGAGGACATAAAAGAGAATAAATCCAGAAAACTAAATTAACCTAAAAGTGGAAAAGCTGGGTTTCATAAAATTTAGTTAAAAGTATTAGTAGAAGATATCAATGGTTATTTTAAAGAGAGTGAACGAAGGATAATAACTATAGAAAGAATTTGCTGTTTGAGCATAAAATAAGTAATTTAAGGCTGAACTTAATAACATCATTTAAATTTTGGTTTCAACATCCGGAATTGCCAGTTTAGCCTAGAACATCACTTTTATAAATTTAACTGTTAAGCTAAGTTGGGGATAATACTGGAATTAAAGGGAAATAATAAGAGGTCTATTTTGAGAAATTAGAAGACTATAAAATAACATTTATAAAATTTACTATTTCAAACTAAGCAGGATCTATAAATTTCTGCTCTTCTGAATATGTTTAAACCTTGTTATTATCATTGGATTTCATCTTGGAGTTGACGGGATTGTCATAATTGTGGAAATTTTACATTGAACTGGTTTTATGTGGATTCTACGGAAGGAGGATTTTAAAGGGATTATGAATGATTGGTTTTCTGTTTTCGAATTGGTTTTCCTCTATGTACTTGGAGAGATGGATTGTGATGCCTTATGTATCTAGGGATGTTGTTGCCTCTGTGTATTTCGGGGATGCCTCGTGTAGCTCGGGATGATATGATTGAGGTTGAGATGAGTTGTGCTTACGGGTTTTCTCTGTTGGTTTTGGCTCTTAAAGTCTAGTAGGCATAGCTCGATATGGATCCATGTTAGGAGCTAGATAGTGGGAAGGATTGTTCTTTGCTAGTCGTAACACTTTGTTCACGCACGCATTTCCATTGTGTATCTCAATGAGGCCTTCTCTGTATCTGGTTGGCTGCGGCTATGATAGGATAGTACATGCCAACCCATTACTGTATCTGGATGGGTTCTCTCGCAATAAGTCGATGACCGTGTAGCTCGGCTTCGCTCATAAGCCGGGAGGTGGCATAGTGAGCATGGTCTTACACTAGTTAAAGGCAGTCTTATTTCATGAGTCCTACGGCGACTTATGAACTGTTGTTTTGATGATACAGATATGTTCGTTATACTGGATTATTCTTGTTATATCACACTGATCGATGGTTTACTGTTGAATTACTCGAATTATTCGGAACTAAGGTGTTATCGCTACTGTTGCATGATTTACAACTGTATCATATTTTAGAACTGATAAACTGTATTTGAGCATGCAAGTGCTGCTTACTGGGATATTCGTATCTCATTACGTTTTGTTTTGTTTTGTTTTCAGTTTCTGGTAAGGACGGCAATCAGCGGGTATATGCTTGGGTCATGTGAGTTAGCCTTGGTTATGGTATTTAATATTTGAGCTTGGGTTATAGTGCACTCTGATTTTATAGTTATTGTTTAATTCATGTTTTTCCTTCACTCTGATTTGCTATCCTGGGTTATATAATAACCTTTGGAGATAAGTTATGGTTTTATCTACGTAATTTGGATCCGGGGCGTTACATATGTGGAGACCGCCAAAAATCCTTCTTGGAATTGCTTAACCACTTCGTCCTTGACCTTCAGGGTCCATTCAAGTTTCAATCTTCTCAGCTTCTGCTTAATTGGCTTGACCCCTGGTAAAATTGGTAACTTGTGCACCACCATGTCAGTGTCCAACCCCGGCATGTCCCGATACGACCATGCAAATGCATCTTTGTAGTCAGCCAAAAACCGTGACATTTCATTACGTTGCACCTCAGATAGGCATGCCCCAATCTTCACTATTTTTGGGTCATCTTTGGTCCCAAGATTTATTGAGATGGTCTCCTCAATATTAGGTTGGATCCCCTTTTCATGACGTTCCAATTGATATTCAATTTCCTTTGGAAGGTCTTCTTCTTCGATCCCCATGAGGTCAAAGTCGAGCTCAAGGTCGAAGTCATATTCAACCAGGTCTAATTCCATTTGTTTATATGGTTCATAAGTGGTTTGGACTTTTTTGAAAGAATTAAATTTTCTAGAAAAAATAGAAAAATCTTTTTGGGTTTTTTGTGAGCCTTCTAAAAAAACTTTCCCTGAAGACCAAGGCTCATTAGGACCTTCAGGGAAATGGCATTCCACTAATGGATTTTTTTTTTGAAGCCGTGTCTGTTTGCCAAACAAACGCCGCTTCAAAGGTAAGGGGAGTTTCCTCCCAATTATTCAAAACACATTTTTCAGGAGCAGGGGAAATGGTGCAAGCCTGCTCCTCAAGCTCTAAATCCGATGCCATCATCATCGGATGAGTTGTACTGCCCTTTTCTGCCACGGGCCTCAATCCAGATATAACCTCATCTGGAATTTTTACTGCT
The DNA here is from genome assembly GCA_947561395.2 of Buxus sempervirens. Lineage (NCBI taxonomy): Eukaryota > Viridiplantae > Streptophyta > Magnoliopsida > Buxales > Buxaceae > Buxus > Buxus sempervirens. The sequence goes on along the minus strand of OX387188.1, from coordinate 19,148,480 downwards.
GCCCAATCGATGAACGGCAAGTCCTTATCTTCTCCAGTCCTCTCGCCTTCAGTCATGGCGAAGAAAGCCCCGACATCTTCGGAGAATTCTATCAGCTGTTCTGGCTGTGGCCCAGGCCCGCCTACTGTTTCAAGTGTAGAAAGTGGGCTATAGGGTTGCAAGGTTGGAAATGATGGCTTTTGGAAGGGATTGACATTTCGGTACGGAGGCTTGGACTGATCCATGGGAGGAGATAGTTGGATCGTATATGAGGGTTTAGGAAAATTTTCCCTTAAATGAGGGAACTTTTCTCTATTTTTATTCTCTCCTTCTTCCTACTTCATCCTTCTCCATCCTCTGCGTTTAAATCCGAACCCTACTTTAGGGACCAGCTTCTTTGCCCTTATCGGCTCCAATCTTCCTTGCAAATTTATCCCCAGACCTTTCCCTGAGTGGAAGTGATATTTTTCCATCACTTTCTTCACCATCTTCTCTGCCGTAGTCATCTTCTCCTTTTTCTCATACCCCCAGGTATGAAATTGACCGTTTCAAACTGAAACGAGTGGAACACAATTTTGTCAATAGTCAAATCCACATTGATGAAGGGTACGTCAAGTGACATTATGGGAGGTACCAAATTCTCAGTTAGGACAGTTATCACCCGTTGTCCTCTTATATACTTCACCTTTTGGTTAAGAGTGGATGGTATTGCCCTAGCCGAGTATATCCACGGCCTCCCTAGGATTAGATTGAAGGTTGCTGGAATATCCATCACTTCAAATGTGATGTTAAAGATATTCAGTCCAATGGTGACCGGCAGTTCAATCTCCCCTAGGGAGTGTGTCTTAGAGCTATCGAAAGCCCTCACAATCCTCCCATTCTGTTTGATCTTGGATTGATCTAAACCAAGTTTGGCAAAAGTGATTAATGGACAGACATTTAAAGCTGACCCATTGTCGATTAAAACCCGTGCCACCATACTGCCCTTACAAAGCACAGTGATATGCAAAGGGTTAACATGGTAGCACCCACCGGGGCTTATTTCACTTTCTGAAAAGCTTATCACATTGTGTGATAAGATTTGACCAACAATTTTGCCTAGTTGGTCTGGATCGATGGCTTTAGACACGTGTGCACTCTGAAGCACCCTTAGTAATGCGTCTCTGTGCTTTTCTGAATTCACTTTTCTTTAATATTTTGATGAGGTTTGCTGCCTCATTTTCTGCTTCCTGGGGGGGGGGGGTGTCCTCCCCTATTTTTGTTTTTCCTTTTATTTTTTTCTTCTCTTCTGTTTCTTTTCTTTCCTTCTCCACCTCTGGTTCCTTTTTTTTTTCTTCTCCTTCTAAACATCTCCCTAACCTCGTCATGAGGCTCACCTCTTTCTGGTTCTGGTTCTTGATCACCCTTCGTTGTAATTCCATGGTACAGCCGACTCATAATAGGCAAGTTTAGGGACATGGATCACAAGCGGTTGGCGTTTGGATTGGGATGTAGGAGTTGGTTTTTGAACATTACAGATAGGTGGAACATTTACCACCAAAGGTAGAAGCTGCTTGGGAGTCGTTGGAACAGAAGAAGTAATGGATGCAGTAGTGGGGTCACATTGGATGACCAAGGGAGTTTTTTATGGCTGGGATGGAGAAAAGTGGGTGAATTGTAGTTAAAGACCAAAGGAGGCCTTGCAATATTTATCTGAGCCATGAAGGAGGAGACTCGATTCAGAGAGGAGCTAATGTCCTCAGCAGCACAGTCATTCTTCTTGGAGATGACATTGATTTCATCCTCCTTTTTCACTTGGAAGAAATGGGCCTTAACCGAGGTCCCCACGGGAGCTATCAATTGAGATGGATCAAAGGCCCTTCTCATGGAGGAGATGGCTGTGATTGAGTTGGACGGGCCTGCCCCATTGTGATAAGGCAGGGGGTTCTGTCCAATATCACCTTCCGACTGGGTAGGCACAGCAATATTGAAGAAAAGGGCTTTTTGGTCCAACAGGTCCTGAACCGCATGCTTAAGAATCCAACAATTGTCTGTAGAGTGCCCAAGTGTACTCATGTGAAAGTCACAAATGACTGATGGATCAAAATTCCTCCCCTTCAAGGCATTCGGGTTGAGCTCCTTCAAGGTTACATACTCCCCTTTCAGCAGGGTTGGTAACAGTTGGGAAGAGACACGGGAAGGAGGGTAAAAACTCTGCTCCTCCTTGCTACCATCCAGGCATCCTTCTCTTCCTTAGTGAAGGCCCTCTTTGGGTTTGCAGGCATGAAGGGGGAGAAATTAACATTGAGCGGGGTCTGATATGACTGCTGGGCTTGCTGGGGTGCAGAAATATTGACATGGAGTGGCTTCTTGGGAGGAGGGGCCTGTACCAGGTTTATTTCTCCTTCTTTTCTCGCTCCATTCTTCTTAAACCCATTCCCTTTCTTCTATGCCAGGGAAGTGGAGGAATCCAATTGTCCGGCCAAAGTAGAGTAATCAATGAGTTTTCCTAACCTGACCCCTTCCTCGATCCGGTCAGCCACTTGTACCAAAGCTGCAAAATTGGTGGTAATCTGACCCACCAGGTGATTGTAGAAGGGCTGCCCCAGTGTACTTACAAACGTTGAGATCATCTCAGGCTCCAACATAGGCGGCCTGAATTGGGAGGCAGCCTCTCTCCACCTCTTGGCATATTGCCGTACAGATTCCTCTTTACCCTTGCTCATCCTCATCATGTCGTACCGGTCTGGTACGATCTCCGAGTTGAACTTATATTGGTCGAGAAAAATGTCGGCCAAGTCCTTCCATCTTCTGATCCTTCCATGGTCCACAGTGGCAAACCACCTCAGAGCCGATCCTGTCAAACTCCTATGGAAGAGTTGGATCAGAATGTCGTCATCCCGGCCAAACTGGCACAAAGCCCCACAGTATAACTTCAGGTGACTCATTGGGCAGCCCGTGCCGCCATATTTATCATAGTCTAGGCATTTGAATTTTGCTGGTAGGCACACATCTGGGTATATGCATAGATCATTGAAGGTGGTACCTCCATAACTGTTCCCCCCCTTCACCTCTTTGAGTTCTTCTTGGATCCGCTCTATCTTATGTAGAAGTTTCCTTTCCATCTCCTCCCTGGCTCTTTTCTTTTCCATCTCTTTCTCAAATTCCACGGTATTTTCCCTGATCAGAATAGGTTCAGGGACTGGTTTAGAAATAGGTTTAGGTATGGGTTGAGCTGGAGGTGGAACGTAGGTTTGAGGTGGCGGTGCTTGATGGGAAGTAGAGGCTTGGTTTTGAGCTTGGGCCTGTTGGGCCTGAGCCGCCAGTAAATCTTCTAGCATTTTGGCCAGCTCGACCACTTGCTCTTGTAGTTGAGAAAAATCCTGAATAGGGACAGTGGCTTCGTTCTCTTCCGGATTCATGGTGCGGGCTTTTGATCTGGTTACGGGAGCAATGGTTGCAATTATGTGTACCTGGAGGAGGAAAAACAAAGAAACATGTCAGCTCCAATTTAATCCTAGTCACACACCCATAATTGTAGATACATGAAGTAGGTGAACACGAGTTTTGATTTTTTTTTTGTATGTATTTTATGTTTTTTTTTGTTTTCTAGCATTGTTGGAATATTTTAGGGCTTCCAAGTGTCCAACAAAATTTCAATTGAATGGTATGAAAAAGACCAACCAAAGGTTTTTTTGGAATATTCTAGGGCTTCCAAGGTCCCATAAATTTTTGAGTTGATTGGTACGAAAAAGACCAACCAAAGGTTTTATGGAATATTCTAGGGCTTCCAAAGGTCCCACAAAGTTTTGAGTTGATTGGTACGAGAAAGGCCGACCAAAGGTTTTATGGAATATTCTAGGGCTTCCAAGTGTCCCAAAAAAATTCAATTTATTGGTACGAAAAAGACCAACCAAAGGTTTTTTTTTTTTGGAATATTCTAGGGCTTCCAAGGGTCCCACAAAAATTCAATTGATTGGTACGAAAAAGACTAACCAAAGGTTTTATAGAATATTCTAGGGCTTCCAAAGGTCCTACAAAGTTTTGAGTTGATTGGTACAAAAAAGACCAACCAAAGGTTAAATGGAATATTCTAGGGCTTCCAAGTGTCCCACAAAGGTTTGAGTTGATTGGTACGAAAAAGGCCAACCAAAGGTTTTATGGAATATTATAGGGCTTCCAAGTGTCCCACAAAAATTCAATTGATTGGTACGCAAAACACCAACCAAAGGATTTTTTTTTTTTTTGGAATATTCTAGGGCTTCCAAGGTCCCACAAAATTTTGAGTTGATTGGTACGAAAAAGACCAACCAAAGGTTTTATGGAATATTCTAGAGCTTTCAAAGGTCCCACAAAGTTTTAAGTTGATTGGTACGAAAAAGACCAACCAAAGGTTTTATGGAATATTCTAGGGCTTCCAAGTGTCCCACAAAGGTTTGAGTTGATTGGTACGAAAAAGACCAACCAAAGGTTTTATGGAATATTCTAGGGCTTCTAAGTGTCCCACAAAAATTCAATTGATTGATACGAAAAATACCAACCAAAGGTTTTTTGGAATATTCTAGGGCTTCCAAGCGTCCCACAAAAATATAATTGATTGGTATGCAAAAGTCCAACCAAGGGTTTTTTTTTTTTTTTTTTTGGAATATTCTAGGGCTTCCAAGGTCCCACAAATTTTTGAGTTGATTGGTACGAAAAAGACCAACCAAAGGTTTTATGGAATATTCTAGGGCTTTTAAAGGTCCCATAAAGTTTTGAGTTGATTGGTACGAAAAAGACCAACCAAAGGTTTTTTTTTGGAATATTCTAGGGCTTCCAAGTGTCCCACAAAGTTTTGATTTGATTGGTGAAAGGACCAGTCAAAGGTTTTTTTTTTATTTGCTGAATTTCCTCAGTTTTCAAGTTCAAAAGTTTGATTGAAACATGTTTGAGGTGAATTGGTATCAAGAAATATGATACCTTGGCCCCTTTAAGGTATCTTGAGGGAAAGGGTAGATTTGAGTTCCAATATTAAGTTAAATCCTTAGTTAAATTTTTTTGAACACTTGAATTATCTTTTCATACTCTCCTTGGGGTGCCCATAGATTATTCACAATGTTTTAAGCATTTTATTCTCAAAAAAGATGAGGATGAAAAATCAATTTGCAAGTTTCTGGGCTGTATCCGACATATCAGGTCTGCTAAAGTCAAGATTTATTGTATCCGATGTAACTAATCGGATACATACATAAACTTTTGTTACCGATGATATCTGTTGGATAAGAAGAAAGTGTGGCTTAACCGACCTGAGTTGTCGGTTAATGCCAAAATAACCCTTTTTGACTCATTTTTTTTCTTCAGATTTGTTCCCATAATCTTATTTTTATTCCCACTTAATGTTCACCTTGACTTGGCCTCTAATTGGACTTTGACACCATACTTGCAAAAATGCACAAATTCATGAGGGTACATGTACCCTCCAAAGTTAGACACCAATTCATGGATCTTGTCTTTTTGGTTGCCTCCTACATGGACTATGGGTAGGATGATTTCTAAGTAGAGTTAAGGACTCTTCCTATAGGTTACACCAACATTAGGCTACAAACACTTTTGGGAAAAATTTCATCCCAAGCATATGGACACCATGGCTTTTAATTTACATGACATTAAAGAAACATGGTTTTACCTTGCCACCTTGTGTTACCTTCAATATGGTATTCATATTATACCTTGGCTTGTGAAACATGCAAACGGCCTTCCCTCAATTACACCCAATTCCCCAAACGTAATTGTTTACTTTAGCTGAAAACGTGTTTCTCCACCTTCAAGCGTATGGTTTTTGGGTTTTGGTTTATTGGCAACTTAGAACTCAAGTATAGTGATGCTCGGAATCGAATCACAGATCCCATTGTCATCACATCATTAACTCAAATTCTAAGGTAAATGTTTTCACTTTCGCTTTCTGAAGTATCGACCTCGTTGCGCCAAGCTACACACATTCGGGTTCAACTTCCTATATGTAATGGGTAGGCTATGCAAAAAGTTTAAAGTGCTCAAGTGCATTTGAAATTTAAGGTGACATTAACAACGTCCTAGCCACTTGCCACTCTTTTTCGCAGCCATGCATACATTTTTAAGCTTAAACCAAGGTATAATACAAATATCTCATTGAAAATATGCACAAAGGAACAAGGCAAATAACCTAACCTAAGCATGCTCATACATCCATACAAAAACTTCAAACTAGCATATGTACATGTTATCCTATTATACAAAGAAATCACCCATCATGCTTGAACATGCTGAAATATTCAGAACACCCATCAAATATCCAGATTTGATATTCATCACATTCTTGATTAAAACATGGCCTTAAAACTCTGAAATGAACATGTTATCATGCACAATTGGTATCAAAACATGTGCACCTTAAAAATCTGCATTGAACATGCTATCCTAATCTGAATTCACCTTTAAAAATCCGGTTTGCACATGTTCATCAACTCAGGGCATTCAAAATCTGAATTAAAATAACATGATTTGGTAATGTAAAAATCCTAAGCATGGTGCTAAACATATACCCATTTTCATACCATGTTCTCGAAATGCCTCATCATATGAACTAGATTTATCATGCAAAGTTGGTACCCAAAACATGTACACATTAGAAATCTGAATTGAACATGTCATCCTAATCTGAATTCATCCTTAAAAATCTGGATTGCACATGTTCATCAATTCAGGGCATTCAAAATCTGAATTGCAATAGCATGATTTGGTAATGCCAAAAAAAATTCTAAACATGGTACCAAACATCCCTAAGCATATACACATTTTCATACCATGTTCTCAAAATGCCTCATCATATAAATCAAATTTAAAACACTTCCAATATGCCCTATACAAATAAACAAAACAGCAAGCACACAAAAATGAAGAAAAACACGAGCAACACTTAAATCATGGCTTAAATCCACAAGTCCCCAGCAGAGTCGCTAGTTGGGTGTGGACATTCGAAAATCTTATGCCCCGGTTGTCGGCATCTGAAACAAGCTCCTGGAGACGCATAACATGGACCTGGCAAATGAAATTGATCACATTCACTACAATTTCCATTAATCTTCCTGTCTTCACTTCCTTGCTGATCATTCCAATCACTGCGCTGGCTTTTCTTTCCACTTATATGCTTCCTCATCTCATAACCTGACCTCGGAAAGTTTTCTATTCCAATTGGATGGGGTTTCACCAAATCTAATTTGTTCCTCGAATTTATATCCCTCTCTGCTCTAGTAGCCTTTCACACTATATCATTGTACTCCGTGCAGACAAAGACCGTCAACATACTCCTAATTTCCGACCTCAGTCCTTTCTCAAAATGCTGAGTCTTCCTCCCTTCATCTTGCACCATGTGAGGTGCAAACCTTGACAACTCAACAAACCGTGCCGCATATTGAGCCACAGTTTGCTTTCCCTGAGATATATCCATGAACTCTCGCTCTTTCTGTAAGCGAATCTCATCAGAGAAAAACTGCTCATAGAATTTGTCAACAAAACTATCCCATGACATGCGGACTGCTTGGGGATCCTGCCTCTTCACAGCTTTCCACCAATGAGCTGCCTCCCCCTCAAATAGAAATGAAGCTAGTCTCACCCTCCTGTCATTTGGGCAACCCATAGCCTCGAATATCCATTCAACCCTCATAAGCCATCTTTTGGCTTCCATCGGATCTGTCAATCCACTAAAGATCGGAGGATCCATCTTACGGAACTGCTCCAAGTCCCACCCCGTCTGAATCTCACCAGCGTGTCTAGGTGCATCTCTGTGCCCATTACCTCCGTTACCATTCCCATTCTGACTTAACCTTTCTTCCCTCTCCTTGGCGAGAAGCTCAGCCAAGGTGCCTACCATGGCCTAAACATCTCCTCCAGGTGGTGGCGGTGGTGCATCACACTGCTGCTCTCCAGCATCAACTCCCGCCTCGGTAATATCTGCTCGTGCACTTCTCCCTCTACCGGCCATCTACAAAATACAAATTACATTTGTTAGGATCAAATATTTCTAGGGGTTCTATCTAAAGTACTCACAATCCCATCCCCCTATGGCTGGCTACCTAAGGTTAGGATCTATTTCTCTGATACCATCTGTAACGCCCCGAAACCGGATCTATGCCAAACAAACACCAAACCTGAATTCGAAGTGATAGTGGCCCAAAGCTACTAATTACCAGACATTTAAATTCAACTAATTCCATTAATTATCAGAGTGCAGAGAATTAAAACATTAATTTCATCAATATGCGTGGCTAAATATAACCATCAAAATAATATATCAATATAAATTCATAAATCTGGTAAATGGGTTTACTAACACACTTTCTCTCATTTTCAATTAAATCATAGGATATCCATCAAGGTACATCTATATCAATCTCTAAAAGAAAGATCTAAACGAAATAAGAAAGATCCTCAGCTCAGCAATATGCAACTCCCCCTCGTGTCAACCCTAAGGATGCTCTCATGTGAAACAGCTGAAAAATAAGATAATGAAGTAGGGTGAGATACGAATATCTCAGTAGGTAACACATGCATGCTAGAAACAGTTTATATATAAAGTAATCATTCATGCATGACAAAACAATCGGGTAGTCATGGTCGATAATAAGAATGAGTAATCACCATACGAAACCAACATTTATTCAGTGCTTGAAATAAAGAGAGTTTATTATGTAAACTTCCTTTCAATTAGCAGGGCAATGTAATATAAACCACATCAAAAAGGGTTTCCATAAAATAATTCTATATTTTATTTAGGGCTCATTTATATTCTAATTTAGAGTCATTCAAATCCAGTCACAGTTAAACCGTTTAATTAAAATATTCTTATTTAAATGTAAATCATGTCATTCATAATTAATAGTGAACCTCACAATCTGATATCAACATTCTCTCATGCAGGATACAATCACGTAGTAATCACATCCACCCTACATGAGGTCTCTCCCGCAGGAGTCATCACATCTCACTCGCAGGTGGTTACATCTCACCCGCAGGTGGTAATCACATATATCTCCCCCACAAGAGGTCTCATCTCACCCGTATATGGTCACATATCTCCCCTGTGGGATGCAATCTAAATCGGATTACATCTTCCCCAACAGGAGTTCTCATCTCACCCGCAGGTGGTCACATATCTCCCATGTGGGATGCAATCCAAACCGGATTACATCTCCCTCAACAGGAGGTCTCATCTCTCCAGCAGGAGGTATCAAATCTCATCCGCAGATGGTACAAATCTCTTATAACCATCATGGCATCCAATCCACAGTCCAAATTATATTTTGAGTATTCATAACAACTTGAACCCAATCAGTTTATAATTCAAACCTTATTCAACAATTAGTTCATTAGTCTATAGTCACAATAACTGGGTCTAATTATGGGATAATTAAAGTATCAGATGACTCGAGTGATTAGAGGTAGTGATGGGATCAATTGAAGTATCTTTGAGGTTATGTAAAGTTATAAAGTAATTTAGAGGTGAAGTTTAGAGGTAATAAGATATTTGCTATTTACTTACGTTTAGGGACAATATGGTTCTTGCTATTTATCGAAGGTAGTTCAACTGGGTTGAGTTTCTGATATAAAGTCTCTATTTGTATAAATCTTGTTACTGATATATAATTTAATGTCTCTTAATTACTTACTCTAATTAATAGAGATTATCTGCATTAAACTTAGAATTTCTTATTTAAGATCAAGTTAGGCAACTAGTTACCTAAAATAATTCCCTATTTATTTCTCTGCCAAAACAGGGTATTTGATAATTTATTTTGGTATTAAAACTTCTTAATTATTGATTATAATTGATTAAAAACAGCTTAGAATTGAATCAGGGATTTAATATACGAAAAATTGCATTTTCTGATTAGAGCGCTCAGGATCGCCTAGGCGGTCTAGGGTCAGCGGTAGTTCAAAATCGATCACCGATAACTAATCAGTTAGGTCTCAACAGCGGTCAAAGTTTTTCAACGAGCGCCTGGGAGCACCGCAGATCGCTGAGCACAGTGAGCTCTGGGATCTCCCAAAAACGTCCAAAAAGTGTTCCAAAATCCAATTTTTCCAAATCAAAGTGATTCTAGAATACATATAAGGTGATTAACAAACTAAAGATATATAGATACCTCATGAAAACATGCGAACAATTCGATCAATCTCAAGAACACGAAACGAACGTAAAAACTTGTGGTACCTACCTCTTATCGTGAATTTTCCTCTTCCTTATCTAAACAGCAATACCCACACCTCTTCACGGTTGCAGGACAGACCTTAGAACAAGGAGAAACTTGGTTCTCCCTCCCTCCTTCTTCTTCTTCTTCTTCTCTTCTTCTTCCTTGGTTGCTCTCGGTCGTGGGTTCTTTCTTGCAGGTGATGAATACAAAGCAATATACGAATAGGTATGACGACCGTATGTGCTAGGGTTAATACTATACCTATTTATATACATACGATCCCACGAAACACACACACATTAAACACCACACACTCGCCCAATTAAAATACATTAGCTTTAAAATATTAATCTTATCGCGATAACTCGCGATCAAACGCTCCAATCTGCGCCAAACTCCTGATCTCCACTAATAACAATATCCTCTACAATAATAAATTATTTCCATCCGTAATAATCCTCAAGAATATTAATTATTATTTTATTTTAATATTTGGGAAAATTCAGGGTCTTACAAGGTTCTCCGTACAAAGGTGATTCCACTTATCAAAGTATTATGGCAAAATCATTCGATGGAAGAAGCAACTTGGGAGTTAGAATCTGAAATGAAGAAATATCCATATTTATTTGAGGAACCAAAAGGTAAATTTCAACGACGAAATTTTTATTAGGAGAGGAGAATATACAATCCTAGATTTTATTAATAAATAAATGAGATAAAATAACTATATTAATTCTTAATATTAATATTGCAGAGAATGAGGAATTGGTTCAACCCGGAGAGTTGCAGGGTGACCTGAAGAACTTGGAGAATTAATTTAATGTAAGTTTATAATTTAATATTGAGATAGAACTTAATATTATTATTATTATATTGTTGTTTATCTAATTAAATATTGAAAAGAAAAAAGGAAAGAGGAGAAAAGATTTTAAGTTGGCCAAATCCTTCATAGGGAAGGAGTGGTCCGCTAAACTTATTTGAATAGAATTATAGCTTTTGAATTAGAATGGACACTATATAAGGGAAGTAAGTACTAGGTTAAAACCTTTGGATCAAATCCTTAAGAGAGGAATTAGAAAGTTGCACATACGTTGAAAGGAGATAGAAGAAAGTTGCTGCCCACTTCTCCATACGTGTTCTTCAAAAGTGTTGATTTTTGTTTCTCTTGGTTGCTCAAATCAAGGAGGAGTGATTTCGTGGGAGTTTAAGGTAAGTAAACTAGATCATAACCAATGCTTTATAACCTATGCGTATAGTTCTAAGTTTGTGAGAAGTTCTGAAAAAATTATTTTGATTTGGTTTGATGAGAAGGAACTTGCTGTGTTTGTTCGAATCTGTTAGAGAGTGATTTCTGGAGTCATTTGGGGAGGATTCAATCTCAAAAGAGAAGTAAGTAGTCCCTTAGAACTTGCATAAACGAATATGTGTTGGTTTATCGATGAACACGTTTAAATAAGAGATTTTCGGTTGTTTGTGAATGATTTGTTATGGAAGCTTGTTGTTTGATGTATTTGATCATCTAGAATAGTTTAGAGTACTTTGAAGATAAAAACCCAAGATTTGGAAGTGATTTGAGATGTTAAAAGTTCGGGAAAAGCAAGTCTGAAATTGGAAAAATCGCAAATTCCGAAAATGTAAGAAATATAGCGAACGCCTGCAATGACGCTCGAGCGTCACCCTAGGCGCCAGTTGTAAAGAGCGGATGCTCGAGCCTGTGTTTTTTTCTTAGTTCTGAAACTCGAGAGTTGACAAATTTCGATAAACCGAACACTCGAGTCGTTGCTCGAGCGCCCCCTTGAGCGACCAACCCTCTAAGAACCTTTCAAAACTTGATTTTAATGGATGCCCGCAAGAGCGTTCAATGGTGCTCGAGAACCCTCTAAGAACCTTTCAAAACTTGATTTTAATGGATGCCCGCAAGAGCGTTCAATGCCGCTCGAGCACCCAACACCACTCAAGCACCCCTGACAGTATTTTCTAATATTTTGAAATCAGCATAGTTTTTCAATATAAAATTGTTTTTATTGATTTCCAACTTATGTATCAATAAGATTAGAATGTTTAGAGATTGTTTGCATTGGCCATTAATTAAATCGAATTTTTATAAAGATTTTGGCTACGTTTTACTGAAATAGCTTTTATCCAAGTTTACCATTCCAAACTCTTTTCTTTTAAATGAAATTTGATTTTAAGAGTTCCTACACTTGTATCTGGGCTATTTAAACATGTTTTGAGCATTGAATGATTTAATTTACACTCATATCATATTTGCCTATTGAAACCATGATTTTCGACATGTATTTATCTCCATGTATGTGGGTTTATGATCACGTATGTGACTTGGCGTATGCCTATATTATTTATTTCATGTATGTGGATTTTGTGACGTATGACTACTACTTGGTTTTGGTTTGCCACTGTTGAGTGGGCTTAACTCCTACATGGATCCATGGAGTAGCTAGTAAGTGGAATGTTATTAGAGTTCGGATTCTAGGTCATAGACATTCCACCATCATGAGGATGGTACCGCTCTTGTATTCCACCATTATGAGGATGGTACCGTTCCTATATTGGTCGGTTGCTACGTTACCCACTCCTGGATTGGTTGGGGCCGTACATGCTAATTCACTCCGGTATTGGTTGAGTTCTTCCGTTCGGTGTTGAATAACCTGACCGGTAGCGGCTGGTCCACCTGTAAATCGGTTAGGTTGCATATTGACATAGTTTGTCATTTCTCTATATTATATTTCATGAGTCCTGCAAGACTTATTGTGAATAATTGTTTTTTTGAGATTTGAATTGCTGGATTAATCTGATTATTCGTTTGCATATTTAGAACTACATAAATGTTTGTTTTCTACATGGCTATTTGCTAAGATTTTATTATCTTACATCGTTTTATCGGATTTGTTTTCAGAATATCCTGATGTGGACATTGTGGAACCTGATTCGCAAGGAGATTATTCTGATTACAAAGAAGAAGACTACTTCACTGTATTGGATTAGGGAACAATATTATTTTATGCTTCAGTTGATTAGGAAGTTTATAGTAGTTGATCATGGGTTATTTGAGAGTACTGTAGCTAAACCCATACCGGACATTTTTATTTGATGGTTACTATTGATTGGTGGAATTGTTGGATACTTTGATTTATGTAATCCACGCTTTTGTTTAGATTCCATATTTTTCTTCCGCACTCTGATTATGAATAAAGTTCTATTTTAATTATTGTCTGGTTTTGTATGTTTTTGGGCCATTGTTATTTTAACACTCCGGGTTTGGATACGAGGTCTGGATCCGGGGCGTTACAACTCCACTAGAGATGACACAACCCGATTTGATTACTTGGACCATATGGGCATGACCATGTGGTACATGCGTTACATGCACCATCTATTTTTGTGTATATTACTTGCATGGAGTGATACACATAAGGGAGATTGTTCACATTATCCACTCTAATTGTTTCTGCTGCATGCATTGCATAGCCCTAGATGGGTTACTATAGTAGCCACCCCTCAGTCTGTATAAAGTAGACATTGGAGTATTATCCTTGTGCGCCTGGGGCACTACCTGGGAAAGTGAAGATGAACCTCTCACCTGGATAGTATTTGTCTAGTGCATTCTCGTCAAGTAGGAAAAGGAGAGGATGAACCAACAAACCCTCAACTAGAAACCAGCATGTACGTGCTAATGTATATAGAAGGAAGAAACACGCTTCTCGATGAATGCTAGGTTAAATAACCAAATTTAAAATGGGATAAAACTAAAGAGTTCATGAAGGGTAACAACAACCCGATCCTCTATTTGCATTTGAGTTAGCACTTAGAAGATGGGCCCCCAGAGGCCCATACTTAGGCAACTTACTCACATGATTAAGGGGACCACTCAAGCCCACATTCATTGGGGTCCTTGAGAGACTGTCAGGTCAAGCCCGCTGGGTCCACAAAGAGGCCCACGTAAGCAATCAAATCCCATGGCCTAGATCGCGTGCCGAAGACCATAAGGCCCATATTTATCCAAGCCAGGCAGCTTAGGATAGGGTTGTTTTCTATTTTGCCCAAGAAGGCTTAATTGTATTTGTTAGGCCCATTCAAGTCCACTTGTATTTTTCGTTCCCACTTTTGTAATCTCAATCGTAATCCATAGCCTTATGCTAGCCACTTTACAAGCTCTCAGATTGTAATCATATTCTTGCAAATCACATAGCCAAGCGGCTTCCAGCAAAGAAGCCAAGGAATTGATCGCTTACTTGCGCATTCCTATACATGGGATGTATAGGTGTCACGCCATGATTGATGCATCCCTTAGGATTTGCACATACAAAAAAAAAACACTTTTAAGAAATTTATTCCCTTTAAACCATTGATTTCCCATGTAGGATTCTCAAATTCCCACAGAGTAAATTTCAGAAGAAAATCAATTCCGAGGAAATTAATTTCTCAAGAAACAGAATTCGTCTAGGAAAACAAAAAAGAAATCCCTAGAAACTTAAGAACCCTAATTACTTCCAAGAAGTGGCAGGTAGTGCTTTTATGCTTGGGCTAGGTAGCTCCTGAGTCTCATACACCACGCTTGCTCATATACAGGGCAAAGGCCTTAACTTTGGACTAAGCAGTCCTCACACTCTTGACTTTCCCCATCAAGGGCATGTATCCCAAACTACATAAGGGACCTCTGTAGACCCTGATTACCCCCATACAGAGCAGTTGTTTAGATTTTGAGCCAAGCAGCATGAAAGGCTTAAAATCCGTACTACGCCCATGCAGAGGATAGAAATAATGCGAACACATATTCAAGCGTAGCCATCACCTCCTCCGCAGCCTATTCCATAGCCGACTCCACCACCACCTCCACAAATTCCACAAGAACTAGTTTTAACGCCCCCGATCTGGGTTACCTAGCGAAACCGTAACTTGCACCCGAGGTGTTAGTTAAATAATCCACAGGATCTATATCAGAGTGTAAGAAGACATGAAATCGTATTTATTAACATCAATTCAACAATATCAGAGTATACTATTAAACCCAATCACCAATTCCACAAATGAAATGAATCAATTACAATCTGAAGGATTACTCACAATATCAAAAGTATCAACAAGTCTAAAGAATCACACTAAAATCACTTGACAAAGTAATCCTCTTCCCTATGCTCAAGGAAGTCAGCAACTGGATCAACCCGCTCAGTATCGTCCTCACCAAGATCTGAAAACAAAACAAAACGTGATAAGATACGAATATCTCAGCAAGTAGTACATGCATGTAACAAAACATTTATAACAATTCTAAGATATGATTCAATGGTAAAACATGCATCCGTAACGATAACCAACAATTATGAGTAATCCAATTACAACCATGTAGCATGAATAAGGAAAATACCTTAACCATCATATAACAGAAAATCCATAGCGTGCAATCAACAAAAATAAGTCCTAGGTGGACTCATGAAATAGGACTGCCTTTAACTAGGGAATGCCAATGTCCACTATGCCACTTATCGGCTTATGTGCAAAGTCGAGTACACGATCATCGTCTTATTGCGGGAGAACCCACCTAGTACACTGATGGGTTGGCATGTACTAATCCAATCATAGTCTAAGTACACGATAAAATGAGGGACAGCCGCAGCCCTCCGAGTACACGATAAGGCCTCACTGAGTACACAGTGGAAACGCGTGCGTGAACAAAGTATTACGACTAGCAAAGAACAATCTATTCCACTGACAAGCTCTTAACATGACAAATGTGGATCCATACCGAGCTATGCCATCTAGACTCAAGCCAAAGCCAAAACGGAAATCTCGGTAATCTCAACTCGTTCCAATCTCATACATGTCATCCCGAGTACACAGGCATCTCTGAGTACACAGAGGAAACAACATCCCAAGTACATAGGCATCCCCGAGTACACGAAGGTAAGATATCCATCAACTCATCGAAAACGATAAAACCCCACTCCAAGTACATGGAGAGATCCGAATAATCACCTTAAACCAAAATAGTTTATTTAAAAGTCTTTTTCAATAATATTGTATAAAACTCCTTTTTATAGTTCAAAATTTAGCAAAAGTGTCAATCTCGGCTAAACTGGCTACTTCGACTACAAAATATTAGAATTAAATCTTATTATTAAATCCAGATTTGTCTTACTCATTTTAAGCTCAAACTGTAACTTTTCTTATAGCAATTATACTTAATCCCCTCTCATTTAATATAAGTTCTCAATACCTTCCTTTAGCCTTTCCAACTCATTTAAATGCAAACCATCTATTTCCATTCCTTAGTTAACTTAATTATTGTAACTTTTCTCTAATATTTCTCCAAACAATCTCAGATAAGATCTGAACCTAAAAAGAGACATTTACATAAGCTTTACTTTGGAATCCCAATGTACTAAAAACACTTATATCATATATAAAAATATTCACCAATTTTCAAAAGGTTAACCACCTCATTTACACTACTATTCCAGCATCTCATTATTCACTTCAATTCCCTAAATAAGTCTCTAATTAATCACAGATGTAACCTGCACCTTAACTGAAATTCCTATAATTCATGCTGGCACAATTTCATTACTCTAAAACTTAATCCTTACCTAATACAAGTCCCAAATTCTCTTAAATTAAAACCCCATGTATGATCCCATCTTCAGTATCTCCTATTCCTCCAAAGTCCTTTAATAACCATTAACTTAATCCCCTAAGGTAATCCCTACAGTAGAATTTAACAATCATTATAAAAGAGATGAAAATAGGCTGGGCGCCAACCCTGGGAAGGTAGGCACCCCTAAGCCTTCCTAGGTGCTCATACCAGGTTTCACAAATTGAGATGCGGCTAATGAGATTTGTCTAGGACTGACCTAATGTTTTGCTCCCAAACCTTTTCCAGCACATTCCTAACCCCCTAAATAATGCATTTGCATTTATTTGGATTTAATTGAGTCACAAAACAAAACCACATGACCTTAGCCGCCCATTCTATTCTTCAAACAAAGTTTCAACAACATCAAGCGTAAATTCAATTTTTCATATGATCTGATCTAATTTTTCTACTCTAATTCACTTTGAGCATAATTCTTATCATATAATCAATCAATTAACATACATTCGGATTTAAATAAAACACAAAATCAATCTACCCAATTCTAGGCGCCAATAACATCTAGAAGCAGGGATTCAATGAAACAGTTTCTTAAACCACTTCATTTCTCCAATTTGATCATCCAAAGCAAAGGCAAAAGATGCTACTTACCTCTAAATGCCTCATTATAGTTGCTAAACCTCAATTGCACAATAAATTTTTGAAATCCCCCTCCAGATCCATGAATTAAACCTTAATATAACTAATCTTACCTGGATTATCTCGAATTTGCAGGAATTACAGCTCCTGGACGAATCTGGAGTTGCTGCCGCAGGTGACTTCAACTCCTCTTGAACAGAAACCAAACGGCCACAATGAAATTCCTTTGATCACTTCCAATTCTCCAGATCTAGCTCACAAACCCTAGCTCTTCTTCTTCTCCTATCTGAGATCTCCAATTCTGTTGCTCAATTGCCCAAACAAATTTACGAATTGAACAGCCTTCAGTTTTTATAGTTGCCGCCTTCGGGCAACTTAAATTCATGATCACTTACTGCTACACTTCACCGATTCCCCTACACTAGCACCCTAATTTGGTTAATATCTCATATTTGCCACATCATCAAACCATCTTAAGCCTCCCAAATAAAATTAAATAATTTTCCTTACCTTCATAAATAGAATTTTCCAAGTTGGTTCACCCGAGAACTCCGATCGAACCTTTTCTGATCTCCGAATCTCATAATTTTCCCAATTAACCTTAATTAATTACTAAAATAAATAATTTCAATTTCATTAAAATTTGGGATTTTACACCAGTGCAGCCCCTTCCCCCCAGAAGCCTCAACCAGCACCACCACAACAACAACCATAGCAGCAGAATCCCCCTATATCATTGCATCTCCCTCACGTGCCAGACGTGAATCACGAGGAGGTGGAGGAACGGTATTAGTAGAGTGAGAGACCCGAAGGCCACCATGTTCCTCTAGTTGTATCTGCATTGATCAACGATTTGTAAGAACAAATCCTTGTCTTGAGCAGGCGATCTATCCTAGATGATCGTCAATAAATTTTTCTTCTTCCCTGACATCCAAATTCCGCTGAAATTTAAATATCTAGACTTTGAGAAGCTTGACATTACGAGATGTCTAGCCGCCCATCTGAGAACACTTAGGGGCAATGGTTGACTACTAGGGGTGCAACTCGGGTCGATTTGGTTCGGGTTGAGGTCAACCCAAGACCAAACTGAAAATATATATAGTCAAACCGAACAGAACCGAACCGAATTAAAGACCGAAACTATTAAACTGAAAACCGAACCGAAAATATATAGGAAAACTGAAACCCAAACCGAACCGAACCAAACTACATGAAAACTATTGGATTCGGGTTAGACCAATATATTCTTATGCTCAAACAAGGTTTTTTTCGTAATATCCTTAAAGAATAAAGGTAAACTTTGAAAGTTTAACATATATTATAATATATATATGAATTCAGTTCGGTTTCGGTTTGGTTCGGTTCGGTTTAACCAAACATGCAACCCAAAACCGAACCAACTTAGTTCGGTTTACGAATTTTTTGACCGAAACCAAACCGAACCACTATAAAACCGAACCGAAGTCGGTTTGGGTCAATTTGAGTTCGGTTTTAACCTAACCAAGTCGTAGCCCTATTTACTAAAACAAAGATGAGCATCTTAGGATACAGTTGTTCCAATGGTCCTTGGTAGGCCAAGCCCATCGTTAGTTTGCCACGTTTAATCCCATTCAGATTCGCAAATACCAGACCTGGCCCATCTCTTTACCGAACAATTCAAGTTTAACTCGGAGATTGTGCCAACCTGCATGGAGCTTATGCGGATGACTAAGAACAACAAAAAATCAATAAAGGAGTATGTAGGATGATGGAGTGAGCTGACCATGCTTGTTGGATCACATCTAACTGAAGCAAAGATGGTAACCATTTTTATCTCTACATTGGGGTAGCTGTATTATTCATATCTTATTGGCCAATATATGACAAGTTTCAGTGCCCTAGTCCACGTCACTGATAGAGTTGAGGGAGGAATTAAAGCAAGCATGATTAAGGGTGGTCAATGTAATGCCCCGAACCCGGGTCAGTGCAAACCGGGACCCAACCCGAACCCGGTTCGCTACTGTAACAACCCAAGTCCGGTTCAACAACCAAACTCGAGGTGTTACCACGAAGCTGGGGTCAGATACAAACCAAGATTCACAGTAATTTTAAACTTTACTAATTAAATATATCAGAGTTATGGTGGCCAACAAAAACAATTCCTTAATCAGTATATTCAATTCAGTTTACAATAAAGTTTATCAAATCAACATGTGATATTAATACCAATTATAATTCCACCCATCAAATTAAAACCCCATCTTCACGATATCTCCAAGCAACTTGAAAAATAGGGGAAAACGGAGTGAGATTTACATCT
The DNA here is from genome assembly GCA_947561395.2 of Buxus sempervirens. NCBI lineage: Eukaryota > Viridiplantae > Streptophyta > Magnoliopsida > Buxales > Buxaceae > Buxus > Buxus sempervirens. The sequence goes on along the minus strand of OX387188.1, from coordinate 19,128,766 downwards.
CAACAAGTAGCAGGTGCATGCAAGTTGAAACAGTCCAATGTAAGCAAATAGTCATGAGGTATTCGATTAATCAACGATAAGACGAGAAATCCAAGTTATCCATGGCAATTCCAAATAAAGCGATAAAACAGACGATCATGTATAAATACCAATAACTTGATGTTAACGGGGTAAAACCGACAAAAGCGATAAAACACGTGCCATTGCAGGACTCACAAAGATGATAAGTATTTGAGATGACACTCAACTAACTGCTATTCCATCGTGCGGCTTAGGGGCAGTGCTACTTAATGATACTCAAGCCCCATGCAGCGCAGCTTAGACAAGAGCCGTAGTCACCGACTTATTACACACGAACTTAGCAGAGTTGGCATGTACCACCAGCATGCAGCACCAGAATCAATACATGGAGATGGTCCCTTATCCACATGTACAAGGAATCACTAGCGGCTCACCGGGGTGTGCCTCCAGACATAGGACCTTCCCAGAGCAAACTAACTTGCAAGGGAAGCGCGCTCGCATAGAGGAGTAACTCAAACCAAACTAAATACCACTTCGCTAACCAGCCAAAACTATGGATCCATATACAGCTAAACCCACTGACACAAAACACGACAAAACCACATATGGGAGGACACGCTAATGTAGGAGGCATACACACTTTTACCCATAAAGGATTACACATCTCTATACAGATGATTACCCATCTCTGCCGTAAAAGATAGTATCAAACTCTACCACAGAAGCCGTACCACTCAATCGTAAAAGAAAATCTAATAACTTCATACCACATACCAATCCATACCAGAATATTCAATTCCAAGTGAAAATCATGATTCAATCCTTAATAATCCGAATGAAGCCTTTTTCAGAATTTCATATGCAATTTCCCAATTTATTCAAAGTAAAGCTCATGTATCATAAATTCAATAGAAATCAATGTTACTTCAATTCCATAAACCAATATTCATATTAAAGCTCAAAATAAAGGAAAATCAAATCCTACTTAGAGTTTTTTTTATTAATCCCTTTATTAGAATCCAATTTCCTATCTTAACACCTAAATTAGTTTTTATTTAACTTTTCTGTATTTTTATTTTCCAGCACGTCCTACAGACCTAGAATGAAGTTTAAAAGATGTTTATAAGCTATAAGTATCAGTAGTATTATTTCTAGCAATATCCATACCCTTTGACCCTTTTATAAACAATCCTTTCATTGAAACCTTCAATTTATTGGATAATATTTCCCATTTAATTTTATAATTTTTATACCTTAAATAGGTCCTTATAAAGATGCTAACATGCTTAACTAATCAGAAAATTTATTAGATAATTATTCCTATTATAAAATTCCCAAAATCTGCAAATTTTATATAGAGCGCCGACCTCTATAGGGCTAGGCGATCCTAGGCGCTCGTGCAAAATTAAACAGAAAATTTCCAGATTTACAAAGTTCGGATTTTTATGCTTTTGCTATATGTTTCTTTGGTATAAATCAATCTAATAACATTCTAAAACATTCCTAAAGCCTTCTAGATTAATTCTTGTTAATTAAATACCATCCTATAATTAATTTCATGATTAAATCAAGTTTTCTTCTTTATTTCAACAAATCCTTCAAGAATACCAATCAATAACATATAACCAATTTGATTCCATGTAAATACTGTTCCAACTAATCCGTTCAATCAATATTAAATCACAGAAAACGAAATCATGCAATTCCTCATGTTTTCCAAGGGTTACTAGCCTTATACGCTAAATCCTTCTTCCATTGAAACTTCTAATTCTGGACCTGACTTTTGCTCCCAAACCACCAAGCTAGAGTCTTCCAATTCAAATCTCCACCGTACACAATGTAGTTCCATCAGTGATGAACAAAACTTCCAAATGTGAAGGCGATCCAACGTACGGATTTTCCCCGATCATGTTTTGATGATGGCTGGTCAGACACCTCCATTAGCCACCTTCTTCCTTTCTCTCCCTCTTTTCTCTCAATAATAAACCCACGAAAATCCCCTTTTGTTTAACCTTAGTTTCCTATTTATATTAGGTTTTAGAAGTCCTAAACCAACCCTAATTGGCTACTTTAATTTGGGCTAACCCAACTATGGTCTAATTAATGTCTAACACCTTCTAATTTAATTCCTACTTTTTCTCCACCTTCTATTTTTCTACTAAAACAATACTAATCAATTCTCTTATTATCTAAACACTCTTTACAAGCTATTTTCGTGCCTAATAATTACTTAAACATTACATATCACCTAAAACCTTATTTTCTCCAAATTAATACGTGAAATCTCCTAATTACCCTTTTTCCCACTTTTAGACTTTTATTAATTTCTTTTAATTTCTAAATTGTCAAAATAAATTATTTCCTTCTATTTTCTAATTCTAGTTATTATTTAATGATCTAATTATTAATTAACCCTTTTCTGAAAATTACAAAAATGCCCTTTTTATTCTTTTAGGTTAATTTCATTAAAATTCTTTCTTTATTTTCAACTTATGACGTATTCGAATTAATTATTCTCTAAATCTTCACTTTTTATTTTAACTGGGACCTAACTCATATTTTCTTTTATTTATTATTTATTTATTTATTAGGTTAAAATTCGGGGTTTTATAGTCAAGCCAGGGCAACAAAGAGAAAACCAATCAATGGTGGGAAGAAACTGGAGGGCAGAAGAGAGAATGTAGCAGTGAATTACATGCAGTCCAGTCAGCCACTCAACCTCAAAAGAAGTGGCATTCTTTTGGGGGCTGAACACAACGGAAACACAGTAGGACCTAGGGCTGTCAATGGGTCGGACAAAGATCCGAATCCGATCCAAATTCGACCCAATTATCGGAATATCGATCTTAGCCTTAGATCCGATTCTCCGAATAAGATCCGATTATCCAAATCTGATTATATTCATATTTGAATATGGTATTGCACATATTTTACCCGATAAAGATCCGACCGTTTATTTTTTATATATGTTATGTTTTTAGGCCTTTTTAAGTCTTTTTATATATTAGTATAGAAGGAATGAAGGTTTCATATAATATTTATTGATTTAAGGTCATAATATAAGACAAATTTGAATTAATACATCCTTAATTGATCCACTAAATTAAGGTTTATAATATCTTAAATTTTTTCCATATATAATGTAATCGGATTCGGATATCGGATAATTGGTCGGATTTGAATTCGGTATTAGATGTGAAAGATCCATCGGATAATCGGTTCGAATTCGGATATCGGATTTTCTTATCAGATAGAATTCGGATCTTAGCAGATCCGTACTGTATTCAACCCGTTTATAGCCCTAGTAGGACCCCTGCACAGTCAAAGAGGATAGATGTAGTCAGGTCTTCTCACCGCTCCCTGGTACTCTGGCTGATCTCCTCCCACTATTATTGAAGGAGAACTTCCTATACTAGATCCTACCAAATACATGAACTGCCACCAGCAAGGGCTAGCACTACAAAAAAGGACATTTTTACCGTCGGTAAGCTACCGCCGGTTAAAACTAATTTACCACCGCTAAAAATATCACCGGCAGTAACACCTCTTGCCGAAAAAGATGTCGTCACTAAAGGTTATAGCGGCGGTAAAAAAATCTACCGCCGCTATATCTTGCTCATTAGCGGCGGTAAGTTACTGCCGCTCTTGCTTTACTGGCGGGGCTTACCGCCGCTAACAGTGGTATTTAAAAAATTAAAAAAAATAACCTCACAATTTTTTAGCGGCGGGACATACCACTGCTGAAAGAAATATTAAAAAATAAAAAAAAATTTCTGCCATCCTTCGGCAGCATACATACCGCAAGAGAGAGAGAGAGAGAGAGAGAGAGAGAGAGAGAGAGAGAGAGAGAGAGTGGGGAGGGAAAGAGAGAGAGAGATGGAGATAGAGAGAGATGGAGAGAGAGAGGAAGAGAGATAGAGAGAGAAAGAGATGTAGAGAGATAGAGAGAAACATGATTAGAGAGAGAGAGAAAGAGAGAGAGAGATATAGAGAGAAAGAGAGATAGAGGTAACATACCTTTAGTTGAAGAGAAGAAGAGGCTCGGGTGGTATTTGTAGAGTCAACTTTTACCGGCGGTAGGTACGTTATCGCCCCTAAAAGCCAACATTTACCGCGCTGCACGTCGAATGAAATTTGAAAATGGAGCTTTTACTTTTAGCGGCGGTAATTTACCGCCCCTAAAAGTCGAAATAAATTTGAAAGGTGCGCTTTAGTTTTAGCGGCGGTAACTTACCACCCCTAAAAGCCCAGTCAAAATTCAACCCGTTAGCAACGCGGGGAAAATTCCCGCTCTCATTTCGCCAAAAGGCCTTTTAGCGGCGGTATATTATTGCCTCTAAAAGACGAGTTTGATTTCAACGAAAAGGCCTTTTAGCAGTGGTAAATTACCGCCGCTAAAAGGCCAGTTTCATTTGGAAGAATAATAAGGCCTTTTAGTGGCGGTAACATTGCCGCCACTAAAAGACCTTTTCCATTCCTTCAATTATCTTTTTCTTCTAAGTAATACTTGTTTTTTACAAAAAACGAAGGAAGTCCTTTTAGCGGCGGTATGTTAATTACCGCCGATGAAAAGGGCCTTTTAGGGGCGGTAAATATATTACCGCCGCTAAAAGTTTTATTACCGACGAGCTGTTACCGCCAGGAAAACCTTTCTATTTGGCGAGAGGTTCGCGCCAACTTTTACCAGCGGTAAACAACCTACCGCTGCTAAAAGCGTTATTTTATTTCAACGAAGAAGCCCTTTTAGGGGCGGTAGTTATGTTACCACCGGTGGAAAGGTCCTTTTAGGGGCGGTAAATATATTACCGCTGCTAAAAGTGTTATTACTAACAGACTTCTACCGCCGGTAAAACTTGATATAGCGGCGGGACCTCCGGCCGCTAAAGGCTTCTTCGCGCGCAAAAAACTCGCGCCATAGGTTTTTCGCTCGAAAAAAATGATATATTAATTTTTAGGGGCGGAAAGTGCCTTTGCCGCCGCTAATAGTGCTTTTAGGGGTGGAATTTGCTTACCGCTGCTAAAAGCCCGCCGGTAATTCCCCTCATTTTTGTAGTGGCTCCAATCCAAGCGAAGTCTGTGATTACCACATGGGAGCAATAAGCCACAACACAAACTGCTGCTAGGCCCTCAAGCATACAATTTAGGACTTGATGAATGTGAAGAAGATCACCATTGACCACCTACCCATGATACAACAAATGTCATGAAGAAGCCACTGCCTAATCACGGCCAAGCCTCATACAGTGGTACCGACTAAAGTCTTGCAAAGCCACCGTCGCCACCATCTACACAATCATAAACTCCTATGTGGATGTGGTCATACCTCGTGATTAGACCCTCCAGGGTCAAAATTTTGAGGAAAAACTTCGGTTTGTTCTGACCATCCCAGGTAGGAGTGGTCGCTTTTGGTTATCCTTTGTTTTCACTTTTGAAACTTTACATGCTATTCTCTATTGTATGGTTTCGTGTATTTTTTTTTTCTTTTTTTTTTAAAAAAAAAGGCAAGTGTTTGGCCTATGATACATTGCTATGAGATGACTTGAAATCGGCTGGAGCCCCTTGTTGGAATATCTGCTGGTCCAACGGTGAGTGGGGTACTGTACACCTCCATGAATGATACTAACGTGTACACCCCATTCACCGTTGGACCAGCAGATCTTCCATCATAGGCTCCAGCTGATATGGCCCCCTATGAGACCACCCTTTTGACAGGATCATGATCATGGAAGGCGCCAATGTGCTCAAAGATGTCTCCAACCGGATGCAAGATACTTCACCCACGAGAACGAGAACCGAGCCAGAGTCTATCCTTTCTGATCTAACCCTAATTTTCTATTCACAGCTATCTCTTTACTAGGGCAAATTAATCCATGAGAGAAAAAATGCTCATAACAAATAATGGTTAAGGCCGACATAACTTCATGTGATAACTAAAGTGGGAACCAGCGATCTTCAACGAATGTGACAACTAAAGTCCACCAAATCCCAAACTAAACCTTTGACCTGCCTATATATGGTCTTCCAATCTGCAATATGACATACCGACATATATTTTTATGCTTTCAACCCTATGTTTGTTACCAGAGGCCCAGTCCATCTTAAGCTATGAATCCTTGAAACCAAACACATCCAACCCCAAATCAGTCCAGTACCTCTTGCAGACTAAGCGATCCACAGCAGTTTGTACGTAACTAGGCCTTTGCTTCTTGAGGCATTTTTGTACCAATTTTTCGTGTTAGGTGACAACCGACTGCCCTTTTCATTTTCCTTTTACTATCCGGGTGCACGTGCTGTACTGCACGTGTGTAGAAAGCGGGAGACTGGTGGATGAATATAATTTTTAACATGCTACGAAGGGGCGTGTTCTCGTTTTATGGTATAGATATAGGTTATCTTTTCCCCCCTTCAAGGTTCGTGTGACAATTCCGAGTGCTATGCTTGCTGCTTTTGCTCCTTTTAAAATTTTGGGTAGGGCTTCCGAATGCAGCCCCTATCGTGTACACCATGGGCGTTCTTGATGATCCACTGAGTCCCTCCAAAGTCCAAATATAAGTTCTGAATATTTTCATTCCAGATTGGCAATTCGGCGTTGCAAGTTCTGATTCCTTAATGTCTTCTTGAACGCAATGACGTCACTATGTAGCTTACTGGTACATGATTCTTATTTCACATTGAGCAAGATTATTACTCCGTGCTCATGACGGAAGCTTTGTATTGCCATGTGTCTAAAAGAACTTCTTTTTCGAAAAAAAAAAAGATTATATTTTAAAAAAAAAACATATAAATGAGGAAAACTATTGAGACGCTGCTGGGATGTAAAAAAGACATTTTTTGGAAACATATGTAAAAAGACTCAACTTATTTAGGGAAAGTTGGTTTTAAGTGTCACAATTTATCTATAATTGAGATTCCGTGAAGGGTAATTGGAAATTAATGATTTTTTTTTAAATAATTGAGAAATAGTACTGTTATTTTACTCAGGTTGGTTTCTTCAAAAAATGCCCATGAAAGCTTTCTAAACCTCTTATAACCAACTTTGTTAGAAAGTCTTTTAATGTGGTTTAAAAATATTTTAAGGGCATGTTTGAAAGAAACTCCTTGTTCACAGCAAAATGATTCTCCTTATCAATTATTTTAATAAAGTATCAATAATTTCCAATTAGGAATCTGAATTACCTGTAAAAGTATCACTTAAAACCAACATATTTATGAGAGCTCGTGGGACATTTATTATCCCTAAAACATGTGAAAGTACGAGTTTGTTTTAGTCATTGACTTGACATAAGTTTTAAAATTATAAGTACATTTTCCTTTTTGTTGTTGAACTCTGTCGTCCAAAATTTGATTTAAAAAAAAGTAGTATGAAGAGAAATGCTATAAGAAGCCAAAACAAGTGGTAGAGAACGTAAGAAATCAAACGGCAGTAAATGCCATGTGCGACATCCCAATTAATATATCATATATAGTAGCTGTATACTGCATAATCTACACATGAAAGGTAGGTTACCATGTGCGAATGGTTGAAAAACTGGCCTTCAGACTAACTGTTTCGGACAAGTTGATCATGTGGGATCACGACTCACGGACTAGTAACCATTTAAGGCATCCGACTTTGCGATGCAAAACCCAAAAGGTTGCCATCAATATTCGACCGACACATGGTGCAACACGTTAGACCATCTCCAGCTGCGCTATTCACAGGTTCAAGGCAAGCGTATGGTTTCAAATGCTTTAAATAAAGATTCAAGAACACTTTGACTTTTTAAGGGCAACGTTATTATGGATCTAGCAATACCAAACGTTAAAAATCTCCAGGATTGAACAACTAAAAAGGAGGGGACCACGTTCACTTAATTGAGGACTTCCTTTGCAGGTCATGTGTACAGTTCTTTAACATATTTTGTTTTATATGAGAAATGGTAGTCGTGGAAATTTGTTATTTAATTTCCAGAACCTTGCTAGGCCGTCAGTCAAACTGTTTGAACAGCTGTCAGCTACTAAGCTCAATGGTTAAATTCAGTTACATTCGATTTTATGTAAACCGGATAAAAAAAAAAAAAAAAAGAGGTAAAATACTAACAGAATTGACGAAAGATTAACTGAACCAGAAAGTTTGAGTTTGTCATTTGCAGTTGTGTAATAACTCTTGCATGTATTTTTTGAACCCCGCGTGTATTGTCCTTCATTGTACTTGGGCCCACAATTTGGTTTCTTAAACAACTGGGGGACTCCACGTGCAACGCCCATAGAAAACTATTGTGGGGTTCTCACTTAGAAAAAGACGCCACCTTAAAATAGATCGTATTCCATTTAATTTGGTTAATATATGTATTAAAATTTTTAGATAATATGACTTGCTAAAAGAAAGCACGTTATATAAAATTTTTTAAATTTTAATTTGCTAGAAAGTAACGTCATTATGTATTAGAAGATAGTTTTATTATATTTCAGAAAACTAAATATTATTATATATAGATTTAGGGTGTCAAGAAAATAATTATCTATTTATTAAAAATTATAAATAATAATTATTAAAGGTATCTAATTAATCGTAACATAATTGAGATTGATATATGAGAATTTTATTTGCTATAGAAAAACAATAATAGGATGGAGAGATAATCCTAATTTTTAGGGATTTTATTTATAGTTGGAAAGGAATATGTGAAATTTTATTAGTATAAGAAACTAAAATAAAAAATAATAGGATTTAAAATAAACATAACATAGATAGCAATAACGATTACATTAGTTTCAAACTAAGTGAGTGCGGCTAAGGGGTTGGCTCGGTATTGTTAGATTGAGGGATTGAAATTTGAAACATGAGATAATAGTCGGATGGTAGATTTGAAACATGAGATAATAGTCGGATGGTAGATACCCGCGTTCATGCTTTTGTTTAAAAAATGATATGGAAATCAAGTTAAAACAATTACACGTCATCATGATTTTGCAACAAAATCGGAATAGTGAGTAAATAGAAAGAATAGTAGAGTATATTTTGGGCATAGATTATCAGGCCACAATCTGGCCAGTTCTCTTTATATATTAGTATAGATGTACCACTCTACCAGGTCTTTTCTTCAGCCCCAAGAGAGAGACAAGTCTAAGCACAACGGTTTAAATAGATGGGATCTTACTTCTACTTATAATAAATAAAGTCTTATTCTACCCGTTGGTCCCAAATTGGTCCTGGCATGACACGTGGCCATGGGTGCGGGCGTGCCAGTGTCTTTCGATACAATGATTCGGGTCAGATCCTGACCCCAGGCACCTGTTCCGGATCTAAACCGACGTCGGTCTAGCCGTACTGCAAGTCACCTGTAATAAAATGGATCAGACGATAAAATGAAGACTAGGGGTTTTCGGTCTTCATTTGGGTTCTTGTTCGTGTTTGAAAGCAACAATAAATGATAAAGAAGTATTTCTATTCAAGTATCGGTCGCCCGAAATGTAACCGTTGATTACAAAAAATCCTCAAGTAACTCAAAAGGAAATAAGACAAAAGAAAACCAACTTGGTCGGTAGGACCGGCCTCCCCTGATCTTATAGCTGTGATCGGAGTATGAGGAACAGAGGTAGGGGCGGCTGCTAACAAAATCAATTCTGGAGTTCACCCAGGAGTACTACTTAGCCATTGTCTCGGCAATCACCTAGTCTTGACTAAAGATGGTTTCAAGACCGGCTGCTCGTAACCCTATAGCTGTAATCGGAGTATAGGATTAGAAGTCAGGGGCGGCCGTAACCTCCTTGCCGGTGGCAGGGTCTTTACCTTAACGGGAGTAACTAGTAGCCTGAAGTGTCACTGCGACAGGGAGCAGTGAGAGAAGTCCTAAATTATCCTTTCCTGCTACAGTTTGGGTGTAAAAGATTGGATAGTGATCACGGATGATCGAGTTATAATCATAATAACCGGTTGCAGTTGAGTGGAGGTTGTCCTCGAGCTCTTCGAGTCTGTGCCTTTTATAGTCGGGATTCTGATGGTTGCCACCAGCTCCCGATTGCACGAACTTTGCTTCTGTTCTGGTAGTTGTTTATCAGTTGCTTCTTATCCATGGGAGGTAACTTCTTTGCCACGTTCATAAACCAATAACTTCCTCGTCTGTCGTTGCCCATCTTCAATGGTCGATTTCATATTGATGGTGACATTATCCCTAAAATATATGAGAATGGTTGTCGTATGTGCTTATGTGGCTCCAGCCGAGTATCTGGCCTACGTGTATACCGACGTGGCCTATTTGGTTGAGTTAGGCCATGTGGATGCTACGTGGCCTTTCCTCATTCATGGATCTATGGAGGGTGTAAACATTGCCCCTCTACTTATTACGCTGTCATCTGCCGGCGTGATGAGTAAGTATTTTACTTTTCAAAAATTTTGTCCATTGTTAGAAACGGATGATTTGCCATCTTTTCACCACTTTCCCACGATCGAGATGATTGCTATCCTTTCGGCTTGATCCCTCGGCGTCATCTATAAAATTTAACCCTGGTAGCTTTCATCTCCCTTGTTTCCTTTCAACTATTTCTTTCTTGTCCTTTTTCTTCTCTTTCCATGGCGGGCAACATCATAGCATACGACTTCCCGTTCGAAATCTTCAATCAGTCGATAGTTGTCGTCCCCTTTTTCAATGCCAATGATGCCCCTTTGGATGTCCCATTTAGGGAGATAAAGGGACCTCTTCCTCTCAACAGTACAAAACCTCTTGGCCAAACCTTCCCTAACAAAGGCTGGCCGGTCGTTCATACCAACTAGGTGTCCTGGGTAGAGCGGCTAGAGCCACATTGTTCAGAAACCTAGTGGAAGATAGGTATTTACGATATGATCCAATTCTCATGTCGTAAGATTCTGATTCCTACAAATCTATTATACGCAGCTTGTTTATTTTGGAATGCCGAGACCAACACCTTCAATTTTCCATGTGGGCCGATGACCCCCACTGTCATGGATGTTTGTTTTATCACCGGCCTTCTCCTAATAGGTCACGAGGTCAGATATGGCATGTCTGATTTTGGCGTTTTCTCTTACCTACTGGGGAACATTGCAATTAAGAAGAATAAGGAATCTTCAAAAATAACACTTTGCCCTTCTCACTGGTCCTATCTTACGGATTGTGACCCACTTCGTTCTGATGACTTTGATGATCCTGATGAAGTTGTTTTGGCTTTGGAGAAGGAACATTTCTTTTTTCTTTTCTCTATTTCTTTTGTAACTTCGTCTTTTGTTCCAAAGCCAAAGGGGTGACTACGGAGTATATCCCATTGGTTCGGCTGATCATGGCAGACTCCCAAATTGCCATCGCCCCTTCTTCCTGTCTGCCTTGTATAGTGCCTTGCAAGAGTTGTTGCTAGTAATTTCAAAAATTATGGGGGTCCTCTATGGTTTCTCCAGCTCTAATTATATCAATATTTCCCAACCCAGTTCCTCACTAGTGTTGAACGTCCTTTATACTCCGAATTCTTTGGTTACGCATGCCTAGATAGTGACCTTGTTAACCATTCTGTTTCGGAATTTTTGCACTTCTTTTTTGAGCTCAAACATTATCCACGGACCCCTTTCAAGGTTTCAACAAGGGCGCCTAGCATTCTTTCTATGGCTGACCCAATAATTGATGAGCAGCATTCCATCTGGCTAGCTTCCTGTTGGCCCATAATCTAAATCACTCTGTAACTGCTCAAAATAAAAAACCGGTTTCGAAGTCTACTTGCCAAATTGTGTTAGCAAGCAATTCCTCTGTGTTCAAGGGATCCCTAAACTTGATTCCAACCAGTTGTTTTCAATCAACACTGAGTCCATTGTTCCACACTCGACTTCCCAAGAAGAATCCGCTGATATTGCTACTCGATATTTGGATGCGGCCACAAAATTTCGTTTACCTCCCCGGCATTTCTAGTTCTCGCCCAGACTTTTCAAAATGGTGGAGTTATGCTTGGAAGGAACTTTGCTGTCATTCAGAACAAGAATATCTCCAGCAGCTGGATCTTTCACTACCCTTCCCTGCACCTACCAAGAAAGGTGTGTTTTCCACTGTTATTTTCCTTAATTCCAAGCGTCGTGGATTGAAGATGATTTCTTTTCAGCAGGTAAAGCAAAGGTTCCTTTGCAGGTGGAAATAGAGCTTGCTGTTGCATGCCCTTTCGATGGCAGTCCACCTCCTTCATCGCCCAAGCGCCTACGACTAGAGGTGAATTTTTTCTTTTTTCTCCTTCCCTCGTTTATTTTCTAACTTCCTACCTTCCTTCAGGGAGAAATTTCTTCAAACTTGGCCGCTCATCTTGCTGGTGCTTTAGAACCTCTTATGGTGCGATTTGCACCGGCCATTTTAGACGTCGTCCCTCTTAGCATCGCTCGTCCCATTCCCCTTTGTTCATCAGATCAAGCGGGCCCAACGATTCCTTCGGAACCGTCTGATCCTGCCGGGGGTTCCCCTAGTTGTCACGCCCCGGAACCAAGCTTGCCCCTCCAAGGCACGACCAGTCCCAAACCGTGGCAAGTGGGCCAATTACTTGCTGAAAATACGAAGAATTTAAAAACTTTTTCTAACATGTGCAGTGATAAGACAGTTCATGCTGTGCATATCAAAAGAGTGCTCTGTATATAAAAGAAATGGAATAATACACGAGAGTTAGTTACAAAAAGACGGGTTACTATATCACTCCTGTCAAAGTACAAAGGCTACAATCCAAAATTATACATGTATTTCGAAATAAAGCCTAACGCCTACAGAAGTCCTCTCAATACCCAAAGGCTTTCTCTTTGCCTCTATCCCCAGCCTGGTCCTTCACACCGGACGTCGACGGATCTGAAAAATAAGAAGTAAAGCAACTGTGAGACGAATGTCTCAGTAAGCAATACATGCATGCACGAGAAAACACAGTTTAGGCATATATCAATCGGTTAAATCATGACATGCGGTTTATTTGAAATCATAAATCAATTATCACCATTTAGTGCCATAAAAATTGGTGCATGCTTGTGCGTCAGTGTACAGTTTATGCATTTAATACAATCTTCCATCCGATCTCACAATTGATCATGCAGGTAATTTGGTATTTAACTATACATCATCAATATCCCCGTCTGGCTTCACCAATTACATGCGGTGGCTAGGCATCTAAGCCGATCTTACGTGACGTAGGCATCTACTACTTGTGAGACATGGAAAAATCAATTTAATGATTTCCTCAATCATCACACGGGATTAAATTAAATAAAGAGTCACCACCATTCAATTTAGGTGTGAATGGACACCAAAATATTAAATAAGCACAAAAGGCAATTTTCGGGCAAAATATCCCTCCTAAAAAAAACAACCAGAGATGGATAAGGGGATTAAGTTATGAACAGGGGAAGGTGTTAGGCACCCCTATTCATCCACACAAGGTGGTTGCCAGGCATTGTTCATGTTAAAATAAAGGAAAAAGCTTGCTATAAAAATCACGACAAATCACAAAAAAGACAAAAATATATGGTTTTTTCATATGAATAGCCTGATTGATCCAGAACTTTCAGATATGATCATACCATTCCTAGGGTTTCATGATCAAAATAAAATTGAGATAAAATCAAATAAAATCAATTTAAAGTGAAAAATCCAAAAAATCTGGCTTCAAGTCAAAATTCTAGAAATCTAGAAAAATGTGATTTTTATAAAATATTTCAAAATTGAACTTGAATAATCCAGAACATAGATAAAGCCCAAATTTCACATTAAATCAGAAAATAAAAACCGAAAATACCTACATTGATGAAAAACACCAAAAAGGGAGAATTTAGATCGTAGGGTCTTCTCTCAATAATGAAAAACAATTTAAAAACCATATCATGAAACCCTAGAATTTACTTTCAGGCTTCTAGATCTAGATCTATCATATTGATCATGATAGATCCAAGATCTTAGCCTAAAATCACAAAAATCACGAAAACAGTGCTGTAGGTGCAAAAGTGGTGAAAATCCAAATTTTAGCAAAAAGTGGGGATCTCATGCTATAAACATCATAGATTCATGTTCTTCATTCAGATATATCATAAAAAAGCATTAAAACATGATCAAAATATTTAAAACAGCCACATCTCACAAATTAGAGCACATGGGGGTCTACCCTACGGATCCACCTGTTCTCTTTTCCCCTAGTTCTCTCTTCACGTTTTACGGCTAGAGAGACTCTTGAGGTACTTGTAGATAGGTTTGGTTACACAAACACAATCACAGGCCTTATTCTATGAAAAGGACAAAAAAACAGATATGGGGTTCTATTCTAGGGATCCACCTGTTCTCTTTTCCCCTAGTTCTCTCTTCACGTTTTACGGCTAGAGAGACTCTTGAGGTACTTAGAGGCAAGTTTAGGAATACAAAAACAGATATGGCCTTATTCTACAGCAATAGAGATGATCGTATTACTTCTAGAATTGAAGACAGAAAATAAAAAAGGGATAGGGGACTTACCTGGATTGAGCAGGCAAAGCAGCAGGAGTTCTTCTCTTCTCTTGGAGCTTCTTAGAATTCCTTGGACTCAAAATTTCGTGGCCCTTAGCTAGAGGAGAGAGCCTCTATTTATAGGCAAGCACAGGGGCAAGGCTGGTCCAGAAGGATATATCCTGATCCTCAGGATAGAGTGAAAATTGGAGATAATGCCCATCCATAGCCAACCAAGGTGGCTTCAGCGAATAAAATACGTAATTCGCTCATTTAAAGATATATTGGACTAAAGATAAAGCTCGGAAATCGAGAGAAGGACAAAACTCGCACGTGTCTTTAGTGACCGTAAATGCACTACGGTCCAATGGTGACCGTATAGTTTCCACGGGTGCGCCTGACCGTAGAGTGATCTCGGGCGCAACCGGCCCGTGAATGAAATACGGGCAAAGCCTGTTTATTCAATTTTTATGCATTTTTGACCTGTTTTAAGCTCTAATTACATGTTTTTATTATTTTCTCATTTTGTAGTGCAATTTGGGGTGTCTACAGCTGCCCCCTCTTTGCTGGTAATTGGAACCAATTACAAGCAGAGAGAAAAAAAAGACCCACCAATTGCACTTTTTGAGATCTTTGTCTAACTAATTGCATTTTGCAAGGATTAAATGGATGATTTTGGTAAAAAAGAATTGATTGTGGAAGATTTGCTAAGAAGTCCCTCAGCTTAAGGGCCAAATCCTCCTCTCTCCTCTCACTGAGCACTCGTGGCTATGAAGTGAGATTTGAGACAAAATTTTTAAACAAAAGTGGGTAAGGTGGCAATCCTTGCAACTTACAACTAATATAAACATTAATCTCCTGAAAAGTGTGGAGAAAATGATGAAAAATAAATTTTTCTGGGTGGCCTGTAGTTGTAGCACAATGAACAGTAAAGAACAGACACAACTCCAAATTGTACATTTGAAAAACATCTCATTAATTGAACTTGCTTTGGTCAAACAAAGAAATGATAAAAACATGGATTCGAAGATAGCCAATGAAACCCCTGCTTGAAGTCTGATGGGGTGGCGTCTCTTCCTTATCTCAGATTTCTTGGAGCCTGCAGTTCAGCCTACCGTCGGGAGTTAGGCTTATATGGATTTGGCATGTTTATTACTATTCCGGACGTTCGCCTGAATCGAGCCCTCATTGCTGCACTGCTCGAGAGATTCTTCCCGGAGACTTTGAGCTTCCACTTCCCAGATATTGAGATTGGGATCCGGCCTTCTGATTTCACGCTCATCACCGGGATTAGGATGATCGGTGATGTTATTCCTGAGATGGCGATGCCAGAGGCTGATGAGATTGCTGGTTATCTTGGATATATTGTGCTGCCTCCAGAGGCCTGGGATCGGGGGAGAGCGAGATTGTCTCTGACATGGTTGAGAGAGACTTTCAGGAGGAGGCAATTTGGCCAGCTTGCTGCCGGTGATCATGTTTTCCCATTTGCCTTCCGGTTTCTTTTTCTGTATATGATGGGATCCTGCTTCTTCCCAGAGGACACGACCTCAGTCAGTCCTCATTTCCTGAGCTTACTGGAAGATCTTCAGTGGGCGAGGAGGTATGCATGGGGCCCGCTGATTTTTGGTACTATTTTGGCTGGCCTTCGCCGATCAGTGAGCGGCCTCTCTACTTCCAGAGGGGCTGGAGTTGGGTGCAAATTTTTCTGGCCTTTTCTGCAGGTGAAATGTCTATTTCTCTTCTCTTTCTTTCTCTTTCTCTTTTTCCTATCTTTCCTTTTCTATTCCTCTAACTCTTTTCTTCTTTTTGCAGTTTTTTGCTAGGGTTTATATACCCTATTTCCGTCCTACCTCTACGATGTCTGAGGAGACATCTCCCATGGCACGTAGATGGTGTCATGTAGAGCATGACTCTGAAAAGAGTCGTCCCAGGTCCGCTCGGGCCCACTTGGACAGGTTGTACCGGTCTGAGGTAATCTTCTTTAATTTCTCTACTTTCTTCTTTTCTTTTCTTCCTGAATCACATATCTGATGTCCTGTTCTGTTTTTCAGCTATTTGTCCCCAGGATGGAGGACATTCATGAGGTGCTGGCCCTGCAGGCAGCCAGAGATGATGCATTTGTCCCTGACCAGAGACGACAGAGATACCAGTTCTTTATTGGTCAGCTGGGCAGCATTTGGTACTGCAGCGAGCGCTTCTTCTTTCAGCATGTGGGAGAGCCACGGATTCCTGCCATCCCACCAGATACTACTCCTTCCTACCCTCCTATGCCTGTTGATCCTGCCTAGTTCCTAGATTGGACTGAGGTAGAGACATTATTGGAGGAGGGTGACTATGATGCTTGGTTCAGGCGAGCTTCAGTTGGGTGCCTCATGCCACCTATGCCTGTCCGTGGCGGAGTCACTGAGATTGGAGGGGTAGTGATTAGGGCCTATGACACTACGGTATGCCTTCTTCCTTTTTACCTTTCTATTTTTATTTTATCTGAACTTAGCATTTTTCTGACTTTTTTCTTTTCTATTTTAGGAGGCCCAGTTGGCAGAGATCCGGTCTCGATATGCTGATTTAGAGCGCCAGCGAGATGCTATGATCGCCGAGCGGGATGCCCTCTATATCACCATTTCAGACCTCCGGGGGCAGCTAGCCAGAGCACAGGGCCAGGAAGGTCCATCTGATGCACAGGACCAAGCGGGTCCATCTTACACTCAGGTTAATTTCTTCTTTTATTTCTATTCCTGCTCTTGCATTTTTTTGTCTTGTTCTGGCTGAAATTCCTTCTCTTAGTTTCAGGAGGACACAGCCGGCGCTTCTTCGCCTGCTTCACCCGTGCCCATGCATTTTCGGGATGAGGTATTTTCTGTGGCACGGGTGGAGTTCGTGACGTCTCCTAGTCCAGTAGAGGTTCCTGCAGCAGAGCCCGAGGTCGAGGCTGATATTGTACCTGTTGCTAAGGATGTGCCAGGTCTACGATGGAGGAGGCTGCAGTTGATCCTATGCCCGAGGTGGAGACAGCTGCTACTGATCCTGTGGAGCCTGGTCCTGATGCTGATGTTCCTGGGACCTCTGCTCCTGCTGGTCCTGCTATGGAGGATGCCGAGGAGACGCATGCTGCTGTTGATACGTCAACGGATTCTTCCCGTACTGATTCTGATCCCGAGTCTACGGGATATGTAGATACTTCAAGGTACGTCCCTCCTGATCATCCCACTGCTGGCCTTGTGCCTTTATATATGTGGCATGATATTCAGTCTGTTTTGAGCAGGATGACGCGTAGCACAGCCCGCAATGTTGTGCGGCATGTCTTTGAGCGCAGGCGATCTTCAGGCCGTGGTCGAGGCAGAGGACGAGGCCGTGGCCGTAGGGGTGGACCTGCGTAGACAGTAGATTAGGATTCTCTTATGTATATTTGTATTTTGACAAACTGATGTACTCATTCATATATATATAAAAGAAGTTTGATTTGTGTTCATTTGTGTACTCTTCTTCTTTCTTTTCAGTTTTTATTACATGATGAATGTTAAAACAGGAACAGGTGAAGCTTAGGAAAACAAAGAAATTAAAACTGACCAATTTTTTGCATTTTTTGGAAATAACCGTACTTAGACTACGAGCAACCTGTGCCCGTAATATGAACACGGGCGCACTGTGCCCGTAAAGTTTTCACGGTCACAGCCTGACCGTAGGTTTTATACGGGCGCGATATGCCCGTATTCTATTTACGGATTTTTCCGCCTTACGATATTTTCTATATAAACTCATAGGGAACGTCATTGTGACACTTTTACTAGTTGGAAAACTCCCTAAGCACGTCTTTTCTCGCTTTCCTTGGCTTCTTTGGCGCTTCCATGGCTTCCCCTATGCCGCTTTCCCCTGCCGTTGAATCTCCTCCTTGTTCAAGACCTTTTTGACTGAAAAACTTCTGAGGAGTGAAGACAAGGATGCCAGGTTTAATGCTTTGACTTTGATAGTGGTCAATCAGCTGCTTTTTCCACGGGGTGATGACCAGGTTGACTTGGCTCTCATCTCAGTTATCTGCCAGGTTAGGGGACGCGAGAGGTTGGCCCCTATGATCTTAGCAGAGATATACCAGGCCCTTACTGATTGTTATTTCAGGAAGAAGAAGCGCTTCCTTGCCTGCGCCCTATCCTACAGGTAAAAAAACTCATGTATTTTTTTCTTTTCTCTTTCTTTTTTTTTTCTTTTTTTCTTCTTTTTTTTTTCTTCTTCTTCTTCTCTTTTTTTTCTTCTTTTTTCCTTTTTCCTTTTTCTTTCTCTCTTTTTATTTCTTTTTCTTTCTCTTGTTTTTTTTTTCTTTTTCCTTTTTTTTCTTTTTGGAAATAAATTGAAATACCCCTTTTCTGCAGCTTTGGTTGCTTGACCACCTTAGCCAGGTTGAAGAAATAACTCGCCGCTTCTTTCCAAAATTGAAAGTTCCTGTTTTGATGAGCAATAGGGGATGTCCTAACATCCAAGGTGGCAAGCAAGGCTGGTTCACTTTCTTGGGTACTCTCCAGGATGATCAAGTGAGATGGCCTGGCACTTATCAGCCCACTCCAGAGACAGTGATCAGCTTTAGAGATAAAAACTTTCTGGTCCTAGCAGGCTTGAAATCTGCTGTTCTCTATCTTCCTTTGAGGGTTCTTCGGCAGTTTAGAGCGATCCAGGGTATTATGATCCCTACTGGATATGAGAAGCTTTTAGGGCCACTTACATCAGCCTCCATGGGGCTAACTGCTCAATTAATGAAAGAGTGGTCCTACGTCCGTTTTCTGCAGGGTCCTGTCTTTTCAGAGTCCCATGTGAAGGATTATCAATTCTGGATCAAAGAGCAGGTGCAGAGTCATGCCCCAGTACCAGAAGATCCTCCTGTGGTTCTTCCTCCTACTTATGAGGACATTCTGGAGTCTGAAAGGGTAACCCATAGGCGGCTTCATCAAATATGGGTACGGGAGGCTCAAGAACTTAGGATAAAAGTCCTTGTTCTGGAGAGAAAGCTTGAAGAGCAGAAGTCTGGCCGCATTGCCATGGAGAAGAAACTTGAAGAACAAAGGCAGGCTCGTCGCTTTGAAGTCCGAGTGATGCGGAAGAAGT
Organism: Buxus sempervirens; assembly: GCA_947561395.2. NCBI lineage: Eukaryota > Viridiplantae > Streptophyta > Magnoliopsida > Buxales > Buxaceae > Buxus > Buxus sempervirens. Next base: position 19,109,240 of record OX387188.1, on the reverse strand, counting down.
ATCAGGATTCCTTGGCCGACCTTAGGGCGTTGAAGATCAAGCTTTCTTTTTCAGATGAGGTCATCTCCTTTTTGAGTGATCCTGATGCAGAGGGTGCTTCTGGAATCATTGCAACTCAGGCAGCTAGGATTAGGGAGCTTGAGGAGCAGTTAGGGAGTAGGGATTAGATTCTTTTATCTTTCTTTTTTTTTCATCATTTTTTTTCATACTTTTATACAAAAGCAAACTCCATTAGTGGAAAGATTTTAGATTTGATTCAAAAATAGGTTTTATATTATTGGCCTCAGAATTCTCAGATGCTTATAAAAACAGAAGTTTTATGAAAAAGTATTTGATTTCTCATCACTGGCCAAAGTATAGTTTTTTTTTTCTTTTTGCCCTTGTTGTCCCTAGTGCCAATTACGGTTTTCACTAGGGTTGGCCTCTGCATTCCGTCATCACCAATCTTACTCTGAAAGTTGAATGAATATACTAAAATCACCGAGGTCTTAATAATAGGACGAAACAAAGGCTAGGCTCGGTTTATGAAAGAAAGGGTATTAAAGGCTCAAAATTTTTTAAGTGTGAAAAATGGGTTAACCGGACTTACAGTCATGGTAAATTCAATCCCATTCCCCTTCTTTTGTATTTGGTTTTCATTTGCCCCTATTTTTTTTCTTTTCTCTTTTTTTTCTCATTTTTTTTCTTTTTGCCCCTATGGGCTTTGCCCTTATTGGCCTTGCCCCAGTATAAGACTGTAAGTCCAGTTTAAGTTTAACAAAAAAGACGAACAAGCTCAAATTGGCTTGACTAGGGATGCAAATTTTGGGATATAAGGAACAATGGCCTTAGATCATTTCCTAGTAATATTCATTCATGGAAAATATCTCTTTACTGCATCAGAGTTAATCGGCTCAAGAAAATCCTTCCCATCCATTTCTTTTAAGATGAGAGCTCCCCCTGATAGGACCTTCTTAACCACATAAGGCCCTTCCCAATTTGGCTTGAATTTTCCACGAGGGTCTTCCAAAAAGGGTAAAATTTTCTTCAATACCAAATTCCCTTCTTGGAAAGTTCTGGGCTTTACCTTCTTATTGTAAGCCCTGGCCATCCTCTTCCGATACAATTGGCCATGACTAAGTGCCTTCAAACGCTTTTCTTCTATTAAATTGAGTTGATCATGCCTAGACTGTATCCATTCAGCTTCTTCTAATTCAGCTTCCATTAGCACTCTTAGTGAAGGTATTTCCACTTCCACTGGTAAAACTGCTTCCATTCCATAGACTAGGGAATATGGGGTTGCCCCTGTAGAGGTCCGAATCGAGGTTCTGTAAGCATGTAGAGCAAGTGGCAGCATTTCATACCAATCTTTAAAACTTACTACCATCTTCTGAATGATCTTCTTTATATTCTTATTCGCTGCTTCCACTGCCCCATTCATCTTTGGTCTGTAAGGAGTTGACTTGTGGTGGGTAATCTGAAATTGTTCACACATCTTCCTCATGTCTTTGTTCTTAAGGTTTGACGCATTGTCTGTTACTATGGCACTTGGCAAACCGTAGCGACAAATGATGTTGTGCTTCAAAAACTTAAGAACATGGCTACTCGTAATGTTTGCATAAGAAGCCGCTTCTACCCACTTGGTAAAATAATCAATTGCTACAAGTATAAACCTGTGTCCATTTGATGCCTTTGGAGAGATCATTCCAATGACATCTATACCCCACATAGAAAAAGGCCACGGAGATGTCATACTGTGTAATTCACTTGGGGGTGCATTCTTGTTATCCGCATACACTTGGCATAAATGACATCTTTTAACGTGTATATAGCAATCATGCTCCATAGTCGACCAGTAATATCCCAATCGCAGAATCTTCTTGGCAAGCATATGCCCATTCATATGGGGTCCACACACTCCTCCATGTACCGTTTCAACTATCCTTTCTGACTCAGTCTTTGCAACACATCTGAGTAGTATATCATTGTGTGATCTTTTGTACAACTGGCCACCACTTAGTAAGAACTGTCCTGCCAGCCTCTGTATTGTTCTTTTCTCTATAGAGGTGACATTTTTTGGCAAACTTCGATCATTTAGGAAGTTCTTAATATCTTGAAACCATGGTACTTCTTCTTCTGGGGTTTCTTCTAAAACAAGGCAATAAGCTGGTTCATCTCTGACTTCAATTTCCAGTGGTCTAATATCAACACCTTCTGGCATACTGACCATTGAAGCCAATGTTGCTAGAGCATCCGCAAACTGATTTTTGGCCCTTGGCATATAATTGAAGGAAATTCGAGTAAATTTATTGCTTATTTCTTCCAAATACTGGTGATAGGGGATCAATTTGTGATCCTTGGTTTTCCATTCACCAATTGTTTGGAAGATGATAAGACTCGAATCCCCATATACGTCAAGTTCCTCTACTTCATGGTCTAAGGCAGCTTGCAACCCAATTATGCATGCTTCATACTCTGCTATATTGTTCGTGCATTGGAACCTTAACTTCACTGCGATCGGGATATGTGCCCCATCTGGCTTGATCAACACAGCCCCTATTCCATTTCCATTCATATTGGCGGCCCCATCAAAAAACATTTGCCATGAGCTTTCACCTTCTTCCTCTTCAGCAAACAGGATTGCCTCATCAGGGAAGTTGGTCTTTAAGGGTTGGTATTCTGGTAAAGGGTGTGCAGCTAAGTGATCTGCAATGGCTTGACCCTTAATGGCCTTTTGTGTGATATAGGTGAGGTCAAATTCAGAGAGTAACAACTGCCACTTTGCTGTTCTGCCAGTTAAAGCTGGTTTCTCAAATAGATACTTCAAGGGGTCCATTCGGGATATCAATAAGGTGGAATGACTAAGGAAATAATGCCTCAGTCTTTGAGTTGCCCACACTAAAGCACAACAAGTCTTTTCTAGAGGGGAATATTTTGCTTCATATTCTGTAAATTTCTTACTCAGGTAGTAAATTGCCCTCTCCTTTCTGCCTGTATCGTCATGCTGTCCTAAGACACACCCCATTGATGTCTCCAAAACTGACAAGTATAGAATTAATGGTCTTCCTGGAGTTGGTGGTACTAGCACAGGTGGGTTTAATAAGTATTCCTTTATTGTGTCAAAGGCTTCTTGGCAATCGTCATTCCAGACTGTCGGGTTATTCTTTCTTAGAAGCTTGAAAATTGGTTCACAGATAGCGGTGAGCTGTGCTATGAACCGGCTTATGTACTGAATCCTTCCAAGAAAACCATGAACTTCCTTCTCCGTTCTAGGTGATGGCATTTCAATGATTGCTCTGGCTTTAGCTGGGTCAATCTCAATTCCCTTCCTGCTTACTATAAAGCCCAATAACTTTCCTGATGTAGCCCCAAAGACACATTTCGCAGGTTTAAGCCTTAGACTGTATTTCCGGAGCCAGTCAAACACCTTCTTCAAATTGATCAAGTGGTCTTCTTCTTCACATGATTTGGCTATCATGTCATCCACATAAACCTCCATCTCCTTATGGATCATATCATGGAATAAGGCTGTCATGGCCCTCTGGTAGGTTGCCCCAACGTTCTTAAGTCCAAATGGCATGACAGTGTAGTGGAAGGTACCCCAAGGTGTGATGAAGGCTGTTTTCTCTTGATCTTCCTTAGCCATCTTAATCTGATTGTACCCAGAAAACCCGTCCATGAATGAAAACAGGTTATGTACAGCAGTGTTGTCCACCAAGATGTCAATATGTGGAAGTGGAAAATCATCCTTTGGACTTGCCTTATTCAAGTCTCTGTAATCTACGCACATTCTGACCTTTCCATCCTTCTTTGGTACTGGCACTATATTTGCAAGCCATTCAGGGTATGTGGAGACCGCTAAGAATCCGGCTTGGAATTGTTTAACCACTTCATCTTTGACCTTCAACGTCCATTCAAGTTTTAACCTTCTCAGTTTCTGTTTAACTGGCTTAGCATCTGGTAGAATAGGTAGCCTATGCACAGCCATGTCTGTGTCTAGCCCTGGCATATCCCGATATGACCATGCAAATACATCTTCATAGTCGGCTAAGAACCGTATCATTTCTTCCCGCTGTACCTCAGATAGACATACCCCAATCTTCACTATCTTTGGGTCATCTTCGGTCCCTAGATTTATTGATATGGTTTCTTCAATATTGGGTTGGACCCCCTTTCCATGACGCTCTAATTGATATGTGATTTCTTTTGGAGGGTCGTCTTCTTCGTCCTCGGTCTCTTCTTCAACCCCCATTAGGTCAAAGTCGAGCTCAAGGTCGAAGTCATACTCATCCTGATCCAATTCCGTTTGCTTATATGGTTCATACATGGTTTGGACCTTTTTGAAAAATTTATCTTTTCTAGAAAAAAATGAAAAATCTTTTTGTGTTTTTTGAGAGCCTTCTACAAAATCTTTCCCTGAAGACGAAGGCTCATTAAAACCTTCAGAAAAAGGGCATTCCACTAATGGAGTTTTTTTTTGGAAGCCATGTCTGTTTGCCAAACAAACGCGGCTTCAAAAGTAAGGGGAGTTTCCTCCCAATTATTCAGAATAAAAGAATCTGGGGCAGGGATACAAGCCTGCTCCTCAAGGTCAGGGTCTGCATCAGAGATCACCAGTACTGGGTGAGTTGCATCGCCTGATTCTTCTGTAGGGCCAGTTCCAGATGGAACTTCTACTGCAGCCCAATCAATAAAGGGTAGCTCCTCTGCTACTTCTTCTTGTTTGCCTTCCGTCATGGCAAAGAATGCTCCAATGTCCTCTGAAAAGTCCTGCTTTTGTTCTGCCTGTGGCCTAGGCTCACCCGATGCTTGTGGAGGTGGAGGTGGAACATATGGTTGTACGGTTGAGGATTTGGGTTTCTAGAATGGATTGACATTGTAGTACGGAGGTTTGGACTGATCCTCAGGAGGAGACAGTTGAATCATGTGAGAAAGCTTTGGAAAAGTTTCCCTGATATGCGGGAATTTTATGTCTTCTATTTCCTTCTGACTTTTCCATTTTCTTGGCTTGGACCCCAATCCTGCTCTATGAACCATCTTCTTAACCTTTATTGGTTCTATCCTTCCTTGTAGGTTAACCCCTAGACATTTTCCAGGGTGAAAATGGTACTTTTCTAGCACATTCTTGACCATTTTCTCAGCACAGGTCAATTTTCCTTCTTTTTCTTGATACCCCCCAGGTATATAATTCACAGCTTCAAATTGAAAAGAGTGAAATGTCAACCTGTCAGCAGTCATTTCCATGTTTATACAGGGTACATTAGGGGACCACATGGGAGGAACCAAATTCTCAGCTAGGACGGTAATCACCTTTCGCCCTCTAATATATTTGACTCTTTGGTGGAGGGTAGATGGTATGGCCCTAGCTGTATGAATCCACGGCCTTCCTAGGAGTAGGTTGAAAGTTGCAGGTATATCCATCACCTCAAATGTGATGTTAAAAATATACGGTCCAATTGTGACCGGCAGTTCAACCTCCCCTAGGGAGTGTGTTTTAGAGCTGTCAAATGCTCTTATGATTCTTCCATTTTGTTTTATTTTGTTTCGCTCCAAATTGAGCTTAACAAAGGTTACTAACGGGCAGACATTGAGAGCCGACCCATTATCAATCAAGACCCGGGCTATCATGCAACCCTTACTGAGTACAGCTATGTGCAATGGGTCAACATGATGGTACCCGGCTGGACTGATTTCAGTCTCAGAAAAAGTTATCACATTGTGGGATAAAATTTGACCAACCATCCGGCCTAGTTGGTCTGGTTCAATATTTTTAGGCACGTGGGCCCCCTGAAGTATCCTTAACAAGGAGTCCCTATGTTTTTCAGAATTTAACAATAATCCCAGAATTGAGATCTGGGCAGGGACTTTGTTCAACTGCTCGATGACATTGGACTCACTCTTTTTTATTACCTTAATGAGGTCAGCAGCCTCACTGTTAGTTACCTGAGGGGCCTCTTCCCCTACCTTGGCCTTGCATTTATTTTTTTCTTCTTTCTTTTCTTTCTCTGTCTCTTTTTGTTTTTCTTCCACCACTACACATTTTCCTGACCTCATCATGAGGTTTACTTCTTCCTTGCTTTCAACTGCAGGGCATGTAGTGGTAAAAGCTTCACTGTAGTTCCATGGTACAGCCGATTCAGAGTAGGAAGGCTTGGGGACATTTACCACTAATGGAGGAAGTTTGGACTTGGATGCGGAAGTCTGGGTAAATGGAACATTAATAACCAGAGGTGGAAGTTGCTTTGATGGAGGAACATTAACAACCAAAGGTGGAAGTTGTTTTGATTGAGGGGTTGTAGAAGTGACTGATGCACTAAGGGGGTCACAGTTTATGACCAATGGTGGTTTGGCTTGAATGGGTGGAATAAAAGTGGATGGATTGTAATTAATGACCAAAGGTGGATTGGCGATGTTCATCTGGGCCATGAGGGATGAGACCCGGTGCAAAGATGAGCTAATGTTCTTTGTAGCACTATCATTCCCCTTTGAAATCATATTCACTTTTTTGTCTTCATTTCTCATGTCAAAATATACCTTGACCGTTGTCCCTATGGGAGCAATTAATTGAGATGGGTCAAAGGTTATTTTGTCGGAAGAGATGACTCCTATGACATTAGATGGGCCTGCCCCGTGATGCTGGGGCAGTGGGTTTTGTCCAATATCGGTTCTTGGAGGATTGGGAGCCCCTGTATTGAAAGACAGGGTATTCTGGTCTAGTAAATCCTGAATGGCATGTTTCAAAGGCCAGAACTTGTCTGTAGGGTGCCCAGGTGCTCCCATATGGTAATCACAAATGGTGGAAGGGTCAAAATTTCTCCCCTTGGATGCATTCGGATTAGGTTCTCTTAAGGTGACATACCCTGCTTTCAATAAAGTGGGCAGCAACTGAGAAGGAGTCATGGGAATAGGGGTGAAAACCCTATTTCTCCATGCTGCAAAATAGGCATCCTTTTCCTCCTTAGTAAAAACCCTTTTTTGGTCTGAAGGTGCTGCTGGAACATTAACCCTCATGGGGGCCGGGGTAGATGGAGCAGGTGGAGTAGGAAAATGAGCTGGCATGTTGATTTGTATAGGCTTGTTAGGGCCAGATGGTGGCTGTACCATGTTTACCTCACCCTCCTTCTTGTTCCCATTCTTTTTTATCCCGCTTCCTTTCTTCAGATTAGGGTCTCGCTGACTAACCATGGCAGAGTGGTCAATTATCTTACCTGACCTAATCCCATCTTCTATTCGGTCAGCCACTTGAACCAAGGCAGCAAAATTAGTGGTGGTCTGACCCACAAGGTGGCTGTAGAATGGTTGACCCAAAGTGCTGATGAAAGTATAAATCATTTCCTGTTCTAACATGGGTGGCCTAACATGGGAGGCCGTCTCCCTCCACCTCTTGGCATATTGCCTTACAGTCTCATCCCTTCCTTTGCTCATTCTCATGACGTCGTACCTGTCTGGAACGATCTCTGAATTGAACCGGTATTGAGCCAGGAAGGCATCGGCTAGGTCCTTCCATCTTTTGATCTTTCCATGGTCCAGAGTAGCGAACCATCTTAATGCGGTTCCAGTCAGGCTCCTTTGGAAAAGTTGGATTAGAACACCTTCATCCTGCCCAAACTGGCATAGGGCACCGCAATATAACTTTAGGTGGCTCATGGGGCAACCAGTGCCATCATACTTGTCCAAGTCTGGGCACTTAAACTTAGCCGGTAGGTTAACATTGGGGTATAGGCACAGGTCTTCAAAATTGGTACCCCCAAAGTTGTTTACCCCTTTGACTTCCCTTAGTTCATCTTGGATCATTTCCAGTCTTTGCATGAACTTCTTTTCCATTTCTTCCCTCATTTTTTCCTTTTCCTTAGCCTTTTCTGATTCAACTGTTTCATCCTTGGTCACCATAGGTTCACAAGTGGTTTCATGGATGGGTTCAGGGATTGGTTGCACTGGGGGTGGAATATTGATTTGGGGTGGAGGTGCAGGATTGGAAGTGGATGCTTGGTTCTGGGCCTGCATTTGTTGGGCCTGCACTTGTTGGGCCTGTACTGACAGTATGTTCTCTAGCATTCGGGCTAGTCCTGCCACTTGCTCTTGTAACAAGACGATATCTGGGTGAGGAGCATCAGCTTCGTCTTCAATGGGATTCATGGCGCGAGCTCTTGATCTGGTTACAGGAGCTATGATTGCAAGTGTATTAGTACCTGGACACAAAATAAAGGAAAAAATATCAGTGCCCAATTAATCTCATTCACATGCCTAGGAATGCCTATGTGCAAGCTGGGTGAACACGAGTTCGGATTTTTTCTTTATTTGCTTCTTTTTTTTTTTTTGAATTGAATTGTTGGAATATTCTAGGGCTTCCAACAGGTCCCACAAAAAGGAGAGAAAGATCTGAAATTCAAAGGCTTTCAGAGGCCCGGGGGGTTTTTGAAAAAGGTCTGAAATTCAAAGGCTTTCAGAGGCCCAAGGATATTTTTGGAAAAGGTCTGAAATTCAAAGGCTTTCAGAGGCCCAAGGATTTTTGATGAAAGTCTGAAATTCAAAGGCTTTCAGAGGCCGAAGGATATTTTGAGAAAAGGTCTGAAATTCAAAGGCTTTCAGAGGCCCGAGGATTTTTTATGAAAGTCTGAAATTCAAAGGCTTTCAGAGGCCCAGGGATATTTTGAGAAAAAAAGTTTGAAATTCAAAGGCTTTCAGAGGCCCAAAGATCTGAAATTCAAAGGCTTTCAGAGGCCCAAAAGATCTGAAATTCAAAGGCTTTCAGAGGCCCAAAAGAAAAAGTCTGAAATTCAAAGGCTTTCAGAGGCCCAAAAGTTTTGAAATTCAAAGGCTTTCAGAGGCCCAAAAGAAAAAGGTCTGAAATTCAAAGGCTTTCAGAGGCCCAAAAGTTCTAAAATTCAAAGGCTTTCAGAGGCCCAAAAGAAAAGGTCTGAAATTCAAAGGCTTTCATAGGCCCAAAAGTTCTGAAATTCAAAGGCTTTCAGAGGCCCAAAAGAAAAAAGGTCTGAAATTCAAAGGCTTTCAGAGGCCTGGGATTTTTGAAAAATCTGAAATTCAAAGGCTTTCAGAAGCCCCAGGATTTTTTGAAAAATCTGAAATTCAAAGGCTTTCAGAGGCCCGAGGATTTTTTTGAGAAAAAAAAGTCTGAAATTCAAAGGCTTTCAGTGGCCCGAGGATTTTTTGAAAAGTCTGAAATTCAAAGGCTTTCAGAGGCCAAGGAGTTTTGAAAAGGTCTGAAATTCAAAGGCTTTCAGAAGCCCAAGAGTTTTGAAAAAGTCTGAAATTCAAAGGCTTTCAGAAGTCCAAGGAACCTTTCTCTCACATTTTTTTTTCAATTATTTTTTTTGAAGCATTTTATTCAAACTTGTTTCCCTTTATCATTATTTAAAGGTTAAAGGAAGATTTTAGTGGGAAAAACTGATTAAAGTTGAATATTCAGAGAAAACCGTATACAAAGTATGGTACAGCCCTGCCCGTATTTAAATTACGAGCAAGCCGTGACCGTATGGAAAACACGGGCGAGCCTAGCCCGTATAACCAATACGGGCAAGCCCAGCCCGTGTACTAAATGCGGTTTTACGGAACTCTGTTATATTTTTCCATTTTTTACATGGTTTGATCACTTTAATTGCTCATACAAACATACGGTTCACCCAGTGCAAGGCTTCTAAACTGTCCCAAAGTGGACCTTGGCCTTTTTGCTAAAACACCTGCTTAGGAGGGCACATGTACCCTCTGAATTGACTCCATATTCTAGAATTTGGTACCCTTGTGTTGCCTCTTGTATGAACATTGGGTAGGATTGATTCTAAACAGAGTTAGAAACTCTTCCTATGGGCTACACCAATTTTAGAAAATATGCATATTTTGGGACCAATTTTATCCCGAACCAATGGGCACCATGATACCCCTATGACATGAAAATAATGCAAAACAATAGGATTACCTTGTTACCTTGTTTTCCTTCAATATGGAATCCGCATTATGCCCTGGTTTGTAAGCCATGCATACGGCCTTCCCACAATCATACAAACCCATATCCCCACGTAATTGTGTACTTTAGCCAAAAACGTGTAACTCCACCTTCAAGCGTAGGGGTTTTGGGTTTTGGCTTAATGACAACTTAGCACTCAAGCCTAGTGATGACCAGAATCCCAGATCCACATTATCATCATATCATTAGCTCAAAGTTCTAAGGTGAATGTTTTCACTTTCGCTTTCCGAAGTATCGACCTCGTTGCGCCAAGCTACACACATTCGGGTTCAACTTCCTATAGGTTAAGGGTAGGCTGTGTAAAAGTAAAAGGTGCACAATGCATTGTAAAAATAGGTTACATTCACAATGTCCCAAACCCTTGCCACTCTTTTCGCAGCCATGCATAAACAAACCAAGGCATAATAGGAAAGCATATTTAAAATAAACAAGTAAATAAAGCAATCCTATAGCACCTAAAACATGCTCATAAAAAAATCATCTATCATGCAAACATATGATCATGTTATACACCCAAAATCATCATGGAGATCATGCTGAAAATTAGAACATGCTATCATAAAAATATAGCAAGAAATAAGCATGGTTCAGCAAAACGAATCTCCCCTACGCATGTTTGTAGAAACAATCCTATAAATCGAAATTATGCATGTTTCTATCCCCATGAATTCTTAAGCAATAATTCAGATTTAAAACATACTCAACATGCTTAAGAACAAAAAATAGCAAGCAAATCCAAAAAATATCAAAAACATGAACTAAAACACCAAAAGGCTCAAATCCACAAGTCCCCAACAGAGTCGCCAGTTGTGAGACATGAAAAAATCAATTTAATGATTTCCTCAATCATCACACGGGATTAAATTAAACAAAGAGTCGCCACCATTCAATTTAGGTGTGAATAGACACCAAAATATTAAATAAGCACAAAAGGCAATTTTCGGGCAAAATATCCCTCCTAAAAAAAACAACCAGAGATGGATAAGGGGATTAAGTTATGAACAGGGGAAGGTGTTAGGCACCCCTATTCATCCACACAAGGTGGTTGCCAGGCATTGTTCATGTTAAAATAAAGGAAAAAGCTTGCTATAAAAATCACGACAAATCACAAAAAAGACAAAAATATATGGTTTTTTCATATGAATAGCCTGATTGATCCAGAACTTTCAGATATGATCATACCATTCCTAGGGTTTCATGATCAAAATAAAATTGAGATAAAATCAAATAAAATCAATTTAAAGTGAAAAATCCAAAAAATCTGGCTTCAAGTCAAAATTCTAGAAATCTAGAAAAATGTGATTTTTATAAAATATTTCAAAATTGAACTTGAATAATCCAGAACATAGATAAAGCCCAAATTTCACAATAAATCAGAAAATAAAAACCGAAAATACCTACATTGATGAAAAACACCAAAAGGGGAGAATTTAGACCGTAGGGTCTTCTCTCAATAATGAAAAACAATTTAAAAACCATATCATGGAACCCTAGAATTTACTTTCAGGCTTCTAGATCCAGATCTATCATATTGATCATGATAGATCCAAGATCTTAGCCTAAAATCACAAAAATCACGAAAACAGTGTTGTAGGTGCAAAAGTGGTGAAAATCCAAATTTTAGCAAAAAGTGGGGATCTCATGCTATAAACATCATAGATTCATGTTATTCATTCAGATATATCATAAAAAAGCATTAAAACATGATCAAAATATTTAAAACAGCCATATCTCACAAATTAGAGCACATGGGGGTCTACCCTACGGATCCACCTGTTCTCTTTTCCCCTAGTTCTCTCTTTACGTTTTACGGCTAGAGAGACTCTTGAGGTACTTGTAGATAGGTTTGGTTACACAAACACAATCACATGCCTTATTCTATGAAAAAGACAAAAAAACAGATATGGGGTTCTATTCTAGGGATACACCTGTTCTCTTTTCCCCTAGTTCTCTCTTCACGTTTTACGGCTAGAGAGACTCTTGAGGTACTTATAGGCAAGTTTAGGAATACAAAAACAGATATGGCCTTATTCTACAGCAATAGAGATGATCGTATTACTTCTAGAATTGAAGACAGAAAATACAAAAGGGATAGGGGACTTACCTGGATTGAGCAGGCAAAGCAGCAGGAGTTCTTCTCTTCTCTTGGAGCTTCTTAGAATTCCTTGGACTCAAAATTTCGTGGCCCTTAGATAGAGGAGAGAGCCTCTATTTATAGGCAAGCACAGGGGCAAGGCTGGTCCAGAAGGATATATCCTGATCCTCAGGATAGAGTGAAAATTGGAGATAATGCCCATCCATAGCCAACCAAGGTGGCTTCAGCGAATAAAATACGTAATTCGCTCATTTAAAGATATATTGGACTAAAGATAAAGCTCGGAAATCGAGAGAAGGACAAAACTCGCACGTGTCTTTAGTGACCGTAAATGCACTACGGTCCAATGGTGACCATATAGTTTCCACGGGCGCGCCTAACCGTAGAGTGATCTCGGGCGCGACCGGTCCGTGAATGAAATACGGGCAAAGCCTGTTTATTCAATTTTTATGCATTTTTGACCTGTTTTAAGCTCTAATTACATGTTTTTATTATTTTCTCATTTTGTAGTGCAATTTGGGGTGTCTACACTACTATAGTTACATATGTCGTATGAATATCCATAGATGATTACTCAATACTTAAGGTGGTATCACAATACCATTGAAAGCATCAATCACAATTATTCATCTAGCTTCACCGTCTACACATGGCGGCTAGGCATACATTACACATCCACTGCTGATTACACATAGCAAATGGGCATCGGCCACCGAATACACAGGGTGCCGGAAGAACATATACCTCCATTGCTGTCTACACACAGCCAATGGGCATTGGCCACCGAATACACAGGGTGCCAGAAGAACATATACTCCATTGCTATCTACACAAAGCCAATGGGCATCGGCCACCAAATACACAGGGTGCCGGAATAATTCAGTACACTATGAATAATAACAATGGCACTTGGCCATAGAACAGGTGTATAAACAATCCTACTTGTATAACATGGACAATGGTGAGGTTACTTTCAATATCATGTGGATCATGCACTCGGGCATGCCAGATCTCTCAAGGGTAGTTCACTACCCCCAAATTGAGGTGAACAATGGTTCATTACCCCCAATTGAGGTGAACAGTACACACTACCCACCAATGCTCATATATTCAGTTGTTCATCATACCATGTATCTCAAATTCCCAGGCTTTTGTGGGGATACTAGTTCTCTATCTCCTGGTTAGGGTGAACAATGGTCCACTACCCCCAACCGAGATGAACCGCATACATAACCCACTAAGACTTACTGTTGTTGAAGGGGCTAATCCACTACCCCCAATCGAGGTGAACAATGGTTCACTACCCCCAATTGAGGTGGACTACAACATGCTATCCACTGATACCAATCATACCATTAGTTCTCAAATAATGGGCCAATGCCCTTAATGTCATGCAATTCAATGCGGGCCCATGCCCTTCTCATATCATGTTAACAGTACATAGCATGGTAAAAAAATGGGCCAATGCCCTAAATAAATCACATGCTTACAACCAAAATCAAATGTAACATGATGTTCATGGTGTTCAATGTGTATTTCAAGCCTCACTTTGGCAATCCAGGCCTCAATTCTTTTGATACTTGCGCAACATGGTATTGAACCTTCTTTTCTATTTCTAAGGGTTATTTGGAAGGTGTTTGAAGTGGTAGAATCAAGTTATCCTACTTCTATAGGAATCTGGGACCTAAACTCTCTATCAGACCTTCTTTAGCAAAATGTACCCACAATCCTTGTTATTTGGAATTTTGAGATATTTCCAGATGAAACACTCCCTAGACACCTAACTCCTACTTATACATAGGTTGGATTTCAATAAAAACATGTGGTAGTTCAATCTAGGCTAATAACTCAAAAATTGGAAAAACTGTATAGGGCGCTCGATGGGGTGCTTGAGCCTGTTACTAGCGAGTACAAAACAGCTCTCGGGTTTCTCTGGTTCAAGTAGGTCGATCGATCAGTCACTTGAGTGCCCATGCTTTAAGTCCTTCCCTAAAAAGGTTGCTCGATACCGCGCTAGAGCGGTGGTTCAGGGGCCTGGGCTTCTCGACAGTTCGCGAAATCCGAACTTTTGGGATTTCTAGGTTTTCTCAAATCTCACTTGTTTTTGGTGTTTTTGGGCTCTAAATTGCTCCTAACATGTGTGGTTATCTATTCCCTACAAAACCCTTAAAAGATATCCTTCCTATTTGCACTAATAATCGATTTCACACCTCAAACCCTAGTTTCTACATTTGCATATGAAAATGGCCGAAAATTGAAGAATGGGTTGGGGTGGTGTTGCTTACCTCAACAATCACTCAAGAAAGCTTCCTAGCTCTCAATGCAAGTCACGAACAGCTCTTGATGTGCTCCTTGGAGATTTTCCCACAATCTCACCAAGCAAACCCCCAAACGAAAATGGCTTCTTAGGTTTTCTTCTTTCTCTTCTTGCAAGCAAACTCTTCAAATGGGTTTGTTAAAGGAAGGGAATGAGATGGGGAGAAGATAAAGAGAAGGTGATGAAGAAATGAGAGTGGGAAAGAAGAAATTGAAAAGGGAAAGAGGGTTGGGAAATGGTTTGGTCGTGGGGCTTCCCTTGTGTTTTTCTTCACTTAAGCAATTTTCACCAAACACAAGGATTTACACATTTGCCATTGCACCTATTGCAGACATCAACACTTAGCTATTTTTCCATCACCAAAATAAGTGCTCAATAACTTAGGGATTTCTCAGATGAAAGAAGGCTCACCTTTATACATCACTGATGAGCCTAGGCTTAGCCACTTCTTCAAACTTGGGCTTCTCCAACTTCGCCTACACAACACATTCACTGGTTAGGGTGTGCTAATAGTATTGGAAACTGGGGTTTCACAGCGGGCTTTTCTTGATTTTTAGCTGTTCAGGAGTAGACTTCCTTGCTGTGAACCGAGAATACTTGTAGGCCTGAGATGATCCTGAACTCTGCTCCGACTGCCACCTAACCTGCTGTCGCTGCCATATCCTCTTCTGAGTTCTTGTCATGGCTGCGACTTCTTCCTGTGAATAAGAGGGAAATTTAGGGTGTATCAGTTTTCTCCAATGGCCAATCTTAATGAGAGGAGGTTTTATCATCTTGGGATTATTCACTTTTACCATCATTTCTTGTTCATAAGTTAGAAAGTCTCCTTTCCAACTTGTTCTATCTGTACTTTATGTTGACGCCGTTCTGGTCGGTGACCATTTGAAACTCTGGATCCTTGGTGAAAAGATAGGTTGCCTTCTATCCTCCCAATTTTGTGCTTGTCGGTATAATGCTAAGGATTTTCCTTTGCCAATTTGAGGGTAGCGAGGGCCAGTTGATATTTTTCGCCTACAATCACTACAGAGGATTTTTGTTGCTTTTTCATCTTTTGGGAATGGTTTGGGTGTAAACTCAGCCCTAAAAGAGCATCCTCCGAAGATTCTAACGTAGCCTTTGATTTATTGGCATCTGCATCCCTTGTAGATGACAAACGGGAAGAAGTTGTGGCCGTGCTTTCTAGCGGCCTCTCTTTTCTGCTGATTGATACATTGTTACCATGAAATGGCTTAGGCTTATGCCACCATTCTCCCCAAATCACGTCACGCCTTTCATTGTGCCAAGCTCAGCCCTTACTTACCGGGTATCACCAGTGATCTCTTGGCCGTAGATTTGGTTGGAAACGTGGTGGTGGTCGGTCCTTTATTTCTAAAGGCGGAGGCTCGTTCAAGACAATTTTCCTTGCAGAAGTCTTTTTTGGTAATCCTATAGACACCATATTAGCTGGCACGTTCTTTGGGAACGGTTTTGTGTCCACCTGTATTTGTTCTTCCCCTTGCTCCGAAAACTTCAGAAGACCTTTGTAAGTGTTCTCTTGTATCACATTCCGTAACACATTGCATTCGTTAGTCTCATGAGTTTTCAATCCATGCCATTTACAATGTTTGCCCTTAGCCACTATGTTGGCAGGGACGAATGGATGGTCCTTGGTTAAACGGAAAAATCCATTTTCAACAGATAATCAAATATTTCTGCCGTTCGATTTATATCAAATGCATAATTTCGGCTGAATGTGTTCATAGCCTTTGTCTCTCCGGCATCCATAGACTTTTGAAGTAAAATCGGGCAAGTCATTGGTTGCTTCCCAATGACTTCTCACAAGGTTATCAAAGTTTAACAGAAGTGTTCAGCATATTTATCGTGAAGCTAACAATGTGGCTGATGCTCTTGCTAATGAAGGATGTTATAACACTCAGTTACAGATTTTTTATTTAGATTCTTTACTTCTTGTTAATGCTAAAGTGTCTTTATTTCATGATAGAACAGGTCTTTATAGCTTCAGGATTTAGTTGTGTGATTTACTTTGTTTTTAGCATCTTTTTGAGGGGTAAGGTTTTCTACGTCCCCCCCTGGCTAGGTGTATCTGATTTTTGATTAATTAATCTACAGGTCAGGGTCTGCCTCAACCCTCCTCCCACCGATGGAGTGCCACTAGAAATAGTGGGTTTTTCCAAAAAAAAAAAAAAAAGAGCCATTCATATTTAGTGGCTCTGGCCGATAACTTGAACAAGTCCTCAAATTGTTTGCCTTCGAATTTCTTTCGAAGTTCAAAGTCTAGTCCGTTGAAGGCAAGATTTGCAAATTCCGATTCAGGTAAAAGAATTCGGAATTTGTTCTTCAGGCGTTTGAATTAGGCGATATACTTATCAGCCGATTCCCCTGGCTGTTATCTTAACTGAGCAAGATCAACCATGGTTGCTTCGGGCTCCGTTTTGTAAAATTGGGAGTGGAATTTTTCTTCCATCGTTGTCCAATTTACAACGGAGTTGGCTGGTAATGTGATGTACCAAGTAAAGGCTTGTCCGGTTAATGAATTCCCAAACAAACGCAATTTAAGGAAGTCAATGCCAGAAGCCTCTCCACATTGTACCATGAAACGACCAATATGCTCTATAGTGGACTGTTGATCTTCCCCTGAGAATAGGGTGAATTCTGGAATCTTATATCCCCTAGGAAACTCAAATTGTTGGTCTATCCAGGCCGGGTATGGTTTTCGGTAAATCGGCCTTGTCATCCGTCGGTGATAGAGATCTCCGACTATCTCCTAGACTAAGCTTTGGATATAGTTTCGATTTATGGCCATATTTCTCAGGCCCATTGTGCGCACCTGAAATCGATCACACGACAAGACACACGTGTCGGGTGCGTGTCTTCTAAAAACTGAATTTCGGAGTCGCCACCACTTGATGGGGTGCAGGCGGACACAAGGTAACCTAACCGGGTCTATTTTGGTTTGCGGCTTGAGATTCTGGCTAAGTGCTCGATTACGGTCCGGGAAAGTCCGAAGACACCCCGGTCCACCCCGCCGGCTCAACAAGTCCCTTGGGTCACCCTAGTTTGAGTCAACTATACTCACCCTGTCCTAGCCCAGCATGTATCAGATTAAGTCTGGTAGGGACCTTTGCAGGTGTAAGTCCCTTTTATTCATTTTTATCTTTTTAACCATTTAAGTGAAGTGGGTCGGATATAGGCCCCGTTGGTTGCCAAGTTGGGCTTTAAGTCAAGCCCATGACCCATTAGGGTTATTGGGTAACCCTTATTGGATTTGGCTATTTTGATTTTGGGGTTAATTAAAAAATACAAATTAATTAAGTGTGTTTTAGTTTTTTTAAGGCCCATTGGGCTTGGGCTTGGCCCATGGACAATTAATCAACTGGCCTGAGACCCATTTATGAAAACGGGTCTTGGTTTGGGTCGGACTGGGTGTGGGCCCTGTTGGAAGGCCGACAATGCCTTGGTGGGTCGAAGTGGACCCAGGTCTTAAGATCAGGGCCTGGATTGGCCCAAGAGCCCATCTGGTCTAATTTAATCCGTATCGGGTCGGGTTAGATAGAACCGGGTCAAGAAAATAGATTTTTATGGGCTTCTGGGTCTGACTGCATATGTGGTGCGGATTCGACCCGAATTCCAAAAACACTGGAAATTTGCTGTGGGTTCTGCTCGCCCCTCTTCCAGTGACCTTTGTCGACTGTTACAAGTAGCAAATCATCTCACAGTGATCTGAATATTCGCTTCTAATTCAAAACATCTTCTCTCTTTTTGCTCGTTCATGCATACATTCAACTAGTCATAAATCATTGCACAAACTAAACTGAATGATCAAATCCATGCATGAGAAACACCATGTGAAGCACATAATACTGCCAAATAAAAAAATTTTAACAAACATGCCAAGTATGCTTTTGATATTTGATTGAAGATATCAATGGAAAAGAGTGCAAAGCAAAGAAAGAAACGCACACTGATGAACTGAGAAAAACTTCCTGTTGATGCTTAAGAAGCAAATAAAAATAAATTTTTAGCATACCATTCATATGCTATGAACGAGTGTAATTGAAAGAAACATTTAATTGATGAATGATGGTAATCTTTGCTCTTTTTTATGAAAACAGGGGGTAGATGAAATGATCATGCATATGAATCACTAATGAAAATATATCAGATGAGGGAATATCTACTACTAATCTCACCAAAAAAAAATAAAAATAAGCAATCAAATAAGAATTTGATTCCATGTTTGAAAATGTCACTTGTATGTGTATCGATGCTCGCTTCGAACCTTTGAAAGAATGGATATAGCATGCCAAACAGATACGTGCTCATCTAAGTGAAAGTGAAGTGTCCCTACATGTAGCCATATATGAACAACGAACATGAAACAAATATGCACATGAAGTGATAAAAATTTACCCTTATTGAAAGGAAAGGGGGAAAGGATGATTAGGGGTACATTAGATTAGATTAAGAGGACAAACCCCTCTTTTGAAAGAAATAAATTAATAAAGAGAAGGAACTACTTTATATGAACACTTTTTCTTAATGAATAAGCTCTCCTTTTCTCATTCTTTCGTATGGAGACCCCCTCTTACCAAGGGGGAATTCATTTGCATGCAAAGAAAGATAGATGGTTAGAATATACAGCAAGAAATAAATCATAAGGTAAGAAAAACAGTATGTTCTTGAAAAGATCTTATATTGACATATGAGGAACAAAATACAAGTAGATTTACCTTTATGTTACCTTCTTCTTTTGAATGAAATATGACCCCCAATGGATGGAGACAGCAACCTTAAGTTCTCTTTGCTCAAAAATTATCTCTTCTTTGTCTTTAAATGATCGAGGGAGGAGAAAAGGGTTGAAAGGGATGGTTCTAAGGATAAAATGGGAAATAAGAGAAGGTTTTTTAGTTGAAGGGAGGTTGAAATATTTTCTGGTCGTAAGAAACAAGGTGGGGAAGAAGAAAAGACAAGAAGATGGGAGAGATAGGTTGGAGAAAATGGTAATGGCCGACCCCTTTTATAGTGAATAACAAAATGTGACCAAACCTATCATAACTAAAACCCAAAATCTTATGGTTTCATGCTTTTTTTTAAAGAAGGTAATGATAACTGTTATTCTCATCCACAATGACTAAGGTACAGCTCATGGGGACACATATTCCCCATGTGCTGAGAACAAAATTTTTTAATAATTTTTATTTTGTAATTATTTATTTTTAAGATATTGTTTGATTTAATATTATTTTAATGAAGGATTTTTTACCCACTTTACGCACATGCATCCTTCGCTCTTTTTATTTATTTTTATTATTTTTTTATATTAAATATCTTAATTAAATATTTAACAAAAATATTACTTAATATGTTTTACTTTATTGCTCTTTCTTCACTGTTTGCCATGTGTGCAGATTTTCAGAAACTTTGACTGCTCATAACTTTTTCATCTGGTATCCGATTCTAGCAAATGTAGTGGCGTTGGAATCAGTACGGGATGCTCTACCTACTGAGCCAGAGTTTAGCAGCAAATTCGGATTTTTTAGAAGAAGTGCAAAGTCGTGTCCAAGAGCCAGTTTTGCTCATATCTCCTTATCCGGGACTCCGATTCCGGCAAACTTAGTTGCGTCGAGATCGTGTCGAGATGCTCTTTCTACTGATATAAAATTGAGCAGCTAATTCAGAGTTTTGTAGAAATCCGATTTTTGCTATTTCCAGATTTGACCAGCCCATAACTTCTTTATTCGGATTCCGATTTGAGTAAACTCAGTTGCGTTAGAATCGTATCAAAGTCCTATTTCCAATGGTATGAAGTTTGGTGGTCAATTCGCATCGGATCAAAAAGTCAAATTTTGACTGTAACGCCTCAGACCCATAACCAGCAAGATATTGTCCACTCTGGGCCCACGGGCCCTCATGGATAACACGAGAAAACTTCCTAAGGGTCACCCATCTTAGCAGTGCTCCCACCCGAGCACGCTTAACCTTAGGGTTCCCAGGGGATTTAGTCCCGTGTTACTCCTTAAAAGGCCTCTTGCTTAGTTGGGGGTCTTAAGACTACTTATAGCATCCCCGAGCGTTGTGGGATTCCAACCATATGCACATCCTCGCCAGGTAGCTCCCAGGGAGATTACCCATTCGCCTGTCCATTCAGGTAGCCAGGATGTCATATACTCCCCCCATAGGACAACGTGTCCTCGCATTGGGGTGAACCCCCACGCTTTCCAGTTGGGGCAGTCTCTAATACCATTTGTAACGCCCCAGACCATAACCAGCAAGATATTGTCCGCTCTGGGCCCACGGGCCCTCACGGATTTGTTCTCAAGGATAACACGAGGAAACTTCCCAGGGGTCACCCATCCTAGCAGTGCTCCCCCCCGAGCACACTTAACTTTAGGATTCCCAGTGGATTTAGTCCCGTGTTACTCCTTAAAAGGCCTCTTGCTTAGTTGGGGGTCTTAAGACTACTTATAGCATCCCTGAGCGTTGTGGGATTCCAACCATATGCACATCCTCGTCTGGTAGCTCCCAGGGAGATTACCCATTCACTTGTCCACTCAGGCAGCCAGGATGTCACATTGACCCTTCCGGGTTTGACTTTTTCAATTACGGTTTTCATTTTTGGCAAAAATGAGGTGCTGACACCCATCTCTTCCCTATGGTTTTCATGCATTTCCCGTTGCCCCCCGAAGTGTACCTCTGGAGGAGGCACATTAACAGGAGTTGGGATAGCAGGAGGAATCTCTATTCCAACCGCAATATTGCCGGCTATCCTATTTCGTCCATTGCCCCCTGAGTTTTCAGGTGGTTGTTCCATAATATTTGGTTTTTCTTGAGCATTTGAGCCAGAGGCGACCGATTCAGCGTGCTCAGCCCCTAAGGCTGGTCTAGCTATTGTTGAAAATCCTTCCTATAATGCCGATAAGATTCTACCGTTATCGGTGGAAAGCTTATTAAGCCCTTGGCCAAACCCCGTCATTTGTTGGCTGAGACCTTATATGGCCTGAATTAGACGTTCATTAGGTTCCAGCTGTGGATTTGAAGGTCCAGCAGCCGGAATGTTTGGTACAATGGAAGGATTTACCTGAGGTTCGGTAGGTTCCTCTGGCATCATATTATTAGCGTACCGAGTACTCCTCCTTGACATTACAGCTCTTTCAAAGACTAGGGGTCCCACCAGGCGTGCCAAAAAAGGATATTGGTCCCAAATTGGTCCTGGCGTGACACGTGGCCGTGGGGATGATGTGTCTTCGTATGGGCGTGCCAGTATCTTTCGATACAATGATTCGGGTCAGATCCTGACCCCGAGCACCTATTCCGGATCTAAACCGGCGTCGGCTAGCCGTACTGCAAGTCACCTGCAATAAAATGGATCAAACGATAAAATGAAGACTAGGGGTTCGGTCTTCATTTGGTTTCTTGTTCGTGTTTGAAAGCAATAGTAAATGATAAAGAAGTATTTCTATTCAGGTATCGGTCGCTCGAAATGCAACCGTTAATTACAACAAATCCTGAAGTAACTCAAAAGGAAATAAGACAAAAGAAAACCAACTTGATCGGCAGGACCAGCCTCCCCTGATCTTATAGCTTATAGCCGTGATTGGAGTATAAGGAACAGAGGTAGGGGTGGCTGCTAACGAAGTCAATTCGGGGGTTCACCCAGGAGTACTACTTAGCCATTGTCTCGGCAATCACCTTTTCTTGACTAAAGATGGTTTCGGGACCAGCTGCTCATAACCCTATAGCCGTAATCAAAGTATAGGATTAGAAGTTAGGGGCGGCCGTAACCTCCTTGCCGGTGGCAGGGTCTTTACCTTAACGGGAGTAACTAGTAGCCTGAAGTGTCACTGCGACAGGGAGCAGTGAGAGAAGTCATAAATTATCCTTTCTTGCTATAGTTTAGGTGTAGGATACTGGATAGTGATCACGGATGATCAAGTTATAATCATAATAACCGGTTGCAGTTGAGTGGAGGTTGTCCTCGAGCTCTTTGAGTATGTGCCTTTTATAGTCGGATTCTAACGATTGCCATCGGCCCATGACATGAACTCTGCTTCTGTTCTGGTAGTTATTCATCGCTTGCTTCTTATCCATGGAAGGTAACTTCTCTGCCTCGTTCATAAACCAATAACTTCCTCGTCTGTCTTTGCCCATCTTCAAAGGTCAATTTCATGTTGATGGTGATGTTATCCCTAAAAAATATGAGAATGGTTGTTGTATGTGCTTATGTGGCTCCAGCCGAGTGTGACATCCTGGCTGCCTAAGTGGACAGGTGAATGGGTAATCTCCCTGGGAGCTATTAGGCGAGGATGTGCATATGGTTGGAATCCCACAATGCTCGGGGATGCTATAAGTAGTCTTAAGACCCCCAACTAAGCAAGAGGCCTTTTAAGGAGCAACACGGGACTAAATCCCCTGGGAACCCTAAAGTTAAGCGTGCTCAGGTGGGAGCACTGCTAGGATGGGTGACCCCTGGGAAGTTTTCTCATGTTATCCTTGAGAACAAATCCGTGAGGGCCCGTGGGACCAGAGCGGACAATATCTTGCTGGTTATGGGTTTGGGGCGTTACACCGAGTATCTGGCCTACGTGTATACCAACGTGGCCTATTTGGTTGAATTAGGCCATGTGGGTGCTACGTGGCCTTTCCTCATTCGTCGGTCCATGGAGGGTGTAAGCAATACCTCTAGTAGAATTCTTAATTTGTCTATCCGACAACCCATAAAATTATATTTTAGTTAGGACAAGCCACTTAAATCACTTTGGAGTATATAATTGTAAACCATATCGCAGTTAATATCCCACCTACCTAGGAAAACAAAATAGGATTTGCTTACATGACGTTGTGCCACTTTTAAGTCTCCAATATGTGGAGACATGCATCGCATATTCTTATACCTGCTACAACATGATGATCGTTTTCCAAAACATACACATGGCTCTATGGCAAGTGGTTAGTTTAAAATAATTTTGTACATTCATATAACTTTAAAACTAAAAACTATATTCTTAACCATTATGTGGTAACCTTATACCTATACAAAAAATTACAATTACGCACGAACCATTAATTTTATGTTCTGTTGAAAATCAATTCTTCAATTGCACACAATATAATTAATCTATTCTACGCAAGCCCTTATATAGCATAAACATATATTATTAGCGGATACTCCCACTCTTAATCCAATATTTTATGTTTCTACCTTACTGTATATGTATATTTTAAAAAAAGAAAGTAATAAATTAATTTATACAACTGAAAATTGAGAGGTGTAGCATAAATTACTCAAATGTACAAGAAGTTCCTAGGACTCATATATGACCCGCATGTTCTTTGCATGATAACCCTTTAGTCATATGATCAGCCATTATCAGCTTAGTACGTACAAATATATTCAATGATAAGCTTATCATCTCTAGCATGCTCACGAACAACAAGGAACTTGATGCCAATATGCTTAATACGAGCACTCCTCTTGTTGTTCTTAGAGAAGAACACGTCAGCAGAGTTATAAAATTATATCTTTAGTTATTTAGATATAGAATCCATAACAATGAGTCTAGTGGAAAAATTCCTCAACCAAGAAGCCTGTGATATTGTAAGATCCCTAGTCCCACATTGCTCGGGGAGGAGAAGGTGAAGGTCTATATATATGTAGGCTTGTAACTCCCTCAAGAAATGAGACATTTTGGGGTAAAACCCAAGAACAAAACCATGAGGCCTGATGACCCAAAGCGAACAATATCGTCGCTGTAAGGAGTCATGCTTCTATGTGGCCACTACACAAGGATGTGCAACCCTTGAGGGGGGTTGATTGTAAGGTCCCTAGTCCCACATTACTCGGGGAGGAGAAGGTGAAGATCCATATATGTAGGCTTGTAACTCCCTTAACAACAAGGCCTTTTGGGGTAAAACCCAAGAACAAAACCGTGAGGCTCGATGGACCAAAGCGGACAATATCGTTGCAATATTGAGTCGGGGCATTTCTGATATAGCCTCAAACATACTATAAAGTCCACCATCACAGTAGAAGAAGCCATAAGGGTCTAAATAGTACTTTTTGCATGAAACAGCACCATTTGCAGAAAGAATTATACCCTCTAGTAGAATTCTTCGTGTCAAGACAACTAGCATACGCAGCATCTGCATATCTAATAAACTCTAATAATTGGTGTGCCCATTCATAAGAATATAATACTTTGTACCTATCTTCATTTTATGTTTTTGTTTCTAAGAGAAATCTAACTGGTATTCTCTAAAAAATCCGGGTTTCGACTCGAATTACACCTAGAGAGGGTGAATAGGTGTAGCACAACGGAATAAAAATTTTCTATTAATTAAAGACAAATACTTAATTAATAGGCATAAACAAATACTCAAAGTAATTCCAGAAAATCAAATAATCAATCAAAAGTAATTAATGAACCACCCAAATTGCAAGTAAATAACTAAAGCACGTAAAGTAAAGCAAAAGCAATTTGGCGACGAAGGGAAAACTAAAAGTGAACTATCTATGAGAAAAACCTCCAGGCTATACAGGAGCCACCTAAAAGATCCACTATGACAAGAAGACTTACAGCCTGTGTAACGCCCTAGACCTATACCCAGCAAGATATTGTTCGCTCTGGGCCCAATGAGCCCTCACGAATTTGTTCTCAAGGGATAATGTCAGCACCTCATTTTTTCACCCCCAAAATTGCTGAAAAGGAAAACCCTAGCTAAAAGATCAAACCCTGAGGGAGCAAAAGTTGACTTTCAATCAAGTGATAATTGACCACCTTGCTTCATCCAAGTGGATAGAGAATCCCGACACGGTTCCAACGCAACTGAGTTTGCTAGAATCGGAGTTCGAATGGAGAAGATATGAGCAAAAAAATCCCAAGGGCAAAGTTAAAATATCTTAATTCAACTAATTAAGATAAATGGGAAATAATAAAAATTGGGGAAGTCTAAGCCGTTCGAGTGGGCGGCTGAGTTGCCTCAGCAGTCAACTCAACCAAAAAAGGGAGAGAAATTTTTTTCGGCCATCGCCCGCGTGAGCCAATCAGAGCAAGCGGGGCCGAAAAGTCAACCGCACATACAGTACGGTTGCATGGCGCGTCAGACTGCGTCTGACCAATTTGTCCCCTCATCATTACTGAAAAGACAAGGACAAAACTGTACATACCCTGCGGTATTGACCAAAACAGCATGGTATGTGCGGTTATTGTTCAATTTCGGCAAAACCGCTTTGAGTATGCGGTTTTGTCCCTGTTTGCTATAAAAGCAAAATCCGAACAGTAGACAGGGGCTGGCTTCCCTTTGGTTGATTCCCACTTCTTCACCTCCACACCCCTTGATCTGAGACCCTCTCTTTCAAGCCCTCTTGGCTTCCTAAGTCCCCCAAGCACCATCTCAAGCCCCCTCTTGCCCTTCTTTAACCTTTTCCTTCCTCCTCCAAGAAGCAAAAAAAGAAGGAGAAGCTTGCTGTTGGCAGGGAGAAGTGCTGCTCCAGCAGCCGTCGAAGTTCCAAGGCAGCTCATACATACCCAAGAAGGGTGTCTAAACTCCCAAGGTGAGATTCTTTGTACTTTTTTGTTTGATATATTCGAAGATGAATGAAATATGAGAGATTGCATGTTTCTTGCACTATGTATTTGTTGGTTTTATATGCCATGACATGTCTACCCATTTCCGTTTTATTCTCTCCTTAATTTCACATGCTATCAACCTCCTATGGTAAGGGGAGAGCCTTGTTTAGTTCCAAGAGATGGTGAGAGATACTTTCATTCATAGTCTTTTTGTAAGAATCCTTTAAGTCGCTGTCCCATGTCTTTCTTCTTCTTCCTTTTTAAGGGAACATGTCCCCTCCGTTCTTCAAGTCGAATATATCCCACATGTAATCCCCTATTCCTTTCTTTAGATACTTTTTAGCTAGATTTGGGGGTGTGAATGCATATGGTTATAATACAAGTGATGTGTGATACATGTTTCTTTTACTCAGTTGGGTATGATTATAGTTCTAAGCATGCATGTGATTTTATTCCCACGACTTGGTATTCAAAGCATGCATATGGGTGAAGCTTTGTGTGTGCATATAAGTCAAGCTTGATGAGCATGTTTTCTACTGTTCTAGGTACTTTAGTTGGGGCTCCAACTCATGTTTAGTCGCTGTTTTGACTATCATGCGAAGTCAGTCCCGCTTTTCTTGTCTTACATTTAATGTGTGTACCAACGTCTTTGAATGATTGGAGGCTTACTTAGTTCCCATTTTCTTAACCTATGATCTAATCTTTGCATTCATGGAAGTGTGTTTCAGTTCCTAAACACAGAAAACACACACCACACATTTTGTAATGAAAAATACCCTTTTTGAGTCCATTTGATGATCCTCATGTTTACTTATTCTTGTTTGGTGATTGCTGGAGCTTCTAAAGTGAGAAGAGACCAAAACAAGGACACTTATGTCCCTGTTTATTTGCTGGTTTTAGTCCAAAGGAGGGAGAAAATGAATCTTCATCCATCTCCCTTGATCTCGATTTCAAAGCCCTCAAAAGGAGGCCTGTTTGTTTCTGTCTGAGCCACTATGGGCCCACACAGGGGCCCACACGACTGCTGGAACACCCTGGAGAGAAGCCAAGTTGAATCCGGAGGGAGGCCATTTTGGCCTTTCCTGGATTTTCGAGCCCGAACCGCATACTTAGAGCGGTTTGGGCGAAACTGCACTTAATCTGCGATTGTGCCTTGACTGCACAGAATGTGCGGTCAACTCCAGAAACCCTTAAAAAATCCATTTTTGAGACCCGGTGGGACTCAATCCGACCCAAATGCACATGACCCGACCTATGGGGTTTTTAGGGTCAACCCAAATCCATTTTGAGACTGTGGGCCCGGATGGGCCCACCTTGGCTTTGTGGGCCTTCCAACGGGGCCCATATCAGACCCAGATCATCTAACTAATAAGATAAAATCAAATAAGGGGACCCACACCACTCAGGTGGTCCTCCGCCAGACCAATAAAATGTGCATGCTGGCATAGAAGCAGTGTGAGTTTAGAATTCAGTTAACTCGCAAACCAGGGAAACCAATGGGACCCGTCATTCGACGGGGCGGACTAGGGTGTCTACGGACTTCCCCGGACCGTAACCGAGCCCTTTCTCAGAATCTCAAGCCGCACACCAAAATAGATATCCCTAGGGCATCCAGGTGTCTGCCTACACCCCATTAGGCAGTGGCGACTCCCTTTTTCTTGTTTTATTGCTTTAGGAGGCTCGCACGCTTTTCCGTGCGCCTTCACCGGTGCGACCATGCGCACAGCCTAGCAACTCCACTAGGGACTCCGCATCCCAGTCGAACCCTGGTTAGGAAAAAGAGTCAACTCACCTAGTTTAGTGCACAGCACCAAACCACAGGCACACATCATGCACTCACCACACCGTGGATTGTTTTACTACTTTTTTGATATGAACTGTGTGGGGTGACACGCACGAGGGAGTCTGCATGGGTGATCCAAATTGAATGAATTTATGATTGGAATTGTGAATGCTCTTCTTCACCAAAACCTAGATCTCTCTAGCAGCCACCCTTCTGAACTGTATAAACAACTTTTGGGATGATATTAGCCTCACGCGCCTCTGGCTTGCCGGGGAAAAGCGATTGTAAAACATCTCCCCAGGTTGCTGGATCCCTATAGCGCCATTGGTTTCCTGCCGTGGTACGCAAGGGGTCTTGGACCTAGCACAAACCCTTGTAGGCGTTTGTCTCGGGCTGTGTACCCTTTTTCCCACCCAACGTTCTAATACACCTTTGTGATGAATGTGAATGTGAGTGATTAAATAAGAAGATGAATAAAATGAATTTAAAATCTAAGAGTCCATTAGGGGCAGCAACCCCCTACTCTCTTTGCATCAAATTGAGTGGACCCTAGACTCTGGGTTATCTCAGCCCTAAATTAGGAAGCCAACCTAACTTTGATCAGGGGAGCCACCCCAGATCCATGCATAGAGTCCTATGAGCCATGGGCCTCGACCCATTGAGTCCGTTGGAATCAATTTGAGTCCGAATTGGCCTTGTGAGCAGATGAAAGCCAGCCAGATCAGACAATCAGATGAAAGCAGGCTAGATCAGAGCAGGGGCACAAATCCCTAGATCTAGGAATTTGGCCGACCCGCCTTCAAGCAAATTTGTACCTTTCCTTTTGGCTCCCAATAGCCTTAAGGATGAACCCTTTGCAGATTTCTGTGAATATCATGTAATTTTTGCCCTCGTTGGCAAGTTGTAATTTTTGGTTTGACACCTGGAGTCAAAGGCAGACGAAAGAACAGATGAAAGAGAAACTGACCGGGACTCAAATGTGCTTCCTTACACAAGTATGTCTAGGAGTCGTGCCCCGCGAGGCACCAACCTTTTTAGGGCTATGCACACACCCCTTTTGATGTACTTTTCATATTCATTCGCTGATTCAGGTTTTGAATGGTAATGTCATTGAATCTCGGTTTTAATTTTGTGCACACATCTTCATGAATCAAGTG
The DNA here is from genome assembly GCA_947561395.2 of Buxus sempervirens. Classification (NCBI taxonomy): domain Eukaryota; kingdom Viridiplantae; phylum Streptophyta; class Magnoliopsida; order Buxales; family Buxaceae; genus Buxus; species Buxus sempervirens. The sequence goes on along the minus strand of OX387188.1, from coordinate 19,080,360 downwards.
CACACACTTCAAGATCATCTGTATAATCATGTTTGATCAAATCATTTCTCGAAGAAAAAAAATAAAGAACAAATTTTTTAAATTCCTAAGATTAAAATTGCATTTGAATGTGCATCAAGTTTGCATCGGGGCTTGGAATGGCTCCAACTTCCTGGGCCATAATCCCCATTATCCTAATCAGAAAAATTGTGAGATCAATCGGCTGTGACCCAGCCTCAAAATAATCCGTCAAGAAAATCAAGGAGAAGTCGGATCCTTGCCGATGGCCATCAGTCAAAAGGAAAGAAAAGAAAGAAGAAGAACAAAGAGAAAAAGAAATCTCAAATCAAAAGAGAGATCAAGCATATCAATTCCCAATCTTTAAATTTAGTAGAACCATTTTGTGTTTCTGCTCCATGAAACCATTTTGTGTTTCCCAAAGTTTAATGGGAGCCATTTCGTGTCCCTGCTGTTCCATGAAACCATTTTGTGTTTCCCAAAATCTTAGTCAAAGCCATTTAGCACTTCTGCTACTCCATGAGATCACTTCGTATTTCCCAGAACCAACTCAAAAAGGAAATCAACTTTCGTAGTTTCCGAAACCAAATCAAAAGTAAATCAACTTTTGCAGTTTCCCAGAAATCAACTCTTGTAATTTCATGGAAATCAACTCTTGTAGTTTCCAAACCAGGGACTTTCCCCTTGCCTTTGAATACCAAAATCTTAGTAGGAACCATTTCGTGTTTCTGTTGCTCTGAAACCATTTTGTGTTTCCCAAATCTGGAACCATTTCATGTTCCAAAATTTGAAAACATTTCGTGTTTCCCAAATCTAGAACCATTTCGTGTTCCAAAATCTGGAACCATTTTGTGTTCTCAAATCTGGAACCATTTCATGTTCCCAAATCTGAAACCATTTTGTGTTTCCCAAATCTAGAACCATTTCGTGTTCCCAAATCTGGAACCATTTCATGTTCTCAAATCTGAAACCATTTCGTGTTCCCAAATCTGAAACCATTTCGTGTTTCCCAAATCTAGAACCATTTCGTGTTCCCAAATCTGAAACCATTTCGTGTTCCCAAATTTGAAACCATTTCGTGTTTCCCAAATCTAGAACCATTTCGTGTTTCCCAAATTTGGAACCATTTCGTGTTTTTCAAATCTGAAACCATTTCGTATTTCCCAAATCTGAAACCATTTCGTGTTTCCCAAATCTGGAACCATTTTGTGCTTCTGCTGTTCCAGGAAATCATTTCGTGTTTCCAAAATCTTAATCGAAGCCATTTAGCGCTTCTGCGACTCCATAAAACCATTTTGAGTTTCCCAAAAAGCCATTTTGTGCTTCTGCTACCCTAGAAACCATTTTGTGTTTCCAAAAATCTTAGTAAGAGCCATTTCGTGTTTCTGCTACCCTGGAAATCATTTCACGGTTCCCAAACTTTAAAAGCCATTTTGTGCTTCTGCTGATCTGGAAACCATTTTACGTTTCCCAAAATCTTAGTCAAAGCCATCTTTACTCCGGGGAACAATTTTGCATTCCCCAAAACCTAGTCAACTGGGACTCAATTCTCGGAGTTTCCAGAAATCAAAACCTTCAGAAGTCAACTCTTGCAGTTTCTGGAGATCAAATCCAGGGACTCTTCCCTCACCTCCAAAGTGGCGATTAAAAAGAGATCTTTTTCCCTTACCTCCGAAGTGGCGGTTAAAAGCAAACCATTCTTAGGGACTCTCCCCTTGTCGTGATAACAAAAAAAAAAAAAAAGAAATCATTTTTTAGAATCCTTTCAAATGGAAATCAACTTTTCAAGTTTCCGCATTTCAATCAAACATAAAAATCAAAAAAGATCCGAAATAATCTGCACTGACATGCATTATATCTCAATATAACATGAATTCTTTGTACTGACTTGGCTCCTGTTTCATTTCCCAAGGTTTGAAGATTGTGCCTCCCAGCCTGTACCTTTTGCGCTCCAGAAGAAGACTGCAAATGGATCCTACAGAAGGACGAGCACCACCTCCACTTCCACCCCAGGAGCAAGAGAAACTGGAAGACCATCCAGTGATCACTGGTCTTAACCAGCAAATGACCAACATGATGGCCATGATGGCAGCAATGATGCAACAGATAGACAGAATCCAAGCACCACAACAACAGCTGCCAGTACCTCCACAGTAGCCAATGCCTCTGCTGCAACCACCGGTGCCACAACTGCAGCAACCGGTTCCTCAACCACTGCCAATCCCTTCAGAAGAACTACCACCAGCTCCTCTGCAGCAAAACCCGCATTTGCCCGAGCAGCCAATCCCACAACCTCCACCAACTCAGCAAGTACAGTAGCTGCAGATTCCAATGCCCCCTGCCATCCCACAGCAACAAGTAATGCTACCAAGAATTGGACACGAAGAAGAAGAGTGGTACCGAGCACAGGAAGCAGCGGGTGTCACGGCCCAGATGCAGCTCGATTTATAGGCCCTAAAAGAACAAATGCAGAATGTGAATCGAGGTCCTGTGCCAAAAGAAGCCTCACTAGACAGACTGGGATTTTTCCCTGATTTGCAACTCCCGCAAAAATTCAAATGTCAAGATTTGGTGAAACTTGACGGAAGTGGCTGTCCACTGTCGCATCTACGAGCGTATAATGGAGATATGTGCTAATATGCACATGATGAAAGGATCATGATTCAATTCTTTCAACGCTCACTGACAAGGTCGGCATAGAAGTGGTTTGCTAGTCTTGATAGGAGCTGAATCAGGACTTGGGATGACCTGGCAAGCACCTTCCTCGAGCACTTTAAATTTAACACCGAGGTCTTGCCCACTCGGATGGAATTGCAGAAAATGTCCAAGAAAAGTACTGAATCCATCCGTGAGTACGCTAAGAGGTGGCGGGAAATGGCTGCGAAGGTTCAACTGCCCATGTTGGAAAAAGAGATAGTGACATTGTTCATCTCAACGCTCGGACAGCCATACTACACTACTGCTGGGTCAGTTTGCTGCAAGTTTCGCAGACCTTGTTGTAGTGGTAGATAGAATAGAGGATGGAGTGAAATCTGGTAGAGTGGCAAGTTTTGCAATAGAGCCGGCAATGCAGAGAAGGAACCCTGTTGGTGGAAGGGGCACGGACAGAAAGAAAGAAGACGAGACCATCAACTACGTCGAGCCGAACAAACCCTTCCACTTCCCAACACTAGACAAGAAGGAAAACCAAAAAGTGGCCAAGGAACACAGTTCACAAGACGGCTGAGGTGGACAAAAGAAGAATTTCAAGTAAGGTTGAACAGGGTGTTCACACCCCTGCCTTATTCATTGTCAGAATTACTGCCAACCCTATGGAAGAATGGGTATTTAGAAAGAAAGCAGCCAGTCCAACAACCATCCAACATTCGTTCCTACAACCCCAATGACTACAGCGACTACCACATGGGAGCCCCTGCACATTATACCAATCGTTGCTGGGAACTGAAGCACGATGTCCAGGACTTGATCGACAACAAGCGCATCTCGGTCGATCCTCCAGTATCGACCCCTCCTACGGCCACTGCCGCGAATCCTCTCCCTAACCACAATCAGGCGTCTTCAAGTGGCACTAGCTGAACAAGTTGGTAAAACTGCAGGGCAAAGAGCAATCCCGAAATCCAAAATCTTCACCTAGCACAGTTCCACTCCGAGTCCGCAATGACCAGGATAAGTTGAACTCTACTTTTTGCACCAAACATCCTTGGTAGGAGTGGTCTTTTTGTAAATATTTTAAATGCTTTTTACTTTTGTTCAAGTTCTTGTAAAAAACCCTTTTTTTAATGAAGATACCAAAAAAAAAAAGAAAAAAAAGAAGAAGATAACTTTTGAAAAAATGGCAAGTGTTGGTCGGTGATGACATCGCTCTGAGACCACACCTTTTTGGCAATGACCACGATCATGGAAAAATGCCAAGTGGCTTAAAGGTGTCTTCAACTGGGTGCAGTACACTGTCCCATGAGAACCTTGATCGAGCCAAAGGCAATTCCTTCCTGATCCAAACCTTTATTTTCCTCCCAAAGCCTATCTTTGTAGTAGGGTCGGGCGATCTTTGAGAGAAAAGAAAGAAAGAAAAGAGAAAGTGCCTAAACCAACTAAGGGCAAAGGCCGGCTTCGCATCATGTCTTCGAGAAAGGATGAGAGGCCATCTTTCATTCATCCAGAATTCTAAGATCCGCTAGTCAAAACACTTTGGGCTTGATCGTCTTATTTAAATACCCGTATTGTGGCTAGCCACCCCATACTGGGGGCAAAGCTAAAGAGAAAAAGAAAACAAAATGGATAAATAGATTCTTGAATTAATCTGCATGAACATTTCAACCAAGTGGTCACAACTTCTACAAAAGGATGAAAGGCCATCCTTGCTTATTTCCCTAGTTTTCAAAGTCATGTCTCTAGTCAAACCATTTGAGCCTAACTTTATTTCTTCTAACCCACTGAGTCATGAGCCCTAAATCTGGTACTGGGTAAAGAAGAGAAGGCATAAATGAGCAAAAATAAAGAAAAGGAAAAAAAGGAAAAAAATCATAAAACACACTGGGACTTGCGAATCAAAGCAAAGAGCCAAGATGACCACAGAGCAAAGGAAAGAAAAAGCAAAAAATGCTAGAAGAAAAAAGCGAAGGTCACAAAAGACCTCACAAAGAAAATGAAGGAAAGCAAAGAGGTATTGGCGAAGCCCAAGCAGTCAAGAAAAGGGTAGAACATGACTTGACCTATTTACAAAAGACTTCGAGCCATATTCTCCTTTCTTTCATAAGCTAAAAACCTCAGCCTTCGTTTTGTCCCATTAGAAAGTCCTTTCTGATTTCAAAAAATCTGACAATGGAATTCATGCAGATCAATGATGAAGGAATCTAAAAAGAAGAGCGAGCTTTGGCAAGACACAAATTAAAACATGAAAATGAAGAAAATAATAATTTGAGCCTTATATCCTTTCATTTCTCAGATTTAAAAAACCAACCCAATGTTTCGTCCTAATACCAAGACCTCTCTGATCTATGGGACAGGATGCACAAGAGTCGGCTAAAGACCATCAAGCTGGGATAGGCACTAACGAAAATGAAAAATGGAAGAGCCCTCAATTGCAAAATCCTGAAACCACCCTAAATGGTTGGGTCAAGGTGAGAGAAACAAAAACCGGGAAGGGAGAACACCCCTTTGAGATGCCCCTCAACTTTTAAACCTCTACAAAGCCCTTGCTGGCACAAATCAGGAATCTCGTGGGAATGTGTGCCAAGCACCCTGTCCTAAGACACTTCGTGCTAACAAGGCAATTTACCATGGTCACTGGTCTAGCCTTTTCTTGCTAAACCACTTGTACAAATTTTTGAAAAAAAAACTTTGTGGAAAAAAATGTTTCATTTCTGTCATGTGCACTTGCACACACAACAAAAGCAAGTCATAAGTGCCTGTAGTTTGAATTTCAGATAGCTCACTGCTCTATGAGAATTTTGTAGGCCCAGGCAAGGCAAAGAACCAAAAGAAATCAAGAAATGTCAAGAATCCAGGAGCAGAAGAAAGGCAAAATAGAGGAAAGTCGATGCAGCAATACACCCGTAAGGGAAATGCAAAGACTTCCTTTGTCCCCCAATGGATTCTTCTCCTTAGCGGAACTTTCAAGAAACCTAAGGCAGCGTGTCAAGACCATACCCAACCTGAAAAGGCTGGTTTTGCGACGAGAGAGACAAATGCGAGAAGGCCTCCATAGATACCCAGTAGGAACCCCCGTAAGCGTAATCAATTCACACCCAACAAGAATGGACTGAGCTGTGCAAGAAAGTGAAAGGGCAGGGACTCCCACCAATCCCCAGTGGAGTTACCTCAAACTGGGAGGGCCCTACCTCATTGAAAAAAGGGAACTGGCAGAAGCACTCTTCCCCCTAAGAAAGCCATGCAAAAGAAAGAAAGGAAGAACCTGGCAAAACATGAAGAAGAAGACAAAGTGAAGAAGTGCTGGGCAGATTGGCCCCATTTGTAAATTTTTGATTTCCCACTTTTGTAAATAGAATAGGACAGGTGTGTAAGCTCTCTTGAAGCATCGAGCAGCGCTGAGAGCACCTCCTCGCCGAGAGCATCTCCTCCTTCCTTCCTACCATTTCCTAACCAAACTCTCTCAAAAAAAGAAAAAAGAAAAAAAATGTCCTCAAAAGTCTTAAGTCTGCAAAAGGGTAAAAGAAATCAGAAGTCTGAAATCACCTAAAAGCTTTAATGGAACAAACAAGAGAAAGAGAAAATTTTTGAGTGCCTTGCATCAACGTCAAAACAGGTTGGTGAGCTCAGGTCCAGCCCCTTCTTTCAAAAAACTCAAGATAAATACCAAGGAGTTGCTTCAAAAAACCCGAGACTTAAGGGTAAGAAAGCTCCAAGGCAAGAAAGTGGAAGCCATTGGATGTTTCCCTTTCATTGAATTGCTGGGCGCAAAAATGAGGTTCTTCTTTTTCTTTGCCGTTCTTCCCCAAGGTGACTCCCACAAAGAGGGACTGCTGTCAGCACCTCATTTTTGCACCCCCAGAATTGCTGAAAATGAAAACCCTAGCTGAAAGATCAAACCTTGAGGGAGCAAAATTTGACTTTTAATCAAGTGATAATTGACCACCTTGCTTCATCCCAGTGGATACAAAATCCCGACACGGTTCCAACGCAACTGACTTTGCTGGAATCGGAGTTCGGATGGAGAAGATATGAGCAAAACAGTCCTAGGGGCAAAGTTAAAATATCTTAATTGAACTAATTAAGATAAATGGGAAATAATAAAAATTAGGGAAGTCTAAGTCGTTCGAGTGGGTGGCTGAGTTGCCTCAGCAGTCAACTCAACCAAAAAAGGGGAGAGAAGCCTATGATATTGTAAGATCCCTAGTCCCACATTGCTCCGGGAGAAGTTGAAGGTCTATATATATGTAGGCTTGTAACTCCCTCAAGAAATGAGAAATTTTGGGGTAAAACCCAAGAACAAAACCATGAGGCCTGATGAACCAAAGCGAACAATATCTTCGCTGTAAGGAGTCATGCTTCTATGTGGCCACTACACAAGGATGTGCAACCCTTGAGGGGGGTTGATTGTATGGTCCCTAGTCCCACATTACTTGGGGAGGAGAAGGTGAAGATCCATATATGTAGGCTTGTAACTCCCTTAAGCAACAAGGCCTTTTGGGGTAAAACCCAAGAACAAACCCGTCAGGCTCGATGGACCAAAGCGGACAATATCGTTGCAATAGGGATTCGGGGCATTTCTGATATAGCCTCAAACATACTATAAAATCCACCATCACAGTAGAAGAAGCCATAAAGGTCTAACTAGTACTTTTTGCATGAAACAGCACCATTTGCCGAAAGAATTATACCCTATAGTAGAATTCTTCGTGTCAAGACAACTAGCATATGCAGCATCTGCATATCTAATAAACTCTAATAATTGGTGTGCCCGTTCATAAGAATATAATACTTTGTACCTATCTTCATTTTATGTTTTTGTTTCTTAGAGAAATCTAACTGGTATTCTCTAAAAAATCCGGGTTTCGATTCTAATTACACCTAGAGAGGGTGAATAGGTGTACCACAACGGAATAAAAATTTTCTATTAATTAAAGACAAATACTTAATTAATAGGCATAAATAAATACTCAAAGTAATTCCAGAAAATCAAATAATCAATCAAAAGTAATTAATGAACAACCCAAATTGCAAGTAAATAACTAAGGCACGTAAAGTAAAGCAAAAGCAAATTTTGCGACGAAGGGAAAACTAAAAGTGAACTATCTATGAGAAAAACCTCCAGGCTATACAGGAGCCACTTAAAAGATCCACTATGACAAGAAGACTTACAGCCTGTGTAACGCCCCAGACCCATACCCAGCAAGATATTGTTCGTTCTCGGCCCAATGAGCCCTCACGAATTTGTTCTCAAGGGATAATGTCAGCACCTCATTTTTGCACCCCCAGAATTGCTGAAAAGGAAAACCCTACCTAAAAGATCAAACCCTGAGGGAGCAAAAGTTGACTTTTAATCAAGTGATAATTGACCACCTTGCTTCATCCCAGTGGATAGAGAATCCCGACACGGTTCCAATGTAACTGAGTTTGCTGGAATCGGAGTTCGAATGGAGAAGATATGAGCAAAAGAGTCCCAGGGGCAAAGTTAAAATATCTTAATTCAACTAATTAAGATAAATGGGAAATAATAAAAATTGGGGAAGTCTAAGCCGTCCGAGTGGGCGCCTGAGTTGCCTCAGCAGTCAACTCAACCAAAAAAGGGAGAGAAAATTTTTTCGGCCACCGCCCACGCTAGTCAATCAGAGCAAGTGGCGCCGAAAAGTCAACCGCACATACAGTACGGTTGCATGGTGCGTCAGACTGTGTCTGACCAATTTGTCCCCTCATCATTACTGAAAAGACAAGGACAAAACTGTATCTACCCTACAGTTTTGACCAAAACCGCACGGTATGTGCGGTTATTGTTCAATTTCGGCAAAACCTCTCTGAGTATGCGGTTTTGTCCCTGTTTGCTGTAAAAGCAAAATCCAAACAGTAGACAGGGGCTGGCTTCCCTTTGGTTGATTCCCACTTCTTCACCTCCACACCCCTTGATCTGAGACCCTCTCTTTCAAGCCCTCTTGGCTTCCTAAGTCCCCCAAGCACCATCTCAAGCCCCCTCTTGCCCTTCTTTAACCTTTTCCTTCCTCCTCCAAGAAGCAAAAAAAGAAAGAGAAGCTTGCTGTTGGTAGGGAGAAGTGCTGCTCCAGTAGCCGTCCAAGTTCCAAGGCAGCTCATACACACCCAAGAAGGGTGTCTAAACTCCCAAGGTCAGATTCTTTGTACTTTTTTGTTTGATATATTCGAAGATGAATGAAATATGAGAGATTGCATGTTTCTTGCACTATGTATTTGCTGGTTTTATTTACCATGACATGTCTACCCATTTCCGTTTTATTCTCTCCTTAATTTCACATGCTATCAACCTCCTATGGTAAGGGGAGAGCCTTGTTTAGTTCCAAGAGATGGTGAGAGATACTTTCATTCATAGTCTTTTTGTAAGAATCCTTTAAGTCGCTGTCCCATGTCTTTCTTCTTCTTCCTTTTTAAGGGAACATGTCCCCTCCGTTCTTCAAGTCTAATATATCCCACATGTAATCCCCTATTCCTTTCTTTAGAAACTTTTTAGCTAGATGTGGGGGTGTGAATGCATATGGTTATAATACAAGTGATGTGTGATACATGTTTCTTTTACTCAGTAGGGTATGATTATAGTTCTAAGCATGCATGTGATTTTATCCCCACGACTTGGTATTCAAAGCATGCATATGGGTGAAGCTTTGTGTGTGCATATAAGTCAAGCTTGATGAGCATGTTTTCTATTGTTCTAGGTACTTTAGTTAGGGCTCCAACTCATGTTTAGTCGCTGTTTTGACTATCATGCGAAGTCAGTCCCGCTTTTCTTGTCTTACATTTAATGTGTGTACCAACGTCTTTGAATGATTGGAGGCTTACTTAGTTCCCATTTTCTTAACCTATGATCTAATCTTTGCATTCATGGAAGTGTGTTTCAGTTCCTAAACACAGAAAACACACACCACACATTTTGTAATGAAAAATACCCTTTTTGAGTCCATTTGATGATCCTCATGTTTACTTATTCTTGTTTGGTGATTGCTGGAGCTTCTAAAGTGAGAAGAGACCAAAACAAGGACACTTATGTCCCTGTTTATTTGCTGGTTTTAGTCCAAAGGAGGGAGAAAATGGATCTTCATCCATCTCCCTTGATCTTGATTTCAAAGCCCTCAAAAGGAGGCCTGTTTGTTTCCGTCTGAGCCACTGTGGGCCCACACAGGGGCCCACACGACTGCTGGAACACCCTGGAGAGAAGCCAAGTTGAATCCGGAGGCCATTTTGGCCTTTCCTGGATTTTCGAGCCCGAACCGCATACTTAGAGCGGTTTGGGCGAAACTGCACTTAATCTGCGATTGTGCCTTGACTGCACAGAATGTGCGGTCAGCTCCCAGAAACCCCTAAAAAATCCATTTTTGAGACCCGGTTGGACTCAATCCGACCCAAATGCACATGACCCGACCTATGGGGTTTTTAGGGTCAACCCAAATCCATTTTGAGACTGTGAGCCCGGATGGGCCCACCCTGGCTTTGTGGGCCTTCCAACGGGGCCCATATCAGACCCAGATCATCTAACTAATAAGATAAAATCAAATAAGGGGACCCACACCACTTAGGTGGTCCTCCGCCAGACCAATAAAATGTGCATGCTGGCATAGAAGCAGGGTGAGTTTAGAATTCAGTTAACTCGCAAACCCGGGAAACCAATGGGACCCGTCACTCGACTGGGCGGACCAGGGTGACTACGGACTTCCCCGGACCGTAACCGAGCCCTTTCTCAGAATCTCAAGCTGCACACCAAAATAGATATCCCTAGGGCATCCAGGTGTCTGCCTACACCCCATCAGATAGTGGCGACTCCCTTTTTCCTGTTTTACCGCTTTAGGAGGCTCGCACGCCTTTCCGTGCGCCTTCGCCGGTGCGACCATGAGCACAGAAAACACGAGAAAACTTCCCAGTGGTCACCCATCCTAGCACTGCACTCATCCGAGCATGCTTAACTTCAGGGTTCCAAGGGGATTTAGTCCCGTGTTATGCCTTAAAAGGCCTCTTGCTTTGTAAGGGATCTCAAGACTACTTATAGCATCCCCGAGTGTTGTGGGATCCCAACCATATGCACATCCTCGCCTGGTAGCTCGCCCAGTGAGATTACCCATTCATCTGCCCACTCAGATAGCCAAGATGTCACAGCCCGTAGTTCAGACGACTTAACATCCCTATGATAGACTCTGCAACTCACAAACTTGAAAGTATCTGAAAAACTCTTCAGATTTGCTCCACAACAACACTCTAGAACTCTAAAGATCTTTTCACACGATCACCCAAATGAACTCATCTGGTATCCGTAGAAACTCCTATGATTCAATCTCCCAACCTAAAACTCCAAAGTAGAAGATGAAGGAAGAATAGAAAGGTTTTATGGCTCAAATTAAGAAAACCTTGAAGAAAGATTTTCTAGAAGAGAAAAGGATTTTTAGGGCTTCTAAAACGTGTTATTTATGAGTTTGAACGGACCCTAATCCTATTTAAAGTTTCACCAAGAAGTCTGAAGTCAATCTGAATTGAAACGAGCAAGTTATGTAATTTTTCATGACCTTTTCCAGAAATTACCATAATTGCCGTACGAACGCTAGCTCAAACCTTGTCTCACGTTGAATTTAATTCAAGCCGCTCGAATGCCAAATCAAATGTTCTCTAATGCCACTCTCGGGTTTGACTGTTTGTAGGATTTAATTCCACTATTCGAACGCTGGCTCAAACCTTGTCTCACATTGAGCATAAAAAGCTCATTTCAACTTTGTTTGCAACACCGTTTGGACCGTGATGTCTTGGGCTCAATCTAAACACTCTAAACACACTATTTGGCACACAATTAAGCCAACACAACCTACTAGACCTAAGATTCTCATTTCCTCATTTCTTCTTAATTGTTCAATCTGTGGGAAGAAAGGTTTGTAACACAGTTGATAGTTTCAATTTTAAACATGATGAGATAAGAATCTTCTTCATACACCCCAACCATATCATTGTAAGCTCCATTTCAAAGTATATATTAAAGACCATCTAAACAAAACCAACAAATCAATAGTTCCAGAATTTCTTGGTTGAAATTAATTGGTTCTTTACAACTGAAAACTTAATAATCATTTTCTGTTGCACTGACCCAAAACATACAAATCAGAAAATAAGACAGCCTCCACTTGCTCATGTCTCTATCTCTCTCTCTCTCCCCTTCTCCTAATTTCTCTTGCCCAAGCTCTCTTTTTCTCATTTTCTTCTATTATTTTTCTAATGTGCTATGCCAAGAAGAGCTGGAAGCTATGTTTTGGGCATAGTTGCTGAAAGATTCCTTGCAAAAAATCTGGAGATAGTTTCCTCTTATATAGATTTAGCTACATTTTGAGCTGCTAAAAAAAGCAATAACCAAAAAAAGAATAAAAAATAAAGGAAACGAACTAAATAGATGGAGGCTATGCCGTCTCGAGCAATGTTAAAGATGTAGGTTGCTGGACGTGGTTGTCATTGTACCATTGTCGATGCATTGAGGGGCGCGAGGTGTCCAGTATAGACGCTATCGGGCCTTCCAAGTGCTAGAAGGATCGGCCATCTCTTACTGGGGATGAAATATTCTGCTATGTTTACTTGAAAAGGCTCTGGTTTGGCTAGGTCATATCAGCTGGAGCCTACAATGGAACATCTGTTGGTCCAACGGTGCGCAGGGTATACACGTCAGCATCATTTACAGACATGTACACCCCACTCACCGTTGGATCAGTAGATCTTCCAGCAAGGGGCTCTAGCCGATTTCAAGTCCTGGTTTGGCAGTGAGATGTTGCCATGTGAACTTTTTTTTTTTGTATGTGGGCTCCACTTGAAACATTTACTGCAATGAAAGAACACCATATTTGAGATTCTCCACATGGTAGTGTCTCAAGTCAACACAAGCAAATTCACATAAACATAGCAAAAGATTTCATTCCCTCTTAGCGGGGGTAAAACTGTCAGGATCGTGCAAAATTTCATCATTGTTAAAACATTTATGTACATAATGACAGAAAAATCAGTTGAAGAGCTTTTTTATATTGGACAATTCTACTCCTTAGTTCTCCTTTGTTACTCCACGTACGTGCCTGCACTTATGCACCTAAACTCATATAGGATAATAACATGGGTGGGTAGTTATCAAGGAACAAGGGCATATGAAAGTCATTGATCAAATTCTAGAAGAATTTTAGAATTTTAGACTGGGTACTTATAGGAAAACGATTGAAATTTTAGAAGTATTGTCAAGAAAATAATTGTCAGGCCTGATCTTTGACGTTCTCCTTGTATAACAGTAGGAGAGGTCTCTGCACTATTGCACTTATACATAGGTAGCTAATAAGTTAGAACCACTTATACATAGTTAAGTTAGAACTCTTTTGGTTGGTAGTTTTTTATACGGGCCGGGACAGGCATATAGATAGTTGTGATAATTAAGATAGGAGTGTTTAGACGAGTAGTTTCTTATTACATACAGGAGTCTTTTAAGGATTTTAAAAGGATTTGTTGTGACCAACTAAAATTGCAAGCTAGAATCTTAGAATATTTTTAAAAGTTCGCTTAAATAATAATATAAATAGATTATGGATATATGGCTAAAAGCGTGTAGAGTGTCATAAATGGCTCTTATTTTCTGATTTTGTGAGAATCAGTTGAATGAGTTCATAAACTAGTTTTTCAGTGTACTCAAAGCCTTGGAATGAGTTCCTAAAATAAATTCCAAACGAGGCCTTAGTTAATTCATTCATCTCTGTATTTTTCAGTGTTTTGGTCATCAGGTTTACTCCGTATAACGGAATCTCTTGACCCTAGAAACTCCCTTGTGTTTAAAAGGTCATGTGATGCTGAGCTCCGATTCTTGAGAATTGACTTGATAAATTATGATCATTGATTTACTGCTTGGGCTTGTGGAAAATTCGATTCTGAAGAAGTGTTGGCCTTGAAATTGAGTTCCAAACTGTTGGCAGTTGTGCTTCTTTGGGACGTCGAGGCTTTGGGCCGCTGGAGATGGCAAAGATAAGAGTAAGAAACTGTGGTTCTCTAGTCTTCGCAGCTGTTTTATTTTGGTTTACGGCTCTTGGCTCACACGGTGCGTTTAAACCCGTGGATAACTTTCTGATAGCATGTGGATCTACCAAAAATATCACATTCGAAGGACGAAATTTTGTCCCTGATTCAACTGGGTCCTTGTTTCGGTTAAAAAGCGAAGGAAATTCGTCCATTTTTAGCACCAATTCCAGTGTCCCGTCCCCAATCTACAAGTTCATGCGTGTTTTTCTGTCTCAAGCTTCTTATGAATTTGATATCCGGAAGAAAGGAAGGCACTGGGTTCGCCTTTACTTTCACCCTTTTCTTGGTTCATACCACAACATTGAATCAGCGTCAATCACAGCAGTCACTGAAGAATTTGTTTTGTTGAACAACTTTAGTTTCAAGAATTACAATCATCCTTACTTGTTTAAGGAGTACGTGATCAATGTGGAGTCTAATTTTTTGACGATAACCTTCATCCCGTCTAGCAGCGCGTTCACATTTATCAATGGAATCGAAGTTGTTTCTGTTCCGGATGAGGTTTTCTCAGACCAGATATTGGCATTAGCATTTTCTAGTCCTTATAAAGGCCTCCCACAGTCTTCTGATCTTGCCTTAGAGACGCTGTATCGATTGAACGTGGGTGGCCCATCTATCACCCCTCAGAACGACACGCTGGGAAGAACCTGGGAAAATGATCACAAGTATATCCATCTGGATATGAACACCTCCATTGTGAATGTTTCGGTCAACCCAGCATCCATAACATATAATAGCGCAATAACACCTCAAACGGCCCCTAGCTGGGTATACGCCTCCGCGGTCGCCATGGGTTATGCTCCAGATGGTGCATCCTTCTTCAATATCACATGGTTCTTCACCATCGATCCGAGATTCACGTATTTAGTGCGCTTACACTTCTGTGATATAATTAGCATTCTCGTCTACAAGCTTATATTCAATATATATGTCAATTTCGACATTGCCGTGGCGAACTTTGACCTCTCAACCATAACAGGTGACTATAGAATACCGTATTTTAAAGATCTTATTGTCTGTAATCCCTCGGCGCATTCGAGGACCATAAGCGTCGGTGTTGGTACTACATCAACTTTTGATTTGGTAAATTTAACTGTGAGCGGTCTGGAGATTCTGAAGATCAGCAATGATGCTAGAAGTTTGGATGGATTCTCTTCAGTTGAGGTTCTTCTTGCCGATGGAAATTATAGAAGGAAAAGCATAAGAAAGATAAATGGTTGGGCATTTGGAGCTTCAGCTACGGTAGCATTGATATTGATATGCTGTAGTGGCTGCCTAGCTGCTTATAGGTCAAAGCTGACACAGGGTGCTCGTCAATGGTTGCCTGGCATTGCCATTATATTTGATCTCTTAAACTATTACGGAGATCACTGGTGCATAAATTTTCCGATAAGTGGATATATAGGCCGTGTGTCTGTGGCTACCACTGAAATTGGCAGATGCTTCGCTTTCCAAGAAATTGTGAAAGCTACACATGGATTTGACGAGAGTTTGCTTCTTGGTGTAGGCGGGTTTGGAAGAGTTTACATGGGTACTCTAGAATCTGGAATTAAGGTTGCCATCAAAAGAGCAAACCCATTGTCTAGGCAAGGTCTTTCCGAGTTCCAAACTGAGATCAAAATTTTGTCCAAAGTCCGTCATCGACACGTTGTCTCTCTACTTGGATACTGTGACGAGGAGTCGGAAATGATTCTTGTTTACGAATACATGGCAAATGGAACCCTCAGAAGTCATCTTTATGGTACGGACTTTCCCTCTCTCCCATGGGAAAAAAGGCTTAAGATTTGCATTGGGGCAGCTAGTGGGCTGCATTATCTTCATACAGGGGCAGCACAAAATATAATTCACCGAGATGTGAAGACCACAAATATCCTCTTGGATGAGAATTTCGTAGCCAAGGTTGCTGATTTTGGCCTCTCAAAGATAGGTCCTGAGACGAACGAGACCCACGTAAGCACCATAGTGAAGGGTACTTTTGGATATTTCGACCCAGAGTACATCAGAAGGCAACAGTTGACCGCAAAGTCTGACGTGTATTCGTTTGGGGTGGTTTTGATGGAAGTTCTCTGTGCTAGACCAGTTCTCAAGGAAGTCCTTCCCAGTGAGGAAGTTTATATAGTAGATTGGGTAATGAGTGTGAAGGATAAGGGGATGCTGGAAGAGATTATGGACCCGAATTTGGCGGGGAAGGTCAATGAAGCATCGCTGAAGAAATTTACCGAGGCTGCTGAGAAGTGTCTCGCGCAGCATGGGGTTGACAGGCCGAACATGGGGAATGTCTTGTCGAATCTTGAGCACGCTCTCCAGCTCCAGGAAAGCGTTCTGTCGGTGCCAGAGAGCAGCAGCACAAAATGCAGTACCGTCAGCGCAGATACCGAGAGCTGTAGGGCAGACTCGCCGAGATATTTTTGCAGCTCTTGATTTTATCTTAAGGCAAAACTATGTAATCCGTAGCGGCGGTACCATAAACAAAAATTCGGCGTTTAAGGCCAAACGCCTTGGTGATGGGTACAGTGTTCTTGTTTATCAGAGAAGGTAAGAATGGGAATGCAATCATATGCTATGTTTGCCTAAATTTGTGCCTTTGACTATAAGATGCTGCCATTAAATTCTCAGGGTTAGTGTTTTTCATCATTACAAATGTTTCAAGTAGGGCGACCTACATGAAATAACACTGACTGTAAGATGCTCCACATGGTAGCGTCTCACGATCATAACAAGTGTCAATTCAGGCCAACATGATAGAAATTTCATCCTTGAGAAGAAATCATCATCAATTTAAGAATGCATTGCTTCCTGCTATTATAGTGGATGCTTCCACATGGTGCATCTTATGGTTAGGGCTTTTTCTTCTTCTTCAAAATTTTCATGCGAGGCCTACTTAAGAAAACATTGTTCGTGGGATGTTCCATGTGGAACATTAGAAAAGAGAAGAAAAAAAAAACCTAATCGTGGGATGCACCATGTGGAAGCATCCCACTCCAACAACATGTTGCAATGGAGCCTTAAATTATAGACACATTTTTCTCGGGATGAAATCATCTATCACCTTTGCCTGCAATGTCCCCTGCTTCGGCCGTTAGATGTTGCCATGTGGAGCATCTCACAACCACTATTTTTTCATTGTTGTAAATGTTTGAAAATAGGACCCACATGAAAAAACTCTGGCCGTGAGATGCTCCACATGGTAGCATCTTACAGCCGAAGCAAAGGGCGTTGCAGGCAAAGGCAACAAATGATTTCATTCCATTTTTCTCATAGTGAGATGGCATCCTCTGTAATTTTTACTTCCATTGTTTCCTTCTCTTTGAAAAACTGCCATCAAGCATACAATCCGTGCTTTCTCAAGGGGGCTCCACAAGGAACATTTATAACAATGGTCATATACTCAACGTGCTTGCATGTCATTCACAGTGCAACCACAAATGTAGGAAAATTGTGCAAATCAAGGATGTCATGAGTAGCCTATTGATGGCGGGATGATAGCCTCAATACTTTTACCCGCATTATTTCCAGCTCATTGAAAACAATTACACGTGGAAGTACTGTGTGCACATCCCTTTCAAGTGCTGCAAATAGGGTTGCTTAACGGGCCGGCCCGACACGAGACGGGCACGTTTAGCCCATGCTTGGCGGGTCGAGGGACGAGCACCGCACGGCCCACTTATGAGACGGGCCGTGCCTTGCTTGGCCTGTAATTCAATACCCCAGGCACAACCCAGCCCATGGCATGGCTAAGGCTGGACCATGCCATGCCAAGCCGTGGTATGCGGGCTAGTAGGTTGCTCACACGCCACATAATAAATTTATTAAAATATTTAAAAAAAGGAAAAAACAAATAAATAATACAAAAAATTCAAAAAATATATATATTTATTATTCACACACATTTTTTACATATATTAGGATACAATTTTCTCGAAAATTGAAAAAAAAAGGTTAAAAAAATCACACAAAAGGCCAAAAACCCCTTTCTTTTTTATGCAAGCCTGAGGACCAGCATACGAGCTTGCACGGTATGGCACGATTAAAGCATGCCGTACCGTAGAAATGCTTCCCGGGCCATAGCCCACCAACAAAAAAACTAACTTTTACTGACGGTAGGATATCACCGGTAAAAACTCAATTACTGCTGGTAAAGGTATTACCGGCAGTAAGACCTACCGCTCCAAACGCTATTGTTGCTAAAGGTTATAGCGGCGGTAGAAGAAGCTACCACCGCTATTGCTCACCCATTACTGGCGGAAGCTTACCGCCACTAAAAAATATTTTCAATTAAGTCCTTTTTACCTTTACCGACAGTAATAACCGCCGGTAAATATGCTTTCAAAAAATAACAAAGTGGCTTTTACCGGAAGGAACAACCGCCGCTAAAAGCAATATTAAAAAATAAAAAAAACTGCTACCATCGTTGGGCAGTCACCAGACAATAGCATACGAACAAAGATCTAGAGAGAGAGTGTAAAACCCCAAATTTCTCAAGTGATGTCAAACTCTTAAATTAAGTATTTATTTTTTTATATAAATTAATAAGTAATAATTTAGGTTTTTGGTTAGGCAAGAGAAAAATTGAAATTTAGGAAATTGGGTGTAAAATATAGTAAGTGGGGGATAAGTGATGGGAAAATTTTAATAACAAAATTAATTTGGGGGTAGGGCGAGAAATAAAAAAAATTAGGTTAATGTGGACCTCTGCGAAGCATATAAATAGGCTGCTAGGTTAAGAATTTCGGGTTAGGGGAAAGAAACTAGAAGCCGAGCTCTGATTTTGGGATGGCGAGAGGAAGGTGAAATATCCTAAGGGTTTAGGTAATGCCGAACTCAAATCTAAATTAGATCTGGATTCTGCCTTGGATCTGAGATCATCGGCCGTTAAATCCTTCTTTCTGGAGGTGAATAGCCGAAAGGTTGGAAGCTTGAAGAAGTTCTCAATAAACTAGTGAGTAGCATCGTTTTAATTTGCTATTTTTGGGTTTTGTATTATGAGTTTAGCCATAATGCATGATTTCGGGAAATATAGTTTCGAATAGGGTTTTGGAAGAATTTTAGAGGCGTAATATAAATGGTTGTAGATTAATTTCGAATCATGTTTAATCGTCTTTTGGGGATGGTAGATGTATGGAAAAATTGTTATCGAGGCTTGCAATTAGGTCATTCATGGGGATATTGCATAAATAGTGAGTTAAAATAAAAACGTAAAACACAGGGGTATCCGTTGAGCTACCGCCAACCTATTTTCACTCAACGGCAGCTTGGCGCAAGCCAGTTTTTGGATTCGCCGACCTGGCGCCAACTTCGCCGAGGTCAACGCACCCACTAAAATTCCAAATAGAGTGTGGCTGATCAATCCGAATCAAATTTTGATACTCTGAGGCTTAAATCTCTTAGCCAAGCACTATATTTGGATATTAGAAATGTTTCAATCTGCTCAAAACCATTGGGGATTATTGGGAAAATTATTTCGAGGTATTAGGGGTCTTCAGAAGTGATATTCGAAAGAAGTTAGGTACTCAAATTTCAACTCTTGATACCCTAGGCTAGTATTTTATGTTTAATCTGGGTTTATATGATTTGTTTCAAAATGTTGAATCGGTTTTACGTGTATTGTTTTGTGTGAATAATGGGGTTCTATTCCCCGAATGGACTTTGTGTTTTGGGTCAAAGCATCTACTGAGATGTCATGAGTATTATTCTGGTCCAGAATGACCTGTGATGCATGGTATTGCGTTATACATGATGGTGACCAGTGTTGGTTTATGGTTTTGCAAATGCTGAGTTTTATGTAATGGTTATTCTGTTTTGGTTGAGCTTCACCTGGATCCATGTCTAAGCTTAGTAATGTGATGGTATTGTTTGTTGGTGTAATTTAGTGGCCTTGTGTGTTGTCACGATCGGTATAGAGCAGCCAGAAACCCTGAGTAGGCCTTGTTGTCAATGCCGAAACCCGGGGAGTAGGCCGGCATTGGATGACAAAAACCCTGAGTAGACCGTCATTTCAAAGTATCCGAAACCCTGAGTAGGCCGGAACTGTGTACATGGAGGTGTGGATGTCTACTTGGCATGTCAATTAACCGATGCAAACAATATGCATGACATTAACCATTCGATGTTTTATCGGTATTGTTATTGAACTATGATTTGATACTATTATTGGGGTTCTTGGATCTCAATTTCGGAATTATCTTCGTTGACTTAATCGTGTTGGTTATTTAGCGATGCATATTTATAACTGTGACAACTATTTCTGCATGCATATGCTACTCGCTGAGATATTCGTATCTCATTCCGTTGTTTTCGTTTTGTTTTCAGATACTCTTGGAGAGCTCAATACTTGCGGGTAGTTACTTAGACATGTGAGTTTATTCATTTGGGAGAATTTTAGCGCACTCTGTTAAATAGTTATTGTTATAGTCATGTTCTTCCTTCACTCTGATATTGCGATCTTGTGTTACATGCTAACCTCTGGAGACGTGTTATGGTTTAAATACGTAACTCGGATCTAGGGCATTACAGAGAGAGAGAGAGAGAGAGAGAGAGAGAGAGAGAGAGAGAGAGAGAGAGCAAATTCACATCCATTACTCTTAACACCTTGGAGGCCATTCTCTTTGCCAAAAGCTTGAGACAAAAAAAATATGAGGGAAGAAATCTGTAGAGAGAGAAAGATCAAAACGTTAGTGAAAGAGTAGAGTTTTAAAGAAGAAAAGTAGATAGAGATAATGGGGGAAAAAAGAAATGCAAAGATAGAGTTAAACAAAAGATACCTTTAGTTAGATTTCCAAGAGAAAAAGACAAGTTGAAGAAGAGTGTTTGTCAAGAGAGAAAGAAGAGGCAAGTTGAAGAAGAGACTCGGCTCGTATATGTAGAGGTGACTTTTAACGGCGGTCGATTACTGCCTCTAAAACTGAATTAAATTTGAAAATTCCCACTTTTACTTTTAGCGGTGGTAGCTTACCACCCCTAAAAGTGAAGTCAAATTTCCTCGTACTGCATAGCGGGAAAATTCCCGCTTTTCCTTTTACCGGCGATAGATCACCACCCCTAAAAGTAAAGTCCAAATTCACTGCATTAGGCACGTAGGGAAATTCCCGCTTTTACTTTTACTGGCGGGAGGCTACTGCCCCTAAAAGTCGAGTTTTCTTTTTTTTATTTTTTCCACTAACCATTTTTGCTAGTAAAATACTTGTTTTTTTTAAAAACAATGAAGATCTTTACCGGAAAAATTGCATTATTTGATTATTACTGGCAGCTTTAGAAAACTACTGGTAAAAATTTTTTTTTTGAAATTATGAAAGATACAAATTATTTTTATTTTCTACACTTTAGGGGTGGAAGAGAGTGTACCGTCATTAAAAGTGTTATTCTTGACACCTACTTACTGCCAGAAACAATCTTTTATTTGGCGAGAAGTTCCCACCAACTTTTTACCGGCAAGTGTAGACACCAAATTGCACCATAATATGAGAGAACAATAAAAGGAATTTTCAAATGATTTGTTTGAGTTTTGACTAGGTAAAAACTCAAAATATTCAAAAAAGGTGCTGACTGCACATTTCATGTGGTTTTTGGCCATTTAGTTTCAACCACACTGTGTATACAGTTGCAACCGCACACACAGTGTGGTTTTGGTCCATGCTTCGCGCATGCATGCAAGTGGGCTGCCACGTGGCAGCCAAGCCGTTAAGCCGTTGGGCAATTAGGCCACGTCAGCAGCAATCACTAGCATGTAACTAAATGTTGACCGCCCTGTATGTGCGGTTTGTTGAGATTTGTGCTGCAACCGCAAACAGAGTGCGGTTTACCCAAACCGCACTATGTATGCGGTTTCTGTCAATTTGGTCATTTGCGCAAAGGCTTGAGATCTGAGCCTTATTTACGCATCTTACCTCTCTCGTGGAGACTTGATCTCCCCATTTTGCCCTCCGAAACTTGTGGAATTACTCCAATTCATGCCTTTGGCTTGAATTGGAATAATCTAGAAGCTTTTATTGGCCTACCCTTGGGTCTTTTATACCCTTGGCTATGCCTATAAATAGAGGGGTCCTCCTCTTGCAAAGGGCTGTTGATTTGAAGCTTGGAAGCTCTGCAAGAAGAAGTGAAACCCTGCTGGATTGTTTGCTCAAGTCCTTCAAGCTACTAAGGTAAAGACTTCACCTCTCTCCTCTTCATTTTTACTTCATTACAAGCACTCTCATCTTCTACCTTTCTTTAGTATAAGGCCCTGGAGTGTGCATGCAAACCCAAACCACTTCTAAAGTACCTAAGAATCCTCTCTAGCCGTAAAACTTGAAGAGAGAACTTGGGGAAACAGATGTTGGAATGGATCTTCTAGGCTTAGAACCTTGCTTGAATGATATGCATATTGATCTTATGATCACAAATGCTTTGGTATTATTTGGATCTAAATTTGGAGAAAATGCAAGGATCCATGCTCTCTATAGCAATGGATCCCAATCTTCTCTTATAAGTTTGATTTCCACCATAACCACACACATCTCATTTGTTTTTGTCAAGAATAGGCTAGATCTTGGATTCTCCATGTTCAATATGGAAACTCTGAGATCCATGGCCTTAGAATGAATTCTTAGGACTTCATGAGAGTTTTCTAGTGATTTCAAACCATTTTAGTCGAATCCACTGCACACATGCACTGATTTTGCTTAAATTCACTTAGGTTTTCAAAACCTGGACAGCACCTGTGGTCTGTCTTAGAACACTCATAACTTCATCATCCGGATGAATTTTTGAGTGATTCTAAAGACATTTGATAGGTGGAAGAGTTTAGTTGTTGTCTGTAAATTTTCAGCAACTTCTATGGAGCCATTTTTTAATACCATCTTATCTAAATCGGCAGGTCAATTTAGATCAGAATGCTGAACTTGTTGCTTCGATCGAGCACCATTTGCTCCTTTTAATTCGGATTCAAGTGATTTTAATCTGTATATTTTCCTTTGTGAATCTATTTTCAAATCCAACTAGTTTCAAGAATTTTCACTTTGATTTGTGTCTTGTGTGTTTGATTGACTCAGAGCTGCTCTGTAGCAGAATCCTGAGTTAATCTGTGATCCTCTAAGCATGTTTGAGAGGTCATACAAGTCATAAATGGATGAAGTTCCGTGTGAGGTCTATTTCGTTTGAAAGATGGCATCACATACTCCATTCATGCAAGTTTTTATCAATTTATAGGGAGCCAATCTCCACGAATAGAGTTTCAAAGTTGGTTACTTGCCACTTTTGCAGGTTTACAACAGTAGATTTGATGGAGTGTTTCTCCCATGTTTTTAATCGGATCGACTTGAATTTTATATTGAGTATTCTACGTCATACCAGCTTTCTATGGGCTTTGGTTTCGTTTGATTTGACTTTAAATCGAAGGACTTATGGTTGATCAAAGTTTTCAAGCTAATATAGCTTTAGCTCTATTTGATTTCCCTTGATTTGTTTCAAGTTGATCTTCTCCAATCTTAACCTTGATTTTCACTTAATCATGAAGTCCTGGAGGTGATATATCCATAGAGAGAGTCCAGATTTTATTGGACTATTCATATGGAAGAATCACATATGTGTTTGTCATTTTTCAAATCTTTTGATTGTTTTGAATAGCAAGCACCTATTTGAGCATGAACAGCATATGGCAACCGTCTTGTACGGATGAGTGGGGGTGCCTAACACCTTCCCCTACTCATAACCTAATCCCCTTACCCGATCTCTGGATTTGACATGAATTAGAGTTGCTTTAACTCTATTTCACCTTATTATGATCCCTTTGGTGTCCATTCACACCTTAAATTGAATGGTGGCGACTCCATACCTTTTGAAACCCTGCGTGATGATGAGGAGGTCATCTAGGTGATTTTTCATGTCTCACAACTGGCAACTTCGCTGGGGACTCAGTGGATTTATGCCATGACTTGTATGCTTGTTCATGTTTTCCTTGTTTAATGATTGCTTGTTGTTTTCTTTGTTTATGATAGCATGCTTGATGTGTTTTGATTTGGATATTAGATGATTAGAGACCCATGAGGATAGGTCATGTACGATATATATGTTGGTTGGTGCCTAGAACCATGCTTAGAAGGCTTATCTTGTCAAACCATGCTTATTTGTCTTGTTATCATGATAACATGTTTTGGCTTATGTTTTGAATGCCATATAAGGATCCTAAATATGATGAGCATGAGATTTGAATGTTTGGTGATAATTTTGAATGTGTCAAGCATGTTCACCATGATTGATTTTCTTTTTGTATAATATGATCACATGCTTATATGCTTGTATGATGTTTTGTGTGAGTACATGATTAGTATGAGCATGCTTAGATGTTTTAATTACCTTGTTTTACTTGTGTTTGTTTGCTTTAAGTATGATCTCTATACCATGACTTGGTGAATGCGGTTGTGTATGCATGGCTATGAAAAAGTGTAAAACCCCGAAATTTCACCTAATAAATAAAAGAAAATATGAGTTAAGTGAAAATTTAGAGGTAAGTAATTGAAATAGGTCATAAATTGTAAATAAAGAAAGAATTTTAATAAAATTAACCTAAAAGAGTAAAAAGGGTATTTTGGTAATTTTCAGAAAAAGGTAATTAGTAAATATATCATCAAATAATAACTAGAATTAGAAAATAGAAGAAAACAAATTATTTAGACAAGATAGAAATTAAAAGAAATTAATAAAAGCCTAAAAGTGGGAAAAAGGGTAATTAGGAGATTTCATGTCTTAATTTGGAGAAAATAAGGTTTTAAGTGATAATAATGTTTAATGAAATATTTTGCACGAAAATAGGTTAAAAATAGGAGTTTAGATAATAAGAAACTTAATTAGTATTGTTTAAGTAGAAAAATAGAAGGTGGAGAAAAAGTAGGAATTAAATTAGAAGGATTAGACTTTAACTAGACCATGGTTGGGTTAGCCCAAATTAAATTAGCCAATTAGGGTTTGTTTAGGATTTCTAAAGCCTAATATAAATAGGAAACTAAGGTTAGACAAAAGGGAAATTTCGTGGGTTATTGTTGAGAGAAAAGAGGGAGAGAAAGGAAGAAGGTGGCTAATGAAGGTGTCTGACCAGCCATCATCAAAACATGATCGGGGAACATCTGTACGGTGGATCGCCTTCAAATTTAGAGGTTTTATTCTTCACTGATGGAAATACATTGTGTACGGTGGAGATTTGAATTAGAAGAGTCTAGCTTGGTGCGTTTGGGAGCAAAAGTCAGGTCCAGAATTAGAAGTTTCAATAGAAGAAGGATTTAGCGTATAAGGCAAGTAGTAAACCTTGGAAAACGTGAGGAACTGCATGATTTTGTGTAACGCCCTGGGTCCGAGCCACATGGAAACCCGTAACTCGTACCCAGAGGTTAGTATAAAGAACAGGATCGCACTACCAGAATAAGGAAAACATGAACTAAAATAATGCTAGGTAACAGAGTGCGCTAAAATAATCCCAAAGTGAAACTCACATGACCCAATTTCACTACCCGCAATTTCCGGCTCTCCATACGTATCTGAAAAACAAACAGAAATAAAAGAGTGAGATACGAATATCTCAGTGAGTAGCACATGAATGCAGCAATACACATCTTCTAGTTGTAAGTTTATGATCGAGTAATCACCCGAGAAAACAAGAATAACCCGGTGTAATCAGCGTCAACCCTTTTAAATTTTTTTTGACCCCAGGGGTCTAGGAAGCAATTTAAAATGTACGAAATTAACATCGGTAATTTCTTCGTCAACAAAACTCCAATCAATTCTAGAAACTAAATCATTATAACCATGCTCCAAGAAAGACAAATTCCACTATTTATTCCATAGCATCTAAAACAGATAAATAAATAATAAATCCACATGGTCAATGTCATACAAATATTTGATTGGTTAATCAACATGCCAGAGCGACCTCCACACCTCCATGTACACAGTTCCGGCCTACTCAGGGTTTCGGATACTCTGAAATGACGGCCTACTCAGGGTTTCGTCATCCAATGCCGGCCTACTCAGGGTTTCGACATTGACAACCAGGCCTACTCAGGGTTTCTGGCTGCTCTACACCAGTCGTGGCAACACTCCATGGCCATGCCATTACTCCAATAAAATAAAAACATCCCATTACTAAGCTTAGACTCTGGATCCAAGACAAGCTAGACCAAAACAGTAAAACATCGTATAATCTCAATTCCAACATTTAAAGTAAAACCATTCATTCCACATCATGTATATCTCATCACAGTTCATCACCTGTCCCTCTGGACCAAACAGTATCTCAATACTTTCAGTATTTCTCATTTCCACAAAACCATGCCATTTGAATACAAAGCACAGTTATTTATAACAAGACAATACATTTCAGCATATTCCAAAACAAATGAAACCAGAAGTCAATAATTTATCAATTAAAAGTGTATAGATTCGAGGAGAAAACGACTAAGAACTCCTAGAGTTTTGGTATCCAGCACAACATGTATAAAATAACCTACAATCATCCTTAGAAACCTTTAAGAATTTGCCACTAGAATTCTCCTAGGAATTAAATAAGAAATGCAGGTTCCAAGGTTACCAACAAATGATTGGTGAAGTGATATAAACCCCAAGACATCAAAATCCCCCTTGGTTCACTCGGAAATCAAATTCGGCAAGTATAATTGGGTATGCGCTCACGCTCACTTCAGGAAGTGAGCGCCAGTCGGCGGATAGAAACTAGGCAAAAATGGACTATGCGCTCACTCGATGCTAAGTGAGCGCGAGTTGAGCGGGAGAAAGGCGTGAGAAGAGCGTAGGATAGGCGCGAGAAAGGCGCATCAAATTTGAGTAGGTGCGAGCTGAGCGCCAAGTTGGCGTGAGCTCGGCGCCAGATCAATATTCCTATGCGCCTACTTTCCGAAGTGGGCGCAAGTAGGCGCCAAGTGGGCGGATACCCACTGCGATTTTCAAGTCTCTGTTATTTCGAGATCTCCAATTCTGGCTAGTTTGTTTAGGTCTGTTATTGCTCCATTACACTCCTAATGCTCCCAGAAGACTTCCCAACCCATTTTGGATTTAATCTAAACATTTTTAGTTTCAAATAAATTTTCAATCTGCCGTTCGGACTTACGGTATTCCAGAAAAACCCAGAACTCACAATACGACCATGCAATTCAAAATACATCACGAATAAACTAAAACCTCGGTTTTAAATCAGTGCTACTCACCAGTATTGAAGACCTTCTTCAAGCTTCTGGCCATCCTTGGTGGATTTAATCTCGAGAGTTAAGCTGCTCGGCGGCCGCCCTAATTTCCTCCCGAGCAACAACCTTTTCCCGAATCCCCGAAAAGTTTGTATGAGTAACCTATTTATAGACACCGCCCGGATTAAACCTAATTCGCCCTTTACCCTCGGAATCCCCTTTCTACCCCTCATTAGTGTAGGGCTTTCCCGGATTTACAAATATTGACCTATTTCTATTTATTTCCGGGTCCGAATACGACTTACCTATTAATATTTCCACTTTATTTTCGTTAACACTGATGACCACAAATTCCTAGCAATAATAAATTTGATTTAACCTGCACCTACATCTATATGTGCATATATTTTATTTCATCTACTGTTATTATTTGTTTATTTTCCTTACTGTGACTGTTAAGTTATTTTATTCTATTATTATTATTTTATTTTATTTATTTTATTTTATTTATTTATTATTTTTTTCTACTCAAAACTGGGGTTTTACATTCTTTCCCCCTACAAAAATTTCGTCCTCGAAATTCAACACACTGCTCCATGCCAACTTTTACAGTCAGATTTCATTTCATGATTTGATTATCAAAGCCGAAAGTTTCTTAACTTAAAATACTGTAGAAGAAATTCGCAAACCTTCTATTCTCAATCTTTCCATATAAACGCGTCCGCCTATATGAAAGTTTTGAGCAGGAAATTTGCAATTCCTACTAGTTGTTAACTTGAATATATTCATAACAATACCTGCTCTATGCATTTATACACTTCCCTATTTATACTAATACATATCCCAATTGCATAGGTTTCGCACTCAGTGTGGTTCCGCATGGTACCCTGCTTCACCACACCTTGTCACGTTGCCTACTCAATGGCTCAACAATCGTCGGATAGCATTCAGCAGTAATAAAGCATCAGATATCATTCAACAATACTAAATTTAGTAACTCACTCATCCTCAATTCTTTAATATTCAATTGCACAGTTCACCTTACTATAGATATATATATATATATATATATTTCTTTTTCTCTTTTTTTTTTTTTTTTTTTTCATTGTATGAATCAGCAACCTTTTATTTTAATCATTTGATCCGAAGGTTTCACAGAGTTCAGAGACAAGTCTTTACACAGAAAAAAAAATTTTACAACATATCAAATGTCTTCCCTATAGGTTCCCTTACTACTGCTAAGCTAATAAAATTTTAAAACTTCACCTAGTGATGGGTTAGACCTAGCAAATAACCTGCGCACCCTAATCCCAAAAAAAATTTTTTTGTTACCTTTTCGAAGGATCCAAACCGGCGCTTACAAACACAAGGAAAGAAAGAAAAAAAATTTCTCCTTTCGAGATCTTGGGTTTTTTAAAACCCGACCCTTCAAAATAACTCGACCGGCCCAACCAACCCAGCCGGTTCCCTACAAAAGAACAAAACCCTTAACCTTCTCCCATTTCTTTTCTCCCTCGCCCGAACCCTTTTCTTTTCCCCTTCCTTCCGCTCGACACATCCGCTCAGCCACTTTCCCCTCCGCCAAGCTCTGTTCACTCGGCGGAGACTCGATTTACTCGGCGCGAGCTCACGCTCTCCACCTACTCGTCGCGACAAGGTAAGCACTTCCTTTTTCTTTTTTTTTTTTTTGCTAAAATTTCTTTCATGCGGCTAGGGCATCCCGATTTCTAAAAATTCTGTTAGCCAGATGAGTGCGCGGTTGCGCAACTGATTTTGTTTGATTTCTACTTCGATCAAACTAACCGATTGTTGATTTGCGGTCGATCTCAAAAAATTGCTTCTTCGCATGTGACTGCCCGTACTATGGAATCCCCAAAATTTTTTCTGTTTAACCTAGAAATGGGGTGCGACCGTCGGGTTCTACTTGAAATTTTTTCATTTCCATTATAAAATCTCTTTTTTTTTTTTTGTTGAGGTGGTGGTTGCTATTATTTCAGTTATACCTATTCGGTTATCTCATGTATTCAGTTATCTCAGGTTTAAGTAAACAAAGTGCGATAACTGAATGTGACTTCGGCATATTCCTAAATTTTAACCATGCCTGACTATGCGCTTAGTCTTCGGACTGAGCGGCACTGGTTCACATTGGTGCTCCCAATATTACGTTTAAGTTTATAACTATTTTTTTTTTGTTATTACTTTTCACTTGTTTTTATCCTTAAGTTTTGCTGTCGAAACCCGAAGTTGTTATTTTCACCTGCTTCAACCTATAGTTGTATAAAAGAAAATTTTCCTTTAATTGCGTTTATTTAACTATTGTTGCTGACTAATTCTGATTTCTATTGTTTTGTTGTTTTTTTTTTTTTTTCCAAAATTTCTGGTTCCAAATCTTAGATGACTAGGACTTCTTCTGGGAATCCCTCTAAGAGGGCTAGGGCTGAGCCTAGAGACATTAGGTTTCTTTCAGACAAAGAGAGGGATATATACGATAGGTATCTGCAGCATCGTGCAGTTCTATTAGAGAGAGAGGTGAGGTTTGGGGATTTTGATTCTTCCATAGAGGATATTTTCAGAGCCCGCGGTTGGTTACCCGTGTTCAGTGGCTTCACTCCCACTTGCGAGGAGCTAGTTCGGGAGTTTTATAGTAATATCCATGATATCTCTCCTGATAGTACCTCCTTCTATGTTCATATCCGAGGTACCCGTTTTCAAGTTTCTCCTGATTTCATAGCTGCTAGCCTTTGGGTCCTTAGGGTGGAGCACCCGGTGTATCCCTATTCCAGTGGGACCATGCCCGATTATTCTGCCGTCGCCACATCCCTTATGGGCCGGCCGACTGAGTATACTGGGGTGGGTCCTCTCCATACTTCGGGGTTCTCTGCTGATGTTGCTATCCTATCTAGGATTGTTTTTACCGATCTCTGGCCTGTTTCTCATTTTTCCTCTCTCCCCAGCTCTCGCGCTCTGCTTCTCTATGCCATTCGGAGGGGAGATTCCATTGATCTACCTTCGTTGATCATTTCCGCCATGCTTGGGGTTTATGAGGACCATAGGCGATCGATCGCGTTACCCTACGGCTGTTTGATATCTAGGCTCATTTCTACTTCTCCAGCCGTGTATCCCAGTTTCACTATCTTACCTCTTAGCCAGTCTATTGGCAGAGCTACCGCAGGTATCTCCCGTGGTAGGAGGGCTGCGATTACTGCTGCAGTGCCCTGCCCCTCTGTTCCTTTGACTTCTTCCCTCCCAGATCCTTTCTCTGCTTCTGCTCTACCTACTCCTTCTGACATTCCTTCTTCTTCTTCCCTTCCCTCATTTTCTGACTTTGCGTCTTCCTCTCATTTTCTCTCTTCCACTGACCTTCCGTCCTCCTCTGGTGCTCCCCCGGCTCCTACTTCGGACCCTTCTCCTCCCCCTACATTGGAGGGTCTTTCTACTGTAGTGATGACTCTACAGGAGATGGTGAGGGCACTGGGCCATCATGTGCTTCACACGATGAGGAGCGTGGACGAGGTGTCGAGAGCCCAGACAGCGATACAGCAGACCCAGGTGAGGATGCTAGACACTATGTCGGCCCTGCAGGGGCAAGTGCAGTCTATGCAGGCCACACACCGCCAGTTATTGCAGTATTTACTGGATGATGACAAGTCTAGTTCTGAGATTGCTACGGATGAGGATTCAGGTGATACTGAGCCTATAGGTGGTGATGGTGGTGCAGGAGGGGGCGCGGGTGATGGAGGGGACGATGCAGATCCTTCTAGCTGACACTTCTTATCTCTAGGAGTCTTTATACTTTATCTTTTTGTCCTATTTTTGGGTTGTATATGTTGTAAATGAAAGAGTGAGAGGGTGTGATCTTAGTAAGCTTAGTTGGTTGTATATCCGAATGGTTTAGTTAGTTTTTTTTTTGTTTTTTGATATATAAACTGTGTTTATCAGGTGATTTTTGTGGTTTGAGGGCTTAGCCCATACTCGTATGTACAGGTGTTATATAGCCGTTTTTCTGAAAAATTTTAGGATGTTATTTTTGTGTCTGGTTAGTTGTTAAGTAAATTTTCTCCCACTTTGGGCCCTAAGTTAGCGCTCAGGAGCCACTATAAACCCGATAAGGGTGGACCTGGTTCCGGGGTGCTACACATACCCGATAGATAAAACATAGAAGATCAAGTATCTTACCTTTAACCCTATTGTTTACAGCTAGATCTAAAGGAATAACACTCTCAACATATATTTCCTATTTAAGGAATGCTATCTAATGAGCACACAACCCCCAAGTCCATCTTAGAGTTTTCCTATTCCTATGTCATGTTTCCTCTTATAACTCTGATATGCTCTGATACCATCTGTAACGCCTTGGGTCCGAGCCACATGGAAACCCGTAACTCGTACCCAGAGGTTAGTATAAAGAACAGGATCGCACTACCAGAGTAAGGAAAACATGAACTAAAATAATGCTAGGTAACAGAGTGCGCTAAAATAATCCCAAAGTGAAACTCACATGACCCAATTTCACTACCCGCAATTTCCGGCTCTCCATACGTATCTGAAAAACAAACAGAAATAAAAGAGTGAGATACGAATATCTCAGCGAGTAGCACATGCATGCAGCAATACACATCTTCTAGTTGTAAGTTTATGATCGAGTAATCACCCGAGAAAACAAGAATAACCCGGTGTAATCAGCGTCAACCCTTTTAAAATTTGTTTGACCCCAGGGGTCTAGAAAGCAATTTAAAATGTACGAAATTAACATCGGTAATTTCTTCGTCAACAAAACTCCGATCAATTCCAGAAACTAAATCATTATAACCATGCTCCAAGAAAGACAAATTCCACTATTTATTCCATAGCATCTAAAACAGATAAATAAATAATAAATCCACATGGTCAATGTCATACAAATATTTGATTGGTTAATCAACATGCCAGAGCGACCTCCACACCTCCATGTACACAGTTCTGGCCTACTCAGGGTTTCGGATACTCTGAAATGACGGCCTACTCAGGGTTTCGTCATCCAATATCGGCCTACTCAGGGTTTCGACATTGACAACCAGGCCTACTCAGGGTTTCTGGCTGCTCTACACCAGTCGTGGCAACACTCCATGGCTATGCCATTACTCCAATAAAATAAAAGCATCCCATTACTAAGCTTAGACTCTGGATCCAGGACAAGCTAGACCAAAACAGTAAAGCATCGTATAATCTCAATTCCAACATTTAAAGTAAAACCATTCATTCCACATCATGTATATCTCATCACAGTTCATCACCTGTCCCTCTGGACCAAACAGTATCTCAATACTTTCAGTATTTCTCATTTCCACAAAACCATGCCATTTGAATACAAAGCACAGTTATTTATAACAAGACAATACATTTCAGCCTTTTCCAAAACAAATGAAACCAGAAGTCAATAATTTCTCAATTAGAACAATGTATAAATTCGAGGAGAAAACGACTAAGAACTCCTTGAGTTTTGGTATCCAGCACAACATGTATAAAATAACCTACAATCATCCTTAGAAACCTTTAAGAATTTGCCACTAGAATTCTCCTAGGAATTAAATAAGAAATGCAGGTTCCAAGGTTACCAACAAATGATTGGTGAAGTGATATAAACCCCAAGACATCACAATCCCCCTTGGTTCAGTCAGAAATCAAATTCGGCAAGTATAATTGGGTATGCACTCACTTCCTGAAGTGAGTGCCAGTCGGTGGATAGAAAACAGGCGAAAATGGACTATGCGCTCACTCGACGCTAAGTGAGTGCGAGCTGAGCGGGAAAGGCGCGAGAAGAGCACGAGAAAGGCACATCAAATTTGAGTAGGCACGAGCTGAGCGCCAAGTAGGCGCAAGCTCAGCGCCAGATCAATATTCCTATGCGCCTACTTCCCGAAGTGGGCGCAAGTGGGCGCCAAGTGGGCGGATACCCATTGCGATTTTCAAGTCTCTGTTATTTCGAGATCTCCATTTCTGGCTGGTTTGTTTAGGTCTGTTATTGCTCCATTACACTCCTAATGCTCCCAGAAGACTTCCCAACCCATTTTGGATTTAATCTAAACATTTTTAGTTTCAAATAAATTTTCATTCTGCCGTTCGGACTTACAGTATTCCAGAAAAACCCAGAACTCACAATACGACCATGCAATTCAAAATACATCACGAATAAACTAAAACCTCGGTTTTAAATCAGTGCTACTCACCAGTATTGAAGACCTTCTTCAAGCTTCCGGCCATCCTTGGTGGATTTAATCTCGAGAGTTAAGCTGCTCGGCGGCCGCCCTAATTTCCTCCCGAGCAACAACCTTTTCCCGAATCCCCGAAAAGTTTGTATGAGTTACCTATTTATAGACACCGCCCGGATTAAACCTAATTCGCCTTTTCCCTCGGAATCCCCTTTCTACCTCTCATTAGTGTAGGTCTTTCCCGGATTTACAAATATTGACCTATTTCTATTTATTTCCGGGTCCGAATACGACTTACCTATTAATATTTCCACTTTATTTTCGTTAACACTGATGACCACAAATTCCTAGCAATAATAAATTTGATTTAACCTGCACCTACATCTATATGTGCATATATTTTATTTCACCTACTGTTATTATTTTTTTATTTTCCTTACTGTGACTGTTAATTTATTTTATTCTATTATTATTATTATTATTTTATTTATTTTATTTTATTTATTTATTATTTTTTTCTACTCAAAACTGGGGTTTTACATTTTGTTTTCTTTGATTTCATATGGTTAGAATGGATTAGACGGAACTGTATTTACATGGAATCAAGTTGCTTATATTTTCATGATGGGTATTCTTGATGGATTTATCAAATTAAAGAAGAAAGTTGAGTTGGATTATGTAAATAAAGGTAAGAGGGTATTTAATTTATAAAAATTACTCTAGAAGGTTCTAGGTATGTTTCAGAAGGTTTGTAGATTAATTTAGACCAAGAAAACATATAGAAAAGGCCTAAAAATCCGAACTTTAAAAATCTGGAAAATTCTGTTTAATTTTGTACGAGCGCCTAGGATCGCCCAGCCCTGTAGAGGTAGGCGTTCTAAGTAAAATTTGCAGATTTGGGGATTTTGTAATTTGAATAAATGTACAATGATTTTTCTGATTAGTTGAGTATGTTAGCATCATTATAAGGACCTAATTAAGGTATAAAAATTATAAAATTACATTGGAAAGATTAACCAATAAATTGAAGGTATCAATGAAAGGTTTGTCTATAATAGGGTCAAAGGGTATGAATATTGCTAGAAATAATACTAAGGGTACTTATAGCTTATAGACATCTTCTAAACTTTATTTTAGGTTTGTAGAACATGTTGGAGAAATAAAATACAGAAAATTTTATTAGTAACTAGCTTAGGTGTTAATATAGGAAATTGGATTCTAATAAAAGGGATTAATCAAAGGAAACTCTAAGTAAGATTTGTTTTACTTTATTTAAGCTTTCAATATGAATATTGGATTTTGGAATTGCATAAACTCTGGTTTCTATCGAATGTATAATACATGAGCTTTATTCGAATATAATTAAGAAATTGCATATGTTATTCTGAAAAAGGCTTTGATGGAATTCGTAAGGATTGAATCATGGATTTCACATGGAATGGAATACTTTGGTACGGAATGGTATGTGGTATGATGTTGTTCTCTTTAATTTTATGGTTGGGTGATACGGCTTCTGTGGTGGAGTTTGATACTATCTTTTATGGCAGAGATGGGTAATCCTCTGTGTAAAGATGTGTAATCCTTACGGGTAAAAGTGTGTATGCCTCCTACATTAGCGTGTCCTCCCGTATGTGGTTTTATCGTGGTTTGTGTCAGTGGGCTTAGCTGTATATGGATCCATAGTTTTGGCTGGTTAGCTAAGTGGTATTTAGTTTGGGTTGAGTTACTCCTATATGCGAGCGCGCTTCCCTTGCAAGTTAGTTTGCTCTGGGAAGGTCCTATGTCTGGAGGGACACCCCGATGAGCCGCTGGTGATTCCCTGTACATGTGGATAAGTGACCACACTCCATGTATTGATTCTGGTGCTGCATGCTGGTGGTATATCCAACTCTGCAGGGTTCGTGTGCAATAAGTCGGTGACTACGGCTCTTGCCTAAGCTGTGCTGCATGGGGCTTGAGTATCATTAAGTAGCACTGCCCCTAAGCCGCACGGTGGAATAGTAGTTAGTTGAGTGTCATCTCAAATACTTATCATCTTTGTGAGTCCTGCAATGGCACGTGTTTTATCGCTTTTGTCGGTTTTACCTCGTTAACATCAAGTTATTGGTATTTATACATGATCGTCTGTTTTATCGCATTATTTGGAATTGCCATGGATAACTTGGATTTCTCGTCTTATCGTTGATTAATCGAATACCTCATGACTATTTGCTTACATTGGACTGTTTCAATTTGCATGCACCTGCTACTTGCTAAGATGTAAATCTCACTCCGTTTTCCCCTATTTTTCAGGTTGCTTG
This sequence comes from Buxus sempervirens, assembly GCA_947561395.2. Classification (NCBI taxonomy): domain Eukaryota; kingdom Viridiplantae; phylum Streptophyta; class Magnoliopsida; order Buxales; family Buxaceae; genus Buxus; species Buxus sempervirens. Next base: position 19,045,002 of record OX387188.1, on the reverse strand, counting down.
GAGAGATCGCGAAGATGGGGTTTTAATTTGATGGGTAGAATTGTAATTGGTATTAAGGTCACATGTTGATTAAATAAACTTTATTGTAAACTAAATTGATATTATTGAATAAAGAATTGTTTTTATTGGCCACCATAACTCTGATGTAATTAATTAGTAGTTTTTAAAGTTATTGTGAATCTTGGTTTGTATCTGACCCTAGCTTCGTGGTAACACCTTGAGTTTGGTTGTTGAATCGGACTTGGGTTGTTACAGTAGCGAACCGGGCTCGGGTTGGGTGCCGGTTTGCACTGACCCGGGTTCGAGGCGTTACAAAAAGAGTGGCATGGGTGGGACGTTGTGATGAATGTGACCCACTTTTCGAATGCACATGTGCACATTTTATATTTTTATACACAGCATACCTATCACCTATAGGAAGTTGAACCCGAATATGTGTAGCTTGGCGCACCGAGGTCGTTACTTCGGAAAGTGAAAGTGAAAACATTTACCTTAGATCTTTGAGCCAATGATGTGATGACATTGTGGATCTTGAATTCTGGTCATACACTAGGCTTAAGATCTAAGTTGCAATAAGCCAAAACCCAAAACCCCTACACTTGAAGGTGGAGAAACACATTTTTGGCCAAAGTAAACCAAATACGATGGGAAATGGGTTTGTAATTGAGGGAAGGCCGTTTTGCATGGTTCACATGATCTAGGGTATGATATGGATACCATATTAAAGGTAAACACAAGGTAACAAGGTGATTTTAGTTTTATTTCCATAATTGCCTTTATACTTTGCAAAGTCAAGTTCATGATGTCCATATGTTGGGATTTCATTTTTCCCAAAGAGGTGTTTTATCCTAGGATTGGTGTAGCCCATAGGAAGAGTTTTGACTTTTCTTAGATGTCATTCTGCCCGAATATCCATAGGAGGTAACCTAATATTTAAAATCCATGCATATGGTGTCCAATTTTTAGGGGAGTATATGCCCTCCTTTGTGTGTATGCTACTAATCCTCTTTTTGCAGGAAAATTGAAAGGAAAAGAACATCAAGGAGGTGCTGGTACAGTGGTTTTCTTTCTAATTTTAGATTAGGAATTTTCTTTTCCTTTGGAAAGCCCAAGAAGGCAAAATTGTAATCTCATTTCATGCCCTTGAAGGCAAACTTGTATTTTATTTTTCCCTTGTTATAAGGAGTTTTTGTACATATTTGTTGTACCCTTATTCAAATTCATAAAGATCATGCAACACATGCATTGTTACAAGCACTTTAAGTGTCAAATGTCCAATTTGGGACAGTTCAGAAGCCACCCAATGGTGAACAAGGAGTTTGGACAAGTAATCAAACGGATAAAATCAATTGGGAAGAGAAAAAAATTGAAAATCTATTTCTCGTCTAAAATTGCCTTGAGTATGCAGTTTCAAGCATTTTTAACTCTGTCTGTAGAGTAAGTGCGGTTGAAGCCAAACCGCTCTGAGTATGCGGTTTTAGACTCAAAATGAGTTCCAGCCATCCTTAACAAGTAAATCTGGTGTCTAGTAATCTATGAATCATATGAACAGATAACAAACAGGATAAATGGCATCTAAAACCTTCCAAACTCATCCAAATCAAATGGTCAAGATCATTTTAGGCATTTTTCACCTAAATTGAACAAATTGGCTTAACTAAGGGGTGCAAGTCACCAAGTGAAAGCCTGTTACAATAAGAAATGAAGTCAAGCATCTCAATTTGGGGTTAAGCTCATATTAGGTAATTTTCACCTAACTTGAATATCTAACCCAACTTAAAAGGAGAATGGTTAAAAGAGAATTGGTTCAAACCAACCCACCTAATCACACTTCAATTTTAAGAATTGAACATGGAAACAACAATAAGCTTTCAAGACATGCTTTTAAGCCTAAGCTTTATAATTCAATTCAAAGAAAAGAAGTTCAATTCATTTCTCTGAAAGGGCAAATCCCAATTGAAAATCTATCTTTAATAAGAATTCTTTAATCATAAAGTATTCAAACTTTTAAAATTTTTTCCAAAGAGCAATTTGTCTTGCAAATCATAGGTTACTTGGAAACCTTTGAATTCCAAGCAAATAATCATTCAAAAATCAAATGAAAGGAAAATTTTAAATAAATCATCTTCTTAAAGGCTGTTTGAGTTCCTTTTTAACTCAAATACTTTAAGGAGGGTTCAAAAATATTTTAGGCATTTGAAAGCCTTGGAATTTCAGATCATCAACTCGTAGGACCACTGGAAGCCTGAAATTCCATAAATTTTCAAAATCTAATAGGCCTTCTAAAGCCTTAATTTAAAAACTCATAGGACCATTGGAAGCTTGAAATTCTAGAAATTTTCAAAATCGCATAGGCCTTCTAAAGCCTTAATTTAGAAACTCATAGGACCACAGGAAGCCTAAAATTCTAGAAATTTTCAAAATCGCATAGGCCTTCTAAAGCCTTAATTTAGAAACTCATAGGACCACTGAAGCCTGAAATTCTAGAAATTTTCAAAATCGCATAGGCCTTCTAAAGCCTTAATTTAGAAACTCATAGGACCACTGGAAGCCTTAAATTACAGAAATTTTGCAAAACCTCATAAGCCTTCTAAAGCCTTAATTTAGAAACTCATAGGATCTCTGAAAGCTTGAAATTTCAGAATTTTATATTCATAAGCCCTTGGAAGCTTGAGTAATTCCAATTCATGGTTTGTCTAAAAACTTTTATTTTAGACATTTCATTTTGTGGGACATGTTGGAAGCCCTAGAATATTCCAACAATCTCTTTGGTCGGTCTTTTTCATACCAACTAATCCATAAGCCCTTGGAAGCTTGAGTAATTCCAATTCATGATTTGTCTATAGGCTTTACTTTAGGCACATCACATTTTGTGGGACATGTTGGAAGCCCTAGAATATTCCAGCAAATCTTTTGATTGATCTTTTTCGTACCAATCAGTCTCATTCAATGAGGTTATTTTAACCAAATCAAAAAATATATATATACAACAAATATTCCAAACTCATGTTCACTAAGCCTGCATACATGCATTCATAGGTGTATAAACATGATTTAATGGGATACTGATATTGCTTTTTTTCTTTTACTAAGGTCTTCGGCTCCTACCTGCAATCATTGCTCCCAGGCGTTCCCAGAGACTGAAATCAGTAATCATGAACCCAACTGAGAACTAGTCAACTGTTTCTGCTCAAGATTTTCACCAACTTCAGGAGCAAGTGGCTGGGCTTGCCAAACTGCTGGAGAATTTGCTTTCTACTCAAGCACATCAAGCTCAGGCTCAGGCTCACCAAGCCTCTTCATCCCACAATGCACCTCCACCACAAACCAATATCCCACCTCAACCTGAATATTACCAACCTATCCCCGAGCCTATTTTGATCAGGGAGGAGGAATCTGAATCAGAAAGAGAAAAAGAGAAGGAGAAATTGAGGGAGAAAATAAAAAAGAAATTCATGAGTAAGTTTGAATCACTTCAAGATGAATTAAGAGAGGTGAAGGGAGTTACCTAATTTGGGGGAACAAATTTTGAGGACCTCTGCTTATACCCAGATGCCAACTTACCCTTGAAGTTCAAGTGTCTCGACTTTGAGAAATATGATGGGACGGGCTATCCAATGAGCCACCTTAAGTTGTATTGTGGAGCCTTGTGCCAGTATGGAAGGGATGATGGGGCTTTAATCCAGTTATTTCAGAGGAGCCTGGTTGGACCAGCCTTGAGGTGGTTCTCAACTCTTGACCACGGGAGGATCAGGAGATGGAAGGACTTGGTAGATGCCTTCTTGGCACAGTATCGTTTCAACTCGGATATCATACCGGATATACGATATGATGAGAATGTCCAAGGGGAAAGAATAATCCATCAGAAAGTATGCCAAGAGGTGGAGAGAGACAGCTGCCCAAGTTCAACCACCTATGTTTGAGCAGGAGATGATCTCCACTTTCATCACTACACTGGGGCAGTCCTTTTATAATCACTTGGTGGGTCAAATCACCACAAATTTCACTGCCCTGGTTCAAGTGGCGGATCGCATAGAAGATGGAATAAGGTTTGGGAAGATAGTTGACTATTCTGCCACGGCTTGTCAACAGGACTCCACCTCCGATTTTTCTGCTCAAAAGAGAGGAAATGGGGTAAAGAAGAACGGAGGCAGGAAAGAAGGAGAGGTTAAAATGGTACAGCAACCCTCTTTTCCCAAAAAACCTATCCATATCAATGTCTCCACCCCACAATCTCTGCCATTCCAACAACCACAAACCATCCCTTAAGCTCCTGTGAACGTTAATTTTTGCCCCTCTGTGCCAGCAACCCAGAAGAGAGTTTTTACCAAGGAGGACAGGGATGCTTGGATGGCATCGAGAAGAAACAGGGTTTTTAATCCTCTCCCCGTGTCTCCATCTCAATTGTTGCCAACTTTGTTGAAGGCGGGGTTGTGAGACATGGGAAAAAAATCAATTTAATGACTTCCTGATCATCACACGGGATTGGTTAAAAAACACAGAGTCGCCACCATTCTTTTTAGGTGTGAATGGACACCAAAATATCAAATAAGCACAAAAGGAAAATTTAGGGTAAAAATAACCCTATAAAAAAACAACCAGAAATGGGTAAGGGGATTAGGTTATGAACAGGGGAAGGTATTAGGCACCCCTATTCATCCACACAAGGTGGTTGCCAGGTATTGTTCATGTTAAAATAAAGGAAAAAAGGCTTGCTAATAAAAAATCATGAAAAATCACAAAAAGACAAAAGTGTATGGTTTTTTCATACGAATAGCCTGATTGATTCAGAACTTTCAAATATGATCATACCATTCCTAGGGTTTCATGATTAAAATAAAATTGAGATAAAATCAAATAAAACCAATCTAAAGTGAAAACTTAAAAAATCTGGCTTCAAGTTAAATTCTAGAAATCTAGAAAAATATGATTTTTATGAAATATTTCAAAATTGAACTTGAACAGTCCAGGACATAGATATAGCCCAAATTTCACATTAAATCAAAAAATCAAAACCAAAAATACCCACGTTGATGAAGAACATCAAAAGGGGAGAACTTAGATCGTAGGGTCTTCTCTCAAAAGTGAAAAAGGATTCAAAAACAACATCATGAAACCCTATAAGTTACTTTCAGTATTCTGAATTCAGATCTATCATACTGATGATGATAGATCCAAGATCTTAGCCTAAAACTACAAAATCACGAAAACAGTGCTGTAGGTGCAAAAGTGGTGAAAATCTCAATTTTAGGAGAAACAGGGGATTTCATGCTATAAACATCATGGATTAATATGATTGATTCAGATTTAACATAAAAACATTAAAACATGATCAAGATATTCAAAGCAGCCACATCTCACAAATTAGAACACATGGGGGCCTACCCTACGGATCCACCTGTTCTCTTTTCCCCTAGCTTTCTCTTCACGTTTTACGGCTAGAGAGGATTCTTGAGGTACTTAGAGATAGGTTTGGGTATACAAACACAATCAAAGGCTTTATTCTAAAAAAGAGAGAAAAACAGATATGGGGTCCTATTTTAGGGATCCACCTGTTCCCCTTTCCCCTAGCTCTCTCTTCACGTTTTACGGCTAGAAAGACTCTTGTGGTACTTAGAGACAAGTTTAGGAATACAAAATAAAAGATATGGCCTTATTCTATAGCAATGGAGAAGATCCTATTATCTCTAGAATTGAAGACAGAAAATAAAAAGGGAAAAGATACTTACCTGGATTGAGAAGGCAGAGCAGCAGGGATTTCTCTCTTCTCTTGGAGCTCCTTGGACTTCAAATTTTCATGGCCCTTTGCTCAAGGAAAACTCCTTTATTTATAGGCAAACACAGGGGTATGGTTGGTCCAAGGTTTGGCAAGATAGAGTTTCAGATTGAGTTAAACACAAGGATAATGCCAATCCTTTGCCAAATAGGATAAATAAGAGATTTCAAAGGGATAAATGAGAGAATTCGAATCTCTTAGAGAGATATTTGGGTGCAGATAAGGCTCCAAAATCGAAAAGGTAAAATTCGCACAAAGACCCTTGTGCCCGTATATATATTACGGTCGTGCCCTGCCCGTATTATTAATATGGGCACGCCGTGCCTGTATATCAACTGCGGGCATGACCAGATCGTAAACAAAATATGGTCATGACCAATTTGGCCAGATTTTACACTTTTTTGACCTATTTCAAATCCCAATTAATATTTTCAATTATTTTCTCATTTTTAGTGCAATTTGGGGTGTTTACAGGGGTATGTGACATTGAAAGAACCAAACCCGAATGCATCCAAGGGAAGGAATTTTGATCCTTCAGCCACCTGTGACTTCCATATGGGTGTACCAGGGCATTCAACTAGCAAGTGCTGGCCCTTAAAGTACGCCATCCAAGATTTATTGGATCAGAAAACTCTAGCCTTCAACACAGGTGCTCCCACACCTTCTGGGAATGACATAGGTCAAAACCCTCTGCCTCAGCATAATGGGGCAGGCCCCTCCAATTTCGTGGGGGCCATCTCTTCCAGACCTCAAACCTTTGATCCCTCGCAATTGATTGCACCCATAGGGACTTCTGTAAAGGTCTATTTTTACAAGGAAGAGGAAGAGGCACAAATCAATATCATTTCTGAAAGGAAAGAAAATGGCAGGGCTGCTAAGGACATTAGTTCCTCTTTAAATCGCATCACATCTCTTATGGCCCAAATCAATACCTCCAAACCTTCTTTAATCATCAATTGCAATCCGCCTATTATTTCTTCACCCACTCCATCATCAAAACCTCCATTGGTCATTAATTATGACCCCATCGCCTCTTCAATTACATCTTTTTCTTCATTAGTTTCTCAAGCCTTACAATCTGAAGCATCCAAGAAATTGCTTCCACTTTATATCCAGGCACCTTCACCAAATCTTACCTCCACTACATCCCAATCTATTAAACCTAAGCTTCCCCCTCTGGCGATCAATGTACCAAAGCTCGAATACTTGGAATCCGCTGTACCCTGGAATTACAGCGAAGGCATAACAACCACTGTTCCAAGGGTTGACAGGGAAAGTAAGGGAGAGGTGAACTTAATGATACGATTGGGAAGATGTGTTAGAGAAGGTGAGAAAGGACAAGAATAGGAAACAGAGAAAGAGAAAAGAGAGGCAGATGAGAAGAAAGTGAAAGGGAAGGCCAAAATAGGGGAGGACACCCCGCAGGTCGTTGATAATGAGGCGGCAAACCTCATTAAGATATTGAGAAAGAGTGAGTACAATATTGTGGACAAGTTAAACAAGGTCCTTGCCCAGATCTCAATACTAGGATTATTGCTTAATTCAGATAAGCACAGAGACTCATTGATAAAGTACTTCAGAGTGCACATGTGCCAAAAACAATTGATCCAGACCAGCTTGGAAAGATGGTTGGCCAGATTCTATCTCACAATGTTATAAGATTTTCTGAAAGCGAGATAAGTCCTGACAGGTGTTATCATGTAGATCCTTTGCACATCACTGTGCTTTGTAAAGGTAGCATGATAGCATGGGTGTTAATTGACAATGGGTCGGCTTTAAACGTCTGCCCATTGGTTACTTTTGTTAAGCTTGGTCTGGATCAATCTAGGATTAAGCAGAATGGGAGGATTGTGAGAGCCTTCGATAGCTCCAAAACACACTCCCTAAGGGAGATTTAATTGCCGATTACCATCGGGCTGAATATCTTCAATATCACATTTGAGGTGATAGATATCCCGGTGGCATTCAACTTGCTCCTAGGAAGACCGTGGATCCATTCAGCTAGGGCAATACCATCTTCCCTCCACCAAAGGGTGAAATACATAAGAGGGCAAAGGGTGATAATAGTCCTAGCTGAAAATCTCATTCCTTCGATTGTGGCACCTGATGTGCCATTTATTAATGTGGAATTAACGGCCAACAAAATTGCATTCCATTCTTTTCAATTCGAGACAGTCAACTTCATACCTAGGGGGTGTCAGAAAAAGAAAGAGAAGTTGACTTGTGCAGAAAGGATGGTGGAGAAGGTTTTAAAAGAATATGATTTCCATCCAAGGAAGGGATTGGGAATCAATTTACAAGGGAGGCTGGAGCCCATAAAAGTGAAAAAAACTAGTCCCAAAAGCAGGATTGGGTGCAAAGCCAGGGAAGTGGAGAAGAGATCAGCAGAAAGAAGAAGAGAAGGAAGAGAGAAAGGATCAAAGAAAATTCCCTCATTTAAGGGAAATCTTTCCGAAACTTTCTCATCTGATTCAATCATCTCCTCCCCTAGATCAATCCAAACCTCCATATTACAACATAAATCCCTTCAGAAAGCCATACACCCCAACTTTACATCCCACCTTTACCACATTCTTCACCCAAGGCCATAGATGAGCCTGCGCTACTGCCACAAGAGTAGTGGGACTTCACAGAGGAAGCCAAGGCATTCTTTGCCATGACCAAAGGCAGAGAAGAAGAAAGCAAAGTAGAGTTGCCTTTCATAGATTGGGCAACAATAAAGATTCCAGATGAAGCCATATCTGAAATCAACCCCGAAGCAGAAAAGGGCAGTATCCCCTATTCGGTAATGATGGTATCGGATTCGGATTTTGAGGAGGAGTAGGCTTGCACTTTATCACCTGCTCCAAAAGACTCTGTTTTGAAAAACTGGGAGGAAACTCGCTTGACTTTTGCGGCCGCGTATGGTTGGCAATCAGTCGTGGCCTAAAAAAAAAACTCCATTAGTGGAATTGTGAGACATGGAAAAAATCAATCTCGTGACTTTCCTATCATCACACGGGATTCGAAAAAGGGAAGAGTCTCCACCATTCAAGTTTGGGTGTGAATGGGCACCAAAATCATCAAAATAAGCACAAAAGGCAAATCTAGATCAAAATTAATTCAACTTTAAAAAAAATCCCGAGATGGGTAAGGGAATTAGATTATGAACGGGGGAAGGTGTTAGGCACCCCCATTCACCCACACAAGGTGGTTGCCAAGTATTGTTCATGTTCAAAATAAAGAAAGCTTGCTAATTAAAATAATCAAAAAGGCTTGAAAAGAATCAAATACATGTATGATCCCTCCACATGAGAAGTCCAATGAATTCCAGATCCTCTTTTATGGAAGTATCACTTATAGGACATCACCATTAATTTCAAATCAAAATAAAACTTGAATACAAGAAAATTGAGGCCAATCAGGAAAAACTCGGTAAAAGATAGAGCCATTTGACCATAAATTATTCAAATCAAATTCAAATTGAATCAAACCAAATCCATTTGAAAGATTATGATAAATAAAAGACTCAAGAAAATTTTCAAGTAGATCCGATTAAAATCCTAAGAGTTATGCTTGTTTGAAATTCACTATTATAAGTTGATGAAAGTTGTAAGTGGGCAACTTTGAAAACCTATTTGTGAAGATTGGCTCCATATAAATCTTTGAAAATTTGCAAGAATGAAGTACATGATGCCATCTTTCGAATGAAATAAGCCTCACACGAAACTTCATTCGGATGTGACTTGTGTGACCTCACGAACATGCCCAGAGGATCACAGATTAACACAGAATTGTGCTATAGGGCAGTTGTGAGTAAATCAGACACACAAGACACAAATGAAAGCAAAAAATTTTGAAAACAATTGAATTTGAAAGCATACTCGTAAAGGAAAGCACATAAATTAAAATCACTTAAATCGGACTTAAATCGAGCAAGTGGTGCTCAGTCAAAGTGACAGGTTCAGCAATCTCACCTGAACTGACCTATCGACTTTGATCGAGTGGTGTCAAAAAACCACTGCATAAAAATTGATGAATTTTTATAGACACCAACTAGACAATCCCACCTTTCATATGTCTGTAGAATCACTCCAAAATTCATCTGGATGATGAAGTTATGAGTGTTCCAAGATAGGGTGCAGGTGCTGTCCAGATTTGAGACTTTTTTAAGCAAAATCAAGTCAAAACAGTAAGCAAGTGTGCAGTCTGTGTAACCCGAACCAAAATCATTTGAAAAGATGTTAAAAAACCTCCAGAAGGATATAGGGCACGAATTTGGCTCAACATTCTCTTTGATTGAAGAGAATATACCATGACCCTCAAAATGGAGCAAAAATGCCCAAAACAGAGAGATGAGACAAAGAGGTCTTCCATATCCAAAAAACTTGCTTGTATTCATTCGAAAACTACTGAGAAATGTCCAAGAAAGATTTAGGGCCATTTACCCCAGATCTATCATAATGAATATGATAGATCCAAAATACAAGCCTAAGAACAAGTGCAATGTGTGTGTGTAAAAATCATCTATTTAAATTAATCAACCCATCACAACATATAGCATTAAAAAATACATCAATCAAATGGGGGTTCTATGCCTAGGGTTTAATTCCCATTCTCGTTTCCCCTAGTTCTCTCTCCATGTTTTACGACTTAAAGATAGTCTTGAGGTACTTTGAGTAGAGCATGGGGTTTCACACAACAGTAGGCCATTAAGAGGGTTCTAGAACTAAGGTTCCATTCCCATTCTCCTTTCCCCTAGCTTTCTCTTCATGTTTTACGGCTAGAGTAGTCTTGAGGTACTTTGAGTAGGGAATGGGGTTTCAAACACATTCAGGCCATTATTCTACAGAAAGGTAGAAGGAAGAACTAAACCTAGAATTTAAGAATGGAAAATTAAAAGAAGGTTAGGGCTTACCTTGAGTTTTGGAAGCAATGGGGCAGAGGTTCCCTTCTTCACTTGGAGCTCTCCAATCTCCAACTCTTTGCCATTTGCTTGAGGAGAGGCCTCCTATTTATAGGCAAAGGATAGGGCAAGGGGGAACCCTAATGGTAGACACAAACACATGTCTAGTGTTCGCGCATGAAATCGCGGCATGGTGGGGTGCACGGATTCTCGTGTGTGCCTCCTAAAGGGTGATTCGGGAAGGTTGGAGTCGCCAATGCCTGATGGGGTGCAAGCAGACACCTGGGTGCCTAGGTTTATCTATTAGGCTGGTCTGCAGATTGAGATTCTAAGCAAGGTCTCGGTTACGGTCCAGGGAAGTCCGTAGACACCCCAGTCCGCCCCATCGGATGACGGGTCCCGTGGGTTCCCTGGTTTGAATCAACTCACTGTGGTTTCTCACCCGATTCCTAATCCAGCATGCAATTCAGTTAAGTCTGGCGGGACCGCCTGAGTGGTGTGGGTCCCTTTAATTGATTTTATCTTGTTTATTTTAAATGATCTGAGTCTGATTAGATGGGCCCTGTTGGAAGGCCCATGGTTTCCTTGATGGACTTGGGTAAGCCCACATATCCCCTGTGGGCCTCTGCCTAAGCCTGAGAGGCTCTTTGGGTTTTAGGTTTTAGTGAATTAATTTTACCTTGAGGTTTAATTTGAAGTTTTAAGTATCTTTCATGTAAAAGTGGGCCGGCATCGGTTTGCGGGCCCTGGGCCCCATGATGGTTGCCAAAAGGTTTCAAGATTATCTTTACTTAAATTTGCCACGGTGAGTTGGACATTGGGCTTGGGGCCCGTAGTCCAAATTTGGGCTTGAAAGCCCAAGTTCTTTGAGGTTTAGGGTTTGTACCCTTCCTTGGTTCGGTTGGTGGGCTTTGGCAGGCCCGATAGGCCCTTGTGAGACATGGGAAAAAAATCAATTCAATGACTTCCTAATCATCACACGGGATTGGTTAAAAAACACAGAGTCGCCACCATTCTGTTTAGGTGTGAATGGACACCAAAATATCAAATAAGCACAAAAAGGCAAATTTAGGGTAAAAATAACCCTATTTAAAAAAAACAACCAGAGATGGATAAGGGGATTAGGTTATGAACAGGGGAAGGTGTTAGGCACCCCTATTCATCCACACAAGGTGGTTGCAAGGCATTGTTCATGTTTTTCAAAGAAAAAAAAGGCTTACTACAAAAATCATGACAAATCACAAAAAAGACAAAAGTGTATGGGTTTTTCATATGAATAGCCTGATTGATCCAGAACTTTCAAATATGATCATACCATTCCTAGGGTTTCATGATTAAAATAAAATTGAGATAAAATCAAATAAAACCAATATAAAGTGAAAACTAAAAAAATCTGGCTTCAAGTTAAATTCTAGAAATCTAGAAAAATATGAATTTTATAAAATATTTCAGAATTGAACTTGAACAGTCCAGGACATAGATATATCCCAAATTTCACATTAAATCAAAAATCAAAACAAAAAATACCCACGTTGATGAAGAACATCAAAAGGGGAGAACTTAGACCGTAGGGTCTTCTCTCAAAAGTGAAAAAGGATTCAAAAACCACATCATGAAACCTTAGAAGTTATTTTCAGGCTTCTGGATCTAGATCTATCATATTGATCATGATAGATCTAGGATCATAGCCTAATATCACAAAAATCACGAAAACAGTGCTGTAGGTGCAAAAGTGGTGAAAATCTCAATTTTAGGAGAAACAGGGGATTTCATGCTATAAACATCATGGATTCATATGATTCATTCAGATTCAACATAAAAACCATTAAAACATGATCAGGATATTCAAAACAGCCATATCTCACAGATTTGAGCACATGGGGTCTACCCTACGGATCCATCTGTTCTCTTTTCCCCTAGCTCTCTTCACGTTTTACGGCTAGAGAGGATTCTTGAGGTACTTAGAGATAGGTTTGGGTATACAAACACAATCAAAGGCCTTATTCTAGAAAAAAAAAAGAAAAACAGATATGGGGTTCTATTCTAGGGATCCACTTGTTCCCCTTTCCCCTAGTTCTCTCTTCACCTTTTACGGCTAGAGAGACTCTCGAGGTACTTAGAGACAAGTTTAGGAAGACAAGTATAAAAGATGGCCTTATTCTACAGCAATGGAGAAGATCCTATTACTTCTAGAATTGAAGACAGAAAATAAAAGGGAAAAGGGACTTACCTGGATTGAGCAGGCAGAGTAGCAGGGATTCCTCTCTTCTCTTGGAGCTCCTTGGACTTCAAATTTTCGTTGCTCTTTGCTTGAGGAGAGGCCCTCTATTTATAGGCAAACCCAGGGGTAAGGTTGGTCCAAGGTTTGGCAAGATAGAGGTTCAGATTGAAGCAAACACAAGGATAATGCCCATCCATGGCCAACAAGGATAATACGAACGAATAAAAGAGATAATTCGCTCATTTAAAGATATATTGGACTAAAGATAAGGCTCAGAAATCGAGAAAGGATAAAATTCGCACAAATCTAATGCGCCCGTAAATGATTTACGGTCCAGTGGTGTCCGTATATGCATTACGGGCGTTGTGTGCCCATATACAAAATTCGGGCGCGCTCAGCCCGTAGGTACAATACGGGCAAGGCTTAAATTATTGAATTTCATGCATTTTTGGCCTGTTTTAAACCCCAATTACATGTTTTCATTATTTTCTCATTTTGTAGTGCAATTTTGGGTGTCTACAATTGCCCCCTCTTTACTAGTAATTGGAACCAATTACGAGCAGAGAGCAAAAAGACCCACCAATTGCACTTTTTGAGATTTTTGTCTAACTAATTGCATTTTGCAAGGATTAAATGGATGATTTTGGAAAAAAAATTTATTGCAGAAGATTTGCTGAAAAGTCCCTAACCTTAAGGGGCAAATCCTCCTCTCTGGTCTCACTGAGCACTCGTGGCTATAAAGTGTGATTTGAGACAAAAATTTTAAACAAAAGTGGGTAAGGTGGCAATCCTTGCAACTTACAACTAATATAGACATTGATCTCCTGAAAAGCATGGAGAAAATAATGAAAAATGCAATTTTTTGCTTTGCCCGTATTGATATTACAGATAGGTTATGCCCGTAATTTGAATACGGGCGAATTAGACCGTGTTACCTTTACGAGCACCTGTTGCCCGTACTACTTTTACGGATTTTGTCTTCCTTCTTAACCGCGGCTGCGAACTCCTTTCCTTCTTGCTCGCATTTCTGACCTAAACCTCTACGACCGTAATCTCTTCTCCGGTCTCCCATTTCTTCTTCCGACAGCACTTGTCTTCCAACGGCGACTTCATCTTCTCCGGAAACTCCTACCATCTCCAGTGACCATCTTCGGTGACTCAAATTTCCAACGACATCTTCTATTCTCCTTCGCCCTTTGCTCCCTGTTGAGATTGAGGATCTTCTCGTCCACTTGTGAATACTCCTTGAAGCTCCGATAAAGTAAGAGCACGCAATTTTCTTGCCAAATTTCCTCCATTTCTACTGTACCAAGTAAGTGGCCGAAATCCCTCTGAACTTTTCTCATGCACAATACATGCAACAATGAAATCCATGACTGAATGAAAATTTTGCTCTTGATTTAACCAAATGCTTACTTTGTCTACATTGGACTGATTTGATTTGCAATTTCTATGCCCTGCTTGTATCTTATTTTGACCTCTGTTTCCACATGTAAGTAACAATCCGAACCAAGCTGGATTTTGGGATTTCTCTGCCTACATTGAGAATCCCAAAATTTTTCTGTATTTGCTTGTTTTGCTGATGCCAACTGACTGTATTTCTCTGATTCTTGCTTCTGCCAATTTTAATCCAGAAATGTATATGCACGTGATTTGCCTGATTTGATTTGTTCTTAAATGATTCAATTTCACTTAGCATGCTGTCTGCACCTTAGCTTGAGTTGGACACTTGTATAGCCTGGTATGAACTGATCCTTGAACAAACCCAGATTTGTTAGGCATTTTCCCTATTATCACAATAGGCTTGGACTCTTGTTCCCAACTTTATATTAATTTAAACATGCCTTGACTATCCTGAAACCAAATAAAAATACATGATTAGACATCTTAGAAACAAAATAAATTCTAATCTCAGAATCTAAATTTTAACAAGCACTTTTCTTCTTTCTCTTGTTTTTCTTTTTGTTGTATAAGAATAACACATAAGAAAAACAACAACAAAGAAATAGTAAAGTCTCCCAAAAAAAAATTTGGAATACAGAAGGGAATCCTCTTTGGTATAATCCCGATGTGGTTGTGCCTCTGATGCATTTTCCTTTTTTTTTTCCTTCACTTTTCAATCCTGCAAACTATTAAACTTGTTTAAAATGAAAATCAAGCAATAAAAAATTTTAACAAGAATAATTAAACATCTCCCTGATTTGAACCGTAGATGGCCCGCATTCGATCAGCTTCTAGGGATCTTGTAGATGAGCCCTCCTCCTCGAGGGTTCGGCGGGATCATGCTGATTTGGCCTCGTCTTCAAGGGCCGAGAGGGATTCCTATTCTGATATCCTAGATCTTCCTTCTGGGGATTCACGTGAGGTGACCCCAGAGGTATACTCTAACTCTTCTGAATTTCACATTCCTTCACAAAATGCATCACCCTGATTCTTTCTCCCTTCCAATTGTTTCCTTAGCCGGCAGTTGAGGCTTCAGGCCGAGATAGGAGCCGTAGCAGGCGCCGAGGTGGAGGCAAAGATGGAGGCCATGATGAGGGCCGTAGAGGAGGCCGCAGAGGAGGCCGTGGCAGAGATGAGCCTAGGGCCAGGGTTGAGGTCCCTGAGGAGGTTGCTGCCCAGATTAGGGATACTGATCTTTTACATGGCTTAAGGACTCATCCCTCAGCGTGTATTAGGGCAAATATCCCTTTGGAGTATCCCATGTCTCATTATCGAGGGAGCTGGGCCAGCTTTATTAGATTTATCGGAGATTGCAATTCAGCCTATCGCCGGGAGCTGGGCTTGTATGGTTTCGGCCTCTTCATCACTATCCCAGATGTCGAGATTGGGATTCGGCCGTTCGACTTCACCCTTATCACTGGGATTAGGATGACTTGTGATATTATTCCTGAGATGGTGATGCCGGATGCCGAGGAGATCGCCTCTTATCTTGGCTATATTGTACTACCTCCGGAGGCATGGGATAGAGGGAGAGCGAGATTGTCTCTGACTTGGTTGAGAGAGACCTTCCGAAGGAGGCAGCTTGGACAGATTGTCACCGGTCATCCAGCTTTTCCATTCGCCTTCTGATTCATTTTTCTGTATATGATGGGCTCCTGCTTCTTCCCAGAGGACACGACTTCTGTCAGTCCTCATTTTTTGAGCTTATTGGGAGATCTTTAGCGGGCGAGGAGGTATGCATGGGGCCCGCTCATTTTTGGTACCATTCTGGCTGGTCTGCGCCAGTTAGTTAGCCGCCTCTCTACCTCTCGAGGAGCTGGAGTTGGGTGCAGATTCTTCTGGCCATTCCTGCAAGTAATATACCTATTTCTCTTCTCTTTCTTTCTCTTTCTCTCTTTTTCTATTCTTCTGACCCTTTTTCTTATTTTTGCAGTTTTTTGCTAGGGTGTATATTCCCTATTTCCGCCCTACCTCTACGATGTCAGAGGAAACATATCCCATGGCTCGTAGATGGTGTCATGTGGAACACGACTCTGAAAAGAGTCGTCCTAGGTCTGCCCGGGCCCATCTGGACAAGCTATATTGGTCTGAGGTAAGCTGCTTTAATTCTTCTTTCCCTTCTTTTTCATTCCTGGATCACATGTCTAATATCCCTTTCTGTTTTTCAGCTGTTCGTCCCTAAGATGGAGGACATTCATGAGGTGCTGGCCCTGCATGCGGCTAGAGATGATGCTTTTGCCCCTGACCAAAGACGTTAGCGCTGCCAGTTCTTCATCGGTCAGATGGGCAGCATCTAGAATTGCGGCGAGCGCTTCTTTTATCAGCATGTTGGAGAGCCTAGGATTCCTGCCATTCCTCCAGATACTACCCTCTCCTTTCCTCATATGCCTGTTGATCCTGCCCAATTCCTAGATTGGATTGAGGCATAGACATTATTAGAGGAGGGTGACTATGATGCCTGGTTCAGGCGAGCTTCAGTTGGGTGCCTTATGCCACCCATGCCTGTTCGTGGCGGAGTCACGGAGATTGGAGGGCTAGTGATTAGGGCCTATGACACGACGGTATGCCTTCTCTCTTTTGATCTTCCATTCTTATATTTTACTTGAACTTGGTATTTTCTGACACCTTCTCTTCTATTTTAGGAGGCTCAGTTGGCAGAGATCCGGTCTCGGTACGCTGATATAGAGCGCCAGCGAGATGCTGCTATTGTCGAGTGGGACGCCCTCTACATTACTATCTCAGACCTCCGGGGACAGCTTGCCAGGGCACAAGGCCAGGCGGGCCCTTCTGATGCACAGGGCCAGGCGGGTCCCTCTCATACCCAGGTTAATTCTTTCACCTCTTTCCATTCCTGCTCTTGTATCTGTTTATCTTGTTCTGACTAAAATTTCTTTTCTTATTTTCAGGATGACACAGCCGGCCCTTCTTCACCTACTTCATCTGTGCCTATGCACCTTCGTGGTGAGGTTTTCTCTATGGCACGGGTGGAGTTCGTAACTTCTCCTAGATCGGTAGAGGCTCCTGCAGCAAAGCCTGAGATCGAGGCTGATATAGCACCTGCTGTTGAGGATGTGTCAGAGTCTGCTCCAGCACCTGAGACTGCTCCTGATGCGTCTGCAGATATGGATATAGAGTTGGCCAGGGATGCCGCTGTGGTGGAGCCTACTGAGAAGGCTGTGGTGATAGAGGAGGCTACTGCTGATCCTGTAGAGCCTGGTCCTGATACTGATGCTCCTGGGACGTCCATTCCTGCTGATCCTGCCACGGAGCCGGCTGTGACAGAGGAGATGCCTGCTGCCGCCGATCCTGCGATTGAGTCTGTCCCTACGGATTCTAATACCGAGTCTACGGGATATGTAGATACTTCAGGGTACGTTCCTCCTGATCATCCCACTGCTGGCCTTGTGCCTTTATATATGTGGCATGATATTCAGTCTGTTTTGAGCAGGATGACCCGTAGTACATCCCGTAACATTGTGCGGCATGTTTTTGAGCGCCGGCGATCTCCAGGCCGTGGTCGAGGCAGAGGACATAGCCGTGGCCGTAGGGGTGGACCTGTATAGACATTAGATTAGGATTCATTTATGTATTTGTACTTTGACAAAAGTGATGTACACCTTCATATATATAAAAGAAGTTTGATTCATTTATGCTCTTTTCCTCTTTATTTCTTGCTTCTATTGCATGATACATGTTTAAGCAGGGACAGGTGAAACTTGGGAAAGCATTAAAATTGAAATTTCCAATTTTTTTGCATTTTTCCGAAGAAACCGTAATTAGGTTACGAGCAAGCCGTGCCCGTAAAGTTAATACGGGCGCACTCTGCCCATAAAATTTTCACGGTCACAGTGTGTCCGTATTCTCTATACGGGCACGCCATGCTCGTATTATAATTACGGATTTTGCTGCCTTTTATAATTTTCTATATAAACTCACAGGGAACGTCACTGTGACGTTTTTAAAAGTTTGAAAACTCCCTGAGCCTTCCGTTTTCTGCTTTCCTTGGCTTCTTTGGTGTTTCCATGGCTTCCCTCACCCCTCTTTCTTCTGCCGATGAATCTCCTCCTGCAAGACAACCTGTTAGATCAAAACCTCCTAATCTCACCAGGTACAATGTTGTGGACTCCTTCTATGATAGATGGGTTAACTCTATGACCCTTGATGAGGAGATTCCCTAGGATTCCATCCACTTAGGCCATATCCTACGCATTCCTAAAATTCCCTTTAAGTGGGAAATCATTGAAGCTTTGATTGGACACTGGGTTCCTGAATTGAATCTCTTCCGGTTTGATGACAAAGAGATGACTCCTACCATAGAAGAAATTGAAACCATCCTTGGCCTAAGGTTTTCTGAAAAAGTTGTGAACCCACCCCTAAAGCCTAGCTACAAAAAGGAGTACTCCACATTCTTGGGTATAGGGAAGAAGGACTTAGGAAATTCTGATACACTATTGACCTTGTCCAAGACCTTTTTGACTGAAAAACTTCTAAGGAGTGAAGACAAGGATGCCAGGTTTAATGCATTGACTCTGGTAGTGGTCAACCAGTTGCTTTTTCCCCGGGGTGACGACCAGGTTGACTTGGCTCTCATCTCAGTTATCTTCCAGGTTAGGGAACGTGAGAGATTGGCCTTTATGATCTTGGTAGAGATATACCAGGCCTTGATTGACTGCTATTTCAGAAAGAAGAAACGCTTCCTTGCCTGTGCCTCTATTGTGCGCGCGTCGGAAACGCAGCACGGGAAAGTTCGGAGTCGCCACCCGCCTGATGGGGTGCAGGCGGACACCTGGGTGCCGAATCTTGTCTATTTTGGGCTTTGGTCTGGGGCTTGAGATTCTAAGTAGGGTCTCGGTTATGGTATGGGGAAGTCCGTAGACACCCCAAACCACCCCGTCGGATGACGGGTCCCGTGGGTTCCCTGGTTTGAGTCAGCTTACTTTGGTTTCTCACCCGATTCCTAATCCGATATGCAACTTGGTTAAGTCTGGTGGGACCGCCTGAATGGTGTGGGTCCCTTTAATTGATTTTATCTTGCTTAATTTAGGTGATCTGGGTTTGATTGGGTGGGCCCCGTTGGAAGGCCCACGATGTCCTTGGTGGGCTTGGTTAAGCCCATGTGCCTCTGCCTAAGCCTGGGAGGCCCTTTGGGCTTAGGTTAGTGAGTTGATTTTACTTATTTGTTTAAGTCGGAATTTTAGGTGATTTTCATGCAAAAGGTTGGTCTGCATTGGTTGGCGGGCCCCTGAGTGGGCCCCCATGATGGTTGCCAAAAATAATTTCAATTTATTTTATTTAAATCTACGAAGATGACTTGGGCACAGGGCTTGGGGCCCGTGATCCAACTTTGGGCTTGAAAGCCCGATTTTTTTAAGTCTAGGGTTTGCATCCCAACTTGGTTGATTAGTGGGCTTTGGCGGGCCCGATAGACCCTAGCCCTTGGTCTTTGCCAAACCACGCAATTCACATCATTCCACAAAATGGGTTCGGGTGGGCCGCATTGGGTTTGGCCCACTCGGTTTGGTTCATTTATTTATCTTGCTTATTTGCATGCAAACGGATTTTATTGGGCTGGGTGGGCCTCGTTGGAAGGCCCAAAAATGTTTCCAATTGGACCGGCAGTCCATGTCTCAAGTTGGGTTTCCGGGTGACCTGGAAACCCTATTGGTTGACTTGGTTTGGTTAAAAATAGCATGAAAATTCGACAAGGATCAAAAGACATAAAAATTGCATTTTTTGTCGTGTATCCGGCCTTAGTTGCCGAATACACATAGGCCACAGGTGATCCGCCCTGAGTTGCCGGATCACCCTAAAATGGCCTTTTTTGGAGTTCTGCCATTTGGGGTTGTTTCCAGGGGGTTCCTAGGGGTCTTTTGAGGTTCCGTGGGCCCCTGGGAAGGCCCACACAGATCAGGAGATGGGGAATCCCCCATCCTTTGTCTCTTTTGGTGGTTCTTTAGCAAAGATTAGGGGGGAGGCATGGGAGCTTGCCTTCTCCCACCTGATCTTCATACAGCTATTTGAATAGGGACCCTGAGATCCCTGTCTTGGTCTCACAGTCCTCACTAGTCAGCAAAGGCAAGGGTCACCCATGATACAATCAACAAGAACATGTACATGATAAAAAAGACAGGGACAGCAGTTTTACATAAAAAGAAACACTCGACATGCATGGGGGGATGTGGCTTGCATGCATGGGTTAGCAAACAACATGGGAGGATAAGCATGCATCCATGGATCGATGGGCTAGGCTTGGCCGTGAGCTTAAGGCTGCTGGGACAGGAGCAAACAGTGAGAGTTGCGGCTGTCCCCAGCAACCACTCACCTAGGACAAAGCAAAGGGAACGGGCCTAAGACTCACCACATGCAAGAAAAAAAATACAGCAAGCAATACTTGCCTGTTATCAAGAAAAGTAAGGAAAGATTCATGCTCAACTATACAAAACAGCAAATTGAGAGAGAGGGAGGGAGGGGGGCATGCCCATCATGCAATCTAACCAACATAGTAGTTCAAGGGAATGTAAAGCATGATGTAACTTCTGTGGATTATGGCATATCGATCAAAGTTAATAAAAAGACCATGGGGTGCTGCTACTGTCGATAACAGCAGCCCCCAAAGATATCCCACATACCTACTGTCTCAGGTAAGAAAAAGAGATTATGCTCGCATTCAAAGGAACATGCACCATACTCAGTAAACACCCCAATTCATGCAAACACACACGCTTCATAACTATTGACCATGCTTAAGACAGCAACCCATTTAGTAAAAGAGTAACCAACAAGAAGGGTGAAGAAAGGGGGGCTTATAGGGTACAATGGACGAAATATTGATGGGGAACATGCTCCCTTTTAATGGGAACAAAACAGGCTGCCTAAGGAAACTGACCATGCAAACCAGCAACTAAAGTGCACATTCCAGATAGACTAGAACAGCAGCTCAAGGAGGCCCAAAAGTGCACACAGCAAACCCTCTTCTCTCCCTAGGATGAAATGTAAACTTCCTCCTTACTTGGAGGCTTCCATGGTGTAAAAAAAATGCAGAGAATGTGGGAGATGGCAGCTCTCAACCAAGGTAGGCAACACACTTTTCCAACTTCACGAAATGTAACCAATCTCATATATATTAAAAAAAATGGGACAAGAAGTGATACCTGATGGTTAGTAGGTTATTTTGTATGGTGTAGGCAGCTAGAGATCCCTTCTCTTGACAGCAACAGCAGTGGCTCCTTCTTATGTTGTGGTGCAAGTTATGAGAAGGAAGGTGGGAGGAGGGTGAAGTGCCCTGGGGGTGGTGTTGTGTGGTGATGAGGGGCAAATGGAGTTAAAGAGGGAAGGGTTCAGCTAGAAACAGGTGGAGGAAGAAGGTTGAAAACAGCAAAAAAGACCCAACCCCCGGCTAGAGGTGGCTGCTGTGCTTTTATAGACAATTTTAATGTATCCGGCATTATATGCCGGATACACTATCCATTGTTCATAGCCGGCCTCCATGGCCGGCTACACATAGGTCCCTTTGTATCCGGCATTAAATGCCGGATACAAAACACAATTATTGGAAAATTAAATGCCGCCGCGAATTTGTCGGGCGTCCGGCGCGAATCTCGCTAATTGATCTTCATGTATCCGATGAATAGTGTCGGATATACACAGGGGTATGTGTATCCGACATATTTGGTCGGATACAAGTCAAAAAATTACGGATTTGCCCTTGGATATTCGCAGATTCATCCGATACTCTTAGATATTCACAGATTTGGTCCCTGCGAAATTTTGCATTAAACCCTGGGATATTTTGCATGTTTGGATATTTACAGATTGCCCCTCGAGATATTTTCTTGCGCTACTCACTACGTGTGAAGCTTTTTGCCACGTGTGCAGCTTCTGGGTTTTGCTGCTCGGAAACTTTGACAGCTCATATCTCCTTTATCCGGACTCCGATTTGAGCAAACTCAGTTGCGTTGGACTCGTATCGAAGCCCTCTATCCAATGATATAGAGCTAAGCACCCGGCTCGGGGTTTGAAAAAAGTCAACTTTCGGCTCACCCTTAAGTTTGACTGGCCCACAGAACCTTCGTCCGGACTCCAATTCCAGCAAACTCAGTTGAGTTGGAACCGTGTCGAGACTCTCTATCCATTGAGATAAGGCAAGGTGCCCAATTATCACTTGATCAGAAAGTCAAATTTCAACCCTCAGGGTTTGACTTTTCAGCCGGGTTTTGCATTTCCGGCTCTTCCGGGAGCGCAAAAATGAGGTGCTCACAGCAGCCCCTCTTTGCCGAAGTTACCTTGCTGATGAACGGCAAAGAGAAAAAAAGAATCTTATTTTTGCACTTGGCATTTCTGTCGACATGGTCGACAAGCTTAGTCCTTTGAATTTTTCATTTGAAAGGGAAGCGTCCAAATGATTTGGAGTCACTTCCTAGCTTCGGAGTTTCCTTACCCTTTGCTTTTCCGGTTTTTTCAAGGCAACTCTTCAGCAATTAGATTTATATTTGAAAGAGATTATATTGGAATTGAGCTAGCCAACCTATTTCGGCGTTGATGCCAGACACTTGACAATATTCTTTTCTTCTTGTTTGTTCCATTAAAGCTTTTAGGTGTCTTCAGATTTCTGATCCATTTTGTGTCTTTTACTTGAGGCTTTTAATAGTTTTTTTTAAGGGATTTGATGGCCAAGGGTTGGTCCAGGATGCGGGATGACTGGAGAAAGGAGGAAAGAGCAGAGGGGGAGCTGCTGTTGGTGAGGAGGTGCTTCCAGCGCTGTCCAGTGCCTCAAAGGAGCTCACACACCTGCTCTACTCTATTTACAAAAGTGTGAAATCAAAAATTACAAAAGGGGCCATCTTGCTAGATGATATCTCCATTTATCCTCATTCTTCTTCGTGTTTCGTCATTCCTTCTTCTGCAGCGCCTTCTGTTGGCTTGCCTTTCCTGGGTGAGGTAACGGCCTCCTAGTTTGGAATGACTATTGCTGGGGATTGGGCAGGAATCTTTTCCTTATTGCCTCTTCTTTCGAGTCGAGTCTTGTTTCCGACAAGCGTGGGAGCTCCCTAGGGAAGGATGCTCCACTGGGGATAAATGGGGTTCCTCACGCTGTCATTTTCCTTTGTAAGGTCTTTTCCCTCTGCTCTGGCGTGAGTTCTTTATGCTCGTCTACGCTCTTGTTGAGTGCGAGAGACTCCACCAGGGATTGATTCGAGCTTGTTTTGTCTTCTTTCCGCTCTTCTTCACAAAGCCGGCCTCTTCAGGCTGGGCGGGGCTTTGGAAGTCTACATCATTAGGTATCACTCTCTTATTGCTTGAGAGGACTCTACTGGGGATGTAAGGGTGTCGTCCCTTGTTTACTGAAGGCCTTCCACTGGGGATTTTGGAGGGTATTATTCTTTGTTTACTGAAGGGACTCCATTGGGGATTTTGTAGAAGACGTTCGTTATCCCACTTTTGCTGTACTTGTGAAGGCCGGAAAAGACAACAAGTTAGCCGTGGAATAGCTGGGGAATGCAAAACACTTCTCTTATTCTTTTCTTGCTCTGAGCCTTTTGCCCATTATAGCTAGAAGCGGCCTCTGCCAAGGTTAAGAGACTATCAACTTAGGTTAGTATCCCAATGTGGAGCTTCAAACAGTTAAGCAGAACAATTATAGAGAAGACAGGTGTGTTAGAGTGTGCCCGTGTTTGCAATATCAGGTGAGATGGCCTGGCACTTATCAGCCCAATCCAGAGACAGTGATCAGCTTCAGAGATAGGAACTTTCTGGTTCTAGTAGGCTTGAAATTTGCTATTCTTTATCTTACCTTGAGGGTTCTTCGGCAGTTTAGAGCGACCCAGGGGATTATGATCCCAACTGGATATGAGAAGTTCTTAGGGCCACTTACACCAGCGACCATGGGGCTAAATGCTCAATTAATGAATAAGTGGTCCTATGTTCGTTTTCTGCGGGGTCCAGTCTTTTCTGAGTCCCATGTGAAGGACTATCATTTCTGGATCAAAGTGCAGGTGCAGAGTCATGCCCCGGTACCAAAGGATCCTCCTGCAGTTCTTCCCCCTACTTATGAGGACATCCTGGAGTCTGAAAGGGCAACCCACAAGCGGCTTCAACAAATATGGGTACGAGAAGCACAAGAGCTCAGGATAAAGGGTATTGTTCTGGAGATGCAACTTGAAGAGCAGAGGTCTTGCCACATTGCCATGGAGAAGAAACTTGAAGAACAAAGACAGGCTCGTCGCTTTAAAGTCCGAGCGATGCGGAAGAAATATCAGGATTCCTTGGCTGACATTAGGGCATTGAAGATCAAGCAATCACTTTTAGATGAGATCATCTCCTTTTTTAGCGATCCTGATGCAGAGGAAGCTTCTGGAATCATTGCAACTCAGGCAGCTCGGATTAGGGAGCTTGAAGAGTAGTTAGGGAATAGGGCTTAGATTCTTTTCTTTTTTTTTTCTTTTTTTCTTACCTTTATACAAAGCAAACTCCAATAGTGGAATCATAAAGAATTTAGTTCAAAAATAGGTTTTATATTATTGGCCTCAGAATTCTCAGATGCTTGTAAAAACAGAAGTTTTATGAAAAAGTATTTGATTTCTCATCATTGGCCAAAGTATAGTTTCTTTTTTTTAAATTGATCTAAAACACTTAATCACATATAATTAAAGGAATTAAAATCAGGTTGAATAATGAAAAGGGTAGTCCAAGCAATAGGGAAAGACCAAATCTATCTATCCTGTGACCTTTAGAATCATCCCCAAGTGGCTTTTCCTCCATGACTGTCCCTGCTAATCTGCTCAGTTTCTAGTGCTCATGCTGACTTCAAACTTGGACCACATGATCAACTCAACCTTTGATTTTTTTTTCTTTCTTTTTTTTTCTTTTTGCCAATATTGCCTCTAGTGCCAGTTATGGTTTTCACTAAGGCTGGCTTCTGCATTCCGTCATCACCAATCTTACTCTGAAAGTTGAATGAATATACTAAAATCACCGAGGGCTTAAGAATAGGACGAAACAAAGGCTAAGCTCGGTTTATGAAAGAAAAGGTATTAAAGGCTCAAAATTTTCTAAGTGTGAAAATAGGTCGACCGGACTTACAGTCATGATGGATTTGACCCCATTCCCCAAAATTTATTCTTTTCTTTTTGTATTTGGCTTTCATTTGCCACTATTTTTTCTTTTTTCTTTTTTCCTTTGTGCCCCAATTGGCTTGCCCCTATTGGTTTTGCCCCAGTTTAAGACTGTAAGTCCAGTTTAGGTTTATCAAAGAAGACGAACAGGCTCAAATTGGCTTGACTAGGGTTGAAAATTTTAGGAAATAAAACAATAGCCTCGGATCATTTCCTAGTAATATTCAATCAAGGAAAATATCTCTTTACTGCATCAGAGTTAATTGGCTCAGGAAAATCTTTCCCATCCATTTCTGTTAAGATGAGAGCACCCCCTGATAGGACCTTCTTGACAACATAAGGCCCTTTCCAATTTGGTTTGAATTTTCCACGAGGGTCTTCCAAAAAGGGTAAAATTTTCTTCAATACAAAATTTCCTTCTTGGAAAGTTTTGGGTTTCACCTTCTTATTGTAAGCCCTGACCATTCTCTTTTGATACAATTGGCCATGACAAAGCGCTTTTAACCGCTTTTCCTCTATCAAATTAAGTTGATCATGTCTTGACTGTATCCATTCAGCTTCTTCTAATTCAGCTTCCATTATCACTCTTAGTGAAGGTATTTCCACTTCCACTGGTAAAACTGCTTCCATCCCATATACTAAGGAATACGGGGTTGCCCTTATAGAGGTACAGATTGAGGTTCTGTAAGCATGTAGAGCAAGTGGCAGCATTTCATGCCAATCTTTGAAACTCACTACCATCTTCTGAATGATCTTCTTTATATTCTTATTCGCTGCTTCCACTGCCCCATTCATCTTTGGTCTGTACGGAGCTGACTTGTGATGGGTAATCTGATACTGCTCACACATCTTCCTCATATCCTTGTTCTTAAGGTTTGAAGCATTGTCTGTTACTATGACACTTGACAAACCATAGCGACAAATGATGTGTGCATATGAAGCTGCTTCTACCCACTTGGCGAAGTAATCGATTGCTACAAGTATTAACCTATGTCCATTTGATGCCTTTGGAGAGATCATTCCAATGACGTCTATACCCTACATGAAGAAGGGCCATGGAGATGTCATGTTGTGCAATTTACTTGGGGGTGCATTTTTGTTATTAACATACACTTGGCATAAACGACACCTTTTGACATGTATATAGCAATCGTGCTCCATCGTCGACCAGTAATATCCCAATCGCAGATTTTCTTGGCAAGCATGTGCTCGTTCATATGGGGTCCACAAGCTCCTCCATGTACAGTTTCAACTAACATTTCTGACTCGGTCTTGGCAACACATCTGAGCAGGATATCATTGTGTGATCTTTTGTACAACTGCCCAGCACTTAGTAAAAACTGACCTACCAACCTCTGTATTGTTCTTTTCTCTATAGAAGTCACATTTTCTGGCAAACTCCGATCATTTAGGAAGTTCTTAATGTCTTGAAACCATGGTACTTCTTCTTCTGGTGTTTCTTCTAGAACAAGGCAATAAGCAGGTTCATCCCTGACTTCAATTTCCAATGGTATAATATAAACACTTTCTGGCATACTGACCATTGAAGCCAATGTGCCTAAAGCATCCGCAAACTGATTTTTGGCCCTTGGCATATAATTGAAGGAAATTCGAGTAAATTTATTGCTTATTTCTTCCAAATACTTGTGATAAGGGATTAGTTTGTGATCCTTGGTTTTCCATTCACTAGTTGTTTGGAAGATGATAAGACTCGATTCTCCATATACGTCAAGTTCCTCCACTTCATGGTCTAAGGCTGCTTGTAACCCAATTATGCAAGCTTCATACTCTGCAATATTGTTTGTGCACTGGAACCTTAGCTTCACTGCGATTGGGATGTGTGCCCCATCTGGCTTGATCAAAACAACCCCTATTCAATTTCCATTCATATTGGCGGCCCCATCAAAGAACACCTGCCATGAGCTTTCACCTTCTTCTTCTTCAGTAAATAGGATTGCCTCATCAGGGAAATTAGTCTTCAAAGGTTGGTATTCTGGTAAAAGGGTGTGCAGCTAAGTGATCAGCAATTGCTTGACCCTTAATGGCTTTCTGTGTGATGTATGTGAGATCAAATTCAGAGAGTAACAGCTGCCACTTTGCTGTTCTGCCAGTTAAAGCCGGTTTTTCAAATAAATACTTCAAAGGATCCATTCAGGATATCAATAAGGTGGAATGACTAAGGAAATAATGCCTTAGTCTCTGAGTTGCCCACACTGAGGCACAACAAGTCTTTTCTAAAGGGAAATACTTTGCTTCATATTCTGTGAACTTTTTACTTAGATAGTAAATCGCCCTTTCCTTTCTGCCTGTATCGTTATGCTGCCCCAAGACACACCCCATTGACGTCTCCAAAACTGACAAGTAAAGAATCAGTGGTCTTCCTGGAGTTGGTGGCACTAGCACAGGTGGGTTCAGTAAATATTCCTTTATTGTGTCAAAGGCTTCTTGGCAATCGTCATTCCAGACCGTCGGGTTATTCTTTCTTAGAAGCTTGAAAATTGGTTCACAGATAGCAGTGAGCTGTGCTATGAACCGGCTTATGTACTAAATCCTTCCAAGAAAACCACGAACTTCCTTCTCCGTTCTAGGTGATGGCATTTCAATGATTGCTTCAGCCTTAGCTGGGTCAATCTCAATTCCCCTTCTGCTTACTATAAAGCCCAACAATTTTCCTGATGTAGCCCCAAAGACACATTTTGCAGGGTTAAGCCTTAGACTGTATTTCCTGAGCCGGTCAAACACCTTCTTCAAGTTTATCAAGTGGTCTTCTTCTTCACATGATTTGGCTATCATATCATCCACATAGACCTCTATCTCATTATGGATCATATCATGGAATAATGCTGTCATGGCCCGCTGGTAGGTTGCCATGGCATTCTTAAGCCCAAATGGCATAACAGTGTAGTAGAAG
The DNA here is from genome assembly GCA_947561395.2 of Buxus sempervirens. Lineage (NCBI taxonomy): Eukaryota > Viridiplantae > Streptophyta > Magnoliopsida > Buxales > Buxaceae > Buxus > Buxus sempervirens. Next base: position 19,016,655 of record OX387188.1, on the reverse strand, counting down.
GTACCCTAAGGTGTAATGAAGGCTGTTTTCTCTTGGTCACCCTTAGCCATCTTAATTTGATTATACTCAGAAAAACCATCCATGAATGAGAACAGGCTATGTACAGCAGTGTTGTCCACCAAGATGTCGATGTGTGGAAGTTGAAAATCATCCTTTGGGCTTGCTTTATTCAAGTCTTTGTAGTCCACGCACATTCTGACCTTTCCATCCTTCTTTGGCACTGGCACTATATTTGCAAGCCATTCAGGGTACATGGAGACCGCAAAAAATCCCGCTTGGAATTGCTTAACCACTTCATCTTTGACCTTCAATGTCCATTCTGGTTTCAACCTTCTCAATTTCTGCTTAACTGCCATAACATCTAGTAGAATTGGTAGCATGTGCACAACCATGTCCGTGTCTAACCCTGGCATATCCCGATACGACCATGCAAATACATCTTCATAATCAGCTAAAAACCGTATCATTTCATCCCGCTGTACCTCAGATAGGCATACCCCAATCTTCACTATTTTTGGGTCATCTTCAGTCCCTAGATATATTGATATGGTCTCTTCAATATTGGGTTGGACCCCCTTTTCATGACGCTCCAATTGATATGTGATTTCTTTTGGAGGGTCGTCTTCTTCGTCCTCGGTCTCTTCCTCAACCCCCATTAAGTCAAAGTCGAGCTCGATGTCGAAGTCATACTCAACCTGATCCAATTCCGTTTGCTTATATGGTTCATAAATGGTTTGGACCCTTTTGAAAATTTTAATTTTTCTAGAAAAAATTGAAAAATCTTTTTGTGTTTTTTGAGAGCCTTCTACAAAATCTTTCCTTGAAGACGAAGGCTCATTAAAACCTTTAGGAAAAGGGCATTCCACTAATGGAGTTTTTTTTGGAAGCCATGTCTGTTTGCCAAACAAACACGGCTTCAAAAGTAAGTAGAGTTTCCTCCCAATTGTTCAGAATAAAAGAATCTGGGGCAGGGGTACAAGCCTGCTCCTCAGGCTCAGGGTACACATCTGAAATCACCAATACTAGGTGAGTTACATTGCCTGCTTCTTCTGTAGGGCTGGTCCCAGATGGAACTTCTACTGCAGCCCAATCAATGAAAGGTAGCTCATCTGCTTCTCCTTCTTGGTTGCCTTTAGTCATGGCAAAAAAGGCTCCAACGTCCTCAGAGAAATCATGCTCCTGTTCTGCCTGTGGCCCAGGCCCACCCAATGCTTGTGAAGGTGGGGGTGGAACATATGGTTGCACGGTTGAGGACTTGGGTTTCTGGAACGGGTTAATGTTATAGTATGGGGGTTTGGATTGATCCTGGGGAGGAGACAGCTGAATCGTATGAGAAAGCTTTGGAAAAGTTTCCCTGATGTGAGGGAATTTCATGTCTTCCATCTGCCCCTGTCTTTTCCAATTCCTTGGCTTGAACCCCAATCCTGCTCTATGTACCATCTTCTTAACCTTTATCGGTTCTATCCTTCCTTGTAGGTTAACCCCCAGACCTTTTACAAGGTGAAAATTGTACTTTTCTAGTACATTCTTGACCATTTTCTCAGCATAGGTCAACTTTCCTTCTTTTTCCTGATACCCTCCAGGTATAAAATTCACAGTTTCAAACTGGAAAGAGTGAAATGCCATCTTGTCAGCAGTCATTTCCATGTTTACGTAGGGTACATCAGGGGACCACATGGGAGGAACCAAATTTTCAGCTAGGACTATAATCACCTTTTGTCCTATAATATATTTAACTCTTTGGTGGAGGGTAGATGGTATAGCCCTAGCTGTATGAATCCACGGCCTTCCTAGGAGTAGGTTGAAGGCCACCGGTATATCCATCACTTCAAATGTGATGTTAAAAATATACGGTCCAATAGTGACCGGCAGTTCAACCTCCCCTAGGGAGTGTGTTTTAGAGCTATCAAAGGCTCTTATGATTCTCCCATTTTGTTTGATTTTATTTGCTCCAGACCGAGCTTAAAAAATGTTATTAGTGGGCAGACATTCAGAGCCAACCCATTATCAATTAAAACCCGGGCTATCATGCAACCCTTATTGAGCACAGCTATGTGCAAAGGATCCACATGATGGTACCCTGCTGGGCTAATTTCGGTCTCAGAGAAAGTTATAACATTGTGAGATAAAATCTGCCCAACCATTCGGCCTAGTTGGTCTGGTTAAATGTTTTTAGGCACATGGGCCCCCTGAAGTACCCTCAATAGAGATTCCCTATGTTTTTCAGAGTTTAATAATAAGCCCAGTATTGAGATCTGGGCAGGGACTTTGTTCAACTACTCAACAACATTGAACTCACTCTTTTTAATCAGCTTAATGAGGTCAGCAGCCTCACTGTCAATTACCTGAGGGGCATCTACCCCTACCTTGGCCTTTCCTTTATTTTTCTCCTCTTCCTTCTTTTCTTTTCCAATCTTTTTCTGCTTTTCTTCCTTCCCCATACATTTTCCTGACCTTGTCATGAGGTTTACTTCTTTCTTGCTTTCAGCTGCAGGGAATGTAGCAGTAAAGGCTTCACTGTAGTTCCATGGTACAGCCGATTCAGAGTAAGAAGGCTTAGGGACAGTTATCACTAATGGAGGAAGTTTGGACTTGGATGTGGAAGTCTGAGTAGGAGGAACATCTACAACCAAGGGTGGACACTGTTTTGGTTGAAGGGTTGCAGAAGTGACTGATGCATTGAAATGGTCACAGTTTATGACCAATGGTGGTTTTGATAAAGTGGATGAAAAATGGGTGTATGGATTGCAATTGATAACCAAAGGCGGTTTGGCTATATTCATTTGGACCATGAGAGATGAGACCCAGTCCAGAGAAAAGCTAATGCTCTCAGCAGCACGATCATTCCATTTTGAAATTACATTTATTTCTTTATCCTCATTTCTTCTGTCAAAATACACTTTGACCATTGTCCCTATAGGAGCAATTAACTGGGATGGGTCAAAGGTTATTTTATCAGAGGAGATGACCCCTATGACATTAGATGGGCCTGCCCCGTGATGTTGAGGCAAAGGGTTTTGACCAATGTCTGTTCTAGGAGGATTGGGAGCCCCTGTATTGAAAGATAGGGTAGTCTGGTTAAGCAAATCCTGAATGGCATGTTTCAAAGGCCAGCACTTGTCAATAGGGTGCCCAGGTGCACCCATGTGGAAATCAGAAGTGGTGGAGGGGTCATAATTTCTCCCCTTGGATGCATTCGGATTGGGTTCTCTTGAAGTAATATACCCTGCTTACAATAAAGTGGGAAGCAACTGAGAAGGAGTCATTGAAATAGGGGTGAAAACCCTATTTCTCCTTGCTGCGAAATAGGCATCCTTTTCCTCTTTAGGAAAAGCCCTCTTTTGGTCTGAGGATGCTGCTGGAACATTAACCCTCATGGGGGCCTGGGTAGATGGAGCGGATAGAGTAGGAAAATGAGCAGGTATATTAATTTGTATGGGCTTGTTAGGGCCCGACGATGGCTGTACCATGTTCACCTCCCCTTCTTTCTTGTTTCCATTCTTTTTCAACCCACCTCCTTTCTTCAAATTGGGGTTCTACTGACTAACCATAGCAGAGTGGTCAATTATTTTACCTGACCTGATCCCGTCCTCGATTCGGTCAGCCACTTGTACCAGGGCGGCAAAGTTAGTTGTGGTCTGACCCACCAGATGGCTGTAGAATGGTTGACCCAATGTACTGATGAAAGTGGAAATCATCTCTTGCTCTAGCATGGGTGGTCTGACCTGAGAGGCAGTCTCCCTCCATCTTTCGGCATACTGTCTCACGGATTCATCCCTTCCCTTACTCATCCTCATTACATCGTACCTGTCTGGCACGATTTCTGAATTAAACCGGTACTGAGCTAGGAAGGCATCTGCTAGGTCCTTCCATCTTCGGATCTTTCCATGATCTAAAGTGTCAAACCATCTCAACGCAGTTCCAGTTAAGCTTCTTTGGAAGAGCTGAATCAAGACGCCCTCATCCCGCTCGAACTGGCATAGGGCACCGCAGTACAACTTCAGATGGCTCATGGGGCAGCTAGTGCCATCATATTTGTCTAGGTCTGGGCACCTGAACTTAGCTGGCAGGTTAACATTAGGGTACAGGCATAAGTCCTCAAAGTTGGTGCCCTCGAAGTTGTTCACCCCTTTTACTTCTCTTAGTTCGTCTTGGATCATTTCCAGTCTGTGCATGAACTTCCTTTCAACTTCCTCCCTTATTCTCTCCTTTTCCTTTGCTTTTTCCGATTCCACTGTCTCATCCCTGATCAGTATAGGTTCAGGGGTGGGTTCATAAACGAGTTCAGGAATAGGTTGAACTGGAGGTGGAATATTGATTTGGGGTGGAGTTGCTTGGTTGGAAGTGGATGCTTGATTTTAGGCTTGCACTTGTTGGGCCTGCACCGACAGTATGTTTTCTAGCATTCGGGCTAGTCCTGCCACTTGCTCCTATAGCAGGACAATATCTGGATGAGGAGCATCAGCTTCAGTCTCAATGGGATTCATGGCGCGAGCTCTTTATCTGGTTACAGGAGCTATGATTGCAAGTATATTGGTACCTGGCAAAAATAAAAAGAATATATCAGTGCCAATTTAATCTCATTCACATACCTATGAATGCCTATGTGCAAGCTGGGTGAACACGAGTTTGGATTTGTTTCTTTATTTGCTTTTTTTTTTTTTTTAGAATTGTTGGAATATTCTAGGGCTTCCAACAGGTCCCACAAAAAGAGAAAAAGATCTGAAATTCAAAGGCTTTCAGAGGCCCAAGGATACTTTTGGAAAAAGTCTAAATTCAAAGGCTTTCAGAGGCTCAGGGGTATTTTTGCAAAAGGTCTGAAATTCAAAGGCTTTCAGAGGCCCGGGGGTATTTTTGGAAAAAGTCTGAAATTCAAAGGCTTTCAGAGGCCCAAAGATCTGAAATTCAAAGGCTTTCAGAGGCCCAAAGATTTTTTGAGAAAAAGTCTGAAATTCAAAGGCTTTCAGAGGCCCAACGATTTTCTGAAATTCAAAGGCTTTCAGAGGCCCAAAGAAAAAGATCTGAAATTCAAAGGCTTTCAGAGGCCCAAAGATTTTTTTGAGAAAAAGTCTGAAATTCAAAGGCTTTCAGAGGCCCAGGGATTTTTGAGAAAAAGTCTGAAATTCAAAGGCTTTCAGAAGCCCAACGATTTTTGAGAAAAAGTCTGAAATTCAAAGACTTTCAGAGGCCCAAAGGATCTGAAATTCAAAGGCTTTCAGAGGCCCAGGGATTTTTTTAGAAAAAGTCTGAAATTCAAAGGCTTTCAGAAGCCCAAGGATTTTTGAGAAAAAGTCTGAAATTCAAAGGCTTCCAGAGGCCCAGAGATTTTTTGAGAAAAAGTCTGAAATTCAAAGGCATTCAGAAGCCCAAGGATTTTTGAGAAAAGGTTTGAAATTCAGAGGCTTTCAGAGGCCCAAAGGATTTTCTTTCACATTTTTTATTTATTTATTTTTTTTTGAAGCATTTTATTCAAACTCATTTCCCTTTTTCATCATTTAAAGGTTAAAGGAACAAGATTTAGTGGGAAAAACTGATTAAAATTGAATTTTCAGCGAAGACCGCATATACAGTACGGTCCGGCCTTGCCCGCATTTAAATTACGAGCAAGCCGTGACCGTATAGTTAAACACTAGCGAGCCCAGCCCGTATAATCAATACGGGCGAGCCCAGCCTGTGTAATAAATGCGGTTTATGGAGCTCTTTTATGTTTTTCCAATTTCTACATGGTTTGATCACTTTGATTGCTCATCCAAACATACGGTTCACCCATTGCAAAGCTTCTAAATTGTCCCAAAGTGGACTTTGACCTATTTGCAAAAACACATGTTTAGGAGGGCACATGTACCCTCCAAATTGACACCATATTCAGGGTTATGGTACCCTTTGGTTGCCTCTTGTATGAACATTGGGTAGGATTGATTCTAAACAGAGTTAGAAACTCTTCCTATGGGCTACACCATTTTTAGGAAACATGCATATTTGAGACCAATTTTATCCTGAACCAATGGACACCATGACACCCCTATGACATGAAAATAATGCAAAAATTAAGGTTACTTTGTTACCTTGTTTACCTTCAATATGGCATCTACATTATGCCCTGGTTTATAAGCCATGTAAACGGCCTTCCCTCAATTACAAGCCCATATTCCCACGTAATTGTGTACTTTGGCCAAAAACGTGTATCTCCACCTTCAAGCGTAGGGGCTTTGGGTTTTGGCTTAATGGCAACTTAGCACTCAAGCCTAGTGATGACCAGAATCAAATCACAGATCCACGTCATCATCACATCAAACAAATCACAGATCCGAAGTATCGACCTCGTTGCGCCAAGCTACACACATTCGGGTTCAACTTCCTATAGGTTATGGGTAGGCTGTGTAAAAAATAAAATGTACACAGTGAATTATAAAAATTGGGTGCATTCACAACGTCCCAAACCCTTGCCACTCTTTTCGTAGCCATGCATATACAAACCAAGGCACAATATGAAATCACATTCAAAGTAAACAAACACAAGGAAACAAAGTATCCCTATAGCACCTAAAACATGCTCACGAAAATCACCCAAAACATGCAAACACATGATCATGTTATACCACCCAAAAACACATCATGGAGATCCTGCTGAAAATTAAAACATGCTATTATAAAAATACAATAAGAAATCAGCATGCTTTAGCAAAACGAACCTCCCCTACGCATGTTTCTAGAAACAATCCTATAAATCAAAATTAAGCATGTTTCTACCCCCATGAATTCTTAACCAATAAATCAGATTTAAAACATACCCCACATGCTTAAGAACACCAAATAGCAAGCAAAACAAAAACATGCTAAAAAATAGAAAATAGCAAGCAAATCCAAAAATATCAAAACATGAACTAAAACACCAAAAGGCTCAAATCCAAAAGTCCCCAGCAGAGTCGCCAGTTGTGAGACATGGGAAAAAAATCAATTCAATGACTTCCTAATCATCACACGGGATTGGTTAAAAAACACAGAGTCGCCACCATTCTGTTTAGGTGTGAATGGACACCAAAATATCAAATAAGCACAAAAAGGCAAATTTAGGGTAAAAATAACCCTATTAAAAAAAACAACCAGAGATGGATAAGGGGATTAGGTTATGAACAAGGGAAGGTGTTAGGCACCCCTATTCATCCACACAAGGTGGTTTCCAGGCATTGTTCATGTTTTTCAAAGAAAAAAAGGCTTGCTACAAAAATCATGAAAATCACAAAAAAGACAAAAGTGGATGGTTTTTTCATACGAATAGCCTCATTGATCCAGAACTTTCAAATATGATCATACCATTCCTAGGGTTTCATGATTAAAATAAAATTGAGATAAAATCAAATAAAACCAATATAAAGTGAAAACTTCAAAAATCTGGCTTCAAGTTAAATTCTAGAAATCTAGAAAAATATGATTTTTATAAAATATTTCAGAATTGAACTTGAACAGTCCAGGACATAGATATATCCCAAATTTCACATTAAATCAAAAATCCAAACCAAAAATACCCACGTTGATGAAGAACATCAAAAGGGGAGAACTTAGACCGTAGGGTCTTCTCTCAAAAGTGAAAAAGGATTCAAAAACCACATCATGAAACCCTAGAAGTTATTTTCAGGCTTCTGGATCCAGATCTATCATATTGATCATGATAGATCCAGGATCTTAGCCTAATATCACAAAAATCACTAAAACAGTGTTGTAGGTACAAAAGTGGTGAAAATCTCAATTTTAGGAGAAACAGGGGATTTCATGCTATAAACATCATGGATTCATATGATTCATTCAGATTCAACATAAAAACCATTAAAACATGATCAGGATATTCAAAATAGCCATATCTCACAGATTTGAGCACATGGGGTCTACCCTACGGATTCACCTGTTCTCTTTTCTCCTAGCTCTCTCTTCACGTTTTACGGCTAGAGAGGATTCTTGAGGTACTTAGAGATAGGTTTGGGTATACAAACACAATCAAAGGCCTTATTCTCGAAAAAAGGAGAAAAACAGATATGGGGTTCTATTCTAGGGATCCACCTGTTCCCCTTTCCCCTAGCTCTCTCTTCACCTTTTACGGCTAGAGAGACTCTTGAGGTACTTAGAGACAAGTTTAGGAAGACAAGTATAAAAGATGGCCTTATTCTACAGCAATGGAGAAGATCCTATTACTTCTAGAATTGAAGACAGAAAATAAAAGTGAAAAGGGAATTACCTGGATTGAGCAGGCAGAGCAGCAGGGATTCCTCGCTTCTCTTGGAGCTCCTTGGACTTCAAATTTTCGTGGCCCTTTGCTTAAGGAGAGGCCCTCTATTTATAGGCAAACCCCGGGGTAAGGTTGGTCCAAGGTTTGGCAAGATAGAGTTTCAGATTGAAGCAAACACAAGGATAATGCCCATCCATGGCCAACAAGGATAATCCGAACGAATAAAAGAGATAATTCGCTCATTTAAAGATATATTGGACTAAAGATAAGGCTCAGAAATCGAGAAAGGATAAAATTCGCACAAATCTAATGCGCTCGTAAATGATTTACGTTCCAGTGGTGTCCGTATATGCATTACGGGCGCTGCGTGCCTGTATACAAAATTCGGGCGTGCTCAGCCTGTAGGTACAATACGGGCAAGGCTTAAATTATTGAATTTCATGCATTTTTGGCCTGTTTTAAATCCCAATTACATGTTTTCATTATTTTCTCATTTTGTAGTGCAATTTGGGGTGTCTACAGCCCTAGCCTTGGGTCTTGGCCAAACCATGCAATTCAAACACGTCATTCCACAAAACAAGTTCGGGTGGGCCGCATTGGGTTTGGCCCGTCCGGTCGGATTAGTTAATTTGTTTAGCTTACTTAGTTCCATGCCATGAGGTTCATTGGGCTTGGTGGCCCCGTTGGAAGGCACAATAATGTTCCGAGTTGGACTGGCGGTCCAAGTCCTATGTAGGGCTCCCGGGTGACCCGGAAACCCTATTGGTTCAAAGGTTCAATTGAAGACCTTATTCTACATTCAATAAAGTCAAAGAACACACACACAAAAATGCATTTTTCTTTTGAGGGCTTTGCAATGAGGGTGGCTCTATGGGCTTCCTAGGGGGTTTCTCTACAAGTCATGTGGGCCCCTGAGAGGGTCCACTTTGGTTCAGGTTTGGGGTGGCATCTCTTTTACCTTCCTTTGGGATTTTTCCAGCAAAGATAATAGGATAAGCAACAAGACATGGGGATACCTTCTATTTTGGGCCACGCTCATTACTAAAGTAGGGACTAAGGTGCCCCTACTTGGTCTTTAGGATCCCACAAGCAGCAAGCACGGGTCTTAACGGAAATCAGAAAGTAAAGAAGCTTAAAGCATGCTTCGTACCATGAAATGCTTGGGCATGTTCTCATGAGAATCATACAAGGGCAGCAAGAACTCGCCTCCCAACTTGTGCAATATGGGATGGATGGCTGGGTTGGGAATGAACTAACACATGGCTAGGGTGGGGGAAAGTTCATGGATGCTCCTAATGGACATGATGGCAAGCAAGTTACACACAAGAGCATAAGAAAAGCACGCTGCAGAGGTTCAGGGCAGCAACAAAAAATAAAGGTTCAGATATGCTACTAAGGCTTGAAATTGTGAACTAGGGGTGGGGAAGCATGGCCATGGGATCTTGCATTCCTGATACTCACATTGGGGCATGGCACACAACTAAAACATGGAACAATGGGGGCTGCAGCTGCTGCCAACAGCAGCACCTCCCATCCCCGGTAGCAAGATAAACCTCACCAAGCTCAATGTAATAGTTGTTGTCCTCCCGTTTACAGTGGGTTTTTTGTTAGCTTCTCATGAATATGCAACATGTGTTTTTTACTGTTTTTTTATGTCAAATTGGTAAGCATGTAGACCTTTTTGGGGCTACTACTGGCAGCAGCTGCAGCCCCCATTGTTCCATGTTTTAGTTGTGTGCCATGCCCCAATGTGAGTATCAGGAATGCAAGATCCCATGGCCATGCTTCCCCACCCCTAGTTCACCATTTCAAGCCTTAGTAGCATATCTGAACCTTTATTTTTTGTTGCTGCCCTGAACCTCTGCAGCGTGCTTTTCTTATGCTCTTGTGTGTAACTTGCTTGCCATCATGTCCATTAGGAGCATCCATGAACTTTCCCCACCCTAGCCATGTGTTAGTTCATTCCCAACCCAGCCATCCATCCCATATTGCACAAGTTGGGAGGCGAGTTCTTGCTGCCCTTGTATGATTCACATGAGAACATGCCCATGCATTTCATGGTACGAAGCATGTGTAAAACCCCGAATTTTCCTTAAATAATAAATTAAATTAATAAATAATATTGGTGAGAGTTATAATTGATAGAAATAATTTATTATTGTAGGGGATGATTTAATTAGTGGAGATCCAGAATTAGACGCAGATCTGATCGTCCGATCATGAGATATCGAGGTATGTATTCTGATTGGGCGTGTGTATGGAGTTTGGTGTATGTGAGATACATGGGATAAGTGAGTATAAGTATTAGTTTAATAACCTAAATTTATACGCGTGTATTCTCGCTCGTATTGATCAGCCGCAAGCGACAAGCGACCGAAGGAGAAGAAGAAGAAGAGGAAGAAGAAAAGCTTGGGTTTTTGGAGTTCTTCATCTTCCATTGTGTTGCTGGGTGATAGAGAAGCGTGGTTGAGAGAAGAGAGGAAGAGGAACCTTCGTTCAAGAGGTAGGTGACACCGTTTACATGGGTTTTTGGCTTTACATGTGATTAATCGACAAAAGCATGTTTTTATTGTATGTAATGATGTATATATATTGATAATCATGTTATATATATGTTAGAATGGGTATAGACGAGAAAAATCATGATTTGGAACTGATTCTGATCGTTTTCGAATGACCGCCGACCTCGACTGTTCTCGGCAATCGTCGGCGATCTTAAGCGCTCATATTAAATCTCAGACCGCCGTAGACCGCTTGAAGACTTATCATAGGCGTTCAATTTTGAACTACCGCCGACCACAGACCGCCGGGGCGATCCTAGGCGCTCTGTTCAGATTTTGCAGATTTTCATAATTTTACACCCTGATTCAATTCTAAACTATTTTTAGACAATTTTAATGATTAAATAAGATGTTTTAAGACCAAAATAAACTATCTAATTCCTTGTTTTACAGAAAAATAAATTAGGAAGGTATTTAGGACATTAGTTGCCAAACTTTGAAAGAAATGGAGAAACCTAGTTTTTGGAAAACCTAACTTGTATTTCACTACTAGAACATCTTCTAAATGACACTATAAACCAGAAAACTATATAAAGAGAATTCAGAACTCAGATGACCAAATTTTGAAGTGATTGACAAATTTAACCTTTATATGCCGCTAGGCACCAACCCTTATAGAAATATTATATTTTAGGGAATTTTTGGAGTCTAGTGGGCATAGCTGGTTATGGATCCATAGTTGTAGCTAGATAGCTGAGGGATATGTCATTTGGGTTGAGTTACTCCTATATGCGACGTGCTTCCTTTGCAAGTTAGTTTGTCTGGGAAGGTCCTATGTCTGGAGGGACACCCCGGTGAGCCGCTGGTGATTCCCTGTACATGTGGATAAGCGACCATCTCCATGTATTGATTCTGGTACTGCATGCTGGTGGTACATGCCAACTCTAATGGGTACGTGTGCAATAAGTCAGTGACTACGGCTCGTCTAAGCTGCGCTACATGGGACTTGAGTATCATTAGTAGCATTGCTCCTAAGTCGCACGGTGGTATAGCAATTGGTTGAGAATCATCTCAAAAGGTTTATCTATCTTTGTGAGTCCTACAATGACACTGAAATCATAACTCTTGATATTATTATTGAATACATGCTGGAGGCATGCGATTGGGATATTGATCGGATGTTACTGCTTAGTGCATCCTAGTAATGTGTGGATCATGTTATCGATCTTGTTATTGGATTCTTATATTAAAACTTGCTGAAATTCATTTCTAGAACTATTTATCGAATTGTTTTGGATTCATGACTGATATGAATGATTATACGATCCTGATTAGTCGATATTGCTTAATCGTGCATGAACTATTACTTTACTTATATGAACTGTTTAATCATGCATGTGTTACCTACTGGGATATTCGTATCTCACCCTACTTTTATTTCATTTTTCAGCTGATACGCGAGAGGGGGATCTTAGTGATTTCCAGGGAGAGATAGCTGAGTATACACCGGAGGATTACTTTTATCCGGATCTTGTTTGAGGTTGATGAATGTTATAGACTTAGCACTTTTGACTAGATTATTATTATTCATTTGGATTTGATGTATTAGAGAGATGAGAGTGAGATAGTAACCAGTTTATTTTACCAGACTTGATATTAATGATTGATGATCAAACTATATGTTTATTGAGGATTTTAAACTACACTTCCGCACATACTTGTTTCCGCAACTCTAATAGTATTATAAAGTGAATGGATTTTAATTCTTTGGTCTGGTATATTATTGATGTTGTATTTGATATGGGCCAGTAACACCTCGGATTTGGTTGTTGAACTAAATTCGGGTTGTTACAGTAGCGAACCGGGTTCGGGTTGGGTGCCGATTTGCACTGACCCGGGTTCGGGGCATTACAGCATGCTTTAAGCTTCTTTACTTTCTGATTTCCATTAAGACCCGTGCTTGCTTCTTGTGGGATCCTAAAGACCAAGTAGGGCACGTTAGTCCCTACTTTAGTAATGAGCGTGGCGCAAAATAGAAGGCAGCCCCATGTCTTGTTTCTTATCCTATTATCTTTGCTGGAAAAATCCCAAAGGAAGGTAAAAGAGATGCCACCCCAAACCTGAACCAAAGGGGACTGAAAGAGTAGAGGACTACTCTATAGGTCCACGATCTATAACAATTCAGAATTGAACAATGCGGAAACAATACACAGAGAATTGTACGAGGAAACCTGGATCCAGATCCAGGAAAAACCTCGAGTCTATATGAGGCGACTAACCCTTCAAAATCCACTATTGAATGAGAAGACAATTACAAAGGAGTACATACTTGACCTTTACAATTTGACTCACTCAACAACAATCCACAGTTCGAATCCACGAACTGCTACACAGCTTGAATCCACAAGCTGCAGAACACGATCAGTCCAGATCGCAAACAATCACTCACCAGTGATCCACAGTTCGAATCCACGAACTGCAACACAGCTTGAATCCACAAGCTGCAGAACACGATCAATCCAGATCGCAGCAATCACCTCAGAATCCACTGAGACGATCCAATGCAGTAGGAATCCACCTATGCATCAATCAAGGCCGATCACCAGTCCAGGCGATCACACGATCAGATGAAGTTCCGAATTGAAGAAGAATCCTCTATCTTCAATTCCAGGTGATCTATCTCAGATCTCCCCCTCACTTAATCGCCGACTCTCTAAAAAAGATTTGATCGAATCTCAAACACCTCAAGATTCGAAATCCAAATGATCCAAAGAAAAAAGTCCCAATTAAAAATTACAACACGTCTATTTAAAGAATAAAACTCAGATCGCGTCGAGCGCTGGTGGCGTCGTGAAGCGATCGATGTAGACGGCTGGTAGCGAACTCAAGTCCCGCTCAGAATAAGTTGAATCAGTTAAAAGCGCGCTACTAGCGATCTGCTAGCGGGAGAGTACGCGGCATGTGCACGGACCTTTCTTTCAAAACACTAATTCCCTTATGCGCTGCCAGCGGGGGTGGCAGCGGCGTGGTAGCAGTGTGGTGGCATCAACTTCTCCTTCTGTACTAAATTCACTGAATTTTCATTGTTTAATCTGCACATCTTGAAGCTTCATTAGAAGACATAATTTGTCAAACATTTGCCATAAAAAGGAGTGTGAGTTTTCACACTTACAGGGACCCTCTCAGGGGCCCACATGACTTGTAGAGAAACCCCCTAGGAAGCCCATAGAGCCACCCACATTGCAAAGCCCTCAAAAGAAAAATGCATTTTTGTGTGTGTGTTCTTTGACTTTGTTGAATGTGGAATACGGTCTTCAATTGAACCTTTGAACCAATAGGGTTTCCGGGTCACCCGGGAACCCCACACAGGACTTGGACCACCGGTCCAACTCGGAACATTAGTGGGCCTTCCAACGGGGCCCACCAAGCCCAATGAACCTCATGGCATGCAACTAAGTAAGCTAAACAAATTAACTAATCCGACCGGGCGGGCCAAACCCAATGCAGCCAACCCCAACTTGTTCTGTGGAATGACGTGTTTGAATTGCATGGTTTGGCCAAGACCCAGGGCTAGGGCCTATCGGGCCCGCCAAAGCCTACCAACCGAACCAAGGAAGGGTGCAAACCCTAAACCTCAAAGAACTTGGGCTTTCAAGCCCAAATTTGGACTACGGGCCCCAAGCCCAATGTCCAACTCACCTTGGCAAATTTAAGTAAAGATAATCTTAAAACCTTTTGGCAACCATCATGGGGCCCACCCAGGGGCCCGCAAACTGATGTTGGCCCACTTTTACATGAAAGATACTTATAACTTCAAATTAAACCTCAAGGTAAAATTAATTCACTAAAACCTAAAACCCAAAGGGCCTTTCAGGCTTAGGCAGAGGCCCACAGGGGATATGTGGGCTTACCCAAGTCCACCAAGGAAACCGTGGGCCTTCCAACAGGGCCCACCCAATAAGACTTAGATCATTTAAAATAAACAAGATGAAATCAATTAAAGGGACCCACACCACTCAGGCAGTCTCACCAGACTTAACTGAACTGCATGCTGGATTAGGAATCGGGTGAGAAACCACAGTGAGTTGACTCAAACCAGGGAACCGACGGGACCCATCATCCGACGGGGTGGACAGGGGTGTCTACGGACTTCCCCGGACCGTAACCGAGACCTTGCTTAGAATCTCAACCCGCAGACCAGCCTAATAGATAAACCTAGGCACCCATGTGTCTGCCTGCACCCCATCAGGCAGTGGCGACTCCAACCTTCCCAAATTACCCTTTAGGGGGCACGCACGAGAATCCGTGCACCCCGCCGTGCCACGATTTCACGCGCACACATCTAGAATCCCCCAACCTAAACCCTAAGGCTATTTTCGAGAATTCCCACTCATAGAGATATGTAAAACAGTAAAAAAGTGAAAACTCTCGGAATTTTCAAAGTTTGTAGCAAAACCCTAGTATCCGGCAACTCAGGTCGGATAACAACACAACTCTTTGTATCTGACATGATCTGTCGGATACAAACAAAACACTTTGTATCCGACATAATCTGTCGGATTCGAAAGGACCATTGCTTTTTTAATGATTTTGGCCAATTATTCATCTTTTTATGCAGTGCAATTTGGGGTGTCTACAACTGCCCCTCTTTGCGGGAATTGCAAAGCAATGAATAGCAAAGATTAGGCAAACCCAAATTCAACTTTCTCAACCATGATCTGCTTAGTTAAATTTTACAAAAGAATTTTGGGTGGAGATTTGCCAAAAATCCCTAACTTTAAGGGGGCATTTTTCCAAGCTTTCTTAAATTCCATTGAGCTCTCGTGGCTATGAAGTGGATTTTAAGACCAAAATAAGATTTTTGAAAAACTGATTTTGCAACAAATCACGTCAGAAAATTGATCGAACATCTTGACCAAAATATGAGATTTTTTCCTCTTTTTTCTTTTTTTTCTTTTTCTCTTCCTTTTCTTTTCTTTTTTTCATTTTTTTCATTTTTTTTCATTTTTTTCATTTTTCCTACTTGCATCCAACAATTGTAGTCGGATGTAAACTCTTTCCTTTGTATTCGACATGAGTTGTCGGAAACAAAGGGTTATATAACTGTGCGCGCGACTGCGACCCTTCACTTCCTTTTTCTTCTTCTCCGAACGCAAGCCCCGAACACCCACATTTTTCCCGACTACGACGCTCGATTTCCTCTTCTCCGGCGACTTCCATTGACTCCGGCAAATTCCATTGCTTCCGGAGACAACTCTTAACTCCGGCAACTCTCTGCTAAGTCTGGCACTTGCTTATTGCCAAGCCTTAGTTCTTGTTTTCATTTTCTGATTTCCGACGATTCAACCACCTGACTTCGTCGTGCACGCTCCGGTGCCTGCTTCTAAGTTCCGGCAACCTTGGCGGCACTTCCTGCTCGTCGCCCATCTGATTTCACACTTGCCATTAGACGCCCAAGTCTACACTACGCTTGTCAATCAAACCAGGCCTGTGAGCATATTTTTTCTCTCTTCCTTTTTTGCTGTGTTAAATCCCTGAGTATTGACTGCATACTAAGAACATTGGACAAATTGCTCATTTCAAAAGGCATGATTCTCAGTTTTCGTATTTCAGATGTTTCTGATCCTTTCTGAATTGCTAATGATGGAATTTTCAAATTAAATACCATGCTGTTTTTTTGTATTTACAATACATTGAAATATTTCCTCCTTTCTGCAGCTTTGGTTACTTGACCATTTGAGTCAAATTGAGATGATTGATAGACACTTCTCTCCAAGGATGAAAATTCTTGTCTTGATGAGCAACCGAGGATGTCCTGACATCCAAGGAGGCAAGCAGGGTTGGCTTGATTTCTTGGGTTCTCTTCAGGATGATCAGGTGAGGTGGCCTGGCTCTTATCAACCCAATGTAGAGACAGTAAGTAGCTTCAGGGACAAGAACTTCATGGTCTTAGTAGGCTTGAGGTATGCTGTCCTTTACCTTCCTTTGCGGGTTCTTCGGCAGTTTGGAGTGACCCAGGGGATTGTGATCCCAAATGGATATGAGGACTTCCTTGGGCCACTTACACCAGCCACCATGGGGCTGAATGCCCAGTTGATGAAGGAATGGTCCTATGCTCGTTTTATGCAGGGCCCCGTCTTTTTTGAAGCCCATGTGAAGGACTATCTTTTCTGGATCAGAGAGCAGGTCTAGAATTGTGCCCCGGTAACAGAGGATCCTCCTGCTATTCTTACACCCACTTATGAGGATATATTGGTTTCGGAGAGAGCATCCCACAAGTGGCTTCAACAAATCTGGGTGCGAGAGGCCCAGGAACTTAGGATGCGGGGTATTGATCTGGAGAGGCAACTTGAAGAGCAAGTATCCCGCCGCATTGCTATGGAAAAGCAACTCGAGGAGCAGAGGCAAGCTCGCCGCTTTGAAGTCCGAGTGCTATGGCAGAAACACCAGGATGCTTTAGCCAACCTTAGAGGCATGAGGATTAAGAAGGCACTCTCAGATGAGGTCATCTCCTTTTGAGCAATTTAGATGCAAAGGGAGCTTCTGGAATTATTGCGGCTCAGGCGGCTCGGATTCGAGAGCTTGAGGAACGGCTAGGGGATAGGGACTAGCTCCTTTTATTGCATTTTTTTCATACTGTAAGCACCTCATTTTTGCGCTCCAATAAAAACCAGAAATGCAAACTCTGGACAGAAAGTCAAACCCTAACGGGTGAAAAGTTGCCTTTTTTATCAAGTGAAAATTGGCCACCTCGCTTTATGCCATTGGATAGAGGCCTACCCCTAGGTCATGGGATAGAGGGCTCCGATACAATTCTAACGCAACTGAGTTTGCCCAGATCGGAGCCCGGATGAAGAAAACATGAGCTGACGAAATTCCCGAGCAGTAAAACCGGCAAACTGCGCACGTGGCAAAAAGCTACACACAGGGCGAGTTGCGCAGGAAAATTGTAAGTGTGAAAACTCACACTCCTGTTATGGCAAATGATTGACAAATTATGTCTTCTAATGAAGCTTCAAGATGTGCAGATTAAACAATGAAAATTCAGTGAATTTAGTAAAGAAGAAGAAGTTGATGCCACCACACTGCTACCACGCCGCTGCCACCCCGCTGGCAGCGCATAAGGGAATTCGTGTTTCGAAAGAAAGGTTCGTGCACCTGCCGCGTACTCTCCCGCTAGCAGCTCGCTAGCAGCGCGCTTTTAACTGATTCAACTTACTCTGAGCGGGACTTGAGTTCGCTACCAGCCGTCTACATCGATCGCTTCACGACGCTACCAGCGCTCGACGCGATCTGTGTTTTATTCTTTAAATAGACGAGTTGTAATTTTTAATTGTGACTTTTTTCTTTGGATCATTTGGTTTTCGAATCTTGAGGTGTTTGAGATTCGATCAAATTTTCTTGAGAGAGTCGGCGATCGAGTGAGGGGGAGATCTGAGAGAGATCGCCTGGAATTGAAGATAGAGGATTCTTCTTCAATTCGGAACTTCATCTGATCGTGTGATCGCCTGGACTGGTGATCGGCCTTGATTGATGCGTAGGTGGATTCCTACTGCATTGGATCGTCTCAGTGGATTCTGAGAGGATTGTTGCGATCTGGATTGATCGTGTTCTGCAGCTTGTGGATTCAAGCTGTGTTGCAGTTTGTGGATTCGAACTGTGGATCACTGGTGAGTGATTGTTTGCGATCTGGACTGATCGTGTTCTGCAGCTTGTGGATTCAAGCTGTGTAGCAGTTCGTGGATTCGAACTGTGGATTGTTGTTGAGTGAGTCAAATTGTAAAGGTCAAGTATGTACTCCTTTGTAATTGTCTTCTCATTCAATAGTGGATTTTGAAGGGTTAGTCGCCTCATATAGACTCGAGGTTTTTCCTGGATCTGGATCCAGGTTTCCTCGTATAATTCTTTGTGTACTGTTTCCGCATTGTTCAATTCTGAATTGTTATAGATCGTGGACCTTAAGAGTAGTACTCTACTCTTTCAAGTGGTATCAAAGCCTATTCACTTTGAATTGCTATACATAGTGTAATCTAGATCTATAGCATGGATTTTGGAAAAGAAGGAGGATCTGCCTCTAGACCTCCTTTATTTGAAGGTAACAATTATTCTTACTGGAAAGCAAGAATGAGAGCTTACCTGAAATCAATCGATGAGCGTGTCTGGCTCTCAGTTTGTAATGGTTATCATCCACCTGTGATCACAACAGAAGTAGGTGTTGTGATTCCTAAACCTCATGATCAATGGACTAAAACTGAATCTGATCAATGTGGATGGAATAACAAGGCAATGAATGCCTTATTTTGTGCTGTTAGTGTTGAGGAATTCAGGAGAATTTCCTCATGTGAAGTTGCTAAGGAAGCTTGGGACATTCTTGAGGTCACTCATGAAGGTACCTCAGCTGTCAAGCTTTCCAGACTTCAGAGACTTACTACATCTTTCGAAACTCTATATATGAAAGATGATGAGTCTTTTGATGAGTTTTATGCAAAACTCTCAGATATTGTTAATTCTAGTTTTAATCTTGGAGAAAAAATCTCTACATCAAAGGTTATTAGAAAAATCTTAAGATCTTTGCCTGAAAGATTCAGACCTAAAGTAACTGCAATACAAGAGGCAAAAGATGTAGATAACATGAGAATTGAAGATCTGGTAGGATCTTTACAGACTTATGAGCTAGATCTGAATATTCCAAAAAGAAATAAAGGAATAGCTCTAAAATCTGTAAAATCTGTAAATACTGAAGAATCAGATAATTCTGATGTTGATATGGATGAACTTGTTCTCTTAGCCAAAAAGTTTAAGAAAATGTTTAAAAAAAGACAATCCAATTCTTCATCATCCATGGACAGATCAAATAGGAGATCTGATAAGAAAATTTCTGATCCAAGAAAGGAAAAGAAATTTTCTCAGAATGATGAAGTCCAATGCTACAAATGTAGAGGATTTGGACATGTTGCATCTGATTGTCCCTCAAAGGATAAAAAGAAAAAGACTAATTATCAGGTTACTTGGGATGACAGTAATACTGATAATTCTTCACAATCTGATGAGGATATCTCTGCAAATTTTACTGCTTTCAATTCTTTTTACTCATCCTCTTCTGGTAGTTCAATCTCTGGAATTGCAGGAGATAATAAAGAGACTTTATCAGATGATGAAGAAGAACTACAAGAAGCCTACAATCAGCTCTATAAGGAATTTAATAGAGCTCAGAAGAAAGTCAAGAAACTGAGTAAAAAATTGAAGGAATCAGAAACAGAGAAAAATAAAGCTATTGTAGAAATAGATTCAATAAATCAGAAGTTACTTGAAAGACATGCCAAAGAAGATTTTCTGGTAACTTCTTTAACTGAAAAAACTGAAAAACTAAAAGAAAAGGAAGTTCAGATCTCTGTACTTCAAGGTAAAGTGAGTGAACTTGAGAAAGTTACAAATTTAAGTAAATCTGATGTTTCAAATGTTTCTGCAGGAAATCCTCAAATTAATGAGGAATCAATTTCAAAGGAAGTTCCTGAAAGCTCAAAGTCTGCTGAAAAAAGAATGAGTGTAAGTAATCAAAACATGGAATCTTCACAGAAAATTTCTGCTGGAGAAGTAAGACCAACAGGTAAATCTTCAACTTCTGAGAAATCTAAATCTGTTCAGTTTAGAAAAACTGACAAGTCTAGAAATGCTGATTTGTCTGAACATAGGTTCATACCTGTATGCCATCACTGCAATAAAAAGGGTCATATAAGACCAAAGTGTTATGCACTGTATGGTTTCCCTGATGGATATTTTGATAATAAGAGAAAGGTAAACCAAAGTCAGTCCCTGGACTTATACAACAGATTTGACTCTCTGTTAAAAATGACTGAAACATTAAATCAGGAAGTCTCAAATCTGTCAAAAAAGCTTTCTTCAAAAACTCAAGTAGTTGATGAAAGTACTGTTCAGAAGACTCCTGAAAAACAGATTTGGGTAAGAAAAGATTCATTAGTTGCTAATGTGGTTCATGTAGCCTTAAAAGCTCATGATGTCAACATGTGGTACTTGGATAGTGGTTGTTCAACACACATGTGTGGTCATAAGGATATGTTCAGTGCCTTTGAAGAATATTTTGGTGGAAGTGTTACATTTGGTGATGGAAGCACTTCCCAAGTTAAAGGTAAAGGAACTGTTACAGGTCCAAATGGAGTTTGCTTAAAGAATGTTCTATTTGTATTTGGTTTGAAGGCAAATCTTATCAGTATTAGCCAATTATGTGATTCCAGATTATTTGTTAATTTTACCAGAAAAGAATGCAAAATATTGGATAAATCTGGTAGAACTGTTCTTGTAGGTGAAAGAACAAGTGATAATTGCTATGGGATTATTGGAAACAATGAGTGCTCTTTAAAATCCTCCATAGGCAATGAAATTGATTTGTGGCATAGAAGATTTGGCCACATTAACTATAAAGATTTGTCAAAAATCTCTAAGTCTGAGCTGGTTAGAGGAATTCCCAAGTTTGGGAAAAATAAAAAGAAAGGAATGTGTGGTCCTTGCAACCAAGGAAAGCAAATCAAAGCCACACACAAGAAAACCAACATTGTAGGAACATCAAGACCATTAGAACTGATTCATATGGATTTAATGGGACCTACAAAGACTGAGAGTCTGGGAGGAAAGAAATATATATTTGTTGCTGTAGATGATTACAGCAGATATACCTGGGTAGACTTTCTAAGAGAAAAATCTGAATGTTTCAACTGTTTTAAACATCTGTGCTGTCAAATTCAAGTTGAAAAGAACTTGCAAATAGGAAAGATTGTTAGAATCAGATCTGACCATGGGACAGAATTTGAGAATCAAATGTTTTCCAATTTCTGTGAAGAACAAGGAATCAAACATGAATTTTCTGCTCCTAAGACCCCACAACAAAATGGAGTTGTGGAAAGGAAGAACAGAGTTTTACAAGAAATGGCTAGAACCATGATGATAGCCAAGAAAATTTCAACAAAATTCTGGGCTGAAGCTATAAACACTGCCTGTTACATCAGTAACAGAGTTTATATCAGATCTGGGTGGAAACAAACTCCCTATGAACTTTGGAAAGGAAAACAGCCAAACTTGAAATATTTCAAAGTATTTGGAAGTAAATGTTATATCTTAAGGGACAGAGAAAATCTAGGAAAATTTGATTCTAGAAGTGATGAAGGAATTTTTCTAGGATATTCTTCTTCTAGTAGAGCATACAGAGTTTTTAATTTGCAAAAATCTGTTGTAATGGAATCCATAAATGTGCTAATTGATGATGAAGGTATTGACAGTGAATTTTTGCAGGCTGTAGATGAAGAGGATGAAATCAGAGATGCTTCCTCAAGCATTGAAGTGGTTCCTCTGACTAGAACTCTCAAAGATCACCCAACTGAGCAAATTGTTGGAAATATTTCAGATGGTGTCAGAACAAGACATCAGGTACATAATGAGGTAAGATTTTCTTCTTATCTCTCTCAATTTGAGCCAAAGTCTTATAAAGATGCATTGTTAGATGATTCTTGGTTGAATGCTATGCATGAAGAACTGAATCAATTTACTAGAAATAATGTTTGGGAATTGGTTGAAAGACCCTCTGATCTGAATGTGATAGGAACCAAGTGGATTTTTAAGAACAAATCTGATGAGAATGGAATAGTAACCAGAAATAAAGCTAGGCTTGTTGCTCAGGGGTATACTCAAGTAGAAGGAATAGATTTTGATGAAACCTTTGCTCCTGTAGCTAGGTTAGAATCAATCATATTACTGTTGTCTATTGCATGTTACTTGAAGTTTAAACTGTTTCAAATGGATGTTAAGAGTGCATTCTTGAATGGATATCTGAATGAAGAGGTCTATGTAGAGCAACCTAAAGGATTTGAGGACACAAATCATCCTAAATATGTCTATAAACTGAACAAAGCCTTGTATGGACTCAAACAAGCTCCTAGAGCTTGGTATGAGAGACTTACCTTCTTTTTACTAGAATCTGGCTTTATGAGAGGAAATGTGGATAAAACTCTCTTTATTCAAAGAGAGTCCAAACATATTTTGATTGCTCAAATCTATGTTGATAACATAGTGTTTGGGTCCACTTCTGAAAATCATGCTCACTCCTTTGCTGATTTAATGAAAAGTGAATTTGAAATGAGTATGATGGGTGAACTGAACTTTTTCTTAGGTCTTCAGATTTATCAATCTCAACAAGGAATTTTTTTCTCTCAAGCAAAATATTCAAGAAATCTTGTTAAGAGATTCAGCTTAACTCATGCTAAACATGCTAGGACTCCTATGAGTACTAGTTTAAAACTTGGAAAAGATGAATCTGGAAAGGTTGTAGACCCTACCCTGTACAGAGGAATGATTGGGAGTCTACTGTACTTAACAGCAAGTAGACCTGATATAAGCTTTAGTGTGGGAGTCTGTGCTAGATATCAGGCTAATCCTAAAGAATCTCATTTGAATGCTGTAAAAAGGATTATAAAATATGTTAATGGGACTATTGATCTGGGAATCTGGTTTTCCAAAGAGACAAACCCACATCTTACTGGATACACTGATGCTGATTGGGCTGGGTGTATGGATGACAGAAAAAGCACCTCTGGTGGTTGCTTTTACATGGGGAATAATCTCATTGCCTGGTTAAGCAAGAAACAAAACTGTGTTTCTCTGAGTACTGCTGAAGCTGAGTATATTGCTGCAGGAAGCAGCTATACTCAACTTATATGGATGAAACAAATGTTATCTGATTATGGGTTAGATCAAGATGAAATGATTCTCTTCTGTGATAATCAAAGTGCCATAAATATCTCTAAGAATCCTGTTCAACACTCAAGGACCAAACATATAAATATCAGGCATCACTTTATAAGAGAGTTGATTGAAGACAAAACTGTTATGATTGAATATATATCTACTGAAAAACAGTTGGCTGACATTTTTACCAAACCTTTAGATCAGAACAGATTTGAAACTCTTAGGAAATCCCTAGGAGTATGCTCTCAAAACTGAAAATCAAGTTCTGGTTTGAGTTAATTTTGATGTAAAATATCTCACATATCTGTTCAAAATGAATTTGTGTGTTCTTATTACTAAGATCTGTTTTCAGGAAGATTGAGTGTATGCATATTGACAGAAATGTCTTATTTCTAACCAGCAATTTTGTCTGAAACACCTTTACGTATTGAAGCTTATTGTGTGGTAAAGCTTGGGATCTATAGACTATCACCTTTATGAAAAGAAAAGTTTTGGAAATGGCTGCCATAGAGATTAGAGTGAAAGCCACTGTAAATCTCAAAAAGAAAAAAAAATAAAGAAGGTATATTCTTGGAATGAACTGTAAACTCAGGTTTTTTAAGGGTCAATGCCTTCTTTAAAAAGAAAAGAAAAAGAGATCAGAAAAGGCTACCTATCTCTGATGGGCGAAAGCCACCAAAATGAAGTTGGGATATGTCTATACTTTTCAAGATTGTTTACACTGAAATAGCCTTCTATATGTATGAAGTGTAAAAGTCAAAAATGTTGCTCATTTCTCACAAGAATTGATTCATTAATATGCATATGTGATTAATATCTTGAAGAAAATTTATAGTATGAGAAACCATGAAGGAAATTTTGCTCTTTGATATGAAATCTACCACATCTGAATTAACTTTGATAGGTACTTCAAGATCAGTTTTGTGATAAGTACTCCTTAGATTGAATAAGTTGATTATCTGGATGATTTTTGGTTTAGCTAAAATCTCAGCGTTGTGTTTGGAAGTATGAGGCTGTCATGAAGAATAGTTCAAACCTCTTTTATAAATTTCTGCCTTGAATCTGTGTTTTTCTTTATGTGTGCATGTGCACCTTCTACGCCGCCAGTTGCTCGCTGGCAGCGTACTTTGTTTGCCTATATATAGGTGAAAGTGCGTTTTTTTTACCCCTGTTCTTTTTCACCCTCTTCGTTTTCCCTCGCCTCTCGCGTCGTGTCCCGGTGCTGCTGTCGCTGTCACCTTCTTCCTTCCTGCCTACTGTTCAGGTAAAAATTTTTTTTTACCATCTTCGTCCTGCTTCTCCATTTTCTGCTTCCTAGGTCTGTAGTTTTCTCTCATTATTCTAAGCTAGGGTTTAGTAGATTTTTCAGCCATTAGGGCTTTCTCGTTTTGTTGGTTGGTGCTGTCTGTTTTCTCTTTCTCTTACATTTCTTTTTACCATGCCTCTCAAGAGAAAGTCGAGAACTGATTCTCCTTCAACATCGTCTCCTCCTGTGAAGTCTCCTCCTGTGAGGTCTTCTCCTGTTATTTCTTCTCCTCCAGTGAGACCTCCTTTCCCTTCTCATTCTTCTGAACCGTTTGTGGGGAATGGTTTATCTGATTTCAATGCATTCTTCAAGCACAGGCCACTTCTTCTGGAAAGGGCCATCAAGCTTGAGTCTTTTTCTGAATCCCCTTTCTACTCATTGTTTTCGGACAATGGTTGGAAAAAATTTGCTTTACTTGGTGGTTTTGCTTATCCGGACTTGGTCCGTGAATTTTACTCTAATCTTCATCATCTCCATCTTGCCAATCAAGGCTCTGTAAAAGCCTATGTCAGGGGAATTTCTTTCGAATTCTCGAAAGAGCTTATTTCCTCTCTTCTTGAACTGCCTCTTGTTGACTCTCCCTCTTTTAACTTTCTTGAGTCACACACTGATCCTCCTATGGAGTCCATCATTCCCTCTCTAATCGTTCAGGGTGCTCCCACTTCTATTAAGAATAAACCCAACTATTTGCCTCATGGCTCTCTTCAAGATCTTCTCCGGATCTTGAACCTGTTTGTATGTGCTTTTCTTGTTCCTTCTGATCATCACTCTGAGATCTCTCACCATCGGGCAAGACTTCTTCATGCCATCTGGAACAGAGAAAGTATCTGTATTCCTTCCATTATCTTCCATCAGATTCTCCAGTCTCGGAATTTAAAATCCAAGACTGCAGCTCTTCCTTTTGGAATTTTCATCTCTTACATGTGTGTTCATCAGGGGGTACTCCCTGATCCTACTGCATTGATCATTCATCCCCGTCCTCCCATTGCTTCCTCCACTCTGACCCGTAGTAAACGAGCAAGTCCGTTTCGGTTTGTGTCTTCTGAACCCTCCTCGTCTCAGTCCTCTCTGTCCAGCTCTGATGCTGTGGCTATCATGGAGAAACTGAATTCCATGCAAGCTTCTCAGGAGGCTTTCAATTCAGAGGTTAGGTCTCACATGCTCATGATGAGCATGTTCAAATCCGAAACCCAAGAGAAGCTGGGGCAATTGATAAAGGATGTTGATTTTACTTGTGGAGAAGTACAAAGGGACGTTGCTGCTCAGCAACGTATGCAAAATGAAGCGGATCATTTTCTGGAATGCATTCGGAAGACTCAGCTGGAGATGGATCACAAGCTCAGTTGGCTGCACTCCAGATCCCAAGACGCATACAAGCACTATTCAAGGTCTTGGGAACCCAAACCACCTTCCAGAAAGGGGGAGAAATTTGGATGATGCTACTGGAGTTTATGTTTCTGTTGATGGTTTGGCTGGGTTGATGCTGATGCTTGCTGTTTGCTGCTGCCTGTATTCCTTGCTGTTTGCTGCTGCCTATTCCTTGCTGTTTGCTGCTGCCTGTTATTTTTTTTTTTTTTTTGCTGTGGATATGATATTTTTTTTGTTATGTTATGTTCTGGGTGTTTTTCTCCTGAATATGGGTGTATAAGGGGAGTGATAAGTTAGGGGGAGAAAATGTTAGTCTTTCTTGAACATTGTATATGATTCTGCTATCTGTATATCTTTTTGTAAATGAATGAAATTCTGGATTCGTCCAAATCATTGTGTCTCTCGTCAACAGTGTGGTTTTTAAAATTCTTAAATGGAAATCATCATTAACTGAGGTTGATATTAAACTCTGGTGTAAGGTTGTTGTCAGGCATTTGCCAAGGGGGAGATTGTAAGTGTGAAAACTCACACTCCTGTTATGGCAAATGATTGACAAATTATGTCTTCTAATGAAGCTTCAAGATGTGCAGATTAAACAATGAAAATTCAGTGAATTTAGTAAAGAAGAAGAAGTTGATGCCACCACACTGCTACCACGCCGCTGCCACCCCGCTGGCAGCGCATAAGGGAATTCGTGTTTCGAAAGAAAGGTTCGTGCACCTGCCGCGTACTCTCCCGCTAGCAGCTCGCTAGCAGCGCGCTTTTAACTGATTCAACTTACTCTGAGCGGGACTTGAGTTCGCTACCAGCCGTCTACATCGATCGCTTCACGACGCTACCAGCGCTCGACGCGATCTGTGTTTTATTCTTTAAATAGACGAGTTGTAATTTTTAATTGACTTTTTTCTTTGGATCATTTGGTTTTCGAATCTTGAGGTGTTTGAGATTCGATCAAATTTTCTTGAGAGAGTCGGCGATCGAGTGAGGGGGAGATCTGAGAGAGATCGCCTGGAATTGAAGATAGAGGATTCTTCTTCAATTCGGAACTTCATCTGATCGTGTGATCGCCTGGACTGGTGATCGGCCTTGATTGATGCGTAGGTGGATTCCTACTGCATTGGATCGTCTCAGTGGATTCTGAGAGGATTGCTGCGATCTGGATTGATCGTGTTCTGCAGCTTGTGGATTCAAGCTGTGTTGCAGTTCGTGGATTCGAACTGTGGATCACTGGTGAGTGATTGTTTGCGATCTGGACTGATCGTGTTCTGCAGCTTGTGGATTCAAGCTGTGTAGCAGTTCGTGGATTCGAACTGTGGATTGTTGTTGAGTGAGTCAAATTGTAAAGGTCAAGTATGTACTCCTTTGTAATTGTCTTCTCATTCAATAGTGGATTTTGAAGGGTTAGTCGCCTCATATAGACTCAAGGTTTTTCCTGGATCTGGATCCAGGTTTCCTCGTATAATTCTTTGTGTACTGTTTCCGCATTGTTCAATTCTGAATTGTTATAGATCGTGGACCTTAAGAGTAGTACTCTACTCTTTCAAAAATATCTCGGGGATCAAATCCTTAAATATCCAAACATTCAAAAGATCCCAGGGACCAATCTGAAAATATCTGAATAAAATAATATTAAATCCAAATATCCCAGGGACTATATCTTAATTTCCGGATTTTTTAGACAAAACTGCGGCCGCATTAAATGTTTGGCAATGATTTTGTCGCTCGCGTGGAGCGATAGCAAGTGGGCGCGAGCTGGGAGCCAAAGTCAGCGGATACCCCTTTCTCCTTCTATAAAAGCCGCAGCAGCCTTCATTTGCAGGGGTTGGACATTTTTTTGGCCCGAGGCATTCGAAGGTGGTCTTGACCATCATCTTCCCCAAAGAAAAAAAACCAGACCCCCCCCCCCCCATTCCTCTCTTCCTCTTCTTCCTCATCAAACCCGAAGGAGATCATGCCGTGGGCGTGGAGAGGTGTTGCACCGGCGGCTGCTTGCGCGCTCCAAGGAGGCTTCACCCACTTCGGAGAGGTGTTGAAACACCCAGGTAATGTTCCCGATGGCCTCTGGTCCAAAATAAATAAGTTCATTGCTATATTTTCTTTTCTGTTATTTCGTTTAGTAACAGTGCTTGTGTGATTCGAAGGGGGAGCATGTTCTCCTTGATGTTTGCATCTCTTGTATCCCGATAAACCCCCCCTGTTCCCTTCTTCATTATTCATGTCTTGAGTGGTTGGTTTTCAGATTAGGGTTGTGTGCGAGGGGATCTCGGTTGTGATGTTAGAGAAGCTTAGATTAATTTCCAAGTGTGCTTAGAGGCCTTCTGAGGTTCTAAGGATCCCTAGAGAGTGATTACAGAGCTTAAAAACCGTTAAAAATGGATTACATACCTTAAAAACTATTAAAAATGGAGTTTGGGCAAAAAAACAGAGAATCAGGGTATATGCGCTCACTTGCGCTCAGCTCGCGCCCACTTAAATTTGGATGCGCTCAGCTCGCGCTCACTTAAATTTGGATGCGCTCAGCTCGCGCTCAGCTCGTGCTCACTTGATTTTTGGGTGCACCCACTTCACCTTTACCTTGAAAAATCCCGAAAATGCCCTTTACCTTGAAAAATCTTGAGAATGCCCTTGACCTTAAAAAAATCCCGAAAATGCCCTTTACCTTAAAAAAATCCCGAAAATGCTCTTTACCTTAAAAAATCCCGAAAATGACCTTTACCCTGAAAAATCCCGAAAATGCCCTTTACCTTGAAAAATCCCGAGAATGCCCTTTACCTTGAAAAATCCCAAAAATTCCCTTTACCTTGAAAAATCCCGAAAATGCCCTTTACCTAGATAAATCCCGAAAATGCCCTTTACCTTGATAAATCCCGAAAATGCCCTTTACCCTAAAAAACCCCGGGTACCTCCCCTTGGACCCAGCATATTGAGCTAGTCTCTCCTTAATAAGTGTCAAACTCGTATATTTTTCTGTGATTATTGCTGGATGTGAGTGTCATTTCCGAACCGAACCGGATGAACCAACAGGGTTTCCGAGTCATCTGGAAACCCAACATGGGACTTGGACCCTCGGTCCAACTTGATTTCCAGTGGGCCTTCCAACGGGGCCCACCCGGCCCAATAAACATGTATGCATGCAACTTAACCAAGATAAGCAAAATTAACCGACTAAACCGGGCGGGCCAAACCTAAGGCGGTCCACCCGAACCGGACTTGTGAAATTGATGCATGAAATGCGTGGTTTGGCCGAGACTAAGGGCAAGGGCCTATCGGGCCCGCCAAAGCCCACGAACCAACCGAGTAAGGGTTCAAAACCCTAACATCACATGACCTAGGCTTTCAAGCCTTAATCAGGAGTACGGGCCCCAAGCCCAATGTCCCACCCATTTTTTGGAAACTTAAGAAAGATAAATCCAATAAAAATACTTGGCCACCATGTGGGCCCACCTTAGGGGCCAACAAACCAATCCGGCCCACCTTTTCATGGAAAACACTTAAACTTCAAATCGGAACCTAAAGTAAAATCAATGCACTTAACCAAAACCCAAAGGGCCTCCTAGGATAGACCGAGGCCCACAAGGGTACATGGGCTTGCCTAAGCCCACCAAGGACACCGTGGGTCTTCCAACGGGGCCCACCCAACCAGACTCAGATTACCTAATTAATCAAGATAAAAGCAATTAAAGGGACCCACACCACTTAGGTGGTCCCGCCAGACTCAACCAAACTACATACCGGATTAGGAATCGGGTGAGACCAAAGTGAGTTGACTCAAACCAGGATAAACCTAAGGGACCCGTCACCCGACGGGGTGGACCAGGGTGTCTACGGACTTCCTCGGACCGCAACCGAGACCCTACTTATAATCTCAAAGCCGCAGACCAAAAGCCCTAATAGACAAGATTAGGCACCCAGGTGTCCGCCTACACCCCATCAGGCGGGTGGCGACTCCGAACTTCCCCGCGCCACGTTTCCCACTCGCGCACAGCCTGGAGACTCTGCTGGGGAAGTTTTTGCACAGTAGGACCCTAGTTAGATGAGTCAGCGTAGGAGAGATTTAGTTGATGTTTAGGGTTTCTTACTACCCCGTTTAGTAAGATACAGAATACGCGTAATTACGCGTTCTGGGGAGTCCTGTCAAAGGGATGTGATAATTGCCTAAGGCAAGTGGGATTTAAGCGGTCCCTTGTAACCCCCCACTTACCTGGGGACTCTCCCGGAACCTCGTATTGCGTGCTAATTCTGCACCTTACTATACGAGAGAGTAACAATCCCTTTACCAACAAAGTCTAGACAAAATTCACCCCTGTAGACACAGCACGCAGTCCAACTGCACACACGGGCACACCACCACACCGTGGATAGATTTAATTTTCAATTTTGTGATAAACTGTGTGGGGTGACACGCACGAGGGAGGCTGCATGGATGATCCGACCTTGAATTGATGAGAGCGGATATTGCAACTTCTTTACCAAAACCTAGACCTCTCTAGCAGCTTACCCTTCTGATTCCTATAAACTGATCTTTGGGATGGTATTAGCACCTACGCTCCCGTGGCTTGCCGGGGAAAGCAGGGTAAACCCATCCCCCCAGTTTTCTGGAGTCCATTAGCACCACTGGTTTCTTGCCGTGGCACGCGAGGATCCAGTACTGGTCCAGACCCTTGTAGGCTTATGTTTCGGGCTGGGTATCCTTCCCCACCTAACGCTTCGGAATAAACTATACATTGAGCATGGGAGGGTGAGAATGTTGTGAATGGTGAATATAAGAGAAGTAAAATCGGAATAAAATCCAGAGTCCATTAAGGGCAGCAACCCCTGCCTTTTGCATCAAATTGAGTAAACCCTAGATCATGGGCGACCTCAGCCCTAATTTAGGAAGCTCACCTAATTTTGATCAGGGGAACCACCCCTGATCCATGCATGGAGTCCTGTATGCTATGGGTCTTGACCCATTAGAGTCCGCTGGGAGCACTTTAAGTCCAGATTGGTCTTTTAGAGCAGACGAAAGCCGGCCAGATCAGACAAACAGATGAAAGCATGCCAGATCAGAACATGGGCACTAAACCCTAGATCTAGGAACTTTTAACCTACCCGCTTGGAAAGCAATTTGTATCCCCCCTTCTGGCTCCCAACAGCCTTAAGGGTGAATTCTTTGAAGTTTTTTGTAAATATCTTGTAAACCTTCGCCCTCGATGGCAAGTTGTAATCCGACACTGGAAGCAGATGAAAGAACAGATGAAAGACAGAAAGACTGATCAGGAGTTGAGTGTGCTCCTCTAAACAAGTATGTCTAGGAGTCGCGCCTTCATTGGCGCCAACCCTTAGGACCACACACCATGTGTGCCGGAGTTAAATTCCGCACTGGTTTTGTCTTTTGCTTTATTTTATGAAGCATATTAGAACTGCTAGTAATTAGTCTTTTGCTTGAAATTGTGCATGTTGTGCGCACCTGAAAAACGGTCGCACTGGTAGAAAACGGGAAATCGGAGTCGCCACCGCCTGATGGGGTGCAGGCGGACACCTGGGTGCCTAATCTTATCTATTGGTTTGGTCTGCGGCTTGAGATTCTGAGGCAGGTCTCGGTTGCGGTCTGGGGAAGTCCGTAGACACCCCAGTCCGCCCCGTCGAATGACGGGTCCCGTGGGTTCCCTAGGATTGAGTCAACTTTCTATTTGGTTCTCACCCGATTCCTAATCCAGCATGTCATTTAGTTAAGTCTTGGCGGGACCACCTAAGTGGTGTGGGTCCTTTTAGTTGATTTTATCTTGCTTTACTTAGGTGATCTGGGTCTGATTGGGTGGGCCCCGTTGGAAGATCCACGATGTCCTTGGTGGGCTTGGGTAAGCCCATGTACCCATGTGGGCCTCCGTCTAAGCCTAGGAGGCCCTGTGGGCTTAGGTGAAATGAATTGATTTTATATTAAGGTTTAAGTTTGGAACTTAAGTATTTTTCATGTCAGAAGTGAGTCGGCATTGGTTTGCGGGCCCCTGGGTGGGCCCCCATGTGGGTTGCCAAAAAAGTTTTAACTTATCTTGCTTATATTGGCCAAAATGAATTGGACATCGGGCTTGGGGCCTGTAGTCCAAATTTGGGCTTGAAAGCCCGGTTCCTTGAGGTTTAGGGTTTGCACCCTTCTTAGGTTTAGTTAATGGGCCTTGGCGGGCCCGATAGGCCCTTACCCGGAGTCTCGGCCAAACCATGCATTTCACACTTCATTCCACAAGCAAAGTTTGGGTGGGCCGTATTGGGTTTGACCCATCCGATTTGATTGGTTGATTTCACTTAATCTTGCTTATTTGCATGCTTTCCAATTTATTGGGCTTGGTGGGCCCCGTTGGAAGGCCCACTAGTATTCCAAATTGGACCGGTGGTCCAGGTACCATGTTGGGTTTCTGGGTGACCCGGAAACCCTATTGGTTCGTTTGGTTTAGTTATGAGATTATTCAAATCAATGAAAATCAAAGATCACACATAAAAATGCATTTTTAAGGGCTTTGCCAGTTAAGATGCATCTGTGGGCTTCTTGGGGTCTTTCTAGGGCTGTGTAGGCCCTTGCAAAGGCCCACCAAGGTGCTGGAGTTGTGGAGTCTCCAGCTCTTGGTCTCTTTCGGGTAGTTTCTACAGCAAGTAAAGGAGGGGGGAGGCATGGGAAGTTGCCTCCTCCATTTTGGATCATATATGCCAATAAACAGGGACCAAGGTGTCCATGTTTGGTCTCTTAGATTCTGCCAACAGCAAGCATAATTGATCAATAAAAAACCTACGGTTAAGAACCTAAAACATGATCCAACAAATGACCAATACATGTATACTCATACTTTATCCAAGGGGACAGCAACTCATGCATGCATTCAAACAAGTAAGACCTAAGTAAGATACCATTCGGTTTATTCCTAAAGTAGGGAACTCATGCATGCACCCAAGACAATCAAGCAACTAAGACATGACATTTAAATATAAATAAAAAGTGAACAATAAAGCATGTATATGTGTATGCATTGGCTGTGAACATGAACTCAAATAAATATTTACATGCATATATAAACCTGGTCATGCTTCTAATGGTTGGGTATGTGAACCTATGCCTGGAATAGGTACGGAAAGATGTGGTTAATTCCCTATAAGTAAAAAACAGCAACCTAGATGAAGTAGAAAGTGACAAATATTGCATGGGACAGCAAGATAAGAGAGGGAAAGGAGCACGGTGGAAGTGTACTAATGATTAAAAAGAAAAGGGCAACAATATGGCAAGCTTTAGAGATCTTGATGCATGAATACTTGATGTACATGAATGTGTGACTTCATCCATTATGCATGCTCTAAATATTTATAAATGATTAGTGAATGACATGCATGCTTAGAATCTCGGTTGAACTATGCACAAATAAAATAAATAATAGAAGCAAAATTCAGCATGCACTCCACACACAATTCATAGCAAAACATGTTTCCCTAAATCATCCATCTAACTTAAAAAAAAGTCTTAAGAAGGGGTAAGTGGGGGTTACACTTGGGATACATGGGATTAAAGAATAAGAGAGGGAACATGCTCCCACGTATAAATAATAGCAATAAACAAACAAAGAAAAGAAAACATATGCTGAAAAAATGACACTTAAAGGATCATGAGTAGCCCCTTTCTCTCCTTTCCGATTGAGCACAAGCCCTCCCCTTACCATGGGAGTTAATATACAAAAAATAAAATGAACCAACAAATCCTAACATGAGAGAACAGTAGGCACATGGCATAAAAAAAATGGAAATGCTCATATTTCATTTATTTTTAAGTATGTTTAACAAAGGGTGCCAAGGAACTCACCTAGGGCTTCAGAACTTTCTTTGAATTGTGCTAACCTCCTCTTGAAGCCAAGGCACGGCTGGAGCAACTCTTGAGCAGCACTTCCTCCTCTCCAAATGCACTCCAAAGATCTCCTTTAGTGTTTAGAAGGAAGAGAGAAATGTAGAGAAGTGATTAGAAGAGGTTTTTTGTGGGGTTTCAAGGCTTGAGATGGGATTGGAGTGGGTTTTCTTGGAGAGAGGTTGGAGAGATGGGAGAGGTTTTTTTTTTCTGTTGGAGAGGACGAATGGGAGAGATAGAGAGGGTGGGATAGCTTGGGAGAGAATGGAAAAAAGGGGGTCCAAATGGTGATCTCCCCTTGTGTTGGAAAAAAAATGGTTTTTATACCATTGTAGACACCCCAAATTGCACTGCCAAATGAGAAAATAATAAAAACATGTTATTAGAGCTTAAAACAGGTCAAAAAAGCCTAAAAATAGAAAGAACAGGCTTTGCCCGTATTGGCTTCACGGGCCTATCTCGCCCGCAAAATATCTACGGGCAGGCGCGTCCGTAGTACCAATACGGTCACCATTGGACCGTAAATCATTTACGGGCATTAAAGACACGTGCAAGTTTGGTCCTTCTCTCGATTTCCGAGCTTTATTTGAAGTCCAATATATCTTTAAACGAGCGAATTAAGTATTTTATTCGCTGAAGCCACTATGGATGGGCATTATCTCTATATTTCACTCTATCCTGAGAATCAGGATATATCCTTCTGGACCAACCATGCCCCTGGGTGTGTCTATAAATAGAGGCTCATTCCTCTAGCTTAGGGCCACGAAATTTTGAGTCCAAGGAATTCTAAGAAGCTCCCAAGAGAAGAGAAAGAACTCCTGCTGCCTGCCTGCTCAATTCAGGTAAGTCCCCTATCCCTTTTTATTTTTCTGTCTTCAATTCTAGAAGTAATAGGATCATCTCTATTGCTGTAGAATAAGGCCATATCTGTTTGTGTATTCCTAAACCTGCCTCCAAGTACCTCAAGGGTCTCTCTAGCCGTAAAACGTGAAGAGAGAACTAGGGGAAAGGGGAACAGGTGGATCCCTAGAATAGAACCCCATATCTGTTTTTTTCTTTTTTTCATAGAATAAGGCCTTTGATTGTGTTTGTATACCCAAACCTATCTTCAAGTACCTCAAGAGTTTCTCTAGCCGTAAAACGTGAAGAGAGAACTAGAGGAAAAGAGAACAGGTGGATCCGTAGGGTAGACCCCCATGTGCTCTAATTTGTGAGATGTGGCTGTTTTAAATATCCTGATCATGTTTTAATGCTTTTTATGATATATCTGAATGAATAACATGAATCTATGATGTTTATAGCATGAGATCCCCACTTTTTGATAAAATTTGGATTTTTCACATATTTGCACCTACAGCACTGTTTTCGTGATTTTTGTGATTTTAGGCTAGGATCCTGGATTTATCATGATCAATATGATAGATCTGAATCCAGAAGCCTGAAAATAAATTCTAGGGTTTCATGATGTGGTTTTTAAATTGTTTTTTCATTATTGAGAGAAGACCCTACGGTCTCAGTTCTCCCCTTTTGGTGTTTTTCATCAATGTGGATATTTTTGGTTTTGATTTTCAGATTTAATGTGAAATTTGGGCTTTATCTATGTCCTGGACTATTCAAGTTCAATTTTGAAATATTTTATAAAAATCATATTTTTCTAGATTTCTAGAATTTGACTTAAAGCCAGATTTTTGGATTTTTCACTTTAAATTGATTTTATTTGATTTTATCTCAATTTTGTTTTGATCATGAAACCCTAGGAATGTTATGATCATGTTTGATAGTCCTGGATCAATCAGACTATTCATATGAAAAAACCATATATTTTTTCTTTTTTTTTTTTGTGATTTTGTGTGATTTTTATAGCAAGCTTTTTCCTTTATTTTAAACATGAACAATACCTGGCAACCACCTTGTGTGGATGAATAGGGGTGCCTAACACCTTCCCCTGTTCATAACTTAATCCCCTTACCCATCTCTGGTTGTTTTTCTTAGGAGGGATATTTTGCCCTAAAATTGCCTTTTGTGCTTATTTGATATTTTGGTGTCCATTCACACCTAAATTGAATGGTGGCGACTCTTTGTTTTATTTAATCCCGTGTGATGATTGAGGAAATCATGTAAATTGATTTTTTCCCATGTCTCACAACTGGCGACTCTGCTGGGGAGCTGTGGATTTGAGCCTTTTTGGTGTTTGTTCATGTTTTTGATTTTTTTTGATTTTTTTTGATTTGCTTGCTATTTTGTGTTTTTAGCATGTCTTTGTTTTGCTTGCTGTTTGGTGTTCTTAAGCATGTTGAGTATGTTTTAAATCTGAATTATTGCTTAGGAATTCATGGGGGTAGAAACATGCTTAATTCTGATTCATAGGATTGTTTCTAGAAACATGCATAGGGGAGGTTTATTTTGATAAACCATGCTTATTTCTTGCTGTATTTTAATATGCATATTCTAATTTTCAGCATGCTTTCTATGGTGTATTTTGGATATATAATATGAGCATATGTTGACATGATTTGGATGATCTTTTATGAGCATGTTTTGGGTGCTATAGGATTGCTTTATTTACTTGTTTATTTAAAATATGCTTTCCTATTATGCCTTGGTTTGTTTACGCATGGCTGCGAAAAGAGTGGCAAGGGTTTGGGACGTTGTGAATGTGACCTATGTTTACAATGCACTGTGCACCTTTTATTTTTTTTACACGGCCTACCTATCACCTATAGGAAGTTGAACAAGAATGTGTGTAGCTTGGCGCACCGAGGTCGATACTTCGGAAAGCGAAAGTGAAAACATTCACCTTAGAACTTTGAGCTAATGATGTGATGATAATGTGGATCTGGGATTCTGGTCATCACTAGGCTTGAGTGCTAAGTTGCCATTAAGCCAAAACCCAAAACCCCTACGCTTGAAGGTGGAGTTACACGTTTTTGGCTAAATTACACAATTACGTGGGAATATGGGGTTTGTATGATTGTGGGAAGGCCGTATGCATGGCTTACAAACCAGGGCATAATGCGGATGCTATATTCAAGGTAAACAAGGTAACAAGGTAATCCTATTGTTTTGCATTATTTTCATGTCATAGGGGTGTCATGGTACCCATGGGTTTGGGATAAAATTGGTCCCAAAATATGCATATTTGTTAAAAAGTGGTGCAGCCCATAGGAAGAGTTTCTAACTCTGTTTAAAATCAATCCTACCCTATGTACACACAAGAGGCAACAAAAGGATATCAAATTCTTGAGTATGATGTCAATTTGGAGGGTACATGTGCCCTCCCTAGCATGTGTTTTACAAATAGGCCAAAGTCCACTTTGGGACAGTTTAGAAGCTCTGTACTGGGTGAACCGTACGTTTGGATGAACAATGAAAGTGATCAAACCATATAAAAACTGGAAAAATATAACAGGGTTCCGTAAAACCGCATTTAATACACGGGCTGGGCTTGCCCGTATTGTTTATACGGGCTAGGCTCGCCCGTGGACTGCCTACGGTCACGGCAGGCTCGTAATTTAAATACGGGCAAGGCTGGACCGTACTGTATATACGGTTTTCTCGGAATATTCAACTTTAATCAGTTTTTCCCACTAAAATATTCTTTTAATCTTTAAATAATGATAAAGGGAAACAAGTTTGAATAAAATGCTTTAAAAAAAAAAAAACAAAAAAAAAAAAAACAAAAAAAAAAAATATTTAAAAGAAAAAAATGTGAGAGAAAGGCTTCTGAAAGCCTTTGAATTTCAGACTTTTTCAAAACTCTTGGGCCTCTGAAAGCCTTTGAATTTCAGATTTTTCTCAAAAATCCCTGGGCCTCTGAAAGCCTTTGAATTTCAGACTTTTTCTCAAAAATCCCTGGGCCTCTGAAAGCCTTTGAATTTCAGACTTTTTCTCAAAAAATCCCTGGGCCTCTGAAAGCCTTTGAATTTCAGAACTTTTGGGCCTCTGAAAGCCTTTGAATTTCAGACCTTTTCCTTTTGGGCCTCTGAAAGCCTTTGAATTTCAGACCTTTTCCTTTTGGGCCTCTGAAAGCCTTTGAATTTCAGAACTTTTGGGCCTCTGAAAGCCTTTGAATTTCAGACCTTTTCCTTTTGGGCCTCTGAAAGCCTTTGAATTTCAGAACTTTTGGGCCTCTGAAAGCCTTTGAATTTCAGTCCTTTTTCTTTTGGGCCTCTGAAAGCCTTTGAATTTCAGAACTTTTGGGCCTCTGAAAGCCTTTGAATTTCAGACCTTTTTCTTATGGGCCTCTGAAAGCCTTTGAATTTCAGACTTTAAAAAAAAAAAAAAAAAAAAAAAAAACCTGGGCCTCTGAAAGCCTTTGAATTTCAGACCTTTTTCAAAAAAAAAAAAACCCCCCGGACCTCTGAAAGCCTTTGAATTTCAGACCTTTCTCTCTTTTGTGGGACCTGTTGGAAGCCCTAGAATATTCCAACAATTCAATTCAAAATAAAAAAAAATAAATAAATAAATAAATAAATAAATAAATAAATAAAAAAAAAAAAAAAAAAAGAAGCAAATAAAAAAAAATATCCAAACTCGTGTTCACCCAGCTTGCACATAGGCATTCTTAGGCATGTGAAGGAGATTAAATTGGCACTGATATTTTATCTTTATTGCTCAATCCAGGTACTAATACACTCGCAATCATAGCTCCTGTAACCAGATCAAGAGCTCGAGCCATGAATCCCATTGAAGATGAAGTTGATGCTCCTCATCCTGATGTCGTTCTACTCCAAGAACAAGTGGCAGGACTAGCCCGAATGCTAGAGAACATACTGTCAGTACAGGCCCAACAAGTGCAGGCCCAACAAATGCAGGCCCAGAACCAGGCATCCACATCCAACCCTGCACCTCCACCCCAAGTCAATGTTCCACCTCCAGTGCAACCAACTCCTGAACCTGTCTATGAACCCACCCCTGAACCTATACTGACCAGGGATGAGACAGCTGAATCAAACAAGGCTAAGGAAAAGGAAAGGATAAGGGAAGAGGTTGAAAGAAAGTTCATGCATAAGCTAGAATTGATCCAAGATGAACTTAGGGCAGTCAAAGGGGTAAACAACTTTGGAGGCACCAATTTTGAAGACCTGTGCCTATACCCCAATGTTAACCTGCCGGCTAAGTTTAAGTGTCCAGACTTGGACAAGTATGATGGCACTGGTTGCCCCATGAGCCACCTAAAGTTGTATTGCGGTGCCCTATGCCAGTTCGGGCAGGATGAGGGCATCTTGATCCAACTTTTCCAAAGGAGCCTGACAGGAACCGCATTAAGATGGTTCGCCACTCTGGACCATGGGAAGATCAAAAGATGGAAGGACCTAGCCGATGCCTTCCTAGCTCAATACCGGTTCAATTCAGAGATCATGCCAGATAGGTACGACGTCATGAGAATGAGCAAAGGAAGGGAAGAAACTGTAAGGCAATATGCCAAGAGGTGGAGGGAGACAGCCTCCCAGGTCAGACCACCCATGCTAGAACAGGAAATGATTTCTACCTTCATAAGCACTTTGGGTCAACCATTCTACAGCCACTTGGTGGGTCAGACCACCACTAATTTTGCAGCTTTGGTTCAGGTGGCTGACCGAATTGAGGATGGAATAAGGTCAGGTAAGATAATTGACCACTCTGCCATGGTTAGCCAGCAGGACCCCAACCTAAAGAAAGGAAGCGGGACAAAAAAGAATGGGAACAAGAAGGAGGGTGAGGTAAACATGGTACAGCCACCATCCGGCCCTAACAAGCCCATACAAATCAGCGTACCTGCTCATTTTCCTACTCCATCTCCACCTACCCAGGCCCCTATGAGGGTTAATGTTCCAGCAGCATCTTCAGACCAAAAAAGGGTTTTTACCAAAGAGGAAAAGGATGCCTATTTTGCAGCAAGGAGAAATAGGGTTTTTACCCCTATTCCAATGACTCCCTCTCAATTGCTGCCCACTTTATTGCAAGGAGGGTATATCACCTTAAGAGAACCTAATCCGAATGCATCTAAGGGGAGAAATTTTGACCCCTCCACCACTTGTGATTACCATATGGGTGCACCTGGGCACCCTACAGACAAGTGCTGGCCTTTGAAACATGCCATTCAGGATTTACTAGACCAGAATACCCTGTCTTTCAATACAGGGGCTTCCAATCCTCCAAGAACAGATATTGGACAAAACCCACTGCCCCAACATCACGGGACAGGCCCATCTAATGTCATAGGAGTCATCTCTTCTGACAAAATAACCTTTGACCCATCTCAATTAATTGCTCCCATAGGGACAACAGTCAAAGTATATTTTGACAGGAGAAGTGAAGGCAAAGAAATAAACATGATTTCAAAGGGGAATGATGGTGCTGCAAAGAACATTAGCTCATCTTTGGACCGGGTCTCATCCCTCATGGCCCAGATGAACATTGCCAACCCACCTTTGGTCGTTAATTATAATCCATCCACTTTTACTCCGCCCATTCAGTCTAAGCCGCCATTGGTCATAAATTGTGACCCCCTTAGTGCATCAGTCACTTCTGCAAACCCACAACCAAAACAACTTCCTCCATTGGTTGTTAATGTTCCCATTACTCAGACTTCCATTGCCAATTCCAAACTTCCCCCATTGGTGGTAAACGTCCCTAAGCCTTCCTACATTGAATCGGCTGTACCATGGAACTACAGTGAAGCATTCACCACTACATGCCCTGCAGTTGAAAGCAAGGAAGAAGTAAACCTTATGATGAGGTCAGGAAAGTGTGTAGGGGTGGAAGAAAAACAGAAAGAAACAGAGAAGGATAAAGAAGAAGGAAAAAATAAAGGAAAGGCCAAGGTAGGGGAAGATACCCCCCAGGTAGTTGACAGTGAGGCTGCTGACCTCATTAAGGTAATAAAAAAGAGTGAGTTCAATGTCATCGAACAGTTGAACAAAGTCCCTGCCCAGATCTCAATACTGGGCCTATTATTAAACTCAGAAAAACATAGGGACTCCTTGTTAAGAATACTCCAGGGGGCCCATGTACCTAAAAACATTGAACCAGACCAACTAGGCCGGATGGTTGGGCAAATATTATCTCATAATGTTATAACCTTTTCTGAAACGGAAATTAGTCCAGCAGGATACCATCATGTGGATCCATTGCACATTGCTGTGCTCAGTAAGGGCTGCATGATAGCCCGGGTCTTGATTGATAATGGGTCAGCCCTCAATGTCTGCCCATTAGTAACCTTTGTTAAGCTCAATCTGGAGCGAAACAAAATAAAACAAAATGGAAGAATTATAAGAGCATTTGACAGCTCTAAGACACACTCCCTAGGGGAGGTTGAACTGCCGGTCACAATTGGACCGTATATTTTCAACATCACATTTGAAGTGATGGATATACCTGCGGCTTTCAACCTACTCCTAGGAAGGCCGTGGATTCATACAGCTAGGGCCATACCATCTACCCTCCACCAAAGAGTCAAGTATATTAGAGGGCAAAAGGTGATTACCGTTCTGGCCGAAAATTTGGTTCCCCCCATGTGGTCCCCTGATGTACCCTGTATTAACACGGAAATGACAGCAGATAAGATGGCATTTCACTCTTTTCAGTTTGAAGCTGTGAATTATATACCTGGGGGGTATCCACAAAAAGAAGGAAAATTGACCTGTGCTGAAAAAATGGTCAAAAATGTATTAGAAAAGTACCATTTTCACCCTGGAAAAGGTCTGGGGATTAACCTACAAGGAAGGATAGAACCAGTTCAGGTTAAGAAGATGGTTCATAGAGCAGGATTGGGGTCCAAGCCAAGGAAATGGAGAAGACAGGGGCAGACAGAAGCTATGAAATTCCCGCACATCAGGGAAACTTTTCCTAAGCTGTCTCACATGATTCAGCTGTCTCCTCCTGAGGATCAGGCCAAACCCCCATAC
This sequence comes from Buxus sempervirens, assembly GCA_947561395.2. Taxonomy (NCBI): domain Eukaryota; kingdom Viridiplantae; phylum Streptophyta; class Magnoliopsida; order Buxales; family Buxaceae; genus Buxus; species Buxus sempervirens. The sequence goes on along the minus strand of OX387188.1, from coordinate 18,974,759 downwards.
TACAATGTCAACCCATTCCAGAAACCTAAACCCTCCACAATACAGCCATGTGTTCCACCTCCACAAGCATCTGGTGGGCCTGGGCCACAAGCCAAACAGGAGCAGGACTCTTATGAGGAAGTAGGGGCATTCTTTGCCATGACAGAAGGCAACCAAGAAAAAGTAGCAGAGGAGCTACCTTTTATTGACTGGGCTGCAGTAGAAGTTCCATCTGGAACTAGCCCTACCGAAGAAACAGACGATGCAACGCACCCAGTACTGGTGATCTCTGATGCAGACCCTGAGCTTGAGGAGCAGGCTTGTATCCCTGCCCCAGATTCTTTTATTCTGAATAATTGGGAGGAAACTCCCCTTACTTTTGAAGCCGCGTTTGTTTGGCAAACAGACATGGCTTCCAAAAAAAAACTCCATTAGTGGAATGCCCTTTTCCTGAAGGTTTTAAGGAGCCTTTGTCTTCAGGGAAAGATTTTGTAGAAGGCTCTCAAAAAACACAAAAAGAGTTTTCAGTTTTTTCTAGAAAAGATAAATTTTTCAAAAAGGTCCAAACCATTTATGAACTATATAAGCAAACGGAATTGGATCAGGATGAGTATGACTTCGACCTTGAGCTCGACTTTGACCTAATGGGGGTTGAAGAAGAGACCGAGGACGAAGAAGACGACGTTCCAAAAGAAATCACATATCAATTAGAGCGTCATGAAAAGGGGGTCCAACCCAATATTGAAGAGACCATATCAATCAACCTAGGGACCGAAGAGGACCCAAAAATAGTAAAGATTGGGGTATGTCTATCTGAGGTACAGCGGGATGAAATGATACGATTTTTGGCTGATTATGAAGATGTGTTTGCATGGTCGTATCGGGATATGCCGGGGTTAGACACAGATATGGTGGTGCACAGGCTACCCATTCTACCAGACTCTAAGCCAGTTAAGCAGAAACTGAGAAGGTTAAAACCTGAGTGGACATTGAAGGTTAAAGATGAAGTGGTTAAACAATTCCAAGCCGGATTCTTAGCAGTTTCCACATACCCCGAATGGCTTGCAAAAATAGTGCCAGTGCCAAAGAAGGATGGGAAAGTCAGAATGTGCGTAGATTATAGAGATTTGAATAAGGCAAGTCCAAAGGATGATTTTCCACTTCCACACATAGACATCCTGGTGGATAACACCGCTGTACATAGTCTATTCTCGTTCATGGATGGGTTTTCTGGGTATAATCAGATTAAGATGGCTAAGGAAGACCAAGAGAAGACAGCCTTTATCACCCCTTGGGGTACCTTCCACTACACTGTCATGCCATTTGGACTTAAGAATGCTGGGGCAACCTACCAGAGGGCCATGACAGCCTTATTCCATGATATGATCCATAAGGAGATGGAGGTTTATGTGGATGATATGATAGCCAAATCATGCGAAGAAGAAGACCACTTGATCAACTTGAAGAAGGTATTTGATCGGCTTAGGAAATACAGTCTAAGGCTGAACCCTGCTAAGTGTGTCTTTGGGCCTACATCAGGAAAATTATTGGGTTTTATAGTAAGCAGAAGAGGAATTGAGATTGACCCAGCTAAAGCTAAAGCCATCATTGAAATGCCGTCACCTAGAACCGAGAGGGAGGTTCGGGGCTTTCTTGGAAGGATTCAGTACATAAGCCGGTTCATAGCACAGCTCACCACTATCTGTGAACCAATTTTCAAACTTTTAAGAAAAAATAACCCGACAGTCTGGAATGATGAGTGCCAAGAAGCCTTTGACACAATAAAGGAATACTTATTAAACCCACCTGTGCTAGTACCACCAACTCCAGGAAGGCCACTAATCCTATACTTGTCTGTTTTGGAGACATCAATGGGGTGTGTCTTAGGACAGCATGACGATACAGGCAGAAAGGAGAGGGCGATTTACTACCTGAGTAAGAAATTTACAGAATATGAAGCAAAGTATTCACCTTTGGAAAAGACTTGTTGTGCTTTAGTATGGGCAACTCAGAGACTAAGACACTATTTCCTTAGTCATTCCACCTTATTGATATCCCGCATGGACCCTTTGAAGTATCTATTTGAGAAACCAGCTTTAACTGGCAGAACAGCAAAGTGGCAGTTGTTACTCTCTGAATTTGACCTCACCTATATCACACAGAAGGCCATTAAGGGTCAAGCTATTGCAGATCACTTAGCCGCACACCCTTTACCAGAATACCAACCCTTAAAGACCAACTTCCCTGATGAGGCAATCCTGTTTGCTGAAGAGGAAGAAGGTGAGAGCTCATGGCAGATGTTTTTTGATGGGGCCGCCAATATGAATGGAAATGGAATAGGGGCTGTTCTGATCAAGCCAGATGGGGCACATATCCCAATCGCAGTGAAGTTAAGGTTCCAATGCACGAACAATATAGCAGAGTATGAAGCATGTATAATTGGGTTACAAGCAGCCTTAGATCATGAAGTAGAGGAACTTGACGTATATGGAGATTCGAGTCTTATCATCTTCCAAACAACTGGTGAATGGAAAACCAAGGATCACAAATTGATCCCCTATCACCAGTATTTGGAAGAAATAAGCAATAAATTTACTCGAATTTCCTTCAATTATATGCCAAGGGCCAAAAACCAGTTTGCAGATGCTCTAGCAACATTGGCTTCAATGGTCAATATGCCAGAAGGGGTTGATATTAGACCATTGGAAATTGAAGTCAGAGACGAACCAGCTTACTGCCTTGTTTTAGAAGAAACCCCAGAAGAAGAAGTACCATGGTTTCAAAACATTAAGAACTTCCTAAATGATCGGAGCTTACCAGAAAATGTCACCTCTACAGAGAAAAGAACAATACAAAGGCTGGCAGGACAGTTCTTACTAAGTGGTGGGCAGTTGTACAAAAGATCACACAATGATATACTACTTAGATGTGTTGCAAAAACTGAGTCAGAAAGGATAGTTGAAACCGTACATGGAGGAGTGTGTGGACCCCATATGAATGGGCATATGCTTGCCAAGAAGATTCTGCGATTGGGATATTACTGGTCGACTATGGAGCATGATTGCTATATGCACGTTAAAAGGTGTCATTTATGCCAAGTGTACGCGGATAACAAGCTTGCACCCCCAAGTGAATTACACAGTATGACATCTCCGTGGCCTTTTTCTATGTGGGGTATAGATGTCATTGGAATGATCTCTCCAAAGGCATCAAATGGACATAGATTTATACTCGTAGCAATTGATTACTTTACCAAGTGGGTAGAAGCGGCTTCTTATGCAAACATTACAAGTAGCCATGTTCTTAAGTTTTTGAAGCATAACATCATTTGCCGCTATGGTTTGCCAAGTGCCATAGTAACAGACAATGCTTCAAACCTTAAGAACAAAGACATGAGGAAGATGTGTGAACAATTTCAGATTACCCACCACAAGTCAGCGCCTTACAGACCAAAGATGAATGGGGCAGTGGAAGCAGCCAATAAGAATATAAAGAAGATTATTCAAAAGATGGTAGTGAGTTTTAAAGATTGGCATGAAATGCTGCCACTTGCTCTACATGCTTACAGAACCTCAATTCGGACTTCTACAGGAGCGACCCCATACTCCTTAGTCTATGGAATGGAAGCAGTTTTACCAGTGGAAGTGGAAATACCTTCACTAAGAGTGCTAATGGAAGCAGAATTAGAAGAAGCTGAATGGATACAGTCTAGACATGATCAACTCAATTAAATTGAAGAAAAGCGTTTGAAGGCACTTAGTCATGGCCAAATATATCGGAAGAGGATGGCTAGGGCTTACAATAAAAAGGTGAAGCCCAGAACTTTCCAAGAAGGAAATTTGGTATTAAAGAAGATTTTACCCTTTTTGGAAGATCCTCGTGGAAAGTTTAAACCAAATTGGGAAGGACCTTATGTGGTCAAGAAAGTTCTATCAGGGGGTGCTCTCATCTTAACAGAAATGGATGGAAAGGATTTTCCTGAGCCAATTAACTCTGATGCAGTAAAGAGATATTTTCCATGAATGAATATTACTAGGAAATGATCTGAGGCCATTGTTCTTTATATCCCAAAATTTGAATCCCTAGTCAAACCAATTTGAGCCTGTTCGTATTTTTTTTGTTAAACCCAAACTGGACTTACAGCCTTATACTGGGGCAAAGCCAATAAGGGCAAGGCCAATAGGGGCAAAAAGAAAAAAAAAGAGAAAAAAATTTGAAAAAAAAAAAAAAAAAAAAAGGAAGGAAAAAATAGGGGCAAATAAATGCCAAATACAAAAGAAGAGGAATGGGATTGAATTCACCATGACTGTAAGTCCAGTTGACCCATTTTCACACTTAGAAAATTTTGAGCCTTTAATACCTTTTCTTTCATAAACCGAACCTAGCCTTTGTTTCGTCCTATTATTAAGACCTCGGTGATTTTAGTATATTCATTCAACTTTCAGAGTAAGATTGGTGATGATGGAATGCAGAGGCCAACCCTAGTGAAAACCGTAATTGGCACTAGGGGCAAGAAGGGCAAAAAGAAAAAAAGAAAAAAAAAAAAAAAAAAGAAAAAAAAGAAAAAAAAAAAAAAGAAAAAAAAAGAATCAAGGGTTGAGTTGATCATGGGGTCTAAGTTTCAAATCAGCATGAGCACTGGAAACTGAGCAGATTAGCAAGACCAATCAGGAAGGAAAAATCATTAGGGGATGATTCTAAAGGTCACAGGGTAGACAAATTTGGTCTCTCCCTATTGCTTGGACTACCCTTTTCATTATTCAACCTGATTTTAATTCCTTTAATTATATGTGATTAAGTGTTTTGGATCAGCTTTCAAAAAAAAAAAAAAAAACTATACTTTGGCCAATGATGAGAAATCAAATACTTTTTCATAAAACTTCTGTTTTTATAAGCATCTGAGAATTCTGAGGCCAATAATATAAAACCTATTTTTGAATTAAATCTAATATCTTTCCACTAATGGAGTTTGCTTTTGTAAAAAAGTATGGAAAAAAAAAATGAAAGAAAAAAAAAAATGATGAAAGAATCTAATCCCTACTCCCTAACTGCTCCTCAAGCTCCCTAATCCTAGCTGCCTGAGTTGCAATGATTCCAGAAGCACCCTCTGCATCAGGATCACTCAAAAAGGAGATGACCTCATCTGAAAAAGAAAGCTGGCGCTTCAACGCCCTAAGGTCAGCCAAGGAATCCTGATACTTCTTCCGCATCACACGGACTTCAAAGCGACGAGCCTGCCTTTGTTCTTCAAGTTTCTTCTCTATGGCAATGCGGCCAGACTTCTGCTCTTCAAGCTTCCTCTCCAGAACAAGGACTTTTATCCTAAGTTCTTGAGCCTCCCGTACCCATATTTGTTGAAGCCGCTTATGAGTTACCCTTTCTGACTCCAGAATGTCCTCATAAGTAGGAGGAAGAACTGCAGGAGGATCCTCTGGTATTGGGGCATGACTCTGCACCTGTTCCTTGATCCAGAAGTGATAGTCCTTCACATGGGACTCAGAAAAGACTGGACCCCGCAGAAAGCAAACATAGGACCACTCTTTCATTAATTGAGCATTTAGCCCCATGGTGGCTGAAGTAAGTGGCCCTATAAAGCTCTCATAACCTGTGGGAATCATGATTCCCTGGGTCGCTCCAAATTGCCGAAGAACCCTCAAAGGAAGATAGAGAACAGCAGATTTCAAACCTGCTAGGGCCAGAAAGTTTCTATCTCTAAAGCTGATCACTGTCTCTGGAGTGGGCTGATAAGTGCCAGGCCATCTCACTTGATCATCCTGGAGAGTACCCAAGAAAGTGAACCAGCCTTGCTTGCCACCTTGGATGTTAGGACATCCCCTATTGCTCATCAAAACAGGAACTTTCAATCTTGGAAAGAAGCGGCGAGTTATTTCTTCTACCTGGCTAAGATGGTCAAGCAACCAAAGCTGCAGAAAAAGGGAGTATTTTAATTTATTTCCAAAAAGAAAAAAAAAGAAAAAGAAAAAAAAATAAAAAAGGAAGAAAAAAAAAAAGGAGAAAGAAAAAAAAAAGAGAAGAAGAAGAAAAGAAAAAAAAAAAAGAAAGGAAAGGAAGAATAGAAAAAAAAAAAAAAAAATAGAAAAAAAAAATATACATGCATATTTTACCTGTAGGATAGGGGCGCAGGCAAGGAAGCATTTCTTCTTCCTGGAATAACAATCAGTAAGAGCCTGATATATCTCTGCTAGGATCATAGGGGCCAACCTCTCGCATTCCCTAACCTGACAGATAACTGAGATGAGAGCCAAGTCAACCTGGTCATCACCCCGTGGAAAAAGCAGCTGATTGACCACTATCAGGGTCAATGCATTAAACCTAGAGTCCTTGTCATTACTCCTCAGAAGTTTTTCAGTCAAAAAGGTCTTGGACAAGGTCAATAGTGCATCAGAATTTCCTAAGTCCTTCTTCCCTATACCCAAGAAAGTGGAGGCCTCTTTTTTATAGCTAAGCTTTAGGGGTGGGTTCACAACTTTTTCAGAAAATCTAAGGCCAAGGATGGTTTCAATCTCTTCTATGGTAGGAGTCATCTCTTTATCATCAAAACGGAAGAGATTCAGCTCAGGTACCCAATGGCCTATCAAAGCTTCAATGATTTCCCACTTAAAGGGAATTTTAGGGAGGTGTAGGATGTGCCCTAAGTGGATGGAATCCCAACGAATCTCCTCATCAAGGGTCATGGAGTTAACCCATCTATCATAAAAGGAATCCACAATATTGTACCTGGTAAGATTAGGAGGTTTTGATCTAACAGGTTGTCTTGCAGGAGGAGATTCAAAGGCAGGAGAAAGCGGCGTAGGGGAAGCCATGGAAGCGCCAAAGAAGCCAAGGAAAGCGAGAAAAGACGTGCTCAGGGAGTTTTTCAATTAATAAAAGTGTCACAATGATGTTCCCTAGGAGTTTATATAGAAAAAATCGTAAGACAGTAAATTCCGTAGTTATATTACGGGCTAGGCTCGCCCGTATAGAAATTACGGATACAGCTGACCGTGAAAAGTTCACGGGCAGCGCACGCCCGTGGTAACTTTACGGGCACAGCCTGCTCGTAGTATAATTACGGTTCCTTCGAAAAAATGCAAAAAAATGGGAATTTTTAATTTCTTTGGTTTTCCTAAGCTTCACCTGTCCCTGTTTTAACATTCATCAGATAATAAATACTGTAAATAAAGAAGAAAGAATACAAATGGAAATAAAACAAACTTCTTTTATATATATGAATGTTTACATCACTTTTGCAAAAAAAAAAAATATACAAAGGTACATGGAAGAATCCTAATCTAATGGCCATGCAGGTCCGCTCCTACGGCCACGGCCTCGTCCTCCGCCTCGACTACGGCCTGTAGATCGCCGGCGCTCAAAGACATGCCGCACAATATTACGGGCCGTGCTACGCGTCATCCTGCTCAAAACAGACTGAATATCATGCCACATATATAAAGGCACAAAGCCAGCAGTGGGATGATCAGGAGGGACGTACCCTGAAGTATCTACATATCCCGTAGAATCGGGATCAGACTCTGTACGGGAAGAATCCGCAGAAGGATCAACAGCAGCATGTGTCACCTCCGCATCCTCCATATCAGGACTAACAGGACCAGCAGGAGCAGATGTCCCAGGTACATCAACCTCCGGCTCCACAAGCTCAGTAGCAGTCATCCCCACCTCGGGCTCTACAGGATCAGCTGTAGCCTCCTCCATCACGGCAGTCTCCACGGTAGGCTCTACCACAGCGGCGTCCATAGCCGAATCCATATCAACACCAGCAGATGCAGCAGGAGCAGTCTCAGCTACTGGGGCTGACTCTGGCACGTCCTCAGCAGCAGGTACAATATCAGCCTCGACCTCGGGCTCTGCTGCAGGAACCTCCACTGGACTAGGAGACGTCACGAACTCCACCCGTGCCACAGAAAACACCTCATCCTGGAAATGCATAGGCACGGTGAAGCAGGTGAAGAGGGACCAGCTGTGTACTCCTGAAACTAAGAGAAAAATTCAGTCAGAACAAGACAAACAAATACAAAAGCAGGAATGGAAATAAAAGAAGAAATTAACCTGAGTATCGGATGGACCCGCCTGGTCCTGTGCATCAGATGGACCCACCTGATCATGTACATCAGATGGACCCTCCTGGCCCTGGGCTCTGGCTAGCTGCCCCCGGAGATCTGAGATAGTGATATAGAGAGCGTCCCGCTCCGCGATCGCTGCATCACGCTGGCGCTCTAGATCAGCATAGCGAGACCTGATCTCTGCCAACTGAGCCTCCTGAAATAGAGAAGAAAGAAGTCAGAAAAATGCTAAAAGCAGATGAAATAGAAATAGAAGATCACAAAAGAAGAAAGCATACCGTGGTGTCGTAGGCCCTAATCACTACCCCTCCTATCTCCGTGACTCCGCCACGGACAGGCATGGGTGACATGAGGCACCCAACAGAAGATCGCCTGAACCATGCATCATAGTCACCCTCCTCCAATAATGTCTCTGCCTCAGTCCAATCTAAGAACTGGGCAGGATCAACAGGCATAGGAGGATAGAGAGGAGTAGTATCTGGCGGGATGGCAGGAATCCGTGGCTCTCCCACATGCTGAAAGAAGAAGCGCTCGCCGCAATACCAGATGCTGCCCAGCTGACCAATAAAGAACTGGTATCTCTGTCGTCTCTGGTCAGGGACAAATGCATCATCTCTCGCAGCCTGCAGGGCCAGCACCTCATGAATGTCCTCCATCCTGGGGACAAATAGCTGAAAAACAGAACAAGACATCAGATATGCGATCCAGGAAGAAAAGAAAAGAAGAAGTAGAGGAATTAAAAGAAGATTACCTCAGACCGGTATAACCTGTCTAAGTGGGCCCGGGCGGACCTGGGACGACTCTTTTCAGAGTCATGCTCTACATGACACCATCTAAGTGCCATAGGATACGTCTCCTCAGGCATCGTAGAGGTAGGGCGGAAATAGGGTATATAAACCCTAGCAAAAAACTGCAAGAAAGAAGAAAATAGTTAGAGGAATAGAAAATGAGAGATAAGGAAAAGAGAAAGAGAGAAAAAAGAAAAGAAATTAACATTTCACCTGCAAGAAGGGCCAGAAGAACCTGCACCCAACTCCAGCCCCTCTGGATGTAGAGAGGCCGCTCACTGATCGACGCAGGCCAGCCAGAATAGTACCAAATATGAGCGGGCCCCAGGCATACCTCCTCGCCCGCTGCAGATCTCCCAGAAGACTCAAGAAGTAAGGACTAACTGAAGTCGTGTCCTCTGGGAAGAAGCAGGATCCCATCATATATAGAAAGAGGAATCGGAAGGCAAATGGGAAAACATGGTCACCGGCAGCAAGCTGGCCAAACTGCCTCCTCCTGAAAGTCTCTCTCAACCATGTCAGAGACAATCTAGCTCTCCCCCGATCCCATGCCTCAGGAGGCAACACAATGTATCCGAGATAACCAGCAATCTCATCGGCCTCTGGCATCGCCATCTCAGTAATAACATCACCGATCATCCTAATCCCGGTGATGAGCGTGAAATCAGAAGGCCGGATCCCAATCTCAATATCTGGGAAGTGGAAGCTCAAGGTCTCTGGGAAAAACCTCTCCAATAATGCTGCAATGAGGGCTCGATCCAAGCGAACGTCCGGAATAGTGATAAACATGCCGAAACCGTACAATCCTAGCTCCCGACGATAAGCCGAACTGCAAGCTCTCAAGAATCTAGTAAAGCTGGCCCAACTCCCTCTATAATGGGACATAGCAAAATCCAAAGGGATATCCGCCCTAACGCATGCTGAAGGATGAGTCCTCAAACCATGCAGAAGATCAGTGTCCCTAATCTGGGCAGCCACCTCCTCAGGGATCTCAACCCTGGTCCTGGCCTCATCTCTGCCACGGCCCCCTCTGCGGCCTCCTCTATGACCCTCATCAAGGTCTCTATCTACGCCTCCAGCTCGACGCCTGCTACGGCTCCTATCTCTGCCCGAAGCCTCAACTGCCGGCTAAAGGAACAATTGGAAAGAAGAAAGGATCAAGGAGATGTTTTTGTAAAAGAATGTTAAATTCAGAAGGGTTAGAGAATACCTCGGGGGTCGCCTCACGCGAATCCCCAGAAGGGAAATCTGGGATATCAGAATCGGAATCCCTCTCAGCCCTCGAAGACGAGGCCACATCAGCAGGATCTCGCCTAACCCTCGAGGAGGAAGGCTCATCTGCAGGATCTCGAGAAGCCGATCTAAGGCGGGCCATCTACGGTTCAAATCAGGGAGATGATTAATTATTTAAATTTTTTAGTTGCTTGATTAATCATTCTAACCGGGTTTAATTGATTGACAGGGAAAAAGAAAAATGGAGAATGGAAAAAGTGCTTCAAAAACTCCCAATCAAAATCAGAAGTCAATTGAAGGAGTTTAATTTTCTGTTTGGAAATTTTAGTGTGAGCTTAATCAGGAAAATATATATAAATTATATATAGGAAGTTTTAGGCTTCCTGTATATTCTCTTTATATGAAAAAGAAAAAATATGTATATTAGTAATTGATCTCAAATTCCTCTTTTGGATTTTCTAAAGAAACCTAACCATTTAAATTTACTTGGTTTCAGGATAGTCGAAGCATGTTGGAATGAAGATTACCTATGCTATACTAAGTTGCTTAAATGCCAGGTGAATCAAGGAGCAACTCATGTCAAGTTATGTATTCAGCTCCAGGGAATAAAATTCAAGTCTACACAAGCATAGCAGCACCACAGGCCAAAAGCCAAGATGGAGATAGCAATTGCACTTGAGATTTAAAAATAAGGATGCTCTAGCAGTTAATAGAGTGGCATTCAAGGAGAAGGCAGATCAAATCAGGCAAAATACAGCAATGTAAAGCTAACATTTCAAGACAGAAAATTGCATGAAACAACTTCTTAAGGAATAAACAAGTTGGCCAAATAATCAAAGGGAATCTAGAGTATACAAGATTGAAGCAGCAATCCAGACTCAACCAGAAAATTTACACATATCAGTTCTGTCAGCATGGAGCAAATTCAAAAATTCGGAAATTGGACATTCAAAAGACAAATCTGTTAACCCAAGAGCAGAAAGTCATTTGGTCGTATATAGAAGTTGAAGATTTACTCATGAGGATCATGCAAGCATTTCAAGCATCTCTTCAACAATTTTCGGATGTAGCATTGGCATAAAAATCAGTGGTTGAACCATAAAACAAGTCTGAATTTCTACAACCAAGGAACAGAAGATTGAATAGCATGGACGAACTGTTTGCAAGAAGAATTTGAGAAAAGGCATACCTGATTATCTGAATGGAGGTTTTGCAAGCTAAAATCTTACTCCACTGAAGCTTCAAGGAAGAAGGCAAGTGGTCGCTGGAAAGCAGTGATCGCCGAAGGAGAATGGTCGCTGGAAAAAAATGAGAAGCTCGCCGAAGGAGAATAGTAATCGCCGGAGATCGCCGGAGAAGGAATCGGACTGTTGAAGAAGAAGGAAAGACCGGAGAAAATAGCACGGGCAGCAGAGAATTAGGGCACAGTGCAAGCAGAGGAGAAATGGTCGCGGTCGCGAACTTAAGAAGAAGAGTAAAATCCGTAACATCAGTACGGGCATCAGACGCCCGTGAGCCTACTACGGTCCCAGTCGCCCGTGAACCCTCTACGGTCAGGGTCTGTCCGTAAGCCAAATACGGGCGAAGCCATAAAATTGCACATTTCTATCATTTTCTCACAATTTTTAGGAGATCAATGTACATATTAGTTGTAAGTTGCAAGGATTGCCACCTTACCCACTTTTGTTTAAAAATTTTGTCTCAAATCTCACTTCATAGCCCACAAGTGCTCAGTGAGAGGAGAGAGGAAGATTTGGCCCTTAAGCTGAGGGACTTCTTAGCAAATCTTCCACAATCAATTCTTTTTTTCAAAAATCATCCCTTTAATCCTTGCAAAGTGCAATTGATTATACAAAAATCTCAGAAAGTGCAATTGGCGGGTCTTTTTGCTCTCTGCTTGTAATTGGTTCCAATTACCAGCAAAGAGGGGGCAGCTGTAGACACCCCAAATTGCACTGCCAAATGAGAAAATAATAAAAACATGTAATTAGAGCTTAAAACAGGTCAAAAAAGCCTAAAAATAGAAAGAACAGGCTTTGCCCGTATTGGCTTCACAGGCCTATCTCGCCCGCAAAATATCTACGGGCAGGCGCGTCCGTAGTACCAATACGGTCACCATTGGACCGTAAATCATTTACGGGCATTAAAGACACGTGCAAGTTTGGTCCTTCTCTCGATTTCCGAGCTTTATTTGAAGTCCAATATATCTTTAAACGAGCGAATTAAGTATTTTATTCGCTGAAGCCACTATGGATAGGCATTATCTCTATATTTCACTCTATCCTGAGAATCAGGATATATCCTTCTGGACCAACCATGCCCCTGGGTGTGTCTATAAATAGAGGCTCATTCCTCTAGCTTAGGGCCACGAAATTTTGAGTCCAAGGAATTCTAAGAAGCTCCCAAGAGAAGAGAAAGAACTCCTGCTGCCTGCCTGCTCAATTCAGGTAAGTCCCCTATCCCTTTTTATTTTTCTGTCTTCAATTCTAGAAGTAATAGGATCATCTCTATTGCTGTAGAATAAGGCCATATCTGTTTGTGTATTCCTAAACCTGCCTCCAAGTACCTCAAGGGTCTCTCTAGCCGTAAAACGTGAAGAGAGAACTAGGGGAAAGGGGAACAGGTGGATCCCTAGAATAGAACCCCATATCTGTTTTTTTCTTTTTTTCATAGAATAAGGCCTTTGATTGTGTTTGTATACCCAAACCTATCTTCAAGTACCTCAAGAGTTTCTCTAGCCGTAAAACGTGAAGAGAGAACTAGAGGAAAAGAGAACAGGTGGATCCGTAGGGTAGACCCCCATGTGCTCTAATTTGTGAGATGTGGCTGTTTTAAATATCCTGATCATGTTTTAATGCTTTTTATGATATATCTGAATGAATAACATGAATCTATGATGTTTATAGCATGAGATCCCCACTTTTTGATAAAATTTGGATTTTTCACATATTTGCACCTACAGCACTGTTTTCGTGATTTTTGTGATTTTAGGCTAGGATCCTGGATTTATCATGATCAATATGATAGATCTGAATCCAGAAGCCTGAAAATAAATTCTAGGGTTTCATGATGTGGTTTTTAAATTGTTTTTTCATTATTGAGAGAAGACCCTACGGTCTCAGTTCTCCCCTTTTGGTGTTTTTCATCAATGTGGATATTTTTGGTTTTGATTTTCAGATTTAATGTGAAATTTGGGCTTTATCTATGTCCTGGACTATTCAAGTTCAATTTTGAAATATTTTATAAAAATCATATTTTTCTAGATTTCTAGAATTTGACTTAAAGCCAGATTTTTGGATTTTTCACTTTAAATTGATTTTATTTGATTTTATCTCAATTTTGTTTTGATCATGAAACCCTAGGAATGTTATGATCATGTTTGATAGTCCTGGATCAATCAGACTATTCATATGAAAAAACCATATATTTTTTCTTTTTTTTTTTTGTGATTTTGTGTGATTTTTATAGCAAGCTTTTTCCTTTATTTTAAACATGAACAATACCTGGAAACCACCTTGTGTGGATGAATAGGGGTGCCTAACACCTTCCCCTGTTCATAACTTAATCCCCTTACCCATCTCTGGTTGTTTTTCTTAGGAGGGATATTTTGCCCTAAAATTGCCTTTTGTGCTTATTTGATATTTTGGTGTCCATTCACACCTAAATTGAATGGTGGCGACTCTTTGTTTTATTTAATCCCGTGTGATGATTGAGGAAATCATGTAAATTGATTTTTTCCCATGTCTCACAACCATGGGAGATGAAAGGTTGCATGGGGAAGTGAAGAGACTCATTGGGGAGGTGGAGGGTTGCCATGTGGAGAGGAAAGGTGATGGGAGGTCAAGGGTTTTTCTCTTGAGGAAGTGGATGGTTGCCATGTGGAGAGGAAAGGTTGGGGGATGTCAAGGGTTTTTCTCTTGAGGAAGTGGATGGTTGCCATGTGGAGAGGAAAGGTTGGGGGAGGTCAAGGGTTAATGGGAGGTGGAGGATTTTTATTGGGGAGGTGACATGTGTAAGATGGAGAGAGGGTTGTTTGTGTTGGGGAGGTGAAGGGCTAATGGGAGGTGGAGGATTGGTTGGGAAGTGAAGAGACTCATGGGGAATCAAGAGTCTCATGGGGAAATGAAGACTCTTTATGGGGACATGAAGGGTTTCATGGGGAAGTGAAGGGTTGGGAGGTGAAGGGTTAGGAGGTGCCACTTGTGCAGCCCTCATTGTGTCCACGTGGCATCCTATGTGGAGCCCTCATGCGCACACGTGGCATCCTACGTGGCATTGCCAAAAATCCAGAAATGCCCCTAGCTTTGACTGTTCATATCTTTTTCATCCGGACTCCGATTTGAGCAAACTCAATTGCGTTGGAATCGTATCGAAGTCCTCTATCCAATGGTATAGAGCAAGGTACTTGGCACGGAAATCGAGGAAAAGTCAATTCTCGGCTCATTTTCAAGTTTGATCGGCCCACAGAACCTTCACCCAGACTCTGATTCCAGCAAACTCAGTTGCGTTGAACTCGTGTCAGGATTCTCTATCCAATGGTATAGAGCAAGGTACTTGGCACGGAAATCGAAGAAAAGTCAACTCTCGGCTCATTTTCAAGTTTGACCGGCCCACAGAACCTTCACCCGGACCCTGATTCCAGCAAACTCAGTTGCGTTGGACTCGTGTCAGGATTCTCTATCCAATGGTATAGAGCAAGGTACTTGGCACGGAAATCGAGGAAAAGTCAACTCTCGGCTCATTTTCAAGTTTGACCGGCCCACAGAACCTTCACCCGGACTCTGATTCCAGCAAACTCAGTTGCGTTGGACTCGTGTCAGGATTCTCTATCCATTGAGATACAACAAGGTAGCCAGATTTCATTTATTCGAAAGGTCAACTTTTGACCCTTCAGGGTTTGACTTTTTAGCAGGGTTTTGCATTTCCGGCACTTCCGGGGGAGCGCAAAAATGAGGTGCTTACAGCTGCCCCTCTTTGCCGGAGTCACCTTGCGGATGAACGGCAAAGAGAAAAAAAAGAAACTTGCTTTTGCGCCTGACATTTCTGTCGACATGGTCAACGAGCTTAGTCCTTTGAAGTTTTCATTTTGAGAAAGGGAAGCGTCCAAATGATGTGGAACCGCTTCCATGCTTCAGAGTTTCCTTACCCTTTACTTTTCGGGTTTCTGTAGGGCAACTATTCAGCATTTGATTTAGGTTTGAAAGAGATTAGATTGGACTTAAGCTCGCCTACCTGTTTCGGCGTTGATGCCAAACACTTGACAACATTCTTTTCTTCTTGTTTGTTCCATTAAAGCTTTTAGGTGACTTCAGACTTCCGATCCATTTTTTTTTTGTCTTTTACTTGAAGTTTGCTTTCATTTTTTTCATCATCATTTTTTTTTTTTTGGATTTGATGGCCAAGGGTTGGGTTAGGATGTTGACCAAATGGAGAAAGGAGGAGGGAATAGCGGAGGAGGAGCTGCTGTTGGTGAGGAGGTGCTTCCAGTGCTGTCCAGTGCCTCAAGGGAGCTCACACCTGCTCTACTCTATTTACAAAAGTGTGAAATCAAAAATTACAAAAGGGGCCATCTTGCCCGATGATATCTTGATTTATGCTCATCCTTCTTCATGTCTTGCTGCTTCCTTTCCCACAGCGTGCCTTGTGATTCTCCTTCGGAGTAGGGGTCTCCTTGTTTGGAGTGATTGCTACTGGTGATTAAGTAAGGACCCTTGCTTCGCGGTCCTCTCTCGCTCTTGACATATGTGAAGGTTCCCTTGGGGAAAGCTGCCTTGCTGGGGATAAGTGTGGTCCCTTACGCCGCCATTTTCCTTGTGAGGCCTTTTCCTTCTGCCCGGGTTCGAACTCATCATCCTGCTCGTCTGAGTTCTTGTTGAGTGTGGAGGAGCTTTGCAGGGGTTTGGCGTGAGTCCACCTTATTTCTGTGTTGCTTTTCTCCGTGAGGCCGACCTCTTCAGACTGAGTGAAGCTTGAGAGAATTGCATCCTTGATCATCATTTCTTATTGTTGACAGGACTCCAGTGGGGTTGGTGGAGATTGCCCTCCATTCGTTTGAAGGAGCTTCACTGGGGATCTGGGAGAGAATATCCGCCTTCTTACTGTTGCCGTACCTGTGAGGGTTGGCAAGAAACAATGCATTAGTTGAGGAATAGCTGGGGAATGCAAGCACATCTATTTTCTTTTTTCTTTTTCTTTGCTTCAGGCCATTTTGCCCATTGCAGCTAGAGGTGGCCTCTACCAACGTTGAGAGACTCATCAACTAAGGTTAGTGGCACACTATGGTACTCAAAACAGTTAAACAGAACAATTTCAGAGAAACAAGTGTGTAAGTGTGTGTCTGTGTTTGCAATATCACAAGTAGTTTCCCAGGTCAAACAGGACTTGGAGTGCTTGGTGTTCTCAGTAGCATTGTCATCACAGGCCTCTGCGGAGTTTTCTGCTCAGGCACAACCTGCCGGTCCGGATCCTTAAGATTTGTCTATCACTCTCTGCTCATAGTCTGCCACTGCCACTGTTACTGCTCATTCTGTTCCTTGTTCTGCCCAATTCGGATGCGACCAGTTCTTCTCTTCTTTTTTTTTTTTTTTGACTAACCACACAACGCCCTTTTTTCGGGTTTTCGCTGTGCCCAGCCTTCCAAAACTCTGAATTCCATCATTGCCAACGAATGCGGACCTAACTGTTTGCCCTGATCATTCCTTTTGGGATCTGAAAGGTCTTAGAGATAGGACCAAATGTAGGCTTGGTCTTGGTTATGAAAGAAAGGTAAGTGGCTCAAAAGGCTTAGACTTCTAGGTTTATCAAGTGTGCTACTTTATTGATGGTAGGACTTACATCCTGGCTTATTTGCATTTCCATTTTTTGGTTAGGTAAGAAATTTCCAAATTTTTTTTTTGTTTCCCTTTTTTTCTCTCTTTTTTTTTTTTTCGGAAGTTTTTCGGGGCATGGGTGCCCCATTTCTTCTCTTTGTCATGCCAGGAATGCCCTATTTGAGGTGTAGAACACTTGTGATAGGTTGAAAGAATTCCAAAGCTCAAAATTGTCTAACTAGGGGAGAATTTGGGGTACCTAAAGGGGTTTATGGGCTAAAGGAGAGTCAAGGATGGCCTCTCTTCATTTCTCAATTGGAACGATCTCAGGCATAGTACAGTTTGACTGCGTCTGCATTTATCGGCTCCGGAAAAACTGCCCCGTCCATCTCTTGTAGGATGAGTGCTCCTCTAGACAAGACTTTGTGGACTACGAACGGCCCTTCGTAGTTTGGCTTGAATTTCCCTCAGTTGTCCTCTTGATGGGGAAGGATCCGTTTCAACACTAGATCTCCTACTTTGAACTGTCATGGCTTTACCTTCTTGTTATAGGCTCGCGCTACTCTTTGCTGGTAGAGTTGGCCATGACACAAAGCCTTGATCCTTTTCTCATCCAATAACTGCAATTGGTCAAATCGGGACTCTTCCCACTCGACATCACTGATCTCGACTTCCTTTAGAATTCTGAGTGACGGGATTTGTATTTCCACGGGGAGGACTGCTTCCATTCCATATACCAAGGAGAACGGGGTTGCCCCGGTCGATGTCCTGATCGACGTCCGATAGGCGTGTAGTGCATAAGGTAACTTCTCGTGCCAGTCTCTGTAGGTGACCACCATTTTCTCGAGGATCTTCTTCAGGTTCTTGTTGGCAGCCTCTACTGCCCCGTTCATCTTGGGTCGGTATGCTGTGGAGTTCAGATGTCTGATCTTCAGATCTGCACACATCTTTTCCATGTCCTTGTTGTTCAAATTCTTTGCATTGTCTGTGATGATCGCCTCAGGCACGCCATAGCGACAGACTATGTTGTTTTTGATAAACTTGAGCACATGGGATCCCTTCACATCTACAAAGGACATGGCTTCTACCCACTTGGTAAAGTAGTCGATTGCCACTAAGATGAACCGGTGCCCGTTCGAAGCCTTCGGATGGACCTGGCCTATCATATCAATCCCCCAGATGGCGAATGGCCAAGGCGACGTCATGGAATACAGTGTGTTCGGTGGTGCATAGATATTGTCAGCATAGATTTGGCATAGTTGACACTTCCTGACATGAGCGTAGCAATCTGCCTCCATAGTCATCCAGTAGTAACCCATCCTTATGATCTTCCTGGCTAGCATATGCCCGTTCATGTGTGCCCCACACAACCCGCCATGGACTTCCTCAATTAGCTTCTGAGCATCGTCTTCTTTGACACATAGCAGTAGCGAATCATTGTACGATTTTTTGTACACTCTACCTCCACTGTAGAAGAATTGCCCTGCCAACCTCTGAATGGTTTGCTTCTCTGCGGCTGTGGCACTTTCTGGCAAGGTCCTTTCCTTTAGATATCTCTCAATGTCCGCATACCAAGGTTCTCCTTCGGGTGCGAGTTTCTCAATGCTAAAACAGCAGACGGGATAAAGCCGAATCTCTATCTCCAAGGGTTTCACCCAGGTGTCATTAGTGATGGTGGTCATTGATGCCAATGTTGCCAGTGCGTCTGCGAACTGATTCCCATCTCGTGGCATGTAGTCAAAGGTCACACTGTCGAATTGCTCTTCTAATTCTTTGACCAACTCTTGGTATGGTACCAACTTTGTATCTCGGGTTCTCCAATCTCCCATAACTTGATGAATGATGAGACACGAGTCACCGAATACCTTCAGTTCTTGTATGCGCATTTCGATTGCTGCCCGCAGACCTAACACACATGCTTCATACTCGGCCATATTGCTAGTGCAATCGAACATAAGTTTTGCCGCTACTGGGTGGTGGACACCATCTGGGGAGATTAATACTGCTCCAATTCCTTTTCCATTTACATTGACTGCCCCATCGAAGAACATCTGCCATTTGGTTTCTTCTGTATCCTTTGCAGATTTTGTGCACATCACATCTTCGTCTGGGAAGTGAGTCAAGAGTGGTTGGTAATCAGGTAGGGGATGCTCTGCCAAGTGATCCGCCACTGCTTGTCCCTTTATCGCCTTTCTAGTTGTGTAGACGATATCATATTCTGATAAAAGCACTTGCCATCTGGCGACCCTACCCGTGGAGATCGGCTTTTCAAAAATATACTTCAACGGATCAAGATTTGAGATTAACAAGACCGTGTGACTGAGTAGATAGTGCCGAAGCTTCTGAGCTGCCCAGACCAGGGCGCAACACGTCTTTTCAAGTATCGTGTATCTGACCTCAAAGTTGGTAAACTTCTTACTCAGGTAGTAGATAGCTTGTTCTTTTCTTCCGTTCTCATCGTGTTGCCCTAGTACACAGCCTACAGCCGTCTCCGAGACTGTCAGATACATGATCAAAGGTCGTCCCGGAACCGGTGGTACCAACGTCGGTGGACTCATCAAATAAGCCTTAATCTTGTCAAACGCTGCTTGGCAGTCTTCATTCCAAACCACAGGGTTATCCTTTTTCAGCAGTTTGAATATAGGTTCACACACGGGAGTCATCTGTGCGATGAATCTACTGATGTATTACAGTCTGCCCAGGAACCCTCTCACTTCCTTTTCTGTTGATGGCGGTGGCATTTCCAGAATCGCCTTGGCCTTGGCAGGATCAACCTCAATTCCACGCTTGCCTACTATGAATCCGAGCAGTTTGCCTGAAGTGACTCCAAACACACACTTGTTTGGGTTGAGTCGGAGCTTGTGTTCCCTGAGTCTGTCAAATACTTTTCCGAGATTTACCAAGTGGTCCTCTTCCTCCTTTGACTTTGCTATCATGTCGTCCACATACACTTCCATCTCTTTGTGCATCATGTCGTGGAACAACAAGGTCATTGCACGCTGGTATGTAGCACCCGCATTCTTTAGTCCAAATGGCATTACACGGTAGCTGTAGGTTCCCCAGTGCGTGATGAAGGATGTCGTCTCCATATCCTCAGGTGCCATCCTTATCTGGTTGTAACCAGAAAAGTCATCCATGAAAGAGAACACCGAATGCGTTGCTGTATTATCGACCAGTACATCTATGTGTGGCAACGGGAAGTCATCCTTTGGGCTTGCTCTATTCAAATCTCGGTAGTCCACACACATCCTAACCTTCCCGTCTTTCTTGGGAACTGGGACAATGTTGGCCAGCCACTCAGGGTAGTGAGTCACTTGTAAAAATCCTGCATCCAATTGCTTGGTAACCTCTTCCTTAATCTTCAGGGCCCATTCCGGTTTCGTGCGCCTAAGCTTCTGCTTCACAGGTATGGCCTCAGACTTTGTCGGTAACCGATGCACAACCAAATCCGTGTCTAACCCAGGCATATCTTCGTATGACCATGCAAACACATCAGAATAAGATTTCAGAAAATCAATCATCTGTTTTCTCAATAATTGTGACAGTTTTTTACCAATTTGGAGTATCTTTGGTTGTGCCATGTCACCTATGTCAATTGGCTCCGTTTCCTCGATATTTGCCTGGAGACCCTTTTCATGTCTTTCCAATGCAAGTTGGATTTCCATTGGGGTCTCCCACGATTCATCGTCGTCCTCATGCTCGAAAGGCTCACAGGGGACGATGTTTGAATCTCCTAGCTGCGATGGGCTGATGTCGCAATCTGACTTGTCGAGTCCTTGCTCGCTTTCAGGATTGGACACCGGCTCATGCTCTTTATTTATTGTTGCCATTTGCATTGGCTTTTCAATTTCTTTTTGTTCTTTTTGTTCCATTATGGCAATCCTGTTATCTATCCCGTGCCCCAGCTCTTCCGGGTGTGCGTCGGGATTGACACTAAGGTTGCGATGCTTAAGTTGATTATTTTTGTTATTTTCATTTTTTGACAGATGCAAATAGTAGAAAGAGTTCAGATATTCATTAAAAAGTTCAGCAGTAGCTACAACAGAAATTTCAGAGGTGACAGAAACCCCCTTGAAAGTGTTAGCCCTGCTAGTTGCAAAAGGTTTGGCGCTCCAATTCTTCAGTGGTGCCAGGTCTTCCTTGTTGATTACAGCTGCCTTCTTCAGTTCTTCAGTCAGCACCATATTGGTGCTCTCATCAGATGAAATGTAGATAGGGTCATGTGCTGCGCCTCCTACCGGTTTGTTCTGGCTTCTCTCTGATCGGGGGCCAGACTCTGACGATACCCTTACCCATGATCCACTGAGGGCAATTGTCATCGGTATCTCGTCCTCAGGTGGCGCATATGCGATGGTGACCTCGTTGGCTGGGTCAACTCTGGGAGGTGCAAACATTATGGGTATTCCAGTTGGTATCCCAGGCACCGTAGAAGAGTAAGCAGGTGGTGCCCATTTGCCATAAGCTGCGTGGTACACTTCTTCGGGCACTGGCCCTAGCACCTGAGGCATGTTGCGGAACATCCGGTTCAGGCCGTCACGGGTCCCTGGGTGTGGGACATAAGGAGGTGGAGGAGGCGACCTTGGCCTGCGGGTTGGGGTCCCTGAGCTGTCTTGTCCTTCCATCATGCAAATATACATGACAGGGCCTTCTTCCTCTCTGGATTCTTCGACGGGAGCAGGCGGCGGTGCTTCAACTGCGATTGCAGGTGAGACGGGTATTCCCTCAAGGATGAACGGGTCTTCTGGTGGAGGGAAAGCCACGGTAACTTCATCAACAGATTCTAGAGCGACCAACGCTGGCACATTATCTGGCGACCCTTCCTGTGCTAGCGAGTCCACCTCCACTGCATTTCCGATCATTTCTAGGGTTGGCGGTTCTTCCCAAAGCGTCTGTGCTAGTCCTTCCAAATAGTCTTCTTCCGTATCTGGGGTGTCCTCAAACTCGTCGCCCCATCCCTGCGGAATGATGTTTTTGAGGGACTGAGCCGCTTCACGCTCCATATTGGCGAAGTGATGATACAGCTCACCATGCACACAGATCGGCCAATGCGGATCCCTACCTTCAACTCTGGCTCTTTTCCTTTCGGCACGGTTCCCCAGGAGTCGGGAGTAGTCTTCCGGCTGCTGCCTGAACCCCAGTAGTCTGCCCATAAGGTTGGATGGCGGCCTTAATTCCCTGCTTATACTTGCCCAGTCCATCACCGGCTCTGAGACCCCAGTCTGCGCAATCAGCGGCACTAAACATGTTCTTTCTTTGCCTTTTCGAGAGTCTTCGCCCCCTTTTAGACTCAGGGATATGATTCACCTGCACCATCTCCACAGCTCGGAAATTGAGTGTGGTGGGTAACTCATAATCCACATAGGGTACTCCGACCCTTTCGAACTCTCGGTGGTCCTCAGCATGTACTGTTATAAGTTCGTTGCCTGATATGAACCGGACCATCCTGTGCAGTGTGGAAGATACTGCTCCTGCCTGATGCAGCCAAGGCCTCCCAATCAACAGATTGAATGAGGCGTTGATGTCCATGAGTTCAAACTCCATGGTAAAGGGCCTGTCTGCAATTATGATCACCAAAGTGACCTCTCCCAGTGAATCCCTTCGGGCGTTGTCAAAACCTCTGACGTTGTGCCCACTTGGCTTGATCATGGTAGGGCTCAATTGTAAGCTATGGAATGTCCTCATTGGGCATATATTCAACGCTGACCCATTGTCGATCATGGCTCGCTTTACAATGAGATCTACACACTTCACAGTTATATAAAGTGGCTCAGCATGGTCACAACCCTCCGGTGGCAGATCCGCTGCAGAGAAAGAGATTGCCTGGGGTGCCATGATCACTGACACCACTGCCCCTAGCTGCTCAGGATCGATATCCGTTGGTACGTGTGCATCGCCCAGGACCCTCATTAGCACTGCCCGGTGCTTCTCTGAGTCGATCAGAAGCCTCATTATGGAGATCTGGGCGGGTACCTTGTTCAACTGCTGGAGGAGATCATACCCAGGAGTGTAGATGCTGTGGTGCAAATCTGTGACCTCCTCCTCTGTAGCCCTTCCCTTTCTCTTGAGGGTCGGTGGCAATTCTGTAACCACGTCCTTCCCTTTTTCTTTCCTTTTTGCTTCAGCTTCTGCTTCTGCTCCCTCTGGTGCGGGTGGGGGATCGGTGTTTACGTATCGACCAGATCGGGTGATTCGGTCGATTTCTGCTTCAATGGTGGTTGTGGAGGTGGCTTGATGGTGGAAAGATTGGGTGGGGTAAGGTGGGGGTGCGGCCTTGTACAAGGGCGGCTCCAGGTTGAGCTTTGAAAGATTCAGTGTGGGTGGTTCGAATGAAAGGTGGAAGGGGTCTTGTGGAGGCGAGTCCATGATATCGTGGATGTTAAGGGCGGAGGGGTTGGCGAGAGGGGTGGGGTAGAAAAACTCTTGGTCTGTGGGTGCGTGGAAGTGCACCAGAGGGAGATCAGTAGGGAAGTCACTGCCATCTCCTTCGATAACGTTCACTGCCCTGCTTTCTTCTGCCGATGTGTCTTCTGAGTCCGTATCAGGGGACTCGTCTGAACTCTCATACGGATCAAGCATGGTTGCAAGTTCAGGAGTGGATGGTGGTTCTTCTTCTTCCGTGGCATGAGGGGGGACGAACCATTCAGACGTGCCGTGGGAAGAAGATTCTGAACTCGGTTCCGCTGATAGGAGATCGATGAGGGATTGTAGGTCCGGCTCGGATGTCGCAGACATATACTCGGGTGGCCATTCGGTAGACATCTGCGGGGGTACCCTTGAACTGCCTACTGACGCGTCCGTGTCCTGTGGCCCATTTCGGAACCAGGGTCCTTCGGAACTACCGATTCCTTCTCTGCGTGGAGGGGATGGGGAGTCGCTGATCCATCCGCACTGTACCGGGTTCCATGGCCCCGTGACTTCCTCACTGCTCTGAGGTTCATCCTCTATAACACAGATGTAGGCGTCTGTATCCTTCTCAACCATAGTTGCTGTCAAGGGGGCTTCTGCTTGAAGTTGCACCCTCATTGTCTGCCCTGGCCGGCCAATAAGTGTAGAAGGGTTGAACTGCCCGATGCTTTGATCACTGCTTACCTGATTTGCCGTTCTACTAGTAGAGGCCTTTGAGTGATCTGGGAGAGGATTGGTAGTTACGCCGGCCGCTGGAGTTTGGGCGGGTGGTGCCGGGGGGTCAACCGTGATGCGCTTGCTATCAATCAAGTCCTGGATATCGTGCCTTAGGTCCCAGCACCGATTAGTGTGATGCCCTGGGGCACCGGAGTGGTACTCGCACCGCTCGGCTGCATTGTAGCTCCTAGCATTGACCAACCTGGGGTTCGGGGGCTTGACTTGCACATACCCCTTCTTCAACAAAGTAGGCAGCAACTCTGCTGGTGCATACGGGAGTGGAGTGAAGACCCGCTTCATCCTAGCTTCCATTTCTTCTCTCGTCCTTCTTACCCCTTGGTAGGCAGCCTGCCCTGTTCCTTGGGGTGCCACCGCCTCTGGTCTTTGGGAGAAATGGTGGGGCTGTGCCGGGTATACATAGTTCACAGCTTGCTGCTCTTGCCTTCTGGGCTCCTGCCCCTGATTTCTGCTAGTTTGCCCAGTCACAGGCCTTCTTGGTGGGGCACTCTGCCCGCTGCCGTCAATCTTTCCAGCTCTTACTGCATCCTCTATTCGATCTGCCGTCAGGATCAGATCATTGAAATTCGACGTGCTCTGCCCCAGCAGCAGAGAGAAGAAGGGCTGACCTAATGACGCAATGAACAACGACGTCATTTCTTGCTCTAGCAATGGTGGCTGCACTAATGCTGCCAGCTCCTTCCAGCGCTTGGCATATTCTCTCACTGATTCCTGGCTCTTCTTAGCCAGCCTCTGCAACTCTGCCCTAGTCTGCACAATTTGACTGTTCAGGCGGTACTGCTGGATGAAAACAGCTGCCAGATCATTCCATGTCTTGATCTTACCCTTATCCAAACTCAAGAACCAGGAGTAAGCGGCCCCAGTTAATGACTTCTGGAAGAACTGCACCATGATCCGTTCTTCTTTAGCGTACTGACACATGTCGCCTGAGTACGACCTCAAGTGGTTTAGTGGGCACCCGGTGCCATCGAACTGGTGTAACTCAGGGCACTTGAACTTGGCCGGGAGTTGGATGTCTGAAAAGAAGCAGAGGCTCTCCAGGGTAGCCTCACTCTGCACTGTGCTTGGTTGGAGTTGTTTGAGCTGTTCCTTCAAGGTGGCCATCTCTGCCCTGTTCTCTTCTCTCACTGCTGTCAGCTTTTCCTCAAACTGTATCTCCTGGGCCCTGTACCAATCCTCATCACCTTGCCCTAGTTGGGCAGGCAGAAGCTGATCTGGTTGGGGAATATGGAATGGCACCGCCGGTGGTGGTGGTGGTGCTAGGGGAGGGGGGTTGGCCGGGCGTGGTGGTGGTGCCACTTCTGCTTGTGGCGGTTGCTGGGCGACTGGTGCCACTGGTGGGGCCTGTCTTAACTCCCTCAGCTCAGCCATTAGTTCCTGAATGATGGAACTCATGCCGTCAATTCTCTGTTGCATCTCACTGACTACTTGTGCGTGACTAGGTTCTGCTGGATGCTGCCCTGGCGGCGTCTGCTCTCCTTGTCGGTCCATTTCGAGCCTTCTCCTCGATCTTAGCAGGTACGGACTTCTGAAAGCAATTTTGGGTACCTGGTAGCAATTCGCAGGCATTAGTGCAATTCACATGAATCATTCATTGCAATTTATTTGACATAACTTGTTTATTTGATTTATGCTGATATCTTGATTGGATTTGAGTTCACTGATCTATTTTAGCTACCCTAAGGCAACAAGGGAAGAGAACCTGAACTTTGATTAAACTGATCTATTTTAGGTACCCGCAAGTACCCGGGGAAGAGAACCCTAAGTGACTTCTAAAGACTGATCTATTTTGGCTATTCTAAGACAACCGGGGAAGAGAACCCTAAGGACCGAATCTATTTTAGCTACCCGTAGGTGGCAAGGGAAGAGAACCTAAACTTTTTTCAACTGATCTGTTTTAGGTAACCCATAGGTACCTGGGAAAGAGAACCCTAATTTTATGGATACTGGTCTATTTTAGCTGTACGGATGCAGCTGGGAAAGGGAACCCTATGAACCTGGTCTATTTTAGATACCCGCAGGTACCTGTGGAAGAGAACCCAGTTTAACTGGTCTATTTTAGTCGCTTTTAACACGACAAGGGAAGGGAACCCCTTTTTAAAAACTGGGTTTTTTTTTTTCTGTTGAGCTCAGAATCACAAGGCTGGACCACGCATGGCCAAAGAAGGGGGCTGATAAGGCAGCACTCAGGGTTGCTTTAGCCACGTCCGACTCATCCGTCAACGGCTTTGGCAAACTGAGAATTCGGTAGTAGTACCCAGACGCTCCGCAGCCAATATCCGATTCAATCACCGGCGGCTTTGGTGTCACAAAAGGGGTAGGCTATGCCAGGACGCTCCTCCACCAATATCCAACTCATCCGTCGGCGGTTTCGGTGCCCTAAAGGATTCGGCTAGTAGTACCCGGACGCTCCGCAGCCAATATCCGATTCAATCACTGGTGGCTTTGGTGTCACTAAATGGGGTAGGCTATGCCAGGACGCTCCTCCACCAATATCCGACTCATCCGTCGGCGGTTTCGGTGCCCTAAGAATTCGGCTAGTAGTACCCGGACGCTCCGCAGCCAATATCCGATTCAATCACTGGTGGCTTTGGTGTCACTAAATGGGGTAGGCTATGCCAGGACGCTCCTCCACCAATATCCGACTCATCCGTCGGCGGTTTCGGTGCCCTAAGAATTCGGCTAGTAGTACCCGGACGCTCCGCAGCCAATATCCGATTCACTCACCGGCGGCTTTGGTGTCACAAAATGGGGTAGGCTATGCCAGGACGCTCCTCCACCAATATCCGACTCATCCGTCGGCGGCTTCGGTGCCCTAAGGAAATTCGACCGAATGATCTTGGGGAAGATGCAGACGGGTGTGATCTAAGCTCAAATTCTTGGGGGTTTTTTTTTTTAAACACTTGCCGGGTTTCAGGATCTTAATGAGAAAGATGCCATTAAAAGAGTTGGGGTCGCAGCGACCAGAAATTCTACAATTGATTGAGAGAGATGGTCTATTGGAGACCGAGTTGCCCTTTTTGAGGGAATTAGTTCTTTTATTTCAGGTTCTTGTTTTGTTAAGTTTGAACACATAACAGAATAGAAAGGCAATTCATGCTTAATAAAAAAAGTGCCACAGCGGCTCACAGTACATTAGCATATTCATAAAAAAAGAAAAACAACAAAACCAAAGTCTAGCTAGGTTGGTCATCATCATAGTGGGAGGACACGTCTTGCCTCCTCAAGGCGCGCAGAAGCTTGTTCCGCAGACGTCGGTCCTCCTCAGCGCGTTTGCGAACCAAGTCCAATTCATGTTGCAAGGCCGTATTGGCCTGCCTACTCTCCCGTTCCGAATCCACGTAAGCTGAATGGATACGGGAGTGAGTCTCTTGCAGTTCGGCCACCCTGTCCCTATATGTGTTAGGGGGCGGAACTGGAATGTCGCTTGAAGCGACAGGTTGAAGAGGTGGGGGGCCGTCGTGGCCAAATTCCCGAGCTATCCACTGCTCGTAGTCTCGAAAGTGTAATTTGGTGAAGACGTCCTCCCGGTATACGCACACCGTCTTCCACTCTACCAGCAACTATGTCCTCAGTCCCTTAGTGAGTGGACCAATCAAACCGCTCAGGTTGTCCTGGATCGGGATTCCCTGCGGTTTCCCAAACTGTCTCAGAACCCGAATCGGATAGTACGGCATGGCCTGGGTAAGGCCTATCAAGGCAAGTCCCTCTCTTTTCTTGAAAGCTATGATGGGGGTGTAAGGGATGTTGTATGTACCCCACCATCTAATGTCTGTTTCTCCCTTCAGGTGGAGAAAGTGGTTAAACCAATCCTCACGAGCGGGTAGGTCTGGTTTGATCTCCCTTTGAGCCAACCAATGGATGTTGTCGCCGGTTGCCTTGTAATATGCACTGACGGGTGATGACACCATCAGGTGGTCTTGCAGCCAAATGTGGAGAAGGGGAGCGCACCCTTGAAACCTCCGGGTTCCGTTTTTGGACAAAGTCAGGGAATGGAACAGTTGAGCTAGGATCAGTGGCATGATTCGGTACCCCGTCTTAAGTTGATCCACAATTTCCATGAGGGCCAAATTAATGGTGTCTCCCCCAGTTGGAAAGAAGATTTGCGACAGAACCACAAGGGTGAAGGTGTCAAACCAAGCTCGGGGTCTTTCCTGCTTTTTGTTTCTCATTTTCTCAGCTAGGAATGCTTTAGAGATCCGAGTAAATGACTTGTCACCTCCTAAGGTCTGGAATTCTCCCCTTGAGAGGCCAAAGAAAACGCAAGCTTCATTCTTGTAGCTTTCTTTGAGACTTGGCCTAGCGGGTTCTCCTAAGTCGCGAAATCGGAGGAACAGGTCAAGTTCCTCAACTGTGGGAGTCAACTCGTTGATCCCGAATCGAAACAATGAAAGCTGGGGATCCCAGAAAAGCAAGGCTGCTTGGATCATATCCCAGTTGATCGGCACATTTAACAGGGACAAAGTCTATCCCATACGGTATTTGTGCTCCCATTCAATCTGCTCACTCCCTTGGAGCTGCCTTGTCCAAGAACGGATCCAGGGGGTATCCCAGGCGCACTTCTCTATTCTAGGGAAGCGGATTCTCTCAGATGAGGATGACGATGCCATGCCAACTATCCAATCAAAATTCCAAATCAGTTTAAGGTTCCACACCAAACTTCTCAATTAGTCCTAAAGTATGCATAATCGTAAGTAAAAGGGCTATCTACTTAGCAGTTCTAACATGCTTCACAGAATAAAGCAAAAGATAAAGCAATGCGGAATTTAACTTAAGCACACATGGTGTGTGGGTCTAAGGGTTGGCACCAGTGAAGGCGCGACTCCTAGACATACTTGTGTAGAGGAGCACACTCAAGTCCTGATCAGTCTTTTCTATCTTTCATCTGTTCTTTCATCTGCTTTCGATGTCGGACCATAGCAAAAATTACAACTTGCCATTGAGGGCGAAGGTTTACAAAAATATTTACAAAGCTGTAAAGAATTCATCCTTAAGGCTGTTGGGAGCCAAAAGGGAGGGTACAAATTGCCTTCCAAGCGGGTAGGCTAAAAATTCCTAGATCTAGGGTTTAGTGCCCTTGTTCTGATCTGGCCTGCTTTCATCTGCTCTAAAAGACCAATCTGGACTTAAAGTGCTCCCAGCGGACTCTAATGGGTCAAGACACATAGCATACAGGACTCAATGCATGGATCTGGGGTGGTTCCCCTGATCGAAGTTAGGTTAGCTTTCTAAATTAGGGCTGAGGTAGCCCGGAGTCTAGGGTTTACTCGATTTTGTATGCAAAAAGCGGGGGTTGCTGCCCTCAATGGACTCTGGATTTTATTCTGATTTTATTCATCATTCACATCCTACTCACCCTCTCATGCTCAACGCGAGGTTCATTCAGAAACGTTAGGTGGGGAAGGATACCCAGCCCGAGACATAAGCCTACAAGGGTCTGGACCAGTACTGGATCCTCGCGTGCCACGGCAAGAAACCAGTGGTGCTAATGGACTCCAGAAAACTGGGGGGATGGGTTTACCCTGCTTTCCCCGGCAAGCCACGGGAGCGTAGGTGCTAATACCATCCCAAAGATCAGTTCATAGAAATATGAAGGGTAGGCTGCTAGAGAGGTCTAAGTCTTGGTAAAGAAGTAGCAGTATCCGAGTCGCTCGTCTATTCAAGGTCGGATCATCCACGCAGCCTCCCTCGTGCGTGTCACCCCACGCAGTTCATTCATATAGGTGCGGGAAATTTAAAAAATCCAACCACGGTGTGGTGGCGTGCCCGTGTGTGTAGTTGGGCTACGTGCTGTGTCTATACGGGTGAGTTTTGTTTGAATTTAGTTGATAAAAGAATTTTTGCCATCTTTCCTAGTAAAGTGCAGAATGGCACGCAACACGAAGTTCCGGGAGAGTCCCCAGGTAAGTGGAAGGGTCACAACGGTCCCATTAAAAACCACTTACCTTAGGCGATTATCATGTCCGTTTGACAGGACTCCCCAGAATACGTAGTTACGCGTATTCTACATTTTACAAAAAAGATAGTAAAGTCCCTAAAACCGACTAAATCCCTCTTGTGTTGACTCATTCTAACCAAGGGTTCTATCGGGTCGAGCGTCCCCAGTGGAGTCGCCAAGCTGTGCGCACCTGAAAAACGGTCGCACTGGTAGAAAACGGGAAATCGGAGTCGCCACCGCCTGATGGGGTGCAGGCGGACACCTGGGTGCCTAATCTTATCTATTGGTTTGGTCTGCGGCTTGAGATTCTGAGGCAGGTCTCGGTTGCGGTCTGGGGAAGTCCGTAGACACCCCAGTCCGCCCCGTCGAATGACGGGTCCTGTGGGTTCCCTAGGATTGAGTCAACTTTCTATTTGGTTCTCACCCGATTCCTAATCCAGCATGTCATTTAGTTAAGTCTTGGCGGGACCACCTAAGTGGTGTGGGTCCTTTTAGTTGATTTTATCTTGCTTTACTTAGGTGATCTGGGTCTGATTGGGTGGGCCCCGTTGGAAGGTCCACGATGTCCTTGGTGGGCTTGGGTAAGCCCATGTACCCATGTGGGCCTCCGTCTAAGCCTAGGAGGCCCTGTGGGCTTAGGTGAAATGAATTGATTTTATATTAAGGTTTAAGTTTGGAACTTAAGTATTTTTCATGTCAGAAGTGAGTCGGCATTGGTTTGCGGGCCCCTGGGTGGGCCCCCATGTGGGTTGCCAAAAAAGTTTTAACTTATCTTGCTTATATTGGCCAAAATGAATTGGACATCGGGCTTGGGGCCTGTAGTCCAAATTTGGGCTTGAAAGCCCGGTTCCTTGAGGTTTAGGGTTTGCACCCTTCTTAGGTTTAGTTAATGGGCCTTGGCGGGCCCGATAGGCCCTTACCCAGAGTCTCGGCCAAACCATGCATTTCACACTTCATTCCACAAGCAAAGTTTGGGTGGGCCGTATTGGGTTTGACCCATCCGATTTGATTGGTTGATTTCACTTAATCTTGCTTATTTGCATGCTTTCCAATTTATTGGGCTTGGTGGGCCCCGTTGGAAGGCCCACTAGTATTCCAAATTGGACCGGTGGTCCAGGTACCATGTTGGGTTTCTGGGTGACCCGGAAACCCTATTGGTTCGTTTGGTTTAGTTATGAGATTATTCAAATCAATGAAAATCAAAGATCACACATAAAAATGCATTTTTAAGGGCTTTGCCAGTTAAGATGCATCTGTGGGCTTCTTGGGGTCTTTCTAGGGCTGTGTAGGCCCTTGCAAAGGCCCACCAAGGTGCTGGAGTTGTGGAGTCTCCAGCTCTTGGTCTCTTTCGGGTAGTTTCTACAGCAAGTAAAGGAGGGGGGAGGCATGGGAAGTTGCCTCCTCCATTTTGGATCATATATGCCAATAAACAGGGACCAAGGTGTCCATGTTTGGTCTCTTAGATTCTGCCAACAGCAAGCATAATTGATCAATAAAAAACCTACGGTTAAGAACCTAAAACATGATCCAACAAATGACCAATACATGTATACTCATACTTTATCCAAGGGGACAGCAACTCATGCATGCATTCAAACAAGTAAGACCTAAGTAAGATACCATTCGGTTTATTCCTAAAGTAGGGAACTCATGCATGCACCCAAGACAATCAAGCAACTAAGACATGACATTTAAATATAAATAAAAAGTGAACAATAAAGCATGTATATGTGTATGCATTGGCTGTGAACATGAACTCAAATAAATATTTACATGCATATATAAACCTGGTCATGCTTCTAATGGTTGGGTATGTGAACCTATGCCTGGAATAGGTACGGAAAGATGTGGTTAATTCCCTATAAGTAAAAAACAGCAACCTAGATGAAGTAGAAAGTGACAAATATTGCATGGGACAGCAAGATAAGAGAGGGAAAGGAGCACGGTGGAAGTGTACTAATGATTAAAAAGAAAAGGGCAACAATATGGCAAGCTTTAGAGATCTTGATGCATGAATACTTGATGTACATGAATGTGTGACTTCATCCATTATGCATGCTCTAAATATTTATAAATGATTAGTGAATGACATGCATGCTTAGAATCTCGGTTGAACTATGCACAAATAAAATAAATAATAGAAGCAAAATTCAGCATGCACTCCACACACAATTCATAGCAAAACATGTTTCCCTAAATCATCCATCTAACTTAAAAAAAAGTCTTAAGAAGGGGTAAGTGGGGGTTACACTTGGGATACATGGGATTAAAGAATAAGAGAGGGAACATGCTCCCACGTATAAATAATAGCAATAAACAAACAAAGAAAAGAAAACATATGCTGAAAAAATGACACTTAAAGGATCATGAGTAGCCCCTTTCTCTCCTTTCCGATTGAGCACAAGCCCTCCCCTTACCATGGGAGTTAATATACAAAAAATAAAATGAACCAACAAATCCTAACATGAGAGAACAGTAGGCACATGGCATAAAAAAAAATGGAAATGCTCATATTTCATTTATTTTTAAGTATGTTTAACAAAGGGTGCCAAGGAACTCACCTAGGGCTTCAGAACTTTCTTTGAATTGTGCTAACCTCCTCTTGAAGCCAAGGCACGGCTGGAGCAACTCTTGAGCAGCACTTCCTCCTCTCCAAATGCACTCCAAAGATCTCCTTTAGTGTTTAGAAGGAAGAGAGAAATGTAGAGAAGTGATTAGAAGAGGTTTTTTGTGGGGTTTCAAGGCTTGAGATGGGATTGGAGTGGGTTTTCTTGGAGAGAGGTTGGAGAGATGGGAGAGGTTTTTTTTTTCTGTTGGAGAGGACGAATGGGAGAGATAGAGAGGGTGGGATAGCTTGGGAGAGAATGGAAAAAAGGGGGTCCAAATGGTGATCTCCCCTTGTGTTGGAAAAAAAATGGTTTTTATACCATGGGAGATGAAAGGTTGCATGGGGAAGTGAAGAGACTCATTGGGGAGGTGGAGGGTTGCCATGTGGAGAGGAAAGGTGATGGGAGGTCAAGGGTTTTTCTCTTGAGGAAGTGGATGGTTGCCATGTGGAGAGGAAAGGTTGGGGGATGTCAAGGGTTTTTCTCTTGAGGAAGTGGATGGTTGCCATGTGGAGAGGAAAGGTTGGGGGAGGTCAAGGGTTAATGGGAGGTGGAGGATTTTTATTGGGGAGGTGACATGTGTAAGATGGAGAGAGGGTTGTTTGTGTTGGGGAGGTGAAGGGCTAATGGGAGGTGGAGGATTGGTTGGGAAGTGAAGAGACTCATGGGGAATCAAGAGTCTCATGGGGAAATGAAGACTCTTTATGGGGACATGAAGGGTTTCATGGGGAAGTGAAGGGTTGGGAGGTGAAGGGTTAGGAGGTGCCACTTGTGCAGCCCTCATTGTGTCCACGTGGCATCCTATGTGGAGCCCTCATGCGCACACGTGGCATCCTACGTGGCATTGCCAAAAATCCAGAAATGCCCCTAGCTTTGACTGTTCATATCTTTTTCATCCGGACTCCGATTTGAGCAAACTCAATTGCGTTGGAATCGTATCGAAGTCCTCTATCCAATGGTATAGAGCAAGGTACTTGGCACGGAAATCAAGGAAAAGTCAATTCTCGGCTCATTTTCAAGTTTGATCGGCCCACAGAACCTTCACCCAGACTCTGATTCCAGCAAACTCAGTTGCGTTGAACTCGTGTCAGGATTCTCTATCCAATGGTATAGAGCAAGGTACTTGGCACGGAAATCGAAGAAAAGTCAACTCTCGGCTCATTTTCAAGTTTGACCGGCCCACAGAACCTTCACCCGGACCCTGATTCCAGCAAACTCAGTTGCGTTGGACTCGTGTCAGGATTCTCTATCCAATGGTATAGAGCAAGGTACTTGGCACGGAAATCGAGGAAAAGTCAACTCTCGGCTCATTTTCAAGTTTGACCGGCCCACAGAACCTTCACCCGGACTCTGATTCCAGCAAACTCAGTTGCGTTGGACTCGTGTCAGGATTCTCTATCCATTGAGATACAACAAGGTAGCCAGATTTCATTTATTCGAAAGGTCAACTTTTGACCCTTCAGGGTTTGACTTTTTAGCAGGGTTTTGCATTTCCGGCACTTCCGGGGGAGCGCAAAAATGAGGTGCTTACACATGTCTTAGGACTGATTAAGAGTTTGGTGTGGAACCTTAAACTGATTTGGAATTTCGATCGGATAGTTGGCATGGCATCTTCATCCTCATCTGAGAGAACCCGTTTCCCTAGGATAGAGAAGTGCGCCTGGGATACCCCTGGATCCGTTCTTAGACAAGGCAGCTCCAAGGGAGTGAGCAGATTGAATGGGAGCACAAATACCACATGGGACAGACTTTGTCCCTGTTAAATGTGCCGATTAACTGGGATATGATCCAAGCAGCATTGCTTTTCTGGGATCCCCAGCTTTCATTATTTCGATTCGGGACCAATGAGTTGACCCCCACAATTGAGGAACTTGACCTGTTCCTCCGATTTCGCAACTTAGGAGAACCCGCTAAGCCAAGTCTCAAAGAAAGCTACAAGAATGAAGCTTGTGTTTTCTTTGGCCTCTCGAGGGGAGAATTCCAGACCTTAGGAGGTGACAAATCATTTACTCGGGTCTCCAAAACATTCCTTGCTGAAAAGATAAGAAACAAAAAGCAGGAAAGACCCCGTGCTTGGTTTGACACCTTCACCCTTGTGGTTCTGTCGCAAATCTTCTTTCCAACTGGGGGAGACACCATTAATTTGGCCCTCATGGAAATTGTGGATCAACTCAGGGCAAGATACCGAATCATGCCACTGATCCTAGCTCAACTGTTCCATTCCCTAACTTTGTCCAAAAATGGAACTCGAAGGTTTCAAGGGTGCGCTCCCCTTCTCCACATTTGGCTGCAAGACCACCTGATGGTGTCATCACCTGTCAGTGCATATTACAAGGTAGTTGGCGACAACATCCATTGGTTGGCTCAAAGAGAGATCGAACCAGACCTACCCGCTCGTGAGGATTGGTTCAACCACTTTCTCCATCTTAAGGTAGAAACAGACATTCGATGGTGGGACACATACAACATCCCCTACACCCCCATTATAGCTTTCAAGAAAAGAGAGGGACTTGCCTTGATAGGCCTCACCCATGCTGTGCCATACTATTCGATTCGGGTTCCGAGATAGTTTGGGAAACCGCAGGGAACCCCTGTCAAGGGTGACATGAGCAATTTGATTGGTCCACTAACTAAGGGACTAAGGACACAACTACAGATAGAGTGCAAGACGGTGTGTGTGTATCGGGAAAACGTCTTCACCGAATTACACTTTCAAGATTACGAGCAGTGGATAGCTCGGGAATTTGGCCACGACGGCCCCCCACCTCTTCAGCCTGACACTTCAAGCGACATTCTAGTTCCACCCCCTAGCACATATAGGGACAGGGTGGCCGAACTGCAGGAGACCCACTCCCGTATCCATTCAGCTTATGTGGATTCGGAATGGGAGAGTAGGCAGGCCAATACGGCCTTGCAACATGAAATGGAATTAGTGCGCAAACGCGCAGAGGAGGACCGATGTCTGCGGAACAAGCTTCTGCGAGCCTTGAGGAGGCAAGACGTGTCCTCCCACTATGATGATGACCAACCTAGCTAGACTTTGGCTTTGTTGCATTTTGATAAGCATAATGATGTACTTTGTGCCACGGCGGCACTTTTTGATTGAAGCATGAATTTACTTTCACTCTGCCATATTGTTCAAACTTAACAAAACAAGAACAAGAAATGAAAGAATTAATTCCCTCCAATAGGGCAACTCGGTCTCCGACAGACCACCTCTTCTCAGATAATTGCAATATTCCTGGTCGCTGCGACCACCTATTTCCTTTGATTGCATCTCTCATTGAGATCGTGAAACCCAGCTGTGCGCGCGTGGGAAACATGGCACGGGGTAAGTTCGGAGTCGCCACCGCCTGACGGGGTGCAGGCGGACACCTGGGTGCCTAATCTTGTCTATTAAGGCTCTGGTCTGCGGCTTGAGATTCTAAGTCGGGGTCTCGGTTGTGGTCTGGGGAAGTCCGTAGACACCCCAGTCCACCCCGTCAGATGACGGGTCCCGTGGGTTCCCTGATCTGAGTCAGTTTGCTTTGGTCTCACCCTAATTCCTAATCCTGATAGGCAATTTAGTTAGGTCTGGCGGGACCACCTGAGTGGTGTGGGTCCCTTTAATTGCTTTTATCTTGCTTATTTAGACGATCTGAGTCTGGCTGGGTGGGCCCTGTTGGAAGGCCCACCGTGCCCTTGGTGGGCTTGGGTAAGCCCATGTGCCCATGTGGGCCTCTGTCTAAGCCTAGGAGGCCCTGTGGACTTTGGTTAAGTATGTTGGTTTTATTTAGTTTGTTCAAGTTGGATACTTAAGCGATTTCCATGCAAGAAGTGGGCCGGCACTGATTTGTGGGCCCCTGGGTGGGCCCCCATGTTAGTTGCCAAGTAGTTCTATGTTATCTTATTTAGTTTTGCCAAAGTGGGCTGGTCACTGGGCTTGGGGCCCGTGATCCAGGTTTTGGGCTTGAAAGCCCAGTTCCTTGGAGCTTAGGGCTTGCGCCCTAACTCGGTTCGGTTGGCGGCTTTAGCGGGCCCGACAGGCCCTAGCCCATGGTCTCGGCCAAACCACACAGTTTATGCATTCATTCACATCACAAGGCACGGGTGGGCCGCATTGGGCTTGGCCCGCCCGGTTCAATTCGTTCATTTCACTTAATTTGTTCAATTAGCATGCTTTGGTTCCTTAGGCTTGGTGGGCCCCGTTGGAAGGCCCACTAGTGTGCCAAGCTGGACCGGTTGGTCCAAGTCCCATCTTGGGTTTCCGGGTGGCCCGGAAACCCTGCTAGTTCAATGATTTTGATGCAACACATACCAAAATTAGGCAACAGATCACAAAGGTGCAAAAAACACATTTCTGTGTGTATCCGGTAACTCAGGCCGGATACACAGAGTCTACAGGTGATCCGGCCAGAGTGGCCGGATACACAGGGCCTGTGGGTTATCCGGCCTTGGTGGCCGAATACGCTAAGGCCTCAGGTGATCCGGCCTGAGTTGCCGGATCACTCTGGAATGGCCTTTTTTGGGCTTTGGCCTTTCGGGATTGATCCCAGGGGCTCCCAGGAGGGTCTATGGGCTGTGTGGGCCCCTGTGAGGGCCCACGTTGGTTCAGATTTGGGAGAAGCCCCATTTGGCTTCTCCCCTTTGATCTTACCACAAAAAAGGGAATGCAAAGTAATGGGGAAGGGGATCATGCTTGCATGATTGACCGGGGTATGCACGCATGCAAGAAAACGACTCACCATGCATAAGCAAATGGGTAATTTAAAGAAATCTAGCATTTATTCTCAAGTAAATAAAAAAACACACCACATGCCACTTAAGGAAATCAGCAAAGAGAACTGAGGCAAGAGAGGAAACCTGAGGCCTGAACCATGGTCTCACCTGCATCTTATCCGCCTCCTAGCAACACCTAAACCCAAAACTCCATACACCCAAGAAAATATACAGAGAGGTGAGGGAAGGGGGCTTATATAGGGATACATTGGAAGCTAATAGGAGGGAACAGGCTCCCTTTCAAACAAGCCTAGAAACAAGTCTAAAACAGCAACTACAGAACACTAAAAAGTGTGTAAAACCGGACTTTCATGCCTCTTAAATGATCCTACGTGGGTTTCTTACGCGTGTTACCCTCATGCCATAAAAATGAAGAAGGATACATGCTTAAACATGGTAAGGACATGGCCCCATGCAAAAAAGGAAGCTACACAGACATATTTTCAAAAAATTACAGATTTAATATATGTGGAAGCTAATGTGATGAGGAGTGATACCTGAGGGTTCTTAGAGCCTGGAACAAGCTGGAGGCACCTCCTGGAGGCTGTATAGTGGCCGGAATAGCTCTTTCTTGCAGCAACAGCAAGCTCTCCTCCTTGCTTCAACCGGAAAATGAAAAGGAAGGAGAAGACCAAGGCTTGGATGGCTTTTGGGGTGGATTGATGAAGCTAGGAAGGGCAAGGGAGGCAGAGACTTCGTGGGAAAAAGTGGGAGAGGGAAGCCCAAAACAGCCAAGAAAAGATCAACCCCGGAAATGAGCTGCTGGTTTGCTATTTATAGAAAAAATAATGTATCCGGCAACTCAGGCCGGATACACTAATGCCCTTTCGTATCCGGACTTCAAGTCCGGATACACTAGCTTCCCTTTGTATCCGGCAACTCAGGCCGGATACATGACTTAATCATTTCAAAATTTAATGCCGCCGCGAATCTGTCGGCCAAGTGGCGCGCATTTCACGCGAATATCTTTATGTATCCGGTCTTCAAGTCCGGATATGAAGGATAGGCAGTGTATCCGGTATATGTGACCGGATACAAATCGAAAAATTACAGATTTGACCTTCGACTTGACCGATTCGACCGATTTGACCCTTTTTGATATCTACGGATCGCCCGTATGAAATTTTTATATTTAAGATTTAGTCCCTGAGATATTTGGCTGCGTTGGTCGCCACGTGTGCAGTTTCCGGCTTTTGCTACTCGGAAACTTCGACAGATCATATCTCCTTCACCCGAACTCCGATTCGAACAAACTCAATTGTGTTAGACTTGTATCGGAGCCCTCTATTTAATGACATAGGGCTAAGCACTTGGCACGGACTCCGAGAAAAAGTCAACTTTTGGCCTTCCCTTAAGTTTGACTGCCCTTAGAACCTTCATCCGAACTCCGATTCCTGCAAACCCAGTTGCGCTGGAACCGTGTCGGGATTTTCTATCCATTGGGCTAAAGTAAGGTATTTGGCACGGAAATCGAGGAAAAGTCAACTCTTGGCTTTCCCTCAAGTTTGACTGCCCTTAGAACCTTCATCCGGACTCCGATTCCTGGAAACCCAGTTGTGCTGGAACCGTGTCGGGATTTTCTATCCATTGGGCTAAAGTAAGGTATTTGGCACGGAAATCAAGGAAAAGTCAACTCTTGGCTTTCCCTCAAGTTTGACTGCCCTTAGAACCTTCATCCGGACTCCGATTCCTGCAAACCCAGTTGCGTTGGAACCGTGTCGAGATTCTTTATCCCATGGGATAGATCAAGGTGGCCAAATTTTATCTGATTAACAGGTCAACTTTCCATCCCTCAGGGCTTGACCTTTTAGCCGGGCTTTGCATTTCTGGCTTTTCGGGAGCGCAAAAATGAGGTGCTTACACCAGCAAGTGTTGAAAAACACCCAAGACCTTGAGCTCAGATCACACCCGTCTGTATCTTTTCGAGATCATTCGGTCAAGCCTGTAGGGCACTGAAGGCACCGGTGATTAAACCGGAGTTTGGTGGATGCCCGTCCTGGCATAGCCTTCCCTTTGTGAGGCACCGAAGTCAATGGTGATTAAACCAACGACTAGCTAAGGCACGCCCGGGAACTACTAGCCGAAGTTTTGGGGCACTGAAGCCACCGGTGATTAAACCGGAGTTTGGTGGTTGAACGTCCTGGTATAGCCTTCCCCTTTGTGAGGCGCCAAAGTCAATGGTGATTAAACCAACGACTAGCTAAGGCACGCCTGGGAACTACTAGCTGAAGTTTTGGGGCACTGAAGCCACCGGTGATTAAACTGGATTTTGGTGGATGAACGTCCTGGCATAGCCTTCCCCTTTGTGAGGCGCCGAAGTCAATGGTGATCAAACGAACGACTAGCTAAGGCACGCCCGAGAACTACTAGCTGAAGTTTTGGGGCACTGAAGCCACCGGTGATTAAACCGGAGTTTGGTGGTTGAACGTCCTGGTATAGCCTTCCCCTTTGTGAGGCGCCAAAGTCAATGGTGATTAAACCAACGACTAGCTAAGGCACGCCTGGGAACTACTAGCTGAAGTTTTGGGGCACTGAAGCCACCGGTGATTAAACTGGATTTTGGTGGATGAACGTCCTGGCATAGCCTTCCCCTTTGTGAGGCGCCGAAGTCAATGGTGATTAAACCAACGACTAGCTAAGGCACGCCCAGGAACTACTAGCCAAAGTTTGGCGTCGACGCCGCCAGTGAATGAACTAGAGATCGGCTGAGGTACGCCTGGGTGCTGCTTTTCAGCTCAACCCCTGCGGAGACCCTGCATTGGTCCAACCCTGTGATCCTGAGCTCAAACAAAACCCCTTAAATTGAAGGTTCTCTTTCCTTGCCTAAACAGCTAAAATAGACTAGTTCAACCGGGTTCTCTTTCCCAGTCGCTTCTGAGTGACTAAAATAGATCAGCTTTCAAAAAAATAGGGTTCTCTCTCCCAGTTACCTGCGGGTGGCTAAAATAGATTCGGTCGTTAGGGTTCTCTTTCCCGGTCGTCTTAGGACAGCCAAAACAGATCAGTCTTCCAAATTCATCAGGGTTCTCTATCCCAGTTACCTGTGGGTAGCTAAAATAGATTCGGTCATTAGGGTTCTCTTTCCCAGCCACTCCCAAATGGCTAAAATAGATCAACTTTCAGAAAAATAGGGTTCTCTTTCCAAGCCACTCCTAAATGGCTAAAATAGATCAGCTTTCAGGAAAAAAACAGGGTTCTCTGTCCCAGTTACCTATGGGTGGCTAAAATAGATTCGGTCACTAGGGTTCCCTTTCCCAGCCACTCCCAAATGGCTAAAATAGATCAGCTTTCAGGAAAAAACGGGGTTCTCTGTCCCAGTTACCTACGGGTGGCTAAAATAGATTCGGTCACTAGGGTTCTCTTTCCCAGCCACTATCAAATGGCTAAAATAGATCAGCTTTCAGGAAAAAACAGGGTTCTCTGTCCCAGTTACCTACGGGTGGCTAAAATAGATTCGGTCACTAGGGTTCTCTTTCCCAGCCACTCCCAAATGGCTAAAATAGATCAGCTTTCAGAAAAATAGGGTTCTCTTTCCCAGCCACTCCCAAATGGCTAAAATAGATCAGCTTTTAGGAAAAGACAGGGTTCTCTGTCCTAGTTACCTACGGGTGGCTAAAATAGATTCGGTCACTAGGGTTCTCTTTCCCAGCCGCTTCCGAGCGACTAATATAGATCAGTTTTCAAAAAATAGGGTTCTCTTTCCCAGTCGCTTCCGAGCGGCTAAAATAGATCAGCTTTCAAAAATATATATATAGGGTTCTCTCTCCCAGTTACCTGCGAGTAGCTAAAATAGATTCAGTTATTAGGGTTCTCTTTCCCAGTCGCTTCCGAACGACTAAAATAGATCAGCTTTCAAAAAAAATAGGGTTCTCTCTCCCAGTTACCTGCGGGTAGCTAAAATAGATTCGGTTATTAGGGTTCTCTTTCCCAGTCACTTCCGAGCGACTAAAATAGATCAGCTTTCAAAAAAAATAGGGTTCTCTCTCCCAGTTACTTGCGGGTAGCTAAAATAGATTTGGTCATTAGGGTTCTCTTTCCCAGGCGCTTCCGAGCGACTAAAATAGATCAGCTTTCAGGAAAAACAGGGTTCTCTCTCCCAGTTACCTGCGGGTAGCTAAAATAGATTCAGTCATTAGGGTTCTCTTCCCCGGTCATCTTAGGACAGCCAAAATAGATCAACCTTCAAAATTCATTAAGGTTTCTCTTCCCCGGTTACCTACAGGTAGCTAAAATAGATCAGTTGATTCAAAATCAGGTTCTCTTCCCTTGTTGCCTCTGGGCAACTAAAACAGACCAGATAGTCACAACAAAAACAAAAAAAATAATAAAAAAAAGCAACAAAAAAAAAAACAAAACAATCATTATCATCATCTCTATGTATGCTAACATTTAATATCATGTACTCTGCCTTCTAATGTTTATCTCTCTTCCCAGGAACTGTGTCAACAATCAACATGGATAGTACTTCAGGGATGCTTCCTGTGGTGCTCGAGATATTGGACCTTTTCCGGATTTTAATGAAAGTGATACAGGACAAAGAAGAAGCATGGGGTAAACGCTGGGAAGCACAGAGGGAAGAAAATTTTGAGCTGCAATCCAGAATAAGGGATCTGGAGAGAGAGATGGAAAGCTTGAAGATAGAAGTATTCCAAGGCAATCAGGAAGCGAGCCTCCCCTCTGCTAGCAATGGTGCACCTTGCCTCAAGAGGCGCCTCACCAAGGAAGAAAGAAGGAACCGGGAGTTTACGCAGCTTCCATGCACCCAGGCAGAATTGTTGCCTTCCTTGTTGCAAGAAGGACACCTAAAGTAGGCTCCACCAAATCCAAAGGCACCAGCAAGTCGAGGGTATGACCCGTCCAAGACATGCAGTTACCACAAAGGAGCTCCGGGGCATGATACTAAAGAATGTTGGGGTCTTCGCCATGCAATCCAAGACCTTCTTGACGCCGGGGAGCTCAGGATTGATCCTTCGTTGGATTAAAAAATCTCGGAATATGCAACTGAATTCCAAGAACGTTGATTCGCATCGGCCACCCCTTGCATAGTTTGCTGCTCTTTTCTGTTTATCTTTTTCTTTTCGTTTTAATTCTGAACTTGATAACATGTTTGTTTTGTGAAACTCATGAAACCTTTTGGAAAATAACTAAAGTGTTCGACCACACCAAGGCATGACCATGATCTCGGGACAAACCTGAACACTCAAATTTGACAAATGGAATGTGCCAAACAGCACAAACTGTGTGGGTCTCAACATAGCTAAGGGATCCCCCCAACATCACATTTGAAACCTACCGTGCCAAACAAAGGGGCAAGTTGTGATATAAGAGAAAAGAAAAGAAAGGGCAAGGCGCCCCATACCAGTCAAAGGTTACTGACATGATCCAGGATCAATGAACCCAATGAAATGATGAGAGGCCATTTTGGCTGAGATACCTCAAATGAATTCCGCTAGTCAAATGTGTTGAGCTTGATTGTCTCATTTTTTTTACCCACGTTATGTCTAGCCACCCCGAATTGGGGCAAGGTCAAAAAAGCAAAGAAAAAAAGGGCAAGCAAACAAAATGAACAAAGAAGAAAATGGTTCTTGAGCCAGTTAATCGTGCAAAAATAATTAAGTGTTACATTCTCTGTGAAAGGACGAAAGGCCATCCTTGATCTTTTCCAAAAAAATCATCTGACACAAGATGAAACCCTAGCGAAACACTTTGAGCCTAACAATTCCTTCATTGAACCTACCATGTCTTGTCTTCAAAACTAGGGCATAAAGCTTCGTGCAGTCGGAGACACAAAAAGGATGAAGGTGAAGATAGGGCAGAGCACCCTAAGAACAAAGGGACGAACCCCAGAAAGCAAGATTTCGAAGGAAAAAACTGGTTCAATCCCTTGAAAGAAAGGAAAAAAAAACAAAAGAAAAAGGAAGAAAATGCCGGGGCAAACCCCGAAGGCAAGGGCCAAAAGTGGGGGGGCAAAGAACCCAAGAAAGAAGGAAGAGAAAAACAAAGATGGAAGAAAGAGAAAGGAACTACAAATCAAAGTTGGACACAAAGTTGGGGGAGCCGAAGATGAAGCAAGCCCTAACAAGGAAAGTAGACAGGACATGGCTTTTAACCCATGCGTCAATTTCGAGCCTTCATATCATTTCTTCTAGACCCTTGAGCCCAGCCTACATTTCGTCCTACTATGAAGTCCTTTCTGATTACAGAGAATGTAACATCGAATCTTGGGCAATCTGGCAATGACAGAACCATAAAAGACAGAGAAGTACTTTGGCTAGGTATAATGGTTACCCATAGAGTGAAGTTATATAGGGTTTGAGCTCGTTTACCCTTCGTTTCTAAACCTTGGAAACAAAGCCTACATTTCGTCCTAATGATAAGTCCTCTCTGATCACTGTGTCATGATCCATGGAAATTGTCAGGGCCCTAAAACTGGTCAAGGCACTGAACCCGAATGGAAGAACCAATGAGAGAAAAACCATTACACAACCCCCAACCAAGGGAGGGGAAAAAGAAAAAAAAACAAGAGAGAAAGTCAAAAGAACTAGGGGAGGGCAGTGCCAGAGAAACCCCCTGAACCAAAACAATCCTCCTCATTCCTACCTGGGGCATGCTATTGAAGGCAAAAAGTGTGGAAACCCTTACAGGGAGTGCCGGGAGGCACCATTTCATAAGTCTAAATAAGAGTGTCAGGTGACTGACCCAAAGATTACTGGTCTTGCCATGGACCCATGTCAAAGAGGAAATCTAAACATTTGGTGAATTCCCAAAAGGTTTCAACCAAGGAGAAATTGCTTGAATTTGCACAGAATTTTGATGAAACAAAAAAATTATAATTGACTAAATTTCACCTGAACTTTTACAGGTACTGACAGAACTTGAGACAGACGCAGAAAAGCCATCATTGCATATTCACACGCTGATGCAAAGAAAACCGTCACCGTGTATTCACACATGGGACGCAGAAAAGCCATCATTGCGTATTCACACGCTGATGCAAAAAAAACCGTCACCGTGTATTCACACATGGGATGCAGAAAAGCCATCACTACGTATTCACACGCTGATGCAAAAAAAAAAACCGTCACCGTGTATTCACACATGGGACGCAGAAAAGCCATCATTGCGTATTCACACGCTGATGCAAGAAAACCGTCACCGTGTATTCACACATGGGACGTGAAAAAACCATCACTGCGTATTCACACGCTGATGCAAGAAAACCGTCACCGTGTATTCACACATGGGACGCAGAAAAGCCATCCTTACGTATTCACACACTGATGCAAGAAAACAACACCGTGTATTCACACATGGGATGTGAGAAAGCCATCATTGCGTATTCACACGCTGATGCAAGAAAACCGTCATCGTGTATTCACACATGGGACGCAGAAAAGCCATCATCGCGTATTCACACGCTGATGCAAGAAAACCATCATCATGTATTCACACATGGGACGCAAAAAAGCCATCATTGCGTATTCACAGGCTAATGCAAGAAAACCGTCATCGTGTATTCACACATGGGGCGCAGAAAAGCCATCATTGCGTATTCACACACTAATGCAAAAAACCGTCACCGTATATTCACACATGGGACGCGGAAAAGTCATCATAGCATATTCACATGCTGATGCAAAAATCGTCGCCGTGTA
This sequence comes from Buxus sempervirens, assembly GCA_947561395.2. NCBI lineage: Eukaryota > Viridiplantae > Streptophyta > Magnoliopsida > Buxales > Buxaceae > Buxus > Buxus sempervirens. Next base: position 18,929,772 of record OX387188.1, on the reverse strand, counting down.
TTAACACATGGGACGCCAAAGGAGTCATCACAGTGTATTCACACATTGGTTGACAGAATCTTGTGAAGCCAAAGCCACTGACAAATGAGTCAGAGATGGGTAGAGGCAGTTTTAGATACAACCAAGACAAAAAAAGAAATGAGCAAAGACATAAGGAGCAAAACATCTCCCAATACCAAGAGATAAGGTAGCCTTGGAGCAAAGTTGCTCCACAAAATCGAATGAGATGTTTCCATCACTGAGAAAGATAGAGGGAAATTCAAGCCAAACTACGAAGGGCCATTCGTAGTCCATAAAGTCCTGTCAAGAGGAGCACTCATCCTACAAGAAATGGACGGGGCAATTTTTCCTGAGCCGATAAATGCAGACGCAGTCAAACTGTACTATGCCTAAGATCATTATGATTGGGAAATGAAGAGAGGCCGTCCTTGACTCTCCTTAGACTGTAAATCCTTCCAAATATCTTCAATTCTCCCCTAGTTAGACAATTTTGAGCCTTAAAATTCTTTCAACCCATTGCCAGTGTTCTATACACCAAATGGGGCATTCCTGGCAAAGCAAAAAGAAATCGGGCATTCTTGCCCAGAAAAACCTCAAAAAAGAGAAGAAAGTGCAATAGAAAAAGAAAAGAAAAGAAAAAGAGAAAATGGGAAATGTTTGCCCCGCCAAAAATATAGAGATACAAATAAGTCAGGATGTAAGTCCCACCAACAATAAAAGTAGCACACTTTGCAAACCCAAATAATTAAGCTTTTTTGAGCCATCTATCCTTTCTTTCATAACCGAGATCAAGCCTACATTTCGTCCTATCTCTAAGACCTCTCAGATCCCAAAAGGAATGATCAGGGCAAATAGTTAGGTCTGCGTTCATCAGCAATGACGGAATTCAGAGTTTCCTAGAAAGGATGGACACAGCGAAAACCCGAAAAAAGGGCGTTGCGTGGTTAGTCAAAAAAAAAAAAACAAAAGAGAAAAGAGAACTGGTCACATCTGGTTTGAGCAGAGCAAGATACAGAGGAGAGCAGTGACAGTGGCAGATAGTAAAATGAGGAAGATACATAGATCTGAGTGATCCAGACTGGCAGGTTGCGCCCAAGTCAAAGACTTCACAGTGGCCTATGATGACAATGCTACGGAAAATACCAAGCACTCCAAGTCCCGTCGGACCTTGGAAAATTTCTTTGATATTGCAAACACAGGCACACACTGACACACCTGTTTTCTCTATAATTGTTCTGCTTAACTGTTTTGAGCTCCACGTTGGGCTACTAACCTGAGTTGATAATCTCTTAACCTTGGCAAAGGCCGCTTCTATCTGCGATGGGCAAAAGGCTCAGAGCAAGAAGAGAATAAAAGAAGTGTTTTGCATTCCCCAGCTATTCCATGGCTAACATGTTGTCTTTTCCTGCCTTCACAGGTACAGCAAAAGTGGGATAACGAACGTCTTCTCCAAAATCCCCAGTGGAGTTCCTTCAGTAAACAAATAATAACAACCTCCAAAATCCCCAGTGGAAGGCCTTCAGCAAACAAGGGACGACACCCTTACATCCCCAGTAGAGTCCTCTCAAGCAATAAGAGAGTGATACCTGATGACGTAGGCTTCTCAAGCCTCGCCCAGTCTGAAGAGGCCGGCTTTGCGAAGAAGAGCGAAAAGAAGACAAACAAGCTCGCATCAATCCCTGGTGGAGTCTCTTGCGCTCAACAAGAGCGTAGACGAGCATGAAGAACTCGCGCCCAGGCGGAAGGAAAAGGCTTTACAAAGAAATAATGACAGCGTGAGGAATCCCCACTTATCCTCGGCGGAGCATCCTTCCCCAGGGAACTCCCACGCTTGTCAGAAACAAGGCTCGACCTGAAAGAAGAGACAATAAGGAAAAGATTCCTGCCCAATCCCCAGCAACAGTCACTCCAAGCTAGGGAGCCTCTACAAGAGGGAAAGCCAATCAGAAAGCACTGCAGAAGAAGGAATGACAAGATATGAAGAAGAATGAGCATAAATGAAGATATCATCGGGCAAGATGGCCCCTTTTGTAATTTTTGATTTCACACTTTTGTAAATAGAGTAGAGCAGGTGTGTGGGCTCCCTTGAGGCACTGGACAGCGCTGGAAGCACCTCCTCACCAACAGCAGCTCCTCCTCCGCTCCTCTCTCCTCCTTTCTCCATTCGGTCCACATCCTAACCCAACCCTTGGCCATCAAATCCCAAAAAAAAAAAAAAAAAATTTCAGAAGTCTGAAGCCACCTAAAAGCTTTAATGGAACAAACAAGAAGAAAAGAATATTGTCAAGTGTCTGGCATCAACGCCGAAACAGGTTGGCGAGCTCAAGTCCAATCTAATCTCCTTCAAACTTAAATTAAATGCTGAAGAGTTGCCCTACAAAAAACCGGGAAAGCAAAGGGTAAGGAAACTCTGAAGCCAGGAAGTGACGCCACATCATTGGCCGCTTCCTTCTCAAAATGAAAACTTCAAAGGACTAAGCTCGTCAACAATGTCGACAGAAATGCTAGGCGCAAAGACGAGATTCTTTTTCTCTTTGCCGTTCATCCGCAAGGTGACTTCGGCAAAGAGGGACAGCTGTAAGCACCTCATTTTTGCGCTCCCATAAAAACCAGAAATGCAAACCCTGGACAGAAAGTCAAACCCTAAGGGGTGAAAAGTTGACTTTTTGATCAAGTGAAAATTGGCCACCTCGCTTTATGCCATTGGATAGAGAATCTTGACATGGTTCCAACGCAACTGAGTTTGCAGGAATCGGGGTCCGGATGAAGGTTCTGCGGGCGGTCAAACCTGAGCAGAGCCAAAAGTTGACTTTCTGCTAAAATCCGATCCAGAGGCCTACGCCTAGGTCATTGGATAGAGAATCTCGACACGGTTCAAACGCAACTGAGTTTGTAGGAATCGGGGTCCGGATGAAGGTTTTGCGGGCGGTCAAACCTGAGCAGAGCCAAAAGTTGACTTTTTGCTAAAATCCGATCCAGAGGCCTACCCCTAGGTCATTGGATAGAGAATCTTGACACGGTTCCAACGTAACTGAGTTTGTAGGAATCGGGGTTCGGATGAAGGTTCTGCGGGCGGTCAAACTTGAGCAGAGCCAAAAGTTGACTTTCTGCTAAAATCCGATCCAGAGGCCTACCCCCTAGGTCATTGGACAGAGAATCTCGACACGGTTCCAACGCAACTGAGTTTGCAAGAATCGGAGTCCAGATGAAGGTTCTGCGGGCGGTCAAACTTGAGCAGAGCCAAAAGTTGACTTTCTGCTAAAATCCGATCCAGAGGCCTACCCCTAGCTCATGGGATAGAGGGCTCCGATACAATTCTAACGCAACTGAGTTTGCCCAGATCGGAGCCCGGATGAAGAAAATATGAGCTGACGAAATTCCCAAGCAGCAAAACCGGCAAACTGCGCACGTGGCAAAAAGCTACACACAGGGCGAGTTGCGCAGGAAAATATCTCAGGGATCAAATCCGTAAATATCCAAACATTCAAAAGATCCCAGGGACCAATATGAAAATATTTGAATAAAATAATATTAAATCCAAATATCCCAGGGACTATATCTTAATTTCGGGATTTTTAAGACAAAACCGCGCCCGCATTAAATGTTTGGCAATGATTTTGTCGCTCGCGCCGAGCGACAGCAAGTGGGCGCGAGCTGGGCGCCAAAGTCGGCGAATACCCCTTTCTCCTTCTATAAAAGCCGCAGCAGCCTTCATTTGCAGGGGTTGGACATTTTTTTGGCCCGAGGCATTCGAAGGTGGTCTTGACCATCATCTTCCCCAAAGAAAAAAAACCAGACCCCCCCCCCCCCCCCATTCCTCTCTTCCTCTTCTTCCTCATCAAAGCCCAAGAAGATCGTGCTATGGGTGTGGAGAGGTGTTGCACCGGCGGCTGCTCGCGCGCTCCAAGGAGGCTTCACCCACTTCGGAGAGGTGTTGAAACACCCAGGTAATGTTCCCCGATGGCCTCTGGTCCAAAATAAATAAGTTCATTGCTATATTATCTTTTCTGTTATTTCGTTTAGTAATAGTGCTTGTGTGATTCGAAGGGGGAGTATGTTCTCCTTGATGTTTTCATCTCTTGTATCCCGATAAACCCCCCCTGTTCCCTTCTTCATTATTCATGTCCTGAGTGGTTGGTTTTCGGATTAGGGTTGTGTGCGAGGGGATCTCGGTTGTGATGTTAGAGAAGCTTAGATTAATTTCCAAGTGTGCTTAGAGGCCTTCTGAGGTTCTAAGGATCCCCAGAGAGTGATTACAGAGCTTAAAAACCGTTAAAAATGGATTACAGAGCTTAAAAACCATTAAAAATGGAGTTCGGGCAAAAAAACAGAGAATCAGGGTATATGCGCTCACTTGCGCTCACTTAAATTTGGATGCGCTCACCTCGCACTCACTTAAATTTGGATGCGCTCACTTAAATTTGGATGCGCTCAGCTCGCGCTCACTTAAATTTGAATGCGTTCAGCTCGCGCTCACTTGATTTTTGGGTGCGCCCACTTCACCTTTACCTTGAAAAATCCCGAAAATGCCCTTTACCTTGAAAAATCCAGAGAATGCCCTTGACCTTAAAAAAAAATCCCGAAAATGCCCTGTACCTTAAAAAATCCCGAAAATGCCCTTTACCCTGATAAATCCCAAAAATGCCCTTTACCTTGAAAAATCCCGAAAATGCCCTTTACCTTGATAAATCCCGAAAATGCCCTTTACCTTGATAAATCCCGAAAATGCCCTTTACCTTGATAAATCCCGAAAATGCCCTTTACCCTGAAAAACCCCGGGTACCTCCCCTTGGACCCAGCATATTGAGCTAGTCTCTCCTTAATAAGTGTCAAACTCGTATATTTTTCTGTGATTATTGCTGGATGTGAGTGCCATTTCCGAACCGAACCGGATGAACCAATAGGGTTTCCGGGTGACCCGGAAACCCAACATGGGACTTGGACCCTCGGTCCAACTTGATTTCCAGTGGGCCTTCCAACGGGGCCCACCTGGCCCAATAAACATGTATGCATGCAACTTAACCAAGATAAGTAAAATTAACCGACTAAACCGGGTGGGCCAAACCTAAGGCAGTCCACCCGAACTGGACTTGTGAAATTGATGCATGAAATGCGTGGTTTGGCCAAGACTAAGGGCAAGGGCCTATCGGGCCCGCCAAAGCCCACAAACCAACCGAGTAAGGGTTCAAAACCCTAACCTCACATGACCTGGGCTTTCAAGCCCTAATCAAGACTACGGGCCCCAAGCCCAATGTCCCACCCATTTTTTGGGAACTTAAGAAAGATAAATCCAATAAAAATACTTGGCCACCATGTGGGCCCACCTTAGGGGCCCACAAACCAATCCGGCCCACCTTTTCATGGAAAACACTTAAACTTCAAATCGGAACCTAAAGTAAAATCAATGCACTTAACCAAAACCCAAAGGGCCTCCTAGGATAGACCGAGGCCTACAAGGGTACATGGGCTTGCCTAAGCCCACCAAGGACACCGTGGGTCTTCCAACGGGGCCACCCAACCAGACTCAAATTACCTAATTAATCAAGATAAAAGCAATTAAAAGGACCCACACCACTCAGGTGGTCCCGCCAGACTCAACCAAACTACATACCGGATTAGGAATCGGGTGAGACCAAAGTGAGTTGACTCAAACCAGGATAAACCTAAGGGACCCGTCACCCGACGGGGTGGACCAGGGTGTCTACGAACTTCCCCGGACCGCAACCGAGACCCTACTTAGAATCTCAAAGCCGCAGACCAAAAGCTCTAATAGACAAGATTAGGCACCCAGGTGTCCGCCTGCACCCCATTAGGCGGTGGCGACTCCGAACTTCCCCGCGCCGCGTTTCGCACGCGCGCACACGTACCTTTATTCAAAAGTAAACTCCAATAGTGGAAAGATAAAGGATTTAATTCAAAAATAAATTTTACACTATTGACCTCAGAATTCTTAGATGCTTGTAAAAACAAAGGTTTTATGAAAAGTATTTGATTTATCATCACTGGCCAAAAAATAATTTTTTGTTTTTTTTTATTTTATTATTTTTTTGAATTTTGGTCCAAAACACTTAATCACACACAATTAAAAGAATTGAAATCAAGTTGAATAATGAATGGGGTGATTCAAGCAATAAGGAGAGATCAGATCTGTCTATCCTAGGACCTTTAGCGTCATCCCCAAATGCCTTCTCTTTCAGAATTGGCCCCCTTATTCCCAATCTGTTCCATCTTTAGTGCTAATACCAATTTCTCTTCCAGCTTGGACAACATGATCAACACAAACCTTGATTTTTTTTTTCATTTTCATTTTTTTTCTTTTTCCTTTTTTCTTGCCAATATTGCTCCTAGCGCCAATTACGGTTTTCACTAGGGCCGGCTCCTGTATTCCGTCATTACCAATCTTTACTCTGATCATTGAAAGAATACACCAAGATCACCGAGGGCTTATATATAGGATGAAACAAAAGCTAGGCTTGGTTTATGAAAGAAAAGGTATTAACAGCTCAAAATATTCCAAATGTGAAAATTGGTCAACCGGACTTACAGTCATGATAAATTTGACCCCATTCCCCAAAGTGTATTCTTTTCTTTCCTTTTTGCACTTGGCTTTCATTTGCCACTATTCTTTGCTTTTGCTCTTCTTTTCTTTTTTCCTGTTTTTGCCCCAATTTGCTTTGCCCTAGTTTGAGACTATAAGTCCAATTTAGGTTTATCAAAGAAACGAACCGGCTCGAATTGGCTAGACTAGGGATTAAAATTTTGAGGGAAATAAAGAAAGAAGGCCTTGAATCATTCCTTAGTCATATTCAATCAAGGAAAATACCTCTTTATTGCATTAGAGTTAATTGGCTCAGGAAAATCTTTTCCATCCATTTCTATCAAGATGAGTGCACCCCCTGATAGGACCTTCTTGACAACATAAGGCCCTTCCCAATTTGGCTTGAATTTACCACGAGGGTCTTCCAAAAATGGTAAAATTTTCTTTAAGACCAAGTTTCCCTCTTGGAAAGTTCTGGGCTTCACCTTCTTATTGTAGGCCCTGGCCATTCTCTTCTGATACAATTGGCCATGATAAAGCGCCTTCAAACGCTTTTCCTCTATCAGATTGAGTTGATCATGTCTTGACTGTATCCATTCAGCTTCTTCCAATTCTGCTTCAATTATCACTCTTAGTGATGGGATTTACACTTCAACGGGTAAAACTGCCTCCATTCCATAAACTAGGGAGTACGGGGTTGCCCCAGTAGAAATCCGGATTGAGGTCTTGTAGGCATGTAGAGCAAGCGGTAGCATTTCATGCCAATCTTCATAACTCACTACCATCTTCTGAATGATTTTCTTTATATTCTTATTTGCTGTTTCTACTGACCCATTCATCTTTGGTCTGTACGGAGCAGACTTGTGATGGGTAATCTGGAAGTGCTCACACATCTTCTTCATATCCTTGTTCTTAATATTCGAAGCGTTGTCTGATACTATGGCATTTGGCAGGCCATAGCGACAAATAATGTTGTGCTTCAAAAACTTAAGCACATGGCTTCTCGTGATATTCGCATAAGAAGCCGCTTCTACCCACTTGGTGAAATAGTCGATAGCTACAAGGATGAATCTATGCCCATTCGATGCCTTAGGAGAAATCATGCCAATGACATCTATGCCCCACATAGAGAAGGGCCATGGTGATGTCATGTTATGCAATTCACTTGGGGGTGCGTGCTTGTTATCCGCATATATTTGGCATTGATGACACCTCCTAACATGTATACCGCAATCGTGCTCCATAGTTGACCAATAGTATCCCAATCGTAGAATTTTCTTTGCAAGCATGTGCCCGTTCATGTGGGGTCCACAGATTCCTCCATGTACAGTCTCTATTAACCTTTCTGACTCAGCCTTGGCAACACATCTAAGTAGAATGTCATTATGTGACCTCTTGTACAACTTGTGCGCATGGTCGCACGGCGTGGGCGCGAGCCTCCTAAAAGGTAATTCGGGAAGGTTGGAGTCGCCACTGCCTGATAGGGTGCAGGCAGACACTTGGGTGCCTAGGTTTATCTAGTAGGCTGGTCTGCGGCTTGAGATTCTAAGCAAGGTCTCGTTTACGGTCCGGGGAAGTCCGTAGACACCCCGGTCCGTCCCGTCGAATGACGGGTCCCATAGGCTTCCTAGTTTGAGTCAACTCATTTTGGTTCTCACCCGATTCCTAAAAGCATGCGCATTTGGTTAAGTCTGGTGGGACCACCTAAGTGGTGTGGGTACCTTTAATTGATTTTATCTTGGTTAATTAAGGTGAACTCGGTCTGATTGGGTGGGCCCCGTTTGAAGGCTCACGGTCTCCTTTGTGGGCTCGGTTAAGCCCACATGTCCCCTAGTGGGCCTCTGTCTAAGCCTGGGAGGCCCTTTGGGCTTTGGTTAAGTGTATTGATTTTATTTAAGGGTTTAGATTGACAGATTAAATTACATTTTATTCCTGGTGGGCCGGATTGGTTTGTGGGCCCATTGGGTGGGCCACATAAGGGTTGCCAAGTGTTTTTGCGTATCTTTGATTTAATTCTCAAAATTGGGTTGGACATTGGGCTTGGGGCCCGTAGTCCAGATTTGGGCTTGGAAGCCCAAGTATCTTGAAGCTAGGGTTTGAACCCTTGCTTACTTGGTTAGGGGGCTTGGCGGGCCCTGGCCCGTGGTCTTGGCCAAACCACGACCTAAACTAAGCCTTCATGCCATGTATTGGGCTTTTAGTGGGCCTCAAGCGGTGCGGCCCACTCAATTAGCTAATTTCTCTTGTTTACATTTAAGTGGATTTATCGGGCTTGGTGGGCCCCGTTGGAAGGCCCACTAGAAGTCAAATTGGACCAGGTTGGTCCATGGCCCATCTTGGGTTTCCGGTTGACCCGGGAACCCTTCTGGTTCAGCTGGTTCGGTAAAACAAAGAACAAAAATTGCACAATATCATACAATATGGAAACTAGCATTTTAATAGTGTAGCCAACCTTAGTTGTCGGCTGCAAGCAAAGCTACTTGTATCCGACCATGTCTGTCGGATACAAAGGGTACTCTGCTGATCCTACCTGAGTTGTCGGATTAGCTCAAAAGGTGATATTTTTGGATTTTTGCTATGCGCTGTGGTTGCTGGGCTTCATGTGATGTTCTAGCCAGGTGATAGGGACCTAAGTGTCCCTAACTTGGTTCTTCATACCCCGCACATCAATAAACAAACAAGACAAATATGAATAAATTAGCAAACCCTAATATGCATGCTTTTAAACTAAGACAAATACGTATGCCTCATTACAAGCTATGTGCATGAAAAGTGAAGTGTGTGTGTGTGAGCATACTCAAAGGAAAAACATGCATGCTACTTACAAGCAAATAGATGGCATTACCATGAGGATCTTAGGAAACATACATACCCAACAAAAATACACATACGATCTAAAACAAACCGAACAAACCTATCCCCACCTTCACCCCAAAAAAAACATACGATCACATAGATAAGGCTGTTTAAAGAAGTGAATGAGAGGGGGGTTTAAGTAGGGTACAAAAGACGCATAAAAAGAGGGAACAATCCTCCCTCTTGAATGAACAATCCATGGCAAAATAATGACTTAAAGACCATTAGAAACATGCATTAATGAAAACTCATCCTCCCTTGGAGCCGTTCATGCAACCTCCCCTTACCATGGGAGTTTCCCATGCTCAATATAAAGATGGAAAACGGAGAGAAAAAGCCCTAATCATGCTTGAAATAAAGATAATGCCAAGTTGAAGAAGAAGAACATACCACATGCTCATAAAGAGCTCATTTTTATATATGTGCAATAGATGGTAATGAGGAACATTACCTTGGGTTCTAAACCCTTGTATGGAGTGTGAGGACCCCCTTTGAAGCACAAACAAGAGCTGGAGCAGCTCCTTGCCAAGCACAACCAGCAAGCTCTCTTCCTTCTTCAAGTTTCCAGGTGATGGAGATGGTGGGGGAAGGAGAGTGAAGGTTTAGAATGGTGTTTGAATGGCTTTGGAGACCATGGAGGAAGGAGGGAGGGCTTTTTCTCTTGAGAAGAAGGGTGAGAGCTTGGGAGAGATGGGAGAGAGGGGAGAGATCTTGGAGAAGAAAAATGGGTGAGCCAAAAAATGAGCTTCTCCCTCTACGTATGGCTCCATGGAGGGTTTTATAATGGGGTGTATGTGATGGGTAAATGCATATGATGCATGCATGGGGAAGAGGTGTTTGGAGGAGAGAGAGAGAGAGAGAGAGAGAGAAGGATGCATGAGGTGGTGCATTCATGGATGATGCATAGGGAATGCACATGGGGAACACTAATCATGAGGAAGAGAGAGAGAGGTGCATGTATGATGCATGCATGGGTGATCATGGGGGGAAGAGAGAGAGAGAGAGAGGTATGCATGATGCATGCATGGATACTCATGAGGGAGAGAGAGAGAGAGGTGTTTACATGCATGATGCATGGGGATGCACATGGGGAACAAGAATTTATGAAGGGGAGAGAGAGGGGGAAAAGATGTAATGCCTCAGATCTGTGTTGTTCATTAAAGGTATAACACGTCTCACAGAGGGTTAGGTAAGGATCTCAATAACAGTGATCACTGGATAATCACATTATTTATACCATATTAGAGTGCACAATTAAAATTCTCATCGAATAAGTCTATAGAATCTTCAAATAACATCAAATGGTTTCAATTTACTACCTTATTACATTTCCCACAAAGTCAATTGAAACGAAGTTTAAAACTAAAATAACCTACTAGTCTAAGGATTGTAGTAATAATCCTCCTCCCTATAGGTGTTAGTCGGATCTACCCCAGTAGGTGCCTCACCATGAAGATCTGAAAAACAAAGCAACAACGAGGGATGAGATACGAATATCTCAGCGAGTGACACATGCATTCAGAAATAGTTAAACACAGTTATAAAACATGCTTCGATAAATAACCAACAATTTAAACAACAGATTTCCGATAACAACACAAAAGGTCAATGTCATGCATATTGTTACATTGATTAATTTACATGCCAAGTAGACACTCCACACCTCCATGTACATAGTTCCGGCCTACTCAAGGTATCGGACACTCTGAAATGACGGCCTACTCAGGGTATCGTCATCCAATGCCGGCCTACTCCGGGTATCGGCACTGACAACCAGGCCTTCTCAGGGTATCTGGCTGCTCTACACTGGTCGTGGCAACACACAAGGCCATGCAATTATACCAATAAACACATACCATCACATTACTAAGCTTAACAAGGATCCAAGGGAAGCTAAACCCAAAACCGATAAATAACCAAATAAACTCCGCATTCAGTAAACACAAATTTATTTCGAACCTGTGTATCCCAATACACTCATCACGAGTTGCTCCAACTAGAACATCAACTCACACCATTCGAAGGTTTCCACCCTCACAACAACATTCTCATACAGTAAATTCCTCTTACTCACACAAAACCATTCAATACTTTCATGCATTTGATAGTAAACGAAACCAATTTAAACAATTTCAAAAACAGAAAACAGATGAAGTATATACCAAACATGGCTCACTTAAGTATAGGATCATAAGTAGCAACATTCTACCTAATCTTCCTTAAACTCTCCTTTCGAATAGTTCATACTGATGTTCAGAAGGTGATTCAATAATCTCAACTTTTGGTTTGACTAATATAGTATTTTCTAACATTCCAACTAATTAATAAGTAAGTGCTTAAAACGCTCAAAGTGTTCTCTGTATATCATTTTTATCAAACCTCAACTTACGGCAAAAATTCGGGCTTGCGCTGACCTCTAGCGCTAGGCGCGAGGTCGGCGGTAAGTTATTTCTTATTAAAAACTGGTCGCGCTTACTTCAACATTACCACACGCGAGTTGAGCGCGTGATAGGCGCGAGACTTGCGCGACATACGCGTGAAGAAAACGAAACCACGCGAGGTATGCGCGCGATGGGCGCGGGCTCAGCGGTAAGTCAAAATTTTCTTTTCGCCGACCAGGTCAGTTGGCGCTGGGTCAGTGCCACTCGGCGGATACCCCTCTTTTTATTCAACTCTTTGTTAGTTCAGAATCTACACGACTGGCCGAACTTTTTCTCTCTGTAACAAATTTCCCAGTCTCCAAACATTCCCAGAAGACATTCAAACCACTTTTGAAATTAATCTAAACACTTTTTTTTTTATCTCATTCAATCGTAAAGACCACACTCGGACTATCTCACTACAAAAAATTCGATTTTTACCGGCGGTAGAGTCCCGCCGGTAAAGATCACATTACCGCCGTTAAATCTTTAACGGCGGTAAATTCTACCGCCGCTTAATATGGAGCCGCTAAACGAATCAGCGACGCCACCAACGGCGGTAGCAAGATTACCGCCGCTATTTCGGAGAAATAGGCGGCGGTAATATAACGGCGGTTATTACCGCCGTAAAATGGGATTTTTACCGGCGGATATTACCGCCGCTTAATAAGGAATTTTTAACGGCGGTACAAGTTACCGCCGCTAATAGCATACATTCGCGGCGGTATCTACCGCCTCTAATAACCTCACGTGCTCCTATTACCTTTAGCGGCGGTGGTTACCGCCGCTAATAATGTCTATAGGTAAATGCAACTCTGGTTTTAAGCGGCGGTAATTACCGCCGCTGAAAACTCTTGGCTTTTAGCGGTGGTAATTACCGCCGCTAAAAGCCCTTACCTGCATATACAAAAACCATAATTAGTTGAACCGAAAATCCTGTAAAATACCTGTAAAATATCTCATTTCATAGCAAATTTTATAACAAATGGAGCAAAACAATTACAAAGAAGAAAGTGAATTAAAAGAAATTCTAATAAAATTAAAATACTCTGAACATTCACGTCATATAAATTAAACTAAAGAACAGTAAATTAATGGTTTCCATTAACAAATGAAATTGCAACTGGTATCAATTTAATAGCCCTGCATGAAAATAACAATGAATCATGCGTCAGTAAAATTATAAGTAGCCAAAAAAAATTAATCTATATATATATAGAACCGAAGCTATCTTGTGTTACTCACCTCAAATAATAAGAACGCATGTCTGTCTAGCTAAAATCCCGAGGAGGACTATCATTTGCAGAAGTTTCGCCAGGAGACTATAAATTGTAAGAAAGATCATTAAGTGTGGTATTTAAATATAAAGATGATATGAATTTGTGCTATATGTATTTTTGTAAGGCATTTATATAATACCTGTGTTTGACGTTTACTCATCATGAAGTTTCTAAATTCTTCAAATTCTCTGGCATGCTGTGCAATAGTTGCTTCAATTGTTTGTCGTTGTCGCATCTCTTCTTCTAGCCGCTCCTCTGTACGTTGCAATTGTTCTCGCATCCTATTAAATTCATCCATATCGACATACTGAGATGACGTACTCGAGGATGCACTACCACCCCACAGCCTAGTGGGCGTGTGGCCTAACCCACAACACTGCACCCTGCCATGTGTGTCATGCCCCATGACTTGAGTATATACATCATCTCGGGCTGTCGAATCTGGCGTGCCTTGTTCCATGATAGTGCGCATTTGATCCTGAAAAAATTATTTATGCAATCATTGAGTTATCAAAATAGATGCTAATAAAGTTATTCGTATGCTACAAGTATACCTACAATAAGAGGAAATAACTTACTATCTTGTCGGCTGCTTCATCATTGATTGGCGTGCCATCTTTTCGAGTATGCGTTTTTATAAAAGTCTCAGCACGGCCCGCCAATCCCTAATAAAAAAAATATGGTGTTAATTGATCATAAATCATTTAAACATCCACAAGCAGAAATTAATACAATTGACCAGATTAAAAAGATGAAGAAATATAAAAACAAAGAACACATGTAGAGATAAATAAAGAAAAAATAATAAAAATTTTGACAGCATCTCCCCTAAAAATAGAGGGTTGTCCAGACCAAATTGGTCTAAAATAAAGCCATTCAACCTGAAAAACAAAAAAGAATGCAAAACGTAGCATTCATATACAATCCCCATTCACATAAATATCACATCTTATCATACAAGAAAATAGAAAAGCTACTATACAATTTGTACCTGTTCGTTTCTGACCCTGGCAAAGCTCTTTGTCCCAGCTGTATGATTAAGGGTCTGGTTGGCACGATTAGTTTTATTCCTTGCTGACAAGTTCTGCAACATATAATCATACAAAGTCAATAAACAAGGATGCAGTAGCTTTATAAGACATATTAACTAATTAACAAATTACCTGGGCATTTTGTGAGTTCCAGTACTCTACTATAATTGCCCATTGCTCCTCTACCACATCTGGTGGGCGATGATTTATACGTTCAGCATTTGTTTCGTATGGATCATAATGGTTCTGCTTCAAATCGGACTTATAGTCCCTCCATTTTTTATTTATTGATTGTAGGATAACATCACGCAACCTCTCTTCAACCTCGAACTTGTCCTACGGTGCATAACAAATTGAAATTTAAAAGTTAATACCAATTAGCTAAATATGTGGACATTTTGAGCAATGAACTACATTAAAATTTAGATTATTTACCTTTACAAGTGACCACGCTCGGTCCTTCTCCCGATCTGTGACTTCTCGCCAGCCAAAGCGATTCAAGGGTATAACACGTCCATCGCGTGCCAGTGTCCCACAAAAACTAGCCAATTTGGAGGCATTTGGTCCAATTGGCTGCCCCAATTCATCTATATCGATGTTTAACTTTTCTCCAGGTCGAAGTTTAAGTATATCAAGGCATCTAGTAGGACCTCTACCCCTCCTAGCTGGCCCACCCTCTGCCATCTAATAAAATACACTATATGCTGTAGAAAATAAAATCATACAAGTCAATAACAATCTGATTCATCATAAACGGCTATTGTTTGTTAGTTAGTTTAATAGAAGAAAATAGTATGTCGTATTCAAGACAAAAAATGAGAATGAACATGATCACTACAATTCAAATACAATTCATTCATGGTCATCATCAGAATCCGATCCCTGTTCGTCATGAACAGGATCACTAGAAGATGCGAGCTGTTCTGTACTTGTATGAGAATGAGCATCAACTGTTGTGCCAGGTACGTCTTCCCTTGCCCAACTCAACCCATCAACCTCTTCTTCATTATTTGTTACAAGTTGGGTAGCATATGGCTCGCAATCAATGGGTTGATCATCATTGGTGATCAATTCAAACAAGTCCCTTGGCTTAGTCTTCACAACAACATTCCACTCTTCATCGATTGGATCCACCACAAAGAAAACTTGTTCAGCTTGAGATGCGAACACAAACGGATCATCCATGACATGTTGACCAGTATATAATAACCGTTTGAAGTTCACAAGTGTAAATCCTAACTCATCTGTCTTAATGCCTCTTCCTTGTGTCATGATATCAACCCAATCACACTTAAACAGTACATGTCTAAGCTGCTCTGAATATGCCAATTCGACCACATCAGTCAGACGCCCGTAAAAAGACATATAACTTGTTATTGGATTTTTATCTTTCGTACTAGCGTAGCTAGTAGTGCTTGCTTTTACCACAACACCGCTATTCTGACTTTTTGAGGATTTCTCTTTCTCCATCGTGCAAAAACGATATCCATTACTTATGTATCCCTTGAATTTTTTTGCCATTGATTGTGGCCCCTGTGACAACAATATAATGTCGTCGGAGACGGCACTATTTGATGCTTTTAGTGTCTCGGCCTATAAATAAGGGGCCAAGTAGGTTAAGAAATGCAATATTAAACAACACATGTAGAGCTAAAACTCTATAAATGAAACAAGGTGTCTTACATGTTCTTTAAACCACTGCATGAATTCATTATTATGTTTCTTTTGTATGTCATGTTCCCTTGCCCTTGGAGTTAACATCTTAAGAAGGCTTAGATGACGCCTGTAATGTAAAATACAATGATTAATTCAAAGAATATGAAAATATTGTAATATAGAAACAAATGGATGAGGTAAGTAAGTAACTTCTTACATTCGAAAACTTGCAACCCTATCGTCATTGAAAAGCACATAACGATGCGCTTGTGCCCACTCAATATTGGATAATTTATATGGTTGGGCACTTCCAATTGCAGTTTCATCATAGTTTCTTTGCGGCCGATTAGTTTTTGATTCTACGTTAGGTAAGTATCGGGAACAGAATATCATACATTCTTCCGCAATATACCCTTCTGCAATTGACCCCTCCGGTTGTGCTCGATTGCGCACATATGACTTTAGGGTGTACAAGTACCTATTATGAAAAACATAAAATCTTGATAATCAATTTGATTCGACGGCGAAATACAAGGAAACACATTTAATAAGACTGTTGTAATACGTACCTTTCAATTGGATACATCCAACGATATTGGACAGGCCCCCCTTCCATAGCTTCATTTGCTAAGTGAATTGGCAAATGCACCATAATATCAAAGAACGATGGGGGGAAAATCCTCTCCATCTGGCATAATACTTGTGCAATACTATCTTGAAGGCGCTTCAAGTCATCAACTTCACAAACTTTGGAGCACAATTGATGAAAAAAGTTGCTCAACTCTATCAATACAGATGCTACATTCTTCGGCAACACTTTCCGAATAGCAAGAGGCAATAGTTGATGCAGCAACACATGGAAATCATGACTTTTAAGACCAAATGTCTTCCGTTCTTTACTACTCACCCGTTTAGCAATGTTGGACGAATAACCATCTGGAACCTTTATACTTTTCAGCACTTTGCAAAATATATCTTGTTCCCGTTTGTCTAGTGAGAAGCATGCAGCCGGCAAACATGCTTTCTTTCTATCTGGTAACATCTGTGGATGAAGTGCGTGTCTAATACCCATGTCAACCAAATCCAAGCGCGCCTTAAAGTTGTCCTTCGTTTTTCCATCAATATTTAACAATGTACCAAGTATACCATCACAAACATTCTTCTCAATATGCATCACGTCCAAATTATGTTTCAACATAATATCCCTCCAATATGGCAATTCAAAAAATATGCTCTTTTTCTTTCAATTAAAGGGCATCGCTCCTTTACCAGTGTTTTTAGAGTACTTCTTACTGGTATGCTTCCCGATTAATCCTATTGGAGCTTCCCTTGTCTCTGTGGTACCATCGAAGGATTGTTTTTGCTTTCGAAACTTATGATCAAGAGGTAGGAATCGACAATGACCCATATAACAGTGCTTCCGGCTATGACGCAAATACTTAGAACATGTGTCTTTATGACAAGAAGGGCATGCAAGTTTCCCTTTAGTGCTCCAACCCGAAAGCATAGCATACCCAGGGAAATCACTAATCGTCCAAATTAACCCTGCACGCAAAGTGAAGACCTCCTTTCTTGACGCATCATATGTCTCAACCCCAGAACTCCATAGGTCTTTTAACTCTTCTATAAGAGGGCGCAAGTACACATCAATATCATTTCCCGGCCCCTTCGGCCCTGGTATGAGTAAAGAAAGGATCATGTTTGGTTGTTTCATGCACAACCATGGTGGCAAGTTATATGGAATCAAAATGACTGGCCACGTGCTGTGGGTGATACTCATTGATCTAAATGGATTGAAGCCGTCAGATGCTAAGCCCAGTCTAACATTACGAGGATCAGAACTGAACTCGCTATTCATAACATCAAAATATTTCCAAGTCATAGAATCCGCAGGAAGCCTTAACTTATCATCATCAGTACGACCATCCACATGCCATCTCATATCATCGGCAATCTTGGAAGACATATACAATCTTTGAAGACGCGGCTTCAAAGGAAATTGCCTTAATATCTTTGCTGCCTTTTTCTTTCCCTTTTTATTGGAATGACTGTCTTCGGATTTCCATTTAGAAGTACCGCAAATATCACATTTTTGTTTTTCACTAGTTTCATTCCAATATAGCATACAGTCATTTGGGCACGCATCTATTTTGTTATAATTAAGACCCAGGTCCGATATCATCGTCTTGACCTGTGAACTTGTTTCTGGCAATTTTGACACAAACGGAAATGTCTCTCTCAACAACTCAAGCGTCAAAGTCAATGACTTATTGCTCCATCCACTTAGGCACTTTATATGAAATAGTTTAACAATGAACGACAATTTCGTGTGGCTTTTACACCCCGGGTATAACTCTTCTCCAGCATCATGGAAGAGTTTCTCAAACTGTGGATTATTACAAGTTGGGGTATCATCTGATGGCCTATGTGAAGAACTCGCAGATACGTCCATTTCATCCTGCACCCCATAAGCTTCTTTAACCATGAGCCTAACTTCATCACCCACAAATTGTGCATCATCTACTATGGGATTAACACGCGGGGGTTGTAAATCGAGAATATCCTCCCCATGATAGTACCATTTTGTGTAGTTTTGATCAAATCCATTGCAAATCATGTGTTCGTATGCGACTTCTTGACTTTGATACAACACATTATTACATTTCGGACAAGGACACTTCAACAACCCATTAATAGTTGCCCCGCGAGAACATGCAAACTTGATGAAACCCAAGACTCCATCTTGATAATCTTGACTAGCCCTATTCCATCCATAGTAAACGTAACCTATTTAGTTAATAAATATAGATACACACCCTTCATCAAAACATTAAGAAATTAACATAATAAATACCTAGATCTTTTCATCCACCTTCGATCCATCTATTAGTATGTTGTGAAAGAATTTACCCGTCGCTTTTGAATAAGATTACTTTCTGCAAAACATACTCTATAAATGAATCTAGCTAATAGCAAATGGTACTTATGTTAGTTTTAAAATTTATGCTTGGTTTTACCCATTTAGGAATACCAAATACATTACTTGTTTGTCATAAGATTCATATATTTCTCCACGAATTTCGGCAGCATCTCTGCGCAGTTCTTCAAATACGTAAAGTTTTCTGACGTAAAGTCAATAAAACTACGTATTTGAAGAACAAAGAGATAAAACCAAAATTATAAGTAGAGATATATATGAATCACATGTCAACAAGTAACATACTTGATATCCCCAAACTGTCAATATGACAATCCAAGATGTTACATGTGCAAATCTATGCCTTCATATTTAAATACTAAGAATTATTGCAAACTTACTGCGAAGATGCAATATCTTCAAAGTACACAAAATAGGATGGGCATAGTTACACATGTAACCTCTCAGACGGGTATTTGAATTGTTCCCACTTTTTTTATGAGATAAATAAATATAAAAACAATTACCAGGTTAACCAACAAATAGAATAAAAAACTGCTAATCATAATATCAATGGTATTGAACAGCATTAGAACAGAAATATCACAACAAGGAACTTAAATAGATAAATAATGGTTTAACCATTATTTATCTCCCCTAAAAATTTTGGCAGCATCTCCCCTAAAAATAGAGGGTTGTCCAGACCAAATTGGTCTAAAATAATAATGGTTTAACCTGTAAAGAAAAGAAGAGTCGAAGCTTTCACATCCATATCCACATGCATATCCAAAAATAGCATTCAAACTATAGTCATTGGCACTCAGTATAGAATGAATATTTAATATCTAGACAATGACATAAGTCAATGATATGCTCAGAATTTGAAGAATTACCAAATTTTATTGACTCTGAGGAAGAGGGAAAGAAATCAAGAATTATTGACACCAAAATCAATCACAGTGGACTGAACATAGAAGGATATTCAGTATTTCCATTTGCATGAGAACCCTTTAATATGTAGACGAGGTATCCACTATTAAGGTTGGATCAACTGTACAAAGCCTAAAAATATTAGTATTTCCAATATACCAGACTCCCAAGTATTTCAAATTCGACCAGTTTTTCTCATGCATGATATTTTCCTTACAATGCCGTTTTCCCCCTTAAAGAGTCTACAACCCTAAAATTTTATTTTTTAATTTAAAGAGATATCTCCCCTAAAAATTTCGGCAGCATCTCCCCTAAAAATAGACATTTGTCCAGACCAAATTGGTCTAAAATAATAATGATTTAACCTGGAAAGAAAAGAAGAGTCGAAATATTGCATTCATATACAATCCAAAAAGAGCATCCTTCTTTAAAGGCAGAAAATGATTCTTCTTATGCCTCTTTTTTGCATGCGCAAACCTTCTCAACCAACCTTCCTTTTATTTCCCATTGGAGCTACTACAGGCTTACCAGGTATGCCCATTCCTTACCGTCCCTTGCTCTTTCCAATTATTAGCAAGTAGCATCCATCAAAGTAGCTTCTCTATAGTATAACTTGTCAATTCAACTATTAATGAAAATGAGAGTTCATGGAAGACCCTGATGTAAGCATATTGTTACCCGAAACTCACCAGTTTCATTGTCCAATGCCCTCAAACTAGTTTGTACTCCATAAGTGTTCTTAATGATATCAATGTCTTTACTTTGTATTCATTGCTTTCCCAAAACCATCAAATCAGCTTTCCAGACACTATTATATGCTTTTGTATATACTCCAAACTACTTCATACATTATCTTGATCACATTAAAAAACCTTCAATCAAGTAAAATTTTGCTGAACATGGCACTCATGATATTATGATAGTTTCATAAAAATGAAAGCTCTGTTCTGGAAATATAAACATCACATACAAAGTATCCACAAAATTAGAAATCCAAAAGGATGGCATTTCTACCTTCACAACATTTTCTGCCTTTAAACATTACGAGCCATTGCAATAAAGGTTTGCCCATCCATTTTTTCACAATTGAGTAAGGGCGACAACTTACTTGTTGAACGGCGAAGATGGCCGGCGGCGCTTGGCGACGGAGAACACGAACGGCGACGGAGACGATGGTCGGCGGCGGCTTGGCGACCGAGAAGTCGAACGTCGACGGCAGGAAGGTCGACGACGGCCGGAAGGTCGGCGTCGGCGAGCAGCAAATTCGCGCAGACGATGGCCGGCGGCGGCTTGGCGACCGAGAAGATGAACCTCGCCGGCAGGAAGGTCGGCCACGGCAGGAAGGTCGGCGACGGCGACGGCGAGCGGCGAGCGGCGAGCGGCGAGCGGCGAGCGGCGAGCAGCGACAGCAAATTCGCGCAGAGGGTTTTCACGCAGAGAAGAAAACCCCATTCGCGCGATTTGGGGATTTAATCCCTTTTAGCGGCGGTACCTTATTCCCGCCGCTAAAAGCCAAATCGCACGATGGTATTATGACCTTTTAGCGGCGGTAATTAGTTACCGCCGCTAAAACGCAAAACGCGTGATGGATTTATAACCTTGTAGCGGCGGTACTAATCTACCGCCGCTAAAACCCAAATCGCGTCACGGATTTATGACCTTTTAGCGGCGGTAACTTATTACCGCCGCTAAAAGGCAACGTCGGTACGATCGTAAGATACTCTTTAACGGCGGTAATTACCGCCGCTCAAAATATTAATTATGCTTGCGAAAAACATAACAAATATTATTTTCCGCGGCGGTAGATATCAATATTACCGGCGGCTCTACCGCCGGTACAAAGACGCGCCAAAAATTCGCGCGAGAATTCGTGTTGCCGCCATGCTTTGTAGCGGCGGTAGAAATATACCGCCGCTAAATACTTAATTCCACGGCGGTATACAGTCCCCCGCCGCTTAAATGTATTTATGGGCTTTTAGCGGCGGTAATAACTTACCGCCGCAAAAAATCCGCCGCTAAAGCCCCGTTTTTTTGTAGTGTCTCCATCCAGAAAACACATGAATATCATCTTCCAGAAAACATATGCAATCAGATTAAACCTACGAATAATATGAAAACCCAGGTTTTAAAACAGTGCCACTCACCTTATACGCTTCCAAGTCTTTGCAACAGCAACCCTTTCGTAGAGCAAAACACCGGCCAAGACCAACACCAACAGTCGATCTCCGCTAAAACTCCTTCGGTCGTGAGAGTATATCCGAGTACCTTCAATACGGAACACCTCGATCGGCAGGAAACCCCGAATTCTTCTTCTCTCTCAGAACCCTATATCACCAGCCGCAGTCGCCTTCAACAATGTATGCGCAAACTAAAAGAAACCCAACGATTCTAAATACGCTAGGTATTTATACTTACCTTTTATACACTTTGCCGCTCGACGAGTTTTGAAGCACTTGTTTTGGTGCAACGCTCGCCCACCAAGACTCCTACATACACCTACCTTATTAGTTTTATTTATTATTATTATTATTATTCCATAAAATCATGTAAAATTATCGGGGTTTTACAAAAGATGTGGTGGGGAATTAAGCATATGGGGGATGAGTTATGGAGGAGAGAGAGAGGGAGAGAAAGATGTGGTGGGGAATTAATCAGGTGGGGGTGATTTTCTTGGTAATTGCAGATTAGTCCCTGAGCTATTTTAACATCAACTTGATATTCACAGATTTGTCCCTAGATAATTACAGATATGCCATCAGATTTTTTGAATGTCCTGATTATTTACGGATTTGCCCCTTGACACCTTTTTCTGCTATTTTCTCTGCTGTTTTTGCCACGTGGGCAGTTTTTAGGGTTTCTTGTTTTGCTCATAACTCAGTTGCATTGGAATGTGTCAGGATGACCTGTCCACTGGGACAAGTTTGGGCAGCTGTTCTAGGGTTTAACAGAAAGTCAATATCTGCTCCCCCTCAAGTTTGACTGGCTCATATCTTCTTCATTCGGACCCCGATCTGAGAAAACTCAGTTGCGTTAAAATCATGTCGAAATTTCCTAATCATTGGGAAGAAGTATGGCAGTGGATTCGCTTCTGATCAAAAAGTCAACTTTTGCCCCCTTAGGGTTTGAATTTTCAGCTGAGCTATTTTGCTGTCTTTTAGCACATTTTTGGTTTGACCAAAATTTGGGTGCTTACAGCTGCCCCCTTTGTCGGAGTCACTTGTTGATGAATGACAAAGGTTGAAAGAAACCCAAATTTTACATTCCTCATATCTTTCTGAGAGAGCTTGGGAGTTGATTTTTGCTTTGTGGGATAAAGCACATTAACGCGAGCTTGTTACGCGTGTGGTACTTTTCCCATTTCTGGTTCTTAGAAATAGGTGGTGATTAGCACCTTTTCTAGATTCTGGTTCTCGGGAATAGGTGGTGATTAGCACCTTTCCGGTTTTTGAGAAAGAAGTGACGCTTTGCACATCTTTCAGTTCTTGGGAGGTTTTGGGTTTTCTGGATGATTCAGCTTCTCATATTTCAGTGAGGATGCAAACCTTTTTAGGTTTTTTTTTTTTTGCGTGGCTGAAGGTGGGCCAAGGAAAGGAAGGAGAGAGGAAAGAGGAGGTGCTCCTGGCGCTGTCCGGTGCCTCAAGGGAACTCACACACCTGTCCTACTCTACTTACAAAAGTAGGAAATCAAAAATTACATGGAGGGCCACTTTGCCCTTTTGTCTTCGAAACACACCTTCTCTTTTTTCTTGAGCTTGCTTAAGCTTTGTTCTGGATGGTTCTCCGCTGGGGATGTGGGGGTTCTTTATTTGGGAAAGAACCCGTAGGGGACAGGTGAGCTCTTTGCAACCTCCCTCTTGGTGTGCTTTGGATTATCGCATAGCTTTCCTCCGCTTTGCTTTTCTTTTCTTTTCTTTTTTTTTTCTTCTTTGATGATGCTTCTTGATATCCTCTGACTTTTCTGCCTCGCATGGGCCTGCAAAGTTCTCACAGTGTGGTGAGGTATCTGAAATTTACCCTGTAGCACTTGTGGCTTAGTTGGTTTTATTGTATGTGCGAGTGCACATGACTGAAATGAAATATTTTCTCAAAAGCTTTTCAGAAATTTTGTACAAGTGATTAAAAGGAATGGCAGGACCATTGACCATGGTGATTTGCCTTGTTAGCTTGAAGTGTTATGGACAGTGTGTTCGACACGTATTCCCATGAAATTCTTGACTTGTGCCGTCATTGGCTTTTAGAGGTTATGCAAAGGTTTAGAAGATGAGGAATGTCCTAAGGAATGTTTTTCCCTTCCCCAGTTTTGGTCTCTCTCACCTTTACCCGACATTTGGGGTGGTCTCAGGATTTTGCAATTGAGGGTTTTCCCTTTATCTCTTTCCTTTTGGGGTTAATGCTTGCCCCAGTTTGAGGGTCTTTGGTCGATTTGTATGCATCATGTCCCATAGATCAGAGAGGTCTTCATATTAGGACGAAACATTGGCTTAGTTTTAAGTCTGAGAAATGATGGGATATAAGGCTCAAATTCTTATCTTTTCATTTTTAGGTTTTACCTTGTGTCTTGCCAAAGCTCATTCTTCTTTTTAGATTCCTTCCTCATAGATCTGCATGAACTCAATTGTCACATCCTCCACAATCAGAAAGGACTTTTGATGGAACGAAACATAGGCTAAGGTTTTTGGTTTATGAAAGAAAGGAAATATGGCTCAAAGTCTTTTTGTAAATGGGTCGAGTCATGTTCTACCATTTTCTTGATTATTTGGGCTTTGCCAATGCCTTTTGTGACCTTCAATTTTTCCTCTAGCATTTTTGCTTTTCCTTTCCTTTGCTCTTGGGTCACTTTAGCTTTTTGCTTTGATTATCATGCCCCAGTGTATTTTCTGCTTTCTTTTCTTTTTCTTTGTTTCTGCTCATTCATGTCTTCTCCTCCTTACCAAGCGCCTTATTTAGGGCTCAAGACTCAGTGGGTTAGAAGAAGGAAAGTTAGGCTCAAATGGTTTGACTAGAGATATGACTTTGAAACTTGGGGAAATAAAGCAAGGATGGCCTCTCATCCTTTTGCAGAAGTTGTGACAACTTGATTGAAATTTTCATGCAAATATATTCAGGAATCTATTCATCCTTTTTCAGCTTTGCCCCATTGTGGGGTGACTAGACACAACACGGATTTTTGAATAATACGATCAAGCCCAAAGTGTTTTGACTAGCAGTTCTCAAAATTCAGGATGCATGAAGGATGGCCTCTCATCCTTTCTTAAAGACATGATGCGAAGCCGGCCTCGGCCCTTAGCTGGTTTAGGAATTTTCTCTCTTTTTCCTTTTTCTCTCTTTTCTTTCAAGGATCATTTTGCCCCGATGTAAAGATAGGTTTGGGAGGAAAATCAAGGCATGGACTTGGAAAAGATTGCCTTTGGCTCAGTCCAGGTTCTCATGGGAGCAGTATGTTGCACCCGGCTGAAGACACCTTTGAGCAATTTAGCATTTTTCCATGGTCACGGTCGTCTCGAAAAAGGTGCGATCTCAGAATGATGTCATCATCGACCCGAGCACTTGCCATTTTTTTTCAAAAAGTATTTTCTTCTTTTCTTTCTTTTTTTTTTCAAAAAGGGTTTTTTACAAAAGTTTGCATGAAATTAGAAGCATGTAAAATATTTACAAAAATGACCAATCAACAAGGACGATTGGTGCAAAAAAAGTAAATTTTAACTTAGCCTGGGAATGGCGGACTCGGTGTGGGACCGCGTCCGATGCAGATTTTGGATTCTTGGGAGTTGGTTGCACCTTGCAACTCACTTCTTAGCTGCGCCACTGGTGGATGCCCCCTTGCTGTGATCCGGGAGAGGGTTCACATATACGGCAGCTGGTGGCATTTTGGCAAGAGCAGGAGGGTCCACTGTGATTCTCCTGGCATCGATCAGATCCTGAAGGCCCAACACTGATTGGTGGCATGCCCCGATGACCCCATGTGATATTCACAAATTGATTTTGGGTCATAGTTCCTATTCAACGCCGCATTCGGGTTAGGAGTTATCAACCTTAAATAGCCTCACTTCAGTAATGTAGGAAGGAGCTCTGCCATTGTATAGGGAAAAGGCGTGAATACTCTCTGTCTTCTATCTTCCCTTTGTGCCCCCTGTAGTGGTGCCGATCCTGTAGGCCTCGTGCCACCCGGATGAGTCCCTCTTTGCAGGTGGAGTGGCTGTTGCCCCTGTGCAGCATCAACACTTGCCACGTCCTTTTGGCCTTCAGGCCTCTTGCCTCCATTCACGGTTCTTCTTGACATTGCTCCAGGTGAGCCTGCCTCTATCAATCCTGCTTTGATGCTGCCCTCAACCCTGTTGGCTATCTGGACCAAGGCACTAAAGCTTGTTGCTTGCTGGCCAATCATGTGAGAGTAGTATGGTTGCCCCAGGGTTGAGATGAATAGGCTGGCCATCTCTTCCTCCGTCAGTGGTGGGCGTACCATCATTGCATGTTCGCGCCATCTCCGAGCATAATCCCGAATTATCTCACCTGCTTTCTTGCTCATTCTCATCAGTTCCATCCTTGTGGGTATAACCTCAGAGTTAAACCTGAACTGTTCAGTGAAGAGGTGTGCCAGGTCTGACCAAGTCCGGATCTGTGCGGGGTTTAGAGTGGAAAACCAATGATGTGCTTGCCCGATCAAGGATCTTTGGAATTGCTATATCATCAACTGCTCATCCCTGTTGTATCTCATCATGGCTCCATAGTATGATCTCAGATGTGCAGTTGGGCAGCCAGTCCCATCGAATTTCTCAAAGTCGGGACACCTGAACTTTGCTGGGAGTCGTATGTCGGGGAAGAAATAGAAATTTTCCACTGTCATCCCTCTTGGCACTGATCCTCTTTTCAGTTCTTGCCATTCTGCTCTGAGGTCATTGATCATGGCACTAACTTACGGCGAGATGCCCCTGGTCTCGACTCTTTGTCTATGCCATTCCTCTTCCTCTTCCTGGTTTATCTCCGGGATGTGTGGGAGATGTAGTGCTTCTTCAGGAGGTGGCCGATGCGGCTGCTAATCTTGTGGCATGGCTAGAGGTGGAACTTGTGGAGGGAAAGCCAGCGGAGGCATTGGATAGACCGGTGCCAATGGGGCATGTGGTGGCCCTGGCGGTCCCTGTGGCAATTGTCGTGGTTCTCCTTGAGGTTGCGGGATAACTGGTTGCGGCATCTGCCTGACTAAGCTTTGGAGCAGCTGGGTGATTTGCCCCAACCTGCTGAGTTAAGTGCATGATTGCCGGCTCATCCTCAATTCTGCGAGGTGGCAAAGGTTGCTCTGGTGCTGGTGGCTGAGGCATAGGCGGCTTTTTCGGGTTCATCTTCATGCGGGATCTTAATAGGTATGGACTTCGGTGAGCTATGGCCACAACGCTTTTAACCTTGGTAAAAATAAAAAAGGAAAAGGCAAAACAAAAACATGTTAGTTCCTTCTGAAAATGGTCTGCTCCTGTGCAAGGGCAGCCGCGGCTTAGGGTGCCGTGTGTGGCAGAAAAGTGCTGCTTTTGATATAAAAAAAAAAAGGTAAACTTTGCCCTATGCTGGTGTTGTGAGTGGTGACAAGGAATATTCGCACTGCGGACAGCGCTGCGGCCGTGTGTGACAAACGCTGTATATGGCTATACATGAAAAAGAAACATCTTGAAAGCTGTGCTATCCCGTATATGGGAAGGGTAGCCCAAGGGTAGATGCTGTATATGGCTATACATGAAAAAGAAACATCTTGAAAGCTGTGCTATCCCGTATATGGGAAAGGTAGCCCAAGGGTGGATGCCGTATATGGCTATACATGAAAAAGAAACATCTTGAAAGCTGTGCTATCCCGTATGTGGGAAGGGTAGCCCAAGGGTGGATGCCGTATATGGCCTTCTTGAAAGCTGTGCTATCCCATATGTGGGAAGGGTAGCCCAAGGGTGGATGCCGTATATGGCCTTCTTGAAAGCTGTGCTATCCCGTACGTGGGAAGGGTAGCCCAAGGGTGGATGCCGTATATGGCCTTCTTGAAAGCTGTGTTATCCCGTACGTGGGAAGGGTAGCCTAAGGGTGGATGCCGCCGTATATGGCAAAAATCATTTGAAAATTTTTGAGGGTGTCACGAATGAAACAGTGATTTTTGAAATCTTGGTTTTGGTGCCGTATGTGGCAAAGTAAATCTTGAAAACCTTTTACTGGTTCTGTGCCGTAGATGGCAAAGTAAATCTTGAAAACCTTTTATTGGTTCTATGTTGTAGATGGCAAAGGAGTTTGAAAACTTTATGATTTGTGCCGTACATAGCACAGTGGTTTTGAGAAGTTTAGGAGTGTGCCGTATATGGCTTAATGATTCTTTGAAAATTTTTAGGGAAATTTAGGATTCTAAAAGATCGGTTTGAAACATTTTTGGAAATCTTTTCTGAAGTTTTGCCATTTGATAGCGAACTCCGAAATTTTGCTGAGACTAGCACATTTTGAAATCATTGCTATGAAGAAGCAAAAATGGGGGACCATTGGAATTGGTTCCATATGTCATGCCGTGGATGGCATTGCCCCGGTTGAAAAAGAATGCATGCCGTAGAAAGGCAATTCAATGTTTCTCCCGGGTGACAGCTCGATATAACCATGGAAAGTGGTTTATCGTGGGTTACGGGAGATTTTTGCAAATCTATGCCATGAAGGACGATTTTGATGTAGGCCCGAGGGCCACTTAAATATGTGTTATTTCTTTTGAAAAACAATGTGCACCTCGGAAGGTGGCTTGATGTACACCCAGAGGCGATTTGATGTATGCCCGAGGCACTTCAATGTATGCCCGAAGGCGATTTGATTTTGAAAATTCTTTTTGTGCATTTTTTAAAGCAGTTTTGGCCAAAAAGTGTTGGTGGGGTTTTGATTTTGAAGCATGTGTAGGATGGTAAGGGTAGTTGTTTCAGGGCTTACCATCCTCTGACATAGGTTCAAGCAAAACACAAAACGAAATTGAAATGTGTGTGCAGCCTTAAAGGGGTTGGTGCCAGTGAAGGCACGACTCCTAGACATACTTGTGTAAGGAAGAACGTCCAAGTCCAAAATCAGTCTTTTCTTTCATCTGTTCTTTCATATGCTTCTAGTGTCGGACTGCAGCAAAAATTACAACTTGCCATCAAGGGCAAAAATTTACAAGATATTTACAAAAGTTGCAAAGAATTCATCCTTAAGGCTGTTGGGAGCCAAAAGGAAGGATACAAGTTGCTTCCAAGGCGGGTAGGTTAAAAATTCCTAGATCTAGGGTTTTCTGCCCTTGTTCTGATCTGGTGTGCTTTCATCTGCTCTAAAAGACCAATCTGGACTCAAAGTGCTTCTGGCAGACTCAATGGGTCAAGGCCCACAGCACATAGGACTCAATGCATGGATCTGGGGTGGTTCCCCTGATCAAAGTTAAGTTGGCTTCCTAAATTAGGGCTGAGACAGCCCAGAAGCTAGGGTTTACTCTGTTTGATGCAAAAAGCGGGGGTTGCTGCCCCTAATGGACTCTTGGGTTTTATTCCAATTTTACTCCTCTTGTATTCATCATTCACATCACCCTCGCAATCACAAAACGTGGTTTGTTCAGAAACATTAGGTGGGGAAGGATATCCAACCCGAGACAAAAGCCTACAAGGGTCTAGACCAGTACTGGATCCTCGTGTGCCACGGCAAGAAACCTGTGCTACTAATGGACTCCAGAAAACTGGGGGGATGGGTTTACCCTGCTTTCCACGGCAAGTCACGAGAGCATAGGTGCTAATACCATCCCAAAAGTCAGTTCATAGGAATCAGAAGGGTGGCTGTTAGAGAGGTCTAAGTCTTAGATGAGAAGAAGCAATATCCGCACTCATACATTCAGGGTCGGATCATCCACGCAGTCCCCCTCGTGCGTGTCACCCCACGCAGTTTATCACAAAACTGAAAAAATAAATCCATCCACAGTGTTGTGGTGTGCCCGTGTGTGCAATTGGGCTGAGTGCTGTGTCTAACCGGGTGAGTTTTGGCTGGATTTTGTTGATCAAAGGAATTTTTTTGTCTCGTAAAGTAAAGTACAGAACTGGCACACAATACGAGATTCTGGGAGAGTCCCTAGGTAAGTGGAGGGTCACAGGGGACCGCTTAAATTCCACTTTCCTTAGGTAATTATCTCGTCCTTTTGATGGGACTCCCCAGAAAGTGTATTTGAGCGTATTCCATGTTTTACTAAAACAAGATAGTAAAATCCTAAAACCAACTAAATCCCTCTTGGGTTGACACATTCTAACCAGGGGTTCTGTTGGGTTGAGAATCCCCAGTGGAGTCGCCAAGCTGTGCGCATGGTCGCACGGCATGGGCGCGAGCCTCCTAAAAGGTAATTCGGGAAGGTTGGAGTCGCCACTGCCTGATGGGGTGCAGGCAGACACCTGCGTGCCTAGGTTTATCTAGTAGGCTGGTGTGCGCACCTAAACCTGGATCTTAGATCGCACACCGGGCGCACGTTCCGTGCGTGCCTCGGGATATTCGGAGTCGCCACTGCCTGAGAGGTGCAGGCAGACACGGTTTTGCCCTGAAGGCAACCAAGAAGAAGGAGCAGAGGAGCTACCCTTCATTGACTGGGCTGCAGTAGAAGTTCCATCTGGGACCAGCCCTATAGAAGAAGCAGGCGATGCAACTCACCCAGTACTGGTGATTTCGGATGCGGACCCTGAGCTTGGGGAGCAGGCTTGTGTTATTACCCCTGCTTCAGATTCCTTTATTTTGAACAATTGGGAGGAAACTCCCCTTACTTTTGAAGCCGCGTTTGTTTGGCAAACAGACATGGCTTCCAAAAAAAAACTCCATTAGTGGAATGCCCTTTTCCTGAAGGTTTTAATGAGCCTTCGTCTTCAGGAAAAGATTTTTTAGAAGGCTCTCAAAAAACACAAAAAGATTTTTCAATTTTTTCTAGAAAAATTAAGTTTTTCAAAAAGGTCCAAACCATTTATGAACCTTATAAGCAAACGGAATTGGATCAGGTTGAATATGACTTCGACTTTGAGCTCGACTTTGACCTAATGGGGGTTGAGGAAGAGACCGAGGACGAAGAAGACGACCCTCCAAAAGAAATCACATATCAATTGGAGCGTCATGAAAAGGGGGTCCAACCCAATATTGAAGAGGCCATATCAATAAATCTAGGGACTGAAGATGATCCAAAAATAGTGAAGATTGGGGTATGCCTATCTAAGGTACAACGTGATGAAATGATATGGTTCTTGGCTGATTATGAAGATGTATTTGCATGGTCGTATCGGGATATGCCAGGGTTAGACACTGATATGGTTGTGCACAGGCTACCAATTCTGCCAGATGTTAAGCCAGTTAAACAGAAACTGAGAAGGTTGAAACCTGAGTGGACATTGAAGGTCAAAGATGAAGTGGTTAAACAATTCCAAGCAGGATTCTTGGCGGTCTCCACGTACCCTGAATGGCTTGCAAATATAGTACCAGTACCAAAGAAGGATGGAAAGGTCAAAATGTGGGTGGACTACAGAGACTTGAATAAGGCAAGCCCAAAGGATGATTTTCCACTTCCACACATCGACATCTTGGTGGACAACACAGCCGTACATAGCCTGTTCTCATTTATGGATGGTTTCTCTGGGTACAATCAGATTAAGATGGCTAAGGAAGACCAAGAGGAAACAGCTTTCATTACACCTTGGGGTACCTTCCACTACACTTTCATGCCATTTGGGCTTAAGAATGCTGGGGCAACCTACCAACGGGCCATGACAGCCTTATTCTATGATATGATCCATAAGGAGATGGAGGTCTATGTGGATGATATGATAGCCAAATAATGTGAAGAAGAAGACCACTTGATCAACTTGAAGAAGGTGTTTGACCGGCTCAGGAAATATAGTCTAAGGCTTAACCCTGCAAAATGTGTCTTTGGGGCTACATCAAGAAAATTGTTGGGATTTATTGTAAGTAGAAGGGGAATTGAGATTGACTCAGCTAAGGCTAAAGCAATTATTGAAATGCCATCACCTAGAACGGAGAAGGAAGTTCGTGGTTTTCTTGGAAGGATTCAGTACATAAGCCGGTTCATAGCACAGCTCACTGCTATCTGTGAACCAATCTTCAAGCTTCTGAGAAAGAATAACCCGACGGTCTGAAATGACGATTGCCAAGAAGCCTTTGACACAATAAAGGTGTATTTATTGAATCTACCTGTGCTAGTGCCACCAATTCCAGGAAGACCATTGATCTTATACTTGTCAGTTTTGGAGACATCAATGGGGTGTGTCTTGGGACAACATGACAACACAGGCAGAAAGGAAAGGGTGATTTACTACCTAAGCAAGAAATTTACAGAATATGAAGCAAAGTATTCTCCTTTGGA
Source organism: Buxus sempervirens (assembly GCA_947561395.2). Classification (NCBI taxonomy): domain Eukaryota; kingdom Viridiplantae; phylum Streptophyta; class Magnoliopsida; order Buxales; family Buxaceae; genus Buxus; species Buxus sempervirens. The sequence goes on along the minus strand of OX387188.1, from coordinate 18,897,780 downwards.
AAAAACCTGTTGTGCTTTAGTATGGGCAACTCAGAGACTGAGGCATTATTTCCTTAGTCATTCCACCTTATTGATATCCCGAATGGACCCTTTGAAGTATCTATTTGAAAAATCGGCTTTAACTAGCAGAACGGCAAAGTGGCAGCTGTTACTCTCTGAATTTGATCTCACATACATCACTCAGAAGGCGATTAAAGGTCAAGCCATTGCTGATCACTTAGCTGCACATCCTCTACCAGAATACCAACCTTTTAAGACAAATTTCCCTAATGAGGCAATACTATTCACAGAAGAAGAAGAAAGTGAAGGCTCATGGCAAATGTTCTTTGATGGGGCCGCCAACATGAACGGAAATGGAATAGGGGCAGTTTTGATCAAGCCAGATGGGGCACACATCCCAATCACAGTAAAGTTAAGGTTCCAATGCACGAACAATATTGTAGAGTATGAAGCATGCATAATTGGGTTGCAAGCTACCTTAGACCATGAAGTGGAGGAACTTGACGTATATGGAGATTCGAGTCTTATCATCTTCCAAACAACTGGTGAATGGAAAACCAAGGATCACAAATTGATCCCCTATCACCAGTATTTGGAAGAAGTAAGCACCAAATTCACTCAAATTTCCTTCAATTATATGCCAAGGGCCAAAAATCAGTTTGCGGATGCTCTAGCAACATTGGCTTCAATGGTCAGTATGCCAGAACGTGTTGATATTAGACCACTGGAAATTGAAGTCAGAGATGAACTTGCTTATTGCCTTGTTCTAGAAGAAACACCAGAAGAAGAAGTACCATGGTTTCAAGACATTAAGAACTCCCTAAATGATCGGAGTTTGCCAGAAAATGTCACTTCTACAGAGAAAAGAACAATACAGAGGCTAGCAGGTCAGTTCTTACTAAGTGGTGGGTAGTTGTACAAAAGATCACACAACGATATCCTACTCAGATGTGTTGCCAAGACCGAGTCAGAAAGGTTAGTTGAAACTGTACATGGAGGAGTTTGTGGGCCCCATATGAACGGGCATATGCTTGCCAAGAAGATTCTGCGATTGGGATATTACTGGTCGACGATGGAGCATGATTGCTATATACATGTCAAAAGGTGTCATTTATGCCAAGTTTATGCTGATAACAAGAATGCACCCCCAAGTGAATTGCACAACATGACATCTCCATGGCCCTTCTCCATGTGGGGTATAGACGTCATTGGAATGATCTCTCCAAAGGCATCGAATGGACACAGGTTTATACTTGTAGCAATCGACTATTTCACCAAGTGGGTAGAAGCAGCTTCCTATGCAAACATTACAAGTAGCCATGTTCTGAAATTCTTGAAGCACAATATCATTTGTCACTATGGTTTACCAAGTGCCTTAGTATCAGACAATGCTTCAAATATTAAGAACAAAGATATAAATAAAATGTGTGAGCAGTTTCAGATTACCCATCACAAGTCAGCTCCGTACAGACCTAAGATGAATGGGGTAGTAGAAGCAGCGAATAAGAACATAAAGAAGATCATTCAGAAGATGGTAGTGAATTTCAAAGATTGGCATGAAATGCTGCCACTTGCTCTACATGCCTACAAAACCTCAATCCGGACTCCTACAGGGGCAACCCCGTATTCCTTAGTATATGGGATGGAGGCAGTTTTACCAGTGGAAGTAGAAATCCCTTCACTAAGAGTGCTAATGGAAGCTGAATTAGAAGAAGCTGAATGGATACAATCAAGACATGATCAACTCAATTTAATAGAGGAAAAGCGGTTGAAAGCGCTCTGTCATGGCCAATTGTATCAGAAGAGAATGGCCAGGGCTTACAATAAGAAGGTGAAGCCCAGAACTTTCCAAAAAGGAAATTTAGTATTAAAGAAAATCTTACCCTTTTTGGAAGACCCTCGTGGAAAATTTAAACCAAATTGGGAAGGGCCTTATGTTGTCAAAAATGTCCTGTCAAGCGGTGCTCTCATCTTAACAGAAATGGATGGGAAAGATTTTCCTGAGCCGATTAACTCTGATGCTGTAAAGAGATATTTTCTTTGAATGAATATTACTAAAAAAATGATCTGAGGCCATTTTCTATACTTCCCAAAATTTTCATCCCTAGTAAAGCCAACTCGAGCCCGTTCGTTTTTTTTGATAAACCTAAACTGGACTTACAGTCTTATATTGGGGCAGAACAAACTAGGGCAAGGCCAATAAGGGCAAAAAGAGAAAAAAAAGAAAGAGAAGAAAAATAGTGGCAAATGAAAGCCAAATACAAAAAAGGGAATGGGGTCAAATTCATCATGACTATAAGTCCGGTTGACCTATTTTCACATATAGAAAAATTTGAGCCTTTAATACCTTTTCTTTCATAAACCAAGCTTAGCCTTTGTTTCATCCTATTCTTAAGCCCTCGGTGATTTTAGTATATTCATTCAACTTTCAGAGTAAGATTGGTGATGACGGAATACAGAAGCCGGCCTTAGTAAAAACCGTAACTGGCACTAAGGGCAATAGGGGCAAAAAGAAAAAAAAAAGAAAAAAAGGAAAAAAAAAAGAAGAAGAATCAAAGGTTGAGTTGATCATGTGGTCCAAGTTTGAAGTCAGCATGAGCACTAGAAATTGAACAGATTAACAGGGTCAGTCATGGAGGAAAAGCCATTTGGGAATGATTCTAAAGGTCGCAGGACAGACAGATTTGGTCTCTCCCTATTGCTTGGACTACCCTTTTCATTATTCAACCTGATTTTAATTCCTCTAATTATATGTGATTAAGTGTTTCGGATCAGCTTTCAAAAAAAATATATACTTTGACCAGTGATGAGAAATCAAATACTTTTCATAAAACTTCTGTTTTTACAAGCATCTGAGAATTCTGAGGCCAATAATATAAAACCTATTTTTGAACTAAATTCTTTATCATTCCACTATTGGAGTTTGCTTTGTATAAAGGTAAGAAAAAAAAAAGAGAAAAAAAAAGAATCTAAGCCCTATTTCCTAACTGCTCTTCAAGCTCCTTAATCCGAGCTGCCTGAGTTGCAATGATTCCAGAAGCTCCCTCTGCATCAGGATCGCTAAAAAAGGAGATAACCTCATATAAAAGAGATTGCTTAATCTTCAATGCCCTAATGTCAGCCAAGGAATCCTGATATTTCTTCCGCATCGCTCGGACTTCAAAGCGACGAGCCTGTCTTTGTTCTTCAAGTTTCTTCTCCATGGCAATGCGGCAAGACCTCTGTTCTTCAAGTTGCCTCTCCAGATCAATACCTTTTATCCTGAGTTCTTGGGCTTCTCATACCCATATTTGTTGAAGCCGCTTGTGGGTGGCCCTTCCAGACTCAAGGATGTCCTCATAAGTAGGGGTAAGAACTGCAGAAGGATCTTTTGGTACTGGGGCATGACTCTGCACCTGCTCTTTGATCCAGAAATGATAGGCCTTTACATGGGACTCAGAAAAGACTGGACCCCGCAGAAAGCGAACATAGGACCACTCATTCATCAATTGAGCATTTAGCCCCATGGTGGCTGGTGTAAGTGGCCCTAAGAAGTTTTCATAACCAGTTGGGATCATAATCCCCTGGGTCGCTCCAAACTGCCGAAGAACCTTCAAAGGAAGATAGAGAACAGTAGATTTCAAGCCTGCTAGGACCAGAAAGTTCCTATCTCTGAAGCTGATCATTGTCTCTAGATTGGGCTGATAAGTGTCAGGCCATCTCACCTGATCATCCTGGAGAGTACCCAAGAAAGTGAACCAACCTTGCTTGCCACCTTGGATGTTAGGACAACTCCTATTGCTCATCAAAACAGGCACTTTCAATCTTGGAAAAGAAGTGGCGAGTTATCTCTTCAACCTGACTCAGGTGGTCAAGCAACCAAAGCTGCAGAAAAAGGGAGTATTTCAATTTATCTCAAGAAAAAAGAAAAAAAAAGAAGAAGAAGAGAGAAAAAAAAGAAGAAGAAAAAAGGAAAAAAAGAAAAAAATAATAATATATTTATTTCTCTTTTACCTGTTGTGCGCGCGTCAGAAACGTGGCACGGGAGAGGTCGAAGTCGCCACCGCCTGATGGGGTGCAGGCGGACACCTGGGTGCCTAGTCTTGTCTATTAGTCTGGTCTGTGGCTTGAGATTCTAAGTCGATTCTCGGTTGTAGTCTGGGGAAGTCCGTAGACACCCCAGTCCACCCGGTCAGATAACGGGTCCCGTGGGTTCCCTGGTTTGAGTCAGCTTTCTAGTTGGTTTTCACCCGATTCCTAATCCAGCATGCCATTTAGTTAAGTCTTGGCGGGATCACCTGAGTGGTGTGGGTCCCTTTAGTTGATTTTATCTTGTTTTATTTAAGTTGTCTGAGTCTGATTGGGTGGGCCCTATTGGAAGGCCCACAGTGTCCTTAACGGGCTTGGGTAAGCCCATGTGCCCCTGGTGGGCCTCTGTTTAACCTAGGAGGCCCTGTGGGCTTAGGTTAAGTGAATTGATTTATATTAAGGTTCAGGTTTGAAGCTTAAGTGGTTTTCATGCAAATAGTGGGCCGGCGTTGGTTTGCGGGCCCCTGGGTGGGCCCCCATGATGGTTGCCGAATTTTTTTAATTTATCTTATTTAAATTCACCCAGGTGGGTTGGACATTGGGCTTGGGGCCCGTAGTCCAATTCTTAGGCTTGAAAGCCCGAGTTAAGTGAAGTTAGGGTTTTGAACCCTCACTTGGTTAGTTTTTGGGCTTTGACGGGCCCGATAGGCCCTAACCCCGGGTCTCGGCCAAACCACGCAATTCAAATATCATTCCATAAAACAAATCCGGGTGGACCGCATTGGGTCTGGTCCATCCGGTTCAATAAGTTAAGTTTGCTTAACTTGCTTATTTCTCATGCTTATGGGTTTATTGGGCTTGGTGGGCCCTGTTGGAAGGCCCACTATGCATCCGAATTGGACCGGCGGTCCAAGTCCCATGTTGGGTTTTCGGGTCACCCAGAAACCCTATTGGTTCGTTTGGTTTAGTTAAACATGTCGTTCCGTCGTAGCAAAATCATGCCCAACTACAAGGCATTACACCATGCGGGCATATCGTAAAAGGGAAAGGGGCTGTAGCCCCTTTGGACAGCAATAAGGGCAAAGTTCGGACAAGGGCTTGGTAGGCCCAAAAATGCAAGTATGGCAAGCCCCTAAGAGGCATCCCCACTAGGAAGCCTATACATGCTTTGGGGAGGTTATCATGTGACCAAGTGGGGGTGGGATGCTGCTGCTGTTCCCAGCAGCAGCCCCGAAAGGGTCCTGCATACTCATCAAGATGGCATGGAAAAAATAATTAAAAAGGGCATATTGTGTGCTCATGGGAAACAAACAAGTGAGGCTTCAGGGGCTGGGTAGGCTTGTTAACGCATGACTAGGGGCAGCAAGTGGTTATTCAACAATCAAACAACAAAAAAACAAAAACACAGCAGCTACTAAGCATCAAGAAGGTCTCCCACCAAAGGCTCAATAGGGCAACCTATGCTCAAATATGCATATGGGGACACCTTGGGATTGGTGGGTAAGCACCTCCACCTGACACTTCGGGTGGGGGTGCCTTGGGGGCTCGATTGAGGTGGCAAATCTGCTGGGAACAGCAGTGGCACCAAAGCCTACTACTGTTCCCAGCAGCAACTTGAAGGCAACACTATAAAGGGGGTGAGGGAGGGGATCATGCATGCACATGCTAAGACAGCAACATGGTGACCTTATGGCATAGAAAGCATGCTTTGGTACATAAAAAAAACAGCAAGCTCTAGAGAAAAAGAAACATACATTCATTCCCAATAACAATAGCAAGCAAGTAGACAAAAAAAAAAAAAAAGAGGAAAGCTCCCAGGCAAAGCTACGACCAGCACCTGATCTCCCAGGATTATTTGTCTAGAAAAAGATGAAACTCAGATCTGAACCCTCCTGGGCATTCTCCCTAACCAATTAACACTTTATATTAACAAGAAAGGAGCATGAGAGGGGCTGCTTGGTACTGGAACACTTGCTGGGAACAGCAATGGCATCAAGGCCCACTGCTGTCCCCAGCAGCAACCTAAATGGGTTAGTCATGAGGGTGTAAAGGGAGAGAGTAAACACACAGAACAAAAAACAAATGGTAAACAAAGGCAAAGCCACCCAATAACCATGGATAAGTCGCAGATTTTGGATGAGATTGGTGAGTGTTTTGATAATGCGCAAAGCATGTGCATGCAAGTAAGACATGGTCCCTAGGGACTGATTTCCTTATAACAGAAAAAAAAAACAGCAGCTCACATATGTTCCTACTTGATCATGCATGTGATTACAGCGGAAAAAAAAGAAAGAGAGAGTGCTCATGAGACCCTATCATGCTCCCTAGAAAAATAAGCAAACTTCATGCATGCATGTCACCATATGCCATTACAAACAAAAAAAATACAGCAAGAGGTAAAGAAGGGGTTGGGGTGCACGATCAGTAGTAAAACACCAAAGAAATCTTAAAACAGTGAGACGACAAAAGGAGAGGGGAGAAGGGAAATGGGGGCTTATCATAGGGGTACATTAGATGGAATCGGAGAGGAACAAGCTCTTCTAATGGTTGCTGGAAATAAAACCAAAACAGCAACCTATTAAGATTGAAAGTATATAAAAATGAAGCCCTCATGCTTACATGGAACCACACATGGATCTCTCACCTTTGGTGGTTTCATGCCATGGAAAGAAAAATCAGATGCATGCATACAATGACATGGAAACAGGCCCACACCAAGGAGGAAAACAAGTGTAGGAAAACTTTTGAAAAAATCTGATTTTAATATATATGAAGTACAAAGTGTTGAGGACCATTACCTGGTGGTTTTTACACCCCTGGGAAAGGTGGAGACACCTCCTTGTGGCTGGGAAGCTGCTGGTAAGTCCTCCCACAGTAGCAGCAGCAAGTAGCTCCTCCTTCTTGGCACTTGGTGGGTGAGAGATGAAGAGGAAGGAGGAGGAGAAGGGGTGGAGCCACCTTGGGGTGGAGTGGGAAGGTGGTGGAGGCAAGGGAGCTCAAAAGAGAGGGGTTCGGATGAAGAAGGAAAGGGGAGAAAGAGCTCAAGGCAAGGCAACCCTTGGAAAGGGGGCTGCTGCTCCTTTTTATAACAAACTTAATGTATCCGGCCTTGAAGGCCGGATACACTATGTCCCATGTGTATCCAGCTTATTTGTATCCGGCATTAAATGCCGAATACAAAACATAATTATTTACAAAATTAATGCCGCCGCGAATTTGTCGGAGAATCGGCGCGAATCTCGCCGAGCAAATCTTTGTATCCGGTATTTGAGTCCGGATATACACAAGGGTATGTGTATCCGGTATATTTAATCGGATACAAATAAAAAAATTACGGATTTGCCCTTCGACTTGACCGATTCGACCGATTTGACACTTTTGGATATTTATGGATCGCCCCCTGCGAATTTTGGCTTAGTCCCTGAGATTTGTAGTGATTTTTGGATATTTAAGATTTAGTCCCCGAGATATTTTGCTGCGTTGGCTGCCACATGGGCAGTTCCTGCGCCACGTGTGCAGTTTCCGGTTTTTCTGCGCGGAAACTTCGACAGCTCATATCTCCTTCATCCGGACTCTGATTTGAGCAAACTCAATTGCGTTAGACTCGTATCGGAGCCCTCTATCCAATGACATAGGGCTAAGTACTTGGCACGAGGTTCGAGAAAAAGTCAACTTTCGGCTCTCCTTTAAGTTTGACCGGCCCACCAAACCTTCATCCAGACTCCGATTCCAGCAAACTCGGTTGCGTTGGAACCGTGTCGGAATCCTCTATTCATTGAGATAAAGCAAGGTGGCCAATTATCACTTGATCAAAAGGTCAAATTTCGACTCCTCAGGTTTGACTTTTTGTCCAAGGTTTGCATTTTCCGGCTCTTCTGGGAGCGCAAAAATGAGGTGCTTACACCTGTAGAATAGGGGCGCATGCAAGGAAGCGTTTCTTCTTTCTGAAATAGTATTCAGTCAGGGCCTGGTATATCTCTGCCAAGATCATAGGGGCCAATCTCTCACGTTCCCTAACCTAGCAGATAACTGAGATGAGAGCAAAGTCGACCTGGTCATCACCCCATGGAAAGAGCAACTGGTTGACCACTATCAAAGTCAAAGCATTAAACCTTGTATCCTTGTCCTCACTCCTTAGAAGTTTTTCAGTCAGAAAGGTCTTGGACAAGGTCAACAGTGTATCAGAATTTCCTAAGTCCTTCTTCTCTATACCCAAGAAGGTGGAGGCTTCCTTTTTGTAGCTATGCTTTAGGGGCGGGTGTAAGCACCTCATTTTTGCGCTCCCAGAAAAACCAGAAATGCAAACCCTAGACAAAAAGTCAAACCCTGAGGGGTCAAAAGTTGACTTTTTAATCAAGTGAAATTTGGCCACCTTGCTTTATACCATTGGATAGAGAATCTCGACACGGTTCCAACGCAACTGAGTTTGCTGGAATCGGGGTCCAAATGAAGGTTCTGTGGGCCGGTCAAACTAAAAGGGGAGCTGAAAGTTGACTTTTTTCAAACCCCATGCCAGGCGCTTAGCCCTATGGCATTGGATAGAGGGCTCTGATACGAGTCCAACGCAACAGAGTTTGCTCAAATCGGAGTCCAGATAGAGAAGTTATGGGCTGGTCAAATCTGAGAAAAGCAGAAATTGACTTTCTGCTAAACCCCAGATCAGCTACCTCATTTGATATCAGCAGAAAGAGCATCTCGACACGATTCCAACGCAACTGAGTTTGCTGGAATCGGAGTCCCGGATAAGGAAATATGAGCAAAATCGGCTCCCGGACGCGGCCCGACACTTCTGCTAAAAAACTCGGGTTTGCTGCTAAACTGAAGTTCAGTGGATAGGGAATCTCGTACTGATTCCAACGCCACTAAATTTGCTAAAATCGGATATCAGACGAGCGAGTTGTGGGCAGTTGAAGTTTCTGAAAATCTGCACACGTGGCAAATAGTGAAGAAAGAGCAGCAAAATGAAAAGTTTTGAATTAAAAAATAATATTTTTGCTAAAGATCTAATTAAAGTATTTAAAATAAAAGAAAAATAAAAAAAATCAAAAGATGCATGTGCATCCAAAACTTGAAACAAAAAATCCTAATATAATAATAGTAAAAGTACATAAGAAAAAAAAAAGAAAATAAAAATAAATATATGTGGTTGGACGAATTCTCCACATGGAGAATTCGTCCAAGCAAACTTAGCCTCCAAGTTTACTAAGAAAAGAAAGCCATCATTGCATATATTTAAAAAAAGGCACAAATGGAAAATGGGTAAGGTTTGGTGATAAAATGAGAAAGTAATTGAGTTTTGGTTATGGGTTATAAAAAGAAACCCTAGCACAAACTTATGGGGTCGGCTCATTTTTGTTTGAGGTTCCTCTCACTTCTTTGAGCACACTTTTTGATCTCCCACCATTCTTCTTCTCCAAGAACTCCAACCTCTCTCTCATCTCCCCCAAGCACCTCACCTTGCTCCATCTACCACTTTTTTCTTCTTCTTCTCCACTCTCACTCGAGCAAAGGGGGAAGGCTTGCTGTTGGTGGTGCCAAGAGAGGCTCCAGCCTTGGTCCTAGCTCCAAGGAGGCTTCACACATCCTCTACAAGGGGTCAAAACCCAAGGTGAGCTTTCTTGGGCCATGTTGTTTAACATATATAAATATAAGTTCATTTGGAGCATGTGAGTCCTCAAAGATGCTATAATATTCTGTTTGTGCATGTTATGGATGTTTTCCTCTTGTATTATTACCTCTTCATGTCTTTTATGGATCATCACTCTTCTAAGGTAAGGAAGGTAAGTTCCCATTAGTTTAAAGTGAGGAGGAGGGGACTCCTTAGTTGATCTAAATGGTCTAAAGGTCATTGTAGGTTTGCTGTATTTTTTAGTGTAAAGCCGCTGTATTGTTAGTGGTTTCTTTCCTCTTAAAGGAGGAGTATGTTCCTCTAATGCAAGTCTAATGTATCCCCCAAGTAAACCCCCTTCTTTTCCCTTCCTTGGATATTGTATTCTTAAACTAAGTGGGTAAGTTAGGACAACATGTGATGCATGCTAGGTACGTTTTATTTTATTTTTATTCTTATATGATTAGATTGTCACTTTGCGGATGTGTGGATCTATCTCTATATGGAGCATATATGTTGTTACTTTTAAACCATGCAAGTATATCATTTTTGCTAGTTATTTTGCATGTTTGATCACGATGTTTTCACCCCATTAAGTTGCTGATTTCGGCTCCATGGAGTCACTCTACTTGGTTTACTATCCGTCCCACTTGCTCATTCACTTGTTCTCATGTCAATAGCATGTTTAGGTTTTCTGGGTATGCCATCCTAAAATCTGTCTTCTACACTTTTTAAGCACAATAACATGCACTCACATATCTCGATATGAAACCCACCTATTAAAGCATGTCTCATATTGTTTGGTTATTTAATTTGTGTACCATGGTTGTCTCTTTTTGAGCATGAGATACCCAAAACAGGGAAGCTTGATCCCTTTTTAGGTGCTGGTCACATTGCAAGAGAAAGAAGGAGGGGGAGCCCCCATCCATTCCCTTTGAGTTTGGTTTTGAAAACCCCAAAGAAGAAGCCGAATGGCTTCATCCGAACCATTGTGGGCCCCCACAGGGGCCCACACAACTACTGAAACACCCCAAGGAGCCCAAGAAACCAACCCCATTAGAAAAATCCAAAAAAATGGATTTTTTATGTTGATCTGGCAACTCAGGCCGGATCAACAGAGATCTGTTTGTAACCAGCGAAGAATGCCGGATACACTGTCCTGTGTGCGTAGCCGGCATCTCAGGCCGGCTACACTGCCAGATTGCCCTTTTTGCTATTTTGAGATATTGTGTTGATTTTTTAGGTTCATTTGATCAAACCAGTCGAACCAGAAGGGTTTCCGGGTCACTCGGAAACCCAAGATGGGCCTTGGACACCCGGTCCAAATTAATTCCCGGTGGGCCTTCCAACGGGGCCCACCAAGCCCGACAAACTCCTTTTGTTAAATAAAGATAAAATCAATCCATTTGAGTGGGCCACACCATTGGAGGCCCACCTAGGCCCAATTTTGAATTATGTTGATCTAGACTTAGATATGGTTTGGCCGAGGCAAAGGGCATGGCCTATCGGGCCCACTAAGCCCATTAACCAACCAAGGTTAGGGTTTCAAAACCCTAACTCAAGAAGCCTTGGGCTTTCAAGCCCAAGCCCAAAGCCTGGTCCATTTTGGCAAAGATTAACCCAAATAAACTCAAGACACTTGGCGACCAGGCCGAGGCCCACTCAGGGGCCCGCAAGTCAACCCGGCCCACCTTTGCATAAAAATCACTTTAAATTCAACTTAAACTTTAAAGTAAAATCAATTCACTTGAACCAAAGCCCAAAGGGCCTCTCAGGCTAGACTGAGGCCCACCAAGGGACACGTGGGCTCAACCAAGCCCACCAAGGGATCCGTGGGCCTTTCGACGGGACCCACCCAATCAGACTCACTTCATTCAATAATAAGAAGATAAAATCAAGTAAAGGGACCCACACCACTTTTGGCGGTCCTGCCAGACTTAACCAAAATTGAATGCCAGATTAGGCATCGGGTGAGTGAGAGACCAACTGAGTTGACTCGAACCAGGGAAACTTATGGGACCCGTCACTTGACGGGGTGGACTGGGGTGTCTACGGACTTCCCCAGACCGCAACCGAGAACCTACTTAGAATCTCAAGCCGCAGACCAAGCCTTAGTAAAAGAACTTAGGCACCTAGGTGTCTGCCTGCACCCCATCAGGCAGTGGCGACTCCAAACAAACCCCGAGGCACGCATCGTTTTGCGTGCGCCTTGTCGTGCGACCGAAATCGGGTGCGCACAGCGGGTTCACAACTTCCTCAGAAATCCTTAGGCCAAGGATGGTTTCAATTTCTTCTATGGTAGCAGTCATCTCTTTGTCATCAAAACGGAAGAGATTTAGTTCAGGTACCCAGTGTCCAATCAAATTGTCAATGATTTCCCACTTAAAGGGAATTTTAGGAATGTGTAGGATGTGGCCTAAGTGAATGGAATCCCAGCGAATCTCCTCATCAAGGGTCATAAAGTTAACCCATTTATCATAGAATGAGTCCACAACACTGTACCTTGTGAGATTAGGAGGTTTTGATCTAACAGGTTGCATTGCAGGAGGAGATCCATCGACAGAAGAGAACGAGGCAAGGGAAGCCATGGAAGCACCAAAGAAGCCAAGGAAAGCAGAAAACGGTCGCTCAGGGAGCTTTCAAACTTTTAAAAACGTCACAGTGACGTTCCCCATGAGTTTATATAGAAAATTTGAAAAGGCAGTAAAATCCGTATTTAAAATACGGGCAAGGCGTGCCCGTAATGAAATTACGGGCGCCGCGTGCCCGCATTCAGTTTACGGGTACTGCTTGCCCGCATTTAAAATGCGGTTTATTCGGAAAAATGCAAAAAAATTGGAAATTTTAATCTCATTGCTTTCCTAGGCTTCACCTGTCCCTGCTTTAACATATATCATGCAAGAAAAGCTAGAAATAAAAGGAAAAAGAGCATAAATGAAGGAAAATGAATCAAACTTCTTATATATATATAAAAGTGTACATCAGTTTGTCAAAATACAAATACATGTGATGTCCTAATCTAATCTATCTGTAAGCACCTCATTTTTGCGCTCCTAGAAAAAAAAACAAGAAATGTAAACCCTGGACAAAAAGTCAAAATCTGAGGGGTCAAAAGTTGACTTTTTCATCAAGTGAAAATTGGCCACCTCGCTTTATACCATTGGATAGAGAATCTCGACGCCGTTCCAACGCAACCGAGTTTGCAGGAATCGGAGTCCGGATGAGGGTTCTGCGGGTGGTCAAACTTGAGGGGAGCCAAAAGTTGACTTTCTGCTAAAATCCGATCCAGATGCTTACCCCTATACCATTGGATAGAGAATCTCAACAAGGTTCCAACGCAACTGAGTTTGCAGGAATCGGAGTCCGGATGAGGGTTCTGCAGGCGGTCAAACTTGAAGGGAGCCAAAAGTTGACTTTATGCTAAAATCCGATCCAGATGCTTACCCATATACCATTGGATAGAGAATCTCAACACGATTCCAACGCAACTGAGTTTGCAGGAATCGGAGTCCGGATGAGGGTTCTGCGAGCGGTCAAACTTGAGGGGAGCCAAAAGTTGACTTTCTGCTAAAATCTAATTCAGATGTTTACCCCTATACCATTGGATAGAGAATCTCGACACGGTTCCAGCACAACTGAGTTTGCAAGAATCGGAGTCCGGATGAGGGTTCTGCGGGCGGTCAAACTTGAGGGGAGCCAAAAGTTGACTTTCTGCCAAAATCCGATCCAGAGGCCTACCCCTAGGTCATGGGATAGAGGGCTCCGATACAATTCTAACGCAACTGAGTTTGCCCGAATCAGAGTTCGGATGGAGAAAATATGAGCTGACAAAGTTTCCGAGCAGCAAAACCAGCAAACTGCACACATGGCAAAAAGCTGCACACGTGGCGAGTTGCGCAGGAAAATATCTCGGGGATCAAATCCGTAAATATCCAAATGTACGAAATATCCCAGGGACTAAATCTGTAAAAATCCCGGAATATCAGATTAAACCAAAAATAACCAGGGACTAAATCCGAAAAATTCGGATTTTCCAACCGACGAGCGGCCGCATTAAATGTTTTTTCATCATGCTGCCACTCGCGCGGATGTGGCAAGCGGGTATGCGCTAAGCTTGCGCTAAGCGCAAGCTTAGCGGATACCCCTTTTTCCTCGCCTATATAAACCGCATGAGACTTCATTGCCGGGGGTTGGAAGATTTTTTTTGGTTGAAAAGTTTTGGCTGACGAGACTTCTGCTTCCCTTCCCTCCTTCATCCGAGCTCCCTCTCTTCGCATATTCTACGCCTTATTAAACAAGATAGTAAGAACCCTAAAGCCAACTAATCCCCCTTATGTTGACTCATTCTAACCAGGGGTTATATCAGGTCGAGAGTCCCCAGTGGAGTTGCCAGGCTATGCGCATGGTCGCACGGGTGGGCGTGGCTCCTAAAGGGTAATTCGGGAAGGTTGAAGTCGCCACTACCTAATGGGGTGCAGGCAGACACCTAGGTGCCTAAGTTTGTCTATTTAGGCTGGTCTACGGCTTAAGATTCTAAGTAGGGTTTCAGTTGCGGTCCGGGGAAGTCTGTAAACACCCTGGTCCACCCCGTCAGATGACGGGTCCCATGGGATTCCTGGTTTGAGTCAACTCAGTCTGTCTATTCACCCGATTCCTAAGTCAAAGCATGCTCATTTTCAAGTCTTGGTGGGACCGCCTGAGTGGTGTGGGTCCCTTTACCAGATCATGGGCTACCTCAGCCCTAATTTAGGAGGCCAACCTAACTTTGATCAGGGGAACCACCCCAGATCCATGCATGGAGTCCCCGAGAGCCGTGGGCCTTGACCCATTGAGTCTTCGGGGAGCACTCTGAGTCCAGATTGGTCTTTTAGAGCAGACGAGAATCGGCCAGATCAAACAATCAGACGAAAGCAGGCCAGATCAGAGAAAAGGCAGAAAGCCCTAGATTTAGGAATTTTAGTTCACCCACCTTGGAAGCGACTTGTACCCTTCTTTGGGGCTCCCGACAGCCCTAAAGATGAATTATTTGCAGCTTTTGTAAATGTCATGTAAATTTCGCCCTCGATGGCAAGTTGAAAAGTTGCTGTGAACCGACAGCACAAAGTAGAGGAAAGAACAGATGAAAGACAAAAGGCCAGTCGGGACTTGGACGTGCTTTCTTACACAAGTATGTCTAGGAGTCGTGCCTTGATAGGCACTAACCATTTTTTAGGACTGTACACACACTTTTGGGTGTTTTTTATGATTGTTTAATAACATAGATTTGCTAGATGGTAATAGGATTTGAGTTCATTTTGCTTGTGTGCATGCCTGTTTATATATTAAGTGCACGCACTTCGAGATCATTTGCACAAATGTTTTTGGCCAAACCGCTTTCAAAAGTGCACAAAAGAATTTCCTAAACCAAAGTCGCCTCTAGGCGTACATCAAATCGCCTTCGGGCATACATCAAGTCGCCTCTGGGCGTACACCAAATCACCTTCGGGCATACATCAAATCGCCTTCGGGCGTACATTAAATCTCCTTTGAGCGTACATCAAGCCGCCTCCCAAGGCGCACATCAAAGTTACTTTTTCAAAGCACACAATAAAGTGGCCTCCAGGCCTACATTGAATTGTCTTCCATGACATAAACACCGTCTCTGGTGACGCACAATAAACCGTCATCTGTGGCATATTGGGCTAGCCATATAGACAAAAATTAAATCACTTTTGGCGTACATTCTCCATGCCAGTTATGGCATGATGTGGGCTGTCCAAAATGCATTTCCTGATCTTTATAATTCATTTGCCGTTGCATGATTTTAAAGGATTTTACAATCGCTGTTGATCAAGGCATGAAGTTTGAGGTTTAGTCCTCGCAACTTTTTTTTCAAGGATTTCCACGCATAAAGCACATGTTGCACGATTTTTGAAAACTTCCAGATACGGCAGGGTCTCCAGAGCTTCAGATATCTGAAAGATCATATTACAAGGTTTAAACTTCACACCCTAGGGGTTCTCCGATCAACAGGTGCACTGTCACACTTTCTTCACAATATTGTTTTGTCAAGTCGTGGTTTTTATGCATGAGCCGCATCGTATTTGTTTTCGCCAAGCACGGCACAAAAGCACCATTCAGTGTAATGATCTCGTCACACACGACACTTCATTCATAATTAAGGAAGGAACTGATCAAAATTTCTCTTAACCAGGTATAGTTTAGATAATTCACATTTAGAGCACCATTCGTAACTTGGCCTTCACAGTGAGGGAGGACTGCAATGAATCCCGCCGAGGCCCCAATTCCATCATCATCACAGCAAAGGGCCGAAGAACAACCGGCCATAACGGATCCCAGCCCACAGGCGGCCATGATACATTCCACAGGGATTCGAATGCCAGAAATCCCACAGGGGCAACCACCTCAGCCAGCACCCGAGGCGGGGCATCTGCCGCCACAAGACGCTCCAGTTCCTATCCCTCCTCCATAGCAAAAGCCGTTTGTGCCTATCCAACTGAGACAGGAAGAGCTAGACTAGAATAGGGCACGGGAAGCCCAGCTGGAGGAAAGATTGGCAGCAATCAAAGAGGATCACATGCTGCAGCTGGCGGCAATAAAGGAAGATAGCAGGGCACAGATGGCCGCCATACGTGAGGACCTTTTGAAACAGCTTCAACCAAGCACTGTTCGGAACGAGGCTATGCTAGAAAGTCTTTGCTTCTTCTCGGATATCCAGTTCCCAGCCAAGTTCAGATGCCCTGAACTGCACCAGTTCGACGGCACAGGCTGCCCATTGAACCACTTGCAATCCTATGTTGGCGACATGTGCCAATATGCGAAGGACGAGAAGATTATGGTTCAATTCTTCCAAAGATCTCTAACTGGGGCAGCATACGCTTGGTTCTTAAGTCTGGATAAGCAGAAGGTTAAGGCATGGAATGACCTCGCCGCCATGTTCATCCAGCGGTACCACTTAAATAGCCAAGTGGTTCGGACCAGGACTGAATTGTAGAGACTGTCAAAGAGAAACTGCGAATCTGTGAGAGACTATGCTAAGAGGTGGACGGAACTGGCAAACGTGGTGCAACCCCCTCTTCTCGAACAAGAGTGGACTCCGCTGTTCATATCCTCGTTGGGGCAACCATACTTCACAATGCTATTGGGACAGTGCACTACAAGCTTCACTGACCTAATCATGGCAGCATAAAGAATTGAAGATGCGATTAAAATGGAGAAGCTCGGAGGCCCCATGACGAGTTTGTTGCATGGAACAATCCCAAGTAGCATGAGGCAAGAGAACGACCAACAATGCTCTGTCTCGCCTCAGGGGTCGTCTCACCAAAGAGGAAAGAAGGAACCGGGAGTTCACTCCACTTCCGTACACGCTGGCAGAGTTGTTACCAACGCTCCTGAGAGAAGGACACCTGCAACTGGCCACGCCGAATCCTAAGGCATCAAAAATGAAGGGATATGATCCAAGCAAGAGCTGTGAGTACCACATGGGAGCACAAGGCCACAATACTGATTGATGTTGGGGCCTTCGGCACGTGGTCCAAGATCTTCTTGAAGCCGGGGAACTCAAAATTGATCCCCTGTCGGATTAAAAAAAAATAAAAATAAGAAGGAAAAAAAAAAAGAAAGAAAAAAAAGAAAAAGAAGAAAAAAAATCATCACCACCATTATGCATCTTGGCATTTCATATTAGGTATCCTGCCTTCTAATGTTTTCTTCTCCCCTCAGGAACCCGCCAACGATCAAGATGGACCCTACCTCAGAAGCAAACCATGATGTAGCCCAGCAAATAACCAGCATAGTGGCCTCCTTGCAGAGCCTACTACGGACAATAACAATCAAGGAAGAGACATGGAGCAAATGCCTGGAAGTGTTAGGGGAAGAAAATTTCGAGCTGCGTTCCCGAGTGAAGGCTCTTGAAGGAGAAATTGAAAGCATGAAGGGAAAGAGACCCCGGAACAGACAAGAAGTGAGCCTTCCGCCCACATTCGCAAATGGTCGGATGCAGAGGGAGAAAGGTAAAGCCGTCGCGGCAGATGGTCTCCACCTCACAAAGAAGCTGAATGTGTACCGTGGCAAAGGGCAGCATGACAGACTAATGGATCATTCAGAGGGTCCCCCAAGGAGAACAAAAGAAGAAATGGAGGCTAGAATGAGGAGGGTTTTTACCCCACTACCATATACACCGGCGGAGTTACTACCAACGCTGTTAATGGAGGGGTATGTGCAGATTAAGCCCCCGAACCCTCGGTTGGTTAATGCCAGAAGCTACAACACCGCAGAACGGTGCGAGTACCATTCTGGTGCTCCAGGGCACCACACAAGCCGGTGTTGGGATCTGCGGCACGACATCCAAGATCTGATTGATCAAGGATTCTTGAAGGAACTTCTTGAGGAGCCAAGGTCCATCGAAGGACGAGACATCTCTGACATGTTAGTGCAGATTCAGACATTTGAACCAGCCATCTTCCCGCAAGAAGGAGAAGATGATGACAAGGAAAGCACTTAAAGGCTTCCTCCCATGGCATGCAACTGAATTCCAAGAACGCCGATCTGTGTCGGCCATTCCTTGCATAGTTTGCCGCTCTGTTTTTGTTTATCTTTTCTTTTCTTTTGAATTCAGAGCTTGATAATATGTTTCTTTTGCAAACTGATGAAATCTTTTGGGAAGTCACTAGAGTATTGGACCACACCAAGGCATGACAGTAATCTTGGGCCAAACCTAAGCAATCAAATTTGACAAATGGAATGTGCCAAACAGCGCAAACTGTGCGGGTCTCGACATAGCCAAGGTATCCCCCGCCAGCACCGCATTTGAACCCTACCATGCCAAACACAAGTTGTGATATGAGAGAAAAAAAGAGAAAGTACAAGGTGCCCCATACCAGTCGAAGGCCACTAACATGATCCAGGATCAATGATCTCGATGAAATGATGAGAGGCCTTTTTTCGGCTCAGATACCTCAAATAAATTCCGCTAGTTAAACGTGTTGAACTTGATCGTCTCATTTCTGACCCACGTTATGTCTAGCCACCCGAAACTGGGGTAAAGTCAAAAGCAAAAGAGTGAAAACAAACAAAATGAACAAAGAAGAAAATGGCTCTTGAGCCAGTTAATTGTGCAAAGATAAGTGGGTGTTGCATTCTCTGTAAAAGGACGAAAGGCCGTCCTTGATTTCCTCCAAAAATCATCTGACACAAGATGAAACCCTTGCAAAACACTTCGAGCCTAACAATTCCTTCACTAACCCTACCATGTCTTGTCTTCAAAACTGGGGCATGAAGCTTCGTGCAATTGGAGACACAAAAAGGATGAAGGTGAAGATAGGGCAAAGCGAAAAGCACCCTAAGAACAAAGGGGGCAGAAAGGAGGAATGGGGAGAACCCCAGAAAACAAGAATCCAAAGAAAGAACTGGGGCAATCCCTGGAAAGAAAAAAAGAAGAAAAAGAAAAAAAAAAAAAAACAACAAAAGCCGGGGCAAACCCCGTGAGCAAGAATCAAGGATTGGGGCAAAAGACCCAAGAAGGAAGGGAAAGAAAGAAAAGAACAAAGATGGAAAAAGGAGAAGAAGCAAATCAAAGTTGAGTGTAAAGTTGCGGGAACAAAGGTGAAGCGAGCCCTAACAAAAAAAGGTGGACAGGACATGGCTCTTACCCCATTCATCAATTTTGAGCCTTCTTATCATTTCTTCTAGACCCTTGAACCCAGCCTACATTTCGTCCTACTGTGAAGCCCTTTCTGATTACAGAGAATGTAGCATTGAATCTTGGACAACTGGCAATGACAGAACCAAAAAAAAAAAAAAGGGATAGAAAAGAACTTTTGCTAGACATAATGGTTGCCCATAGAGTGAAGCTATATAGGGTTTGAGCCTGTTTATCCTTCATTTCTAAACACTGGAACCAAAGCCTACATTTCGTCCTACTCATAAGTCCTCTCTGATCATTGGATCATGACCCGTGGAAATTGACAGGGCCCTCGGACTGGGGCAAGGCACCTAACCCGAATGAGGGAGCCAATGAGAAAAACATTCCACAACCCCTAACCAAGGGTGGGAAAAAGAAAAAAAAGAGAGAGATCAAGGAAAAGCCAGGGCGGGGCAGTGCCAAAGAAACCCCCTGAACCAAAACAATCCCCTTCGTCCTTACATGGGGCATGCTATTTGAAGGTAAAAAAATGTTGAAACCTTTACAGGGAGTGCCGGGAGGCATAACTTCCTAAGTCTAAATGAGAGTGTCAGGTAACTGACCCAAAGATTACTGGTCCTGCCAATGGACTCACCTGAGAGGGAAAAATCCAAACACTTGAGGAATCCCCAAGAGATTTCAATCAAAGAAAAATTGCTTGAGCTTGCATATAATTGTGATAAATAAATTCCAATTGAATGAATTCTACATGAATTTTTCCAGGTACCAACCAAAACCTGAAATAGACAGAAGAAGGCATGACAGCGAATCTCACATGTCAGATGGAGAAAGGAATCGTCACCATGTATTCTCACATAGGGGACACAGAAAGAGTCATCACAATGTATTCACATACTGGTTGACCAAGTTTGTGAAGCCAAAGCCACCGGCGAATAAGTCAGAGATTGGTGGAGGCAACTTTGAATGCAATCAAGAAAGAAAAAGAAATAACCAAGTCAGAATAAGTAATGGACGAAGATAGAATGGAGCAAAGAGCCTCCAAGAATTAAAGAATTAAGGAGCAAGGCGTCTCCCCAAAAATTGAATTGAAGACAGAATGGAGCAAAAAGCCTCCAAGAGTGAAGAATTAAGGAGCAAGGTGCCTCCCAACCTTACAGAGCAAGAAGACTCCAAAATTTAAAGACAGAATGGAGCAAGGAGCCTCCAAGACTTGAAGATAGAAGGAGCAAGGTGTCTCCCAACCTTAAGGAGCAAGAAGCCTCCAAAACTTGAAGATAGAATGGAGCAAAGAGCCTCCATGAATTTGAAGACAGAAGGAGCAAGGTGCCTCCCAACCCTGACAGAGCAAGAAGCCTCCCAACCCTAATGGAGCAAGGTGCCTCCAAGAATTAAAGGCAGCAGGAGCAAGGTGTCTCCCAACCACAGAGAGCAAGGCGTCTCTCAAAACTGAAAGGGCAAGGCGTCCCTGGAGCAAGGCGACTCCCAAACTAAAGGAGCAAGGTGTCTCCCAACCACAGAGAGCAAGGCGTCTCTCAAGACTAAAAGGGCAAGGCGTCCTTAAAGAGCAAGGCGACTCCAAAACTAAAGGAGCAAGGTGTCTCCCAACCACAGAGAGCAAGGCGTCTCTCAAGACTAAAAGGGCAAGGCGTCCGTAAAGAGCAAGGCGACTCCAAAACTAAAGGAGCAAGGTGTCTCCCAACCACAGAGAGCAAGGTGTCTCTCAAAACTGAAAGGGCAAGGCGTCCCTGGAGCAAGGCGACTCCGAAACTAAAGGAGCAAGGCGTCTCCCAACCATAGAGAGCAAGGCGTCCCTGGAGCAAGGCGACTCCCAAACTAAAGGAGCAAGGTGTCTCCCAACCACAGCGAGCAAGGCGTCTCTCAAGACTAAAAGGGCAAGGCGTCCTTAAAGAGCAAGGCGACTCCAAAACTAAAGGAGCAAGGTGTCTCCCAACCACAGAGAGCAAGGCGTCTCTCAAGACTAAAAGGGCAAGGCGTCCGTAAAGAGCAAGGCGACTCCAAAACTAAAGGAGCAAGGTGTCTCCCAACCACAGAGAGCAAGGTGTCTCTCAAAACTGAAAGGGCAAGGCGTCCCTGGAGCAAGGCGACTCCGAAACTAAAGGAGCAAGGCGTCTCCCAACCACTGAGAGCAAGGCGTCTCTCAAAACTGAAAGGGCAAAGCGTCCCTGGAGCAAGGCGACTCCTAAACTAATGGAGCAAGGTATCTCCCAAGATTGAAACCCTAAGGAGCAAGGTGTCTCCCACCATTTGAATGACACGGAAATGTGTCCCTAAGGAGCAAGGCGACTCCCACATCTGAAATCCCTAAGGAGCAAGGCGTCTCCCACCACTGAATGACACGGAAATGTGTCCCTAAAGAGCAAGGCGTCTCCCACCATTTGAAATACTAAGGAGCAAGGCGACTCCCACATTTGAAGTACTTAAGGAGCAAGGCGACTCCCACATTTGAAATACTAAGGAGCAAGGCGACTCCCACTTTTGAAATCCCCAAGGAGCAAGGCTTCTCCCACATCTAAATGATACAGGAAGGTGTCCTCAAGGAGTAAAGCATCTCCAGAGCAAAGTGTCTCCACAAAGCCGAACAAGTTGTTTCCATTCCTGGAAATGATAGAAAATCAAGACATGAAGAAGAAGGCAAAAAAATAAAGAACCACTGGGCAAATTGGCCCCCATTGTAATTTTTGTTTCCCACTTTTGTAAATAGAGTAGGGCATGTGTGTGGACTTCCTTGAGGCACCGGACAGCGCTGAGAGCACCTTCTCACCAGCAACAACTCCTTCTTCTCTCTTCCTACCTTATCCCTTTCCTCCTTCCGCCTTCTGAACCAACTCCCGGCTAAAATAAAAAAAAACTGTTCTAAGCCCAAGAAAAAGACAAAGGAAATCTAAAGACACTTAAAAGCTTTAATGGAACAAACCAAAAAGAAAAGAATATTGTCAAGTGTCTGGCATCAACGCCGAAACAGGTTGGCGAGCTCAAGTCCAATCTAACGCTCAAGAGTTGCCCTACAAAAACCCGAAAAGCAAAGGGTAAGGAAACTCTGAAGCCAGGAAATGATGCCACATCATTGGCCGCTTCCCTCTCACAATGAAAACTTCAAAGGACTAAGCTCGTCAACCATGTCGACAGAAATGCCAGGCGCAAAAACGAGATTCTTTTTCTCTTTGCCGTTCATCCACAAGGTGACTCCGGCAAAGAGGGGCAGCTGTAAGCACCTCATTTTTGCGCTCCCAGAAAAACCAGAAATGCAAACCCTGGACAAAAAGTCAAACCCTGAGGGGTCAAAAGTTGACTTTTTAATCAAGTGAAATTTGGCCACCTTGCTTTATACCATTGGATAGAGAATCTCGACACGGTTCCAACGCAACTGAGTTTGCTGGAATCGGGGTCCAAATGAAGGTTCTGTGGGCCGGTCAAACTAAAGGGGGAGCTGAAAGTTGACTTTTTTCAAACCCCATGCCAGGCGCTTAGCCCTATGGCATTGGATAGAGGGCTCCGATACGAGTCCAACGCAACAGAGTTTGCTCAAATCGGAGTCCAGATAGAGAAGTTATGGGCTGGTCAAATCTGAGAAAAGCAGAAATTGACTTTCTGCTAAACCCCAGATCAGCTACCTCATTTGATATCAGCAGAAAGAGCATCTCGACACGATTCCAACGCAACTGAGTTTGCTGGAATCGGAGTCTCGGATAAGGAAATATAAGCAAAATCGGCTCCCGGACGCGGCCCGACACTTCTGCTAAAAAACTCGGGTTTGCTGCTAAACTGAAGTTCAGTGGATAGGGAATCTCGTACTGATTCCAACGCCACTAAATTTGCTAAAATCGGATATCAGACGAGCGAGTTGTGGGCAGTTG
This sequence comes from Buxus sempervirens, assembly GCA_947561395.2. Taxonomy (NCBI): domain Eukaryota; kingdom Viridiplantae; phylum Streptophyta; class Magnoliopsida; order Buxales; family Buxaceae; genus Buxus; species Buxus sempervirens. Next base: position 18,874,646 of record OX387188.1, on the reverse strand, counting down.
AAGTTTCTGAAAATCTGCACACGTGGCAAATAGTGAAGAAAGAGCAGCAAAATGAAAAGTTTTGAATTAAAAAATAATATTTTTGCTAAAGATCTAATTAAAGTATTTAAAATAAAAGAAAAAGAAAAAAATCAAAAGATGCATGTGCATCCAAAACTTGAAACAAAAAATCCTAATATAATAATAGTAAAAGTACATAAGAAAAAAAAAAGAAAATAAAAATAAATATATGTGGTTGGACGAATTCTCCACATGGAGAATTCGTCCAAGCAAACTTAGCCTCCAAGTTTACTAAGAAAAGAAAGCCATCATTGCATATATTTAAAAAAAGGCACAAATGGAAAATGGGTAAGGTTTGGTGATAAAATGAGAAAGTAATTGAGTTTTGGTTATGGGTTATAAAAAGAAACCCTAGCACAAACTTATGGTGTCGGCTCATTTTTGTTTGAGGTTCCTCTCACTTCTTTGAGCACACTTTTTGATCTCCCACCATTCTTCTTCTCCAAGAACTCCAACCTCTCTCTCATCTCTCCCAAGCTCTCTCATCTCCCCCAAGCACCTCACCTTGCTCCATCTACCACTTTTTTCTTCTTCTTCTCCACTCTCACTCGAGCAAAGGGGGAAGGCTTGCTGTTGGTGGTGCCAAGAGAGGCTCCAGCCTTGGTCCTAGCTCCAAGGAGGCTTCACACATCCTCTACAAGGGGTCAAAACCCAAGGTGAGCTTTCTTGGGCCATGTTGTTTAACATATATAAATATAAGTTCATTTGGAGCATGTGAGTCCTCAAAGATGCTATAATATTCTGTTTGTGCATGTTATGGATGTTTTCCTCTTGTATTATTACCTCTTCATGTCTTTTATGGATCATCACTCTTCTAAGGTAAGGAAGGTAAGTTCCCATTAGTTTAAAGTGAGGAGGAGGGGACTCCTTAGTTGATCTAAATGGTCTAAAGGTCATTGTAGGTTTGCTGTATTTTTTAGTGTAAAGCCGCTGTATTGTTAGTGGTTTCTTTCCTCTTAAAGGAGGAGTATGTTCCTCTAATGCAAGTCTAATGTATCCCCCAAGTAAACCCCCTTCTTTTCCCTTCCTTGGATATTGTATTCTTAAACTAAGTGGGTAAGTTAGGACAACATGTGATGCATGCTAGGTATGTTTTATTTTATTTTTATTCTTATATGATTAGATTGTCACTTTGCGGATGTGTGGATCTATCTCTATATGGAGCATATATGTTGTTACTTTTAAACCATGCAAGTATATCATTTTTGCTAGTTATTTTGCATGTTTGATCACGATGTTTTCACCCCATTAAGTTGCTGATTTCGGCTCCATGGAGTCACTCTACTTGGTTTACTATCCGTCCCACTTGCTCATTCACTTGTTCTCATGTCAATAGCATGTTTAGGTTTTCTGGGTATGCCATCCTAAAATCTGTCTTCTACACTTTTTAAGCACAATAACATGCACTGACATATCTCGATATGAAACCCACCTATTAAAGCATGTCTCATATTGTTTGGTTATTTAATTTGTGTACCATGGTTGTCTCTTTTTGAGCATGAGATACCCAAAACAGGGAAGCTTGATCCCTTTTTAGGTGCTGGTCACATTGCAAGAGAAAGAAGGAGGGGGAGCCCCCATCCATTCCCTTTGAGTTTGGTTTTGAAAACCCCAAAGAAGAAGCCGAATGGCTTCATCCGAACCATTGTGGGCCCCCACAGGGGCCCACACAACTACTGAAACACCCCAAGGAGCCCAAGAAACCAACCCCATTGGAAAAATCCAAAAAAATGGATTTTTTATGTTGATCTGGCAACTCAGGCCGGATCAACAGAGATCTGTTTGTAACCAGCGAAGAATGCCGGATACACTGTCCTGTGTGCGTAGCCGGCATCTCAGGCCGGCTACACTGCCAGATTGCCCTTTTTGCTATTTTGAGATATTGTGTTGATTTTTTAGGTTCATTTGATCAAACCAGTCGAACCAGAAGGGTTTCCGGGTCACCCGGAAACCCAAGATGGGCCTTGGACACCCGGTCCAAATTAATTCCCGGTGGGCCTTCCAACGGGGCCCACCAAGCCCGACAAACTCCTTTTGTTAAATAAAGATAAAATCAATCCATTTGAGTGGGCCACACCATTGGAGGCCCACCTAGGCCCAATTTTGAATTATGTTGATCTAGACTTAGATATGGTTTGGCCGAGGCAAAGGGCATGGCCTATCGGGCCCACTAAGCCCATTAACCAACCAAGGTTAGGGTTTCAAAACCCTAACTCAAGAAGCCTTGGGCTTTCAAGCCCAAGCCCAGGTAAAGGGCCCCAAGCCCAAAGCCTGGCCCATTTTGGCAAAGATTAACCCAAATAAACTCAAGACACTTGGCGACCAGGCCGAGGCCCACTCAGGGGCCCGCAAGTCAACCCGGCCCACCTTTGCATAAAAATCACTTTAAATTCAACTTAAACTTTAAAGTAAAATCAATTCACTTGAACCAAAGCCCAAAGGGCCTCTCAGGCTAGACTGAGGCCCACCAAGGGACACGTGGGCTCAACCTAGCCCACCAAGGGATCCGTGGGCCTTTCGACGGGACCCACCCAATCAGACTCACTTCATTCAATAATAAGAAGATAAAATCAAGTAAAGGGACCCACACCACTTTTGGCGGTCCTGCCAGACTTAACCAAAATTGAATGCCGGATTAGGCATCGGGTGAGTGAGAGACCAACTGAGTTGACTCGAACCAGGGAAACTTATGGGACCCGTCACTTGACGGGGTGGACTGGGGTGTTTACGGACTTCCCCAGACCGCAACCGAGAACCTACTTAGAATCTCAAGCCGCAGACCAAGCCTTAGTAAAAGAACTTAGGCACCCAGGTGTCTGCCTGCACCCCATCAGGCAGTGGCGACTCCAAACAAACCCCGAGGCACGCATCGTTTTGCGTGCGCCTTGTCGTGCGACCGAAATCGGGTGCGCACAGCGGGTTCACAACTTCCTCAGAAATCCTTAGGCCAAGGATGGTTTCAATTTCTTCTATGGTAGCAGTCATCTCTTTGTCATCAAAACGGAAGAGATTTAGTTCAGGTACCCAGTGTCCAATCAAAGCGTCAATGATTTCCCACTTAAAGGGAATTTTAGGAATGTGTAGGATGTGGCCTAAGTGAATGGAATCCCAGCGAATCTCCTCATCAAGGGTCATAGAGTTAACCCATTTATCATAGAAGGAGTCCACAACACTGTACCTTGTGAGATTAGGAGGTTTTGATCTAACAGGTTGCATTGCAGGAGGAGATCCATCGACAGAAGAGAACGAGGCAAGGGAAGCCATGGAAGCACCAAAGAAGCCAAGGAAAGCAGAAAACGGTCGCTCAGGGAGCTTTCAAACTTTTAAAAACGTCACAGTGACGTTCCCCATGAGTTTATATAGAAAATTTGAAAAGGCAGTAAAATCCGTATTTAAAATACGGGCAAGGCGTGCCAGTAATGAAATTACGGGCGCCGCGTGCCCGCATTCAGTTTACGGGTACTGCTTGCCCGCATTTAAAATGCGGTTTATTCGGAAAAATGCAAAAAAATTGGAAATTTTAATCTCATTGCTTTCCTAGGCTTCACCTGTCCCTGCTTTAACATATATCATGCAAGAAAAGCTAGAAATAAAAGGAAAAAGAGCATAAATGAAGGAAAATGAATCAAACTTCTTATATATATATAAAAGTGTACATCAGTTTGTCAAAATACAAATACATGTGATGTCCTAATCTAATCTATCTGTAAGCACCTCATTTTTGCGCTCCTAGAAAAAAAACAAGAAATGTAAACCCTGGACAAAAAGTCAAAATCTGAGGGGTCAAAAGTTGACTTTTTCATTAAGTGAAAATTGGCCACCTCGCTTTATACCATTGGATAGAGAATCTCGATGCCGTTCCAACGCAACCGAGTTTGCAGGAATCGGAGTCCGGATGAGGGTTCTGCGGGTGGTCAAACTTGAGGGGAGCCAAAAGTTGACTTTCTGCTAAAATCCGATCCAGATGCTTACCCCTATACCATTGGATAGAGAATCTCAACAAGGTTCCAACGCAACTGAGTTTGCAGGAATCGGAGTCCGGATGAGGGTTCTGCAGGCGGTCAAACTTGAAGGGAGCCAAAAGTTGACTTTATGCTAAAATCCGATCCAGATGCTTACCCATATACCATTGGATAGAGAATCTCAACACGATTCCAACGCAACTAAGTTTGCAGGAATCGGAGTCCGGATGAGGGTTCTGCGGGCGGTCAAACTTGAGGGGAGCCAAAAGTTGACTTTCTGCTAAAATCTGATTCAGATGTTTACCCCTATACCATTGGATAGAGAATCTCGACACGGTTCCAACACAACTGAGTTTGCAGGAATCGGAGTCCGGATGAGGGTTCTGCGGGCGGTCAAACTTGAGGGGAGCCAAAAGTTGACTTTCTGCCAAAATCCGATCCAGAGGCCTACCCCTAGGTCATGGGATAGAGGGCTCCGATACAATTCTAACGCAACTGAGTTTGCCCGAATCAGAGTTCGGATGGAGAAAATATGAGCTGACAAAGTTTCCGAGCAGCAAAACCAGCAAACTGCACACATGGCAAAAAGCTGCACACGTGGCGAGTTGAGCAGGAAAATATCTAGGGGATCAAATCCGTAAATATCCAAATGTACGAAATATCCCAGGGACTAAATCTGTAAAAATCCCGGAATATCAGATTAAACCAAAAATAACCAGGGACTAAATCCGAAAAATTCGGATTTTCCAACCGACGAGCGGCCGCATTAAATGTTTTTTCATCATGCTGTCACTCGCGCGGACGTGGCAATTGGGTATGCGCTAAGCTTGCGCTGAGCGCAAGCTTAGCGGATACCCCTTTTTCCTCGCCTATATAAACCGCATGAGACTTCATTGCCGGGGGTTGGAAGATTTTTTTTGGTTGAAAAGTTTTGGCTGACGAGACTTCTGCTTCCCTTCCCTCCTTCATCCGAGCTCCCTCTCTTCTCATCCTTCATTGACTCCTTAGCTCCTAGAACACCCCACCCGCCTGATCACCCCTTTTCTCTTCTTCTTCTACACCATCGCACCAAAGTCTAAAGAAAAGGAGGGTTGCTGTGTGAGGTCCAAAGGAGGAGAGCTTCAGTGATCATGCCACCTCAAGGAGAAGCTGCCGCCTTGCACAAGAGCGTAGGGAACCTCAGGTTTTTTTTCTCACTCATTTTTAACTTTACCTACATGAAAATGGGAATGGTATGAGTTGTTATCAGCATCTGTTTTTTTTCTTTCCTGGTTATGACATGCATGCTCTTCCCTCTCGGGCGGCATGGAGGTCTCCAAGGGTAAGGGAGACCCATGCACAACCCCTTTAAGAAGACGAGGGTTTTATTGCTCCACCGAGTGCTCATGAGGTACCTGGCACTTCTTCGAAGAACTGGCTCCTCATTTATCTCATCTAATGTATCCCTGTAAACCCCCCTCCTCCTTCCCTTCTTCGGATGTTAGTGTGCCTGCTTGGAGGTCCAGTCGTGTGGATGAGAGTGCATCTAATGTCTGCATGTTGTTGTTTTTATATTTTATGTTGTTGGACTTGCTAACATGCTCCCCCAAGCCCCTGCCACATGCTGTTTGCTCCATGTGTCCCTGTAAGCATGCTCCCATCACCCCATTACCTGTCTGTAGTTGCTGGATAGATGTCTGTAGTTGCTTGATAACAGTCTGGTTTATTTTTTTTTCGTAAAGGGATCTTGGGTCGTGGTTCGAAGTGGCTTAGATTAAGCTTCAAAGTATGTTTAAGAGTCTGGTATTAGCACCTGGGAGGTGTTACAGAGGCTGGAAATCAAGAAAATAAAAAAAACAGAGCATCAGGGTGTCCGCCGAGCTCGCGCGAAGCATTTCCGCTCGCGCGAAGCTCGCGCGAAGCTTGCATGAAGCTCGCGCGAACCTCGGGCCCACCTCGCCCGCAGATGCCCTTTTTGTGGGTTTTCGGTCCGCCCAGCTCTCGCTGACCTTGAGCCTAGTGCCTGAGGTCAGCACATACTCCTAAAAAATGCCGAATTGCTATATTTTTTAAATTCCGAAAATACCCCTACACCGTACTGCGGGGGGCTTCGCCCCCCGCACCCCCAACCCCTTTGTTTGCCGCCCATCTAACTCGTTCCTTGGTGTGCCCTTGGACCCAGCATAGTGAGCTAGTCTCTCCTTGATAAATGTCATTTTTGATAAGTTTCTGTGATATATTGTCTGTTATTATTGCTGGATGTGGGTGTCATTTTCAAACCGAACCAAATAAACCAACAGGGTCTCCGGGTCACCTGGAAACCCAACTTGGGACATGGCCCATCGGTCCAATTTTGTACACTAGTGGGCCTTCCAACGGGGCCCACCAAGCCCAATGAACACAATTGAATACGTACATGTGACTTAACCAAGATAAGTAAATTAACTGATCAACCCGGGCGGGCCAAACCCCAAAAGCGGCCCACCCGAACCAAACCCGGTGAATTGATGTATGAAATGTGTGGTTTGGCTGAGACTAAGGGCAAGGGCCTATCAGGCCCGCCAAAGCCCACGAACCAACCAAGTAAGGGTTCAAAACCCTAACTTCACATAACCTGGGCTTTCAAGCCCTAATCAGGACTACGGGCCCCAAGCCCAGTGCCCAACCCATTTTTGGAAACTTGAAAAGAAAATACCACTAAATTACTTGGCTACCATGTGGGCCCACCTAAGGGGCCCACAAACCAATCCGGCCCACCTTTTCATGGAAAACACTTAATCTTCAAATCTGAACCTAAAGTAAATTCAATGCACTTAACCAAAGCCTAAAGGGCTTCCTAGGATAGACCGAGGCCCACAAGGGTACACGGGCTTGACTAAGCCCACCAAGGACACCGTGGGCCTTCCAACGGGGCCCACCCAACCAGACTCAGATTACTTAATTAATCAAGATAAAAGCAATTAAAGGGACCCACACCACTCAGGTGGTCCCGTCAGACTTAACCAAGCTGCATATCAGATTAGGAATCGGGTGAGACCAAAGTAAGTTGACTCAAACCAGGATAAACCTAAGGGACCCGTCACCCGACGGGGTGGACCGGGGTGTCTACGAACTTCCCCGAACCACAACCGAGACCCTACTTAGAATCTCAAAGCCGCAGACCAAAAGCCCTAATAGACAAGGTTAGGCACCCAGGTGTCCGCCTGCACCCCATTAGGCAGTGGCGACTCCAAATTTCCCCGTGCCGCGTTTCCGACACGCGCACGCTATCTATACAGGTCCACCCCTACGGCCATGGCTACGTCCTCTGCCTCGACCACGGCCTGAAGATCACCGGCACTCAAAAACATGCCGCACAATGTTACGAGCTATACTACGGGTCATCCTGCTCAAAATAGACTGAATATCATGCCACATATATAAAGGCACAAGGCCAGCAGTGGGATGATCAGGAGGAACGTATCCTGAAGTATCTACATATCCCGTAGACTCGGTATCAGAATCCGTAGAGACAGGCTCAGTCGCGGGATCGGCAGCAGCAGGATCAGCAGGAACAGAGGCCCCAGGAGCATCAGTATCAGGACCAAGCTCTACAGAATCAACAGCAGCCTCCTCTATCACCACAGCCTCCTTGGTAGGCACCACCACAGCGGCATCCCTGGCCAACTCCACATCCATATCAGCAGACGCTTCAGGAGCAGTCTCTGGGGCTGGAGCAGACTCTGGTACATCCTCAGCAGCAAGTACAACCTCAGCCTTGATCTCATGCTCTGCTGCAGGTGCCTCTACCGATCTAGGAGAGGTCACAAACTCCACCCGTGCCACAGAGAAAACCTCGCCACAAAGGTGCATAGGCACTGATGAAGTAGGTGAAGAAGGGCCGGCTGTGTCATCCTAAAAAAAAGAAAGGGAATTTTAGTCAGAACAGGATAAACAGATATAAGAACAGGAATGGAAAGAGGTGAAAGAATTAACCTGGGTATGAGATGGACCCGCCTGGTCCTGTGCACCAGAAGGGCCCGTCTGGCCCTGTGCCCTGGCAAGCTATCCCCGGAGGTCTGAAATGGTAATGAAGAGGGCGTCCCGCTTGGCAATAGCAGCATCTCGCTGGGGCTCTATATCAGTGTACCGAGATCGGATCTCTGCCAACTGAGCCTCCTGAAATAGAAGAGAAGGTGTCAGAAAATACCAAGTCAAATAGAATATAAGAATGGAAGATCAAAAAAGGAGAAGGCATACCGTCGTATCATAGGCTCTGATCACTACCCCTCCTATCTCCGTGACTCCGCCACGAACAGGCATGGGTGGCATGAGGCACCCAATTGAAGCCTGCCTGAACCAGGCATCATAGTCACCCTCCTCCAACAATGTCTCTGCCTCAATCCAATCTAGGAACTGGGCAGGATCAACAAGCATGGGAGGAAAGGAAGGGGTAGTATCTGGAGGGATGGTAGGAATCCGAGGCTCTCCGATATGCTGATAAAAGAAGCGCTCGCCACAGTACCAGATGCTGCCCATCTGACCAATAAAGAACCGGTATCACTGACGTCTCTGGTCAGGGGCAAAAGCATCATCTCTAGCCGCATGCAGGGCCAGCACCTCATGGATGTCCTCCATCCGGGGGACGAACAGCTGAAAAACAGGAAAAGGGATATTATACATATGATCCAAGAGAGAAGGGAAAAAAAAGAATTAAGAAAGCTTACCTCAGACCGATATAGCCTATCCAGATGAGCCCGGGCAGACCTAGGATGACTCTTTTCAGAGTCGTGCTCCACATGGCACCATCTACGAGTCATGGTGTGTGCGCGTCGGAAACGTGGCACAGGAAAGTTCGGAGTCGCCACCGCCTGATGGGGTGCAGGCGGACACCTGGGTGCCTAATCTTGTCTATTTAGGGCTTTGGGTCTACGGCTTGAGATTCTAAGTTTGGTTCTCGATTGCGGTCTAGGGAAGTCCGTAGACACCCTAGTCCACCCCGTCGGATGACGGGTCCCGTGGGTTCCCTGATTTGAGTCAGCTTACTATTTGGTTTTCACCCGATTCCTAATCCAGCATGTAATTTAGATTGAGTCTTGACGGGACCACCTGAGTTGGTGTGGATCCCTTTAGTTGATTTTATCTTGTTTTACTTAGGTCATCTGAGTCTGTTTGGGTGGGCCCCGTTGGAAGGCCCACGGTATCCTTGGTGGGCTTGGGTAAGCCCGTGTGCCCTTGGTGGGCCTCTGTCTAGCCTAGGAGGCCCTGTGGGCTTTGGTGAGTGTGTTGGTTTTTACTTAATGGCCCAATTTGGAGTTGAAGTGCTTTCCATGCAAAGGTGGTCCGAATTGGTTTCTGGGCACCTTAGGTGGGCCCACATGGTGACCAAGTAATTTTATTTTATCTTTTTAATTTACCACAATGGGCTGGTCACTGGGCTTGGGGCCCGTGATCCAGGTTTGGGGCTTGAAAGCCCAGTTCTTTGAAGTTTAGGGCTTGCACCCTAACTTGGTTCGGTTAGCGGGCTTTGGCGGGCCCGACAGGCCCCTAGCCCTTCGTCTCGGCCAATCCAGGAAATTCATGCATCCATCCACAAATCCCTGATTGCCCTGGAATACTTCTATCTTCAAGCTTTCAATTTCTCTCTCCAAATCCCTTATTCGAGATTGCAGCTCAAAATTTTCTTCCCTCTGTGCTTCCCAGCGTTTATTCCACGCTTCTTCTTTGTCCTGTATTGCTTGCCACAAAATACAGAAAAGGTCCACTATCTCGCGCACCACATGAATTATCCCTGAAGTACTATCCATGTTGATTGTTGACAGGGTTCTTGAGAGGAGAGATAAACATTAGAATGCAGAATACATGATATGAAATGTTAGCATACATAGAGATGACTATGATGATTTTTTGTTTTTTTTTGTTTTGTGTTTTTTTTTTTTTACACTTTGACTAACTGGTCTACTTTAGTCGTACTTTGAGCAACTGGGGAAGAGAACCCTAAATCACTGATCTATTTTAGCCATTTAGCAGGGGAAGAGAACCTGATTTTGGAGCAACTGATCTATTTTAGCTACCCGTAGGTAACAAGGGAAGAGAACCTTAATGAATTTGAAGATTGATCTGTTTTAGCTACCCGTAGGTAACAAGGGAAGAGAACCTTAATGAATTTGAAGACTGATCTATTTGATTGGATTTGGACTAACTGATCTATTTTAGCTACCCTAAGGCAATAAGGGAAGAGAACCTGATTTTGTATCGACTGATCTATTTTGGCTGTCCTAAGACGACCGGGGAAGAGAACCCTAGTGACCGAATCTATTTTAGCTACCCATAGGTAACTGGGAGAGAGAACCCTAAGGAATTTTGAAAATTGATCTGTTTTGGCTGCCCTAAGACGACCGGGGAAGAGAACCCTAATGACCGAATCTATTTTAGCTACCCGTAGGTAACTGGGAGAGAGAACCCTATTTTTCTAAAAGCTGATCTATTTTAGTCGCTTGGAAGCGACTGGGAAAGAGAACCCTGGTGATCGAATCTATTTTAGCTACTCGCAGGTAACTGGGAGAGAGAACCCTAATGAATCTTCAAGACTGATCTATTTTGGCTGTCCTAAGACAACCGGGGAAGAGAACCCTAATGAATTTTGAAGACTGATCTATTTTGGCTGCCCTAAGACGACCGGGGAAGAGAACCCTAATGACCAAATCTATTTTAGCTACCCGTAGGTAACTGGGAGAGAGAACCCTATTTTTTTGAAAACTGATCTATTTTGGCTGTCCTAAGACGACCGGGGAAGAGAACCCTAATGAAATTTGAAGACTGATCTATTTTGGCTGCCCTAAGATGACCGGGGAAGAGAACCCTAATGACCGAATCTATTTTAGCTACCCATAGGTAACTGGGAGAGAGAACCCTAACGAATTTTGAAGACTGATCTATTTTGGCTGTCCTAAGACGACCGGGGAAGAGAACCCTAATGACCGAATCTATTTTAGCTACCCGTAGGTAACTGGGAGAGAGAACCGTATTTTTCTAACAGCTAATCTATTTTAGTCGCTTGGAAGCGACTGGGAAAGAGAACCCTATTTTTTGAAAACTAATCTATTTTAGTCACTCGGAAGCGACTGGGAGAGAGAACCCCTTTTTTTTTTGAAAACTGATCTATTTTAGTCGCTCGGAAGCGACTGGGAAAGAGAACCCTATTTTTTGAAAGCTGATCTATTTTAGTCGCTCGGAAGCGACTGGGACAGAGAACCCTAATTTTTTTTGAAAACTGATCTATTTTAGTCGCTCGGAAGCGACTGGGAAAGAGAACCCTAGTGACCGAATCTATTTTAGCTACCCGCAGGTAACTGGGAGAGATAACCCTAACGAATCTTGAAGACTGATCTATTTTGGCTGTCCTAGGACGACCGGGGAAGAGAACCCTAATGACCGAATCTATTTTAGCTACCCGTAGGTAACTGGGAGAGAGAACCTTATTTTTCTAAAAGCTGATCTATTTTAGTCGCTTGGAAGTGACTGGGAAAGAGAACCCTATTTTTTGAAAACTGATCTATTTTAGTCGCTCGGAAGCGACTGGGAGAGAGAACCCCCTTTTTTTTTTTTGAAAACTGATCTATTTTAGTCGCTCGGAAGTGACTGGGAAAGAGAACCCTAATTTTTTTTGAAAACTGATCTATTTTAATCTCTCGGAAGCAACTGGGAAAGAGAACCCTATTTTTTGAAAGCTGATCTATTTTAGTCGCTCGGAAGTGACTGGGAAAGGGAACCCTAGTTTTTGAAAGCTGATCTATTTTAGTCGCTCGGAAGCGACTGGGAAAGAGAACCCTAATTTTTTTTGTTTTTGAAAACTGATATATTTTAGTCGCTCGGAAGCGACTGGGAAAGAGAACCCCATTTTTTGAAAGCTGATCTATTTTAGTCGCTTGGAAGCGACTGGGAAAGAGAACCCTATTTTTTGAAAACTGATCTATTTTAGTCGCTCGGAAGCGACTGGGAGAGAGAACCCCCTTTTTTTTTTTAAAACTGATCTATTTTAGTCGCTCGGAAGCGACTGGGAAAGAGAACCCTATTATTTGGAAGCTGATCTATTTTAGTCGCTCGGAAGCGACTGGGAAAGAGAACCCTAATTTTTTTTGAAAACTGATCTATTTTAGTCGCTCAGAAGCGACTAGGAAAGAGAACCCTAGTGACCGAATCTATTTTAGCTAACCGCAGGTAACTGGGAGAGATAACCCTAACGAATCTTGAAGACTGATCTATTTTGGCTGTCCTAGGACGACCGGGGAAGAGAACCCTAATGACCGAATCTATTTTAGCTACCCGTAGGTAACTGGGAGAGAGAACCTTATTTTTCTAAAAGCTGATCTATTTTAGTCGCTTGGAAGTGACTGGGAAAGAGAACCCTATTTTTTAAAAACTGATCTATTTTAGTCGCTCGGAAGCGACTGGGAGAGAGAACCCCCTTTTTTTTTTTGAAAACTGATCTATTTTAGTCGCTCGGAAGCGACTGGGAAAGAGAACCCTATTTTTTGAAAGCTGATCTATTTTAGTCGCTTGGAAGTGACTGGGAAAGAGAACCCTATTTTTTGAAAGCTGATCTATTTTAGTCGCTCGGAAGCGACTGGGAAAGAGAACCCTAATTTTTTTTTTTTGAAAACTGATATATTTTAGTCGCTCGGAAGCGACTGGGAAAGAGAACCCCATTTTTTGAAAGCTGATCTATTTTAGTCGCTTGGAAGCGACTGGGAAAGAGAACCCTAATTTTTTTTGAAAATTGATCGATTTTAGTCGCTCGGAAGCGACTGGGAAAGAGAACCCTATTTTTTGAAAGCTGATCTATTTTAGTCGCTCGGAAGCGACTGGGAAAGAGAACCCTAAATCACTGATCTATTTTAGCTGTTTAGGCAAGCAAAGAGAACCTTCAATTTAAAGGGTTTTGTTTGAGCTCAAAATCACAGGGTTGGACCAAAGTAGGGTCTTCGCAGGGGGTGAGCTGAAAAGCAACACCCAGGTGTACCTCAGCCGATCTCCAGTTCACTCACTGGCGGCGTCGGTGCCTAACTTCGGCTAGTAGTTCCCAGGCGTGCCTTAGCTAGTCGTTGGTTTAATCACCATTGACTTCGACGCCTCACAAAGGGGAAGGCTATACCAGGACGTTCATCTACCAAACGGTTTAATCACCAACGGCTTCAGTGCCCCAAGATTTCGGCTAGTAGTTCACGGGCGTGCCTTAGCTAGTCGTTGGTTTAATCACCATTGACTTTGGCGCCTCACAAAGGGGAAGGCTATACCAGGACGTTCATCCACCAAACGGTTTAATCACCGGCGGCTTCAGTGCCCTAAGATTTCGGCTAGTAGTTCCTGGGCGTGCCTTAGCTAGTCGTTGATTTAATCACCATTGACTTCGGCGCCTCACAAAGGGGAAGGCTATACCAGGACGTTCATCCACCAAACAGTTTAATCCCCGGCGGCTTCAGTGCCCTAAGATTTCGGCTAGTAGTTTCCGGGCGTGTCTTAGCTAGTCGTTGGTTTAATCACCATTGACTTCGGCGCCTCACAAAGGGGAAGGCTATGCCCAGACGTTCATCCACCAAACTCCGGTTTAATCACCGGTGGCTTCAGTGCCCTACAGGCTGGATCGAATGATCTCGAAAAGATACAGACGGGTGTGATCTGAGCTCAAGGTCTTGGGTGTTTTTTAACACTTGCTTGGTTTCACGATCTCAACGAGAGAGATGCAATCAAAGGAAATTAGGTGGTCGCAGTGACCAGGAACATTGCAATTATCTGAAGAGGGGTGGTCTGTCGGAGACCGAGTTGCCCTATTGGAGGGGGTTAATTCTTTTATTTCAAATTCTTGTTTTGTTAAGTTTGAACAATATATAGCAAGTGAAAATAAATTCATGCTTTAGGTCAAAAAAATTGCCACTGTGGCACAAAGTACATCATTATGCTCATCAAAATACAACAAAGCCAAAGTCTTGCTAGGTTGGTCATCATCATAGTGGGAGGACACGTCTTGCCTTCTCAAGGCTCGCAGAAGCTTGTTCCGCAGACATCGGTCCTCCTCAGCGCGCTTGCGCACTAATTCCATTTCATGTTGCAAGGCCGGCCTACCTACTCTCCTGTTCCGAATCCACATAAGCTGAATGGATACGGGAGTGGGTCTCCCGCAGTTCGGCCACCCTGTCCCTATATGTGTTAGGGGGCGGAACTGGAATGTCGCCTGATGCGACAGGATGAAGAGGTGGGGGGCCGTCATGGCCGAACTCCCGAGCTATCCATTGCTCATAGTCTCGAAAGTGCGATTCGACGAAGACGTCTTCTCGATATACGCACACCGTCTTCCACTCCATCAGCAGTTGGGTCCTTAGTCCCTTGGTGAGTGGACAAATCAAATTGCCCAAGTCGTCCTTGACCAGGATTCCCTGCGGCTTCCCAAACTGTCTCAGAACCCGAATCGGATAGTACGGCACGGCATGGGTGAGTCCTATCAGGGAAAGGCCCTCTCTTTTCTTGAAAGCGATGATGGGGGTGTAGGGGATGTTGTATGTACCCCACCATCTAATATCTGTTTCTCCCTTCAGGTGGAGAAAGTGGTTAAACCAATCCTCACGAGTGGGTAGGTCTGGTTTGATCTCTCTTTGAGCCAACCAATAGATGTTGTCGCCGGTTGCCTTGTAATATGCACTGACAGGTGATGACACCATCAGGTGATCTTGCAACCAAATGTGGAGAAGGGGAGCGCACCCTTGAAACCTCCGGGTTCCATTTTTGGACAAAGTCAAGGAGTGGAACAGTTGAGCTAGGATTAGTGGCAAGATCCGGTATCCTACCCTGAGTTGATCCACAATTTCCATGAGGGCCAAATTAATGGTGTCTCCCCCAGTTGGAAAGAAGATTTGCGATAGAACCACAAGGGTGAAGGTGTCAAACCAAGCCCGGGGTCTTTCCTGCCTTTTGTTTCTTATTTTCTCAGCAAGGAATGTCTTGGAGACCCGAGTAAATGATTTGTCACCTCCTAAGGTCTGGAATTCTCCCCTTGAGAGGCCAAAGAAAACACAAGCTTCATTCTTGTAGCTTTCTTTGAGGCTTGGCCTAGCGGGTTCTCCTAAGTCGCGAAATCGGAGGAACAGGTCAAGTTCCTCAATTGTGGGAGTCAACTTGTTGATCCCGAATCGAAACATTGATGGTATTTGTGCTCCCATTCAATATGCTCACTCCCTTGGAGCTGCCTTGTCCAAGAACAGATCCAGGGGGTATCCCAGGCGCACTTCTCTATCCTAGGGAAACGGGTTCTCTCAGATGAGGATGAAGATGCCATGCCAACTATCCAATCGAAGTTTCGAATCAATTTAAGGTTCCACACCAAGACTCTAAGTCAGTTCTATAATATGCATAATTTTATGCAACAAGATGAACCACTAGCAGTTCTAACATGCTTCACCAAATAAAGCGAAAACAAAGCAGTGCGGAATTTAACTCAGGCACACATGGTGTGTGGTCCTAAGGGTTGGCGCCAATGAAGGCGCGACTCCTAGACATACTTGTGTAAAGGAGCACATTCAAGTCCTGATCAGTCTTTCTGTCTTTCATCTGCTTCCGGTGTCGGACCACAGCAAAAATTTACAACTTGCCATCGAGGGCGAAGGTTTACAAGATTTTTACAAAAACTGCAAAGAATTCATCCTTAAGGCTGTTGGGAGCCAAAAGGGAGGATACAAATTGCTTTCAAAGTGGGTAGGCTAAAAATTCCTATATCTAGGGTTTAGTGCCCATGTTCTGATCTGGCATGCTTTCATCTGTTTGTCTGATCTGGCTGGCTTTCGTCTGCTCTAAAAGACCAATCTAGACTTAAAGTGCTCCCAGCGGACTCTAATGGGTTAAGACCCATAGCATACAGGACTCCATGCATGGATCTGGGGTGGTTCCCCTGATCAAAATTAGGTGAGATTCCTAAATTAGGGCTGAGGTCGCCCATGATCTAGGGTTCACTCAATTTGATGCAAAAGGCGGGGGTTGCTGCCCCTAATGGACTCTGGATTTTATTCCGATTTTACTCCTCTTATATTCACCATTCACAACATTCTCACCGTCGCATGCTCAACGTATAGTTTATTCAGAAGCGTTAGGTGGGGAAGGATACCCAGCCCGAGACATAAGCCTACAAGGGTCGGGACCAGTACTGGATCCTCGCGTGCCACGGCAAGAAACCAGTGGTGCTAATGGACTCCAGAAAATTGGGGGGATGGGTTTACCTTGCTTTCCTCGGCAAGCCACGGGAGCGTAGGTGCTAATACCATCCTAAAGATCAGTTCATAGGAATCAGAAGGGTAGGCTATTAGAGAGGTCTAGGTTTTGGTAAAGAAGTTGCAATATCCGCTCTCATCAATTCAAGGTCGGATCATCCACGCAGCCTCCCTCGTGCGTGTCACCCCATGCAGTTTATCACACAAGCATGGAAAATAAAATAAAAAAAATCCATCCACAGTGTGGTGGTGTGCCCGTGTGTGCAATTGGGTTGCGTGCTGTGTCTACACGGGTGAATTTTGTCTAGATTTTGTTGGTAAAGGGATTGTTATTGTCTCGTATAGTAAGGTGCAGAATTAGCACGCAATACGAGGTTCCGGGAGAGTCCCTAGGTAAGTGGGGGGTCACAAGCGACCGCTTAAATCCCACTTGCCTTAGGCAATTATCGCGTCCCTTTGACAGGACTGCCCAGAACGCGTAATTACACGTATTCTGTATCTTACTAAACGAGGTAGTAAGAAACCCTAAACGTCAACTAAATCTCTCTCTATGTTGACTCATCTAACTAGGGTCCTACTGGGCTGAAATGTCCCCAGTGGAGTCGCTAGGCTGTGCGCGCGTCGGAAACGCGGCACGGGAAAGTTCGGAGTCGCCACCGCCTGATGGGGTGCAGGCGGACACCTGGGTGCCTAATCTTGTCTATTTAGGGCTTTGGGTCTGCGGCTTGAGATTCTAAGTTTGGTTCTCGGTTGCGGTCTAGGGAAGTCCGTAGACACCCTAGTCCACCCCGTCGGATGACGGGTCCCGTGGGTTCCCTGATTTGAGTCAGCTTACTATTTGGTTTTCACCCGATTCCTAATCCAGTATGTAATTTAGATTGAGTCTTGACGGGACCACCTGAGTTGGTGTGGATCCCTTTAGTTGATTTTATCTTGTTTTACTTAGGTCATCTAAGTCTGTTTGGGTGGGCCTCGTTGGAAGGCCCACGGTATCCTTGGTGGGCTTGGGTAAGCCCGTGTGCCCTTGGTGGGCCTCTGTCTAGCCTAGGAGGCCCTGTGGGCTTTGGTGAGTGTGTTGGTTTTTACTTAATGGCCCAATTTGGAGTTTAAGTGCTTTCCATGCAAAGGTGGTCCGGATTGGTTTGTGGGCCCCTTAGGTGGGCCCACATGGTGGCCAAGTAATTTTATTTTATCTTTTTAATTTACCACAATGGGCTGGTCACTGCACTTGGGGCCCGTGATCCAGGTTTTGGGCTTGAAAGCCCAGTTCTTTGAAGTTTAGGGCTTGCACCCTAACTTGGTTCGGTTAGCGGGCTTTGGCGGGCCCGACAGGCCCTAGCCCTTCGTCTCGGCCAAACCAGGCAATTCATGCATCCATCCACACATCCAAGTTCGGACGGGCCACATTGGGCTTGGCCCGTCTGGTTCAATTAATGCGCTATACTTAACTTGTTTAATTACATGCTTTAGGGTTCATTAGGCTTGGTGGGCCCAGTTGGAAGGCCCACGGGTGTTCCGAGTTGGACTGATGGTCCTGGTCCCAAATTGGGTTTCCGGGTGGCCCGGAAACCCTGTTGGTTCAATTGGTTTGGTTTAGATCATCATGAAATTCGGCCAAGGATCAAAAATTTACAAAAATCACATTTCTGTGTGTATCCGGCAACTCAGGCCGGACACACACGATCCCTAAGTGATCCGGCCTGAGTGGCCGGATACACACAATCCTCAAGTGATCCGGTCTGAGTGGCCTGATATACTCAGTCCCTAGGTGATCCGGCCTGAGTTGCCGAATCACCCTGAAATAGCCTTTTTTGGGAGTTTTGCCATTTGGGGTGACTTCCAGGGGTTCCTAAAAGCTTTCTATGAGCTGTGTGGGCCCTTGAATGGGCTCACACTGGTTCAGATTGGAGAGAAGCCTCCTTAGGGGATTTTCCAGCAAAATAACCGGGGGCATGGGACTACTGCCCCTCCCATTTTTTTCTCAACCATGCATCAACAGTAAAGGGGACGTGGGGGTGTATGTGGGGGCATGCTTGCATGCATGTACCAAAAAAATAGTGAGTAGCTCATGTAAAATCATTGCACTACAGGCATGCTTTTGTGAAGAAAAAAAAATCAGCAGATTAGAAAAACGAGACGCATTCTCTCCTAATGCCCACTACTAATCAAGCACGGGGCATAAAAGAAGACGAAAGAAAAACTATAACACGGCGATGACCAGCAGCTCACTTTACACAAAAAAAAAAGAACATAGAGAGAGATGAGAAGGGAAAAGGAATGGGAAAGGAATGAGGGAGGGTATAGGGGTACATTAGACTGCAATGAGGAAGGAACATACTCCTTCAAAAAAAACTTCAGGTGAGTCCCTGTACAGCAGCCCAAGGACACGAGGCATGGCATAATATTGGACTCACATGCTTCCCTAAGGGGCCTATGTGGACTCCCCACTCGGGGTGGCTTCTTGCCATGAAAAGAACACCAAATACATGCATAAAGCATGCGAAAACCAGACCATGCCAAGCAAGAAAATAAGAAGAAGAAAATGCCACAAAAAAATCTGAATTTAAATATGATGAACACAATATGGTGAGGAGTCTTACCTGAAGGTTTACAAGCCCTGGTGAAGTAGGCTAGGATCTCCTTGAAGATGGGACAATGGCTGGAGCAGCACCCTCCCACAGCAGCAGCAAACTCTCCTCCTTGTTGGATTGTAAGCCAAGAGGAAGAAGGAAGAAGAAGGGTGCGGGTACTTGAGGTGGTGTCTTGAGGTTATGGAAGGCCAAGGGAACTGAAGAAAGGAGGATTCGGGTGGAGGAAAGTGGGAGACAGAAGTTGAAAACAAGCCAAAAAAGCCAGCCCCCGGAAATGAGCTGCTGTTTGCTATTTATAAGCAAACTTAATGTATCCGGCAACTCAGGCCGGATACACTAAGGTCTCCCCTTATCCGGCCTTTATGGCCGGATACACAGGCCCTTCTTTGTATCCGGCCTTCAATGCCAGATACAAAACATAATCATTTCAAATTTAAATGCCGCCGCGAATTTGTCGGGCGATCGGCGTGAATCTCGCCGAGCATATCTTTGTATCCAGTATTTGAGTCCGGATATAAAGGGGAGCATGTGTATCCGGCATACATGACCGGATACAAATAAAAAAATTACGGATTTGCCCTTCGACCGATTTGACACTTTTGGATATCTACGGATTGCCCCGTACGAATTTTTGTTTAGTCCTTGAGATTTTTGGATATTCAAGATTTATTCCCCGAGATATTTTGCTGCGTTGGCTGCCACGTGGGCAGTTCCTGCTCCACGTGTGCAGTTTTCCGGTTTTTCTGCGCAGAAACGTTGACAGCTCATATCTCCTTCATCCGAACTCCGATTTGAGCAAACTCAATTGCGTTAGACTTGTATCGGAGCCCTCTATCCAATGACATAGGGCTATGCACTTGGCACGAGGTTCGAGGAAAAGTCAACTTTTGGCTCCCCCTTAAGTTTGACCGCCCGCAGAACCCTCAACCGGACCCCGATTCCTGTGAACTCAGTCGCGGTTGACTCGTGTCGAGATTCTCTATCCATTGAGATAAAGCAAGGTGGCCAAATTTCATTTGATCAAAAGGTCAACTTTTGACCCCTCAGGGTTTGACTTTATAGCCGGGTTTGCATTTCTGGCTCTTCCGGGAGCGCAAAAATGAGGTGCTTACACCTGGGATATGTCTCCTCTGACATCGTAGAGGTAGGACGGAAATAGGGAATATATACCCTAGCAAAAAACTGCAAAAAGAAGAAAAGGGTCAGAAGAATAGAAAAGGAAAAAAGAGAGTAAAAAGGAAAGAAAGAAAAGAGAAATAGGTGTTTCACCTGTAGGACGGGCCAGAAGAACCTGCACCCAACTCCAGCTCCTCGGGAAGTAGAGAGGCCACTAACTGACCGGCACAGACCGGCCAGAATGGTGCCAAAAATAAGCAGGCCCCAGGCATACCTCCTCGCTCGCTGCAAATCTCCCAATAAACTCAAAAAGTGAGGACTGACAGAAGTCGTATCCTCTGGGAAGAAGTAGGAGCCCATCATATACAAGAAGATGAAGCGGAAAGCGAATGAAAAGCTGGATCACTGGCGGCAAGCTGGCCAAGCTGCCTCTTCAGGAAAGTCTCTCTCAACCAAGTCAGAGACAATCTAGCTCTCCCTCTGTCCCATGCCTCAGGAGGCAGCACAATATAGCCAAGATAAGAGGCGATCTCCTCAGCTTCCGGCATCACCATCTCCGGAATAATATCACCAGTCATCCTAATCCCGATGATAAGCGTGAAGTTGGATGGTTGGATCCCAATCTCAACATCTGGAAAGTGGAAGCTCAGCATCTCTGGAAAGAACCTCTTGAGCATTGCAGCAATAAGAGCTCGGTCCAAACGCACATCTGGGATGGTGATGAAGAGGCCAAAGCCAAACAAGTCCAACTCCCGGCGGAAGGCTGAACTGCAGTCTCTGAGAAATCTAATGAAGCTGGCCCAACTCCCTCGGTAATGAGACAAGGGATACTCCAAAGGGATATCTGCCCTAATACATGCTGAGGGATGAGTCCTCAAGCCATGCAAAAGGTCAATATTCCTAATCTGGGCAGCAACCGCCTCAGGGACCTCAACCCTGGTGTGCGCGCGGGGGAAACACGGCACGGGGAAATTCGGAGTCGCCACCGCATGATGGGGTGCAGGCGGACACCTGGGTGCCTAACCTTGTCTATTAGGGCTTTTGGTCTGCGGCTTGAGGTTCTAAGTCGGTTCTCGGTTGTGGTCTGGGGAAGTCCGTAGACACCCCAAACCACCCCGCCAGATGACGGGTCCCGTGGGTTCCTTGGTTTGAGTCAGCTTACTATTTGGTTCTCACCCGATTCCCAATCCAGCATGTAATTTTGGTTAAGTCTTGGCGGGACCACCTGTGTTGGTGTGGGTCCCTTTAGTTAATTTTATCTTGCTTAATTTTAGGTGGTCTGAGTCTGATTGGGTGGGCCCTGTTGGAAGGCCCACGGTGTCCTTGGTGGGCTTAGGCAAGCCCATGTACCCTTGTGGGCCTCGGTCTATCCTAGGAGGCCCTTTGGGTTTTGGGTTAAGTGCATTGATTTTACTTTAGGTTCCGATTTGAAGTTTAAGTGTTTTCCATGAAAAGGTGGGCCGGGTTGGTTTGTGGGCCCCTAAGGTGGGCCCACATGGTGGCCAAGTTTTTTTTTATTGGATTTATCTTTTTAATTTGCCAAAGTGAGTTGGACACTGGGCTTGGGGCCCGTAGTCCAAATCTGGGCTTGTAAGCCCAAGTTACCAGAAGTTAGGGTTTGTACCCTTCCTTGGTTCAGTTGGTGGGCTTTGGCGGGCCCGGTAGGGCCTTTGCCCTTGGTCTCGGCCAAACCACGTATTTCATGCATCAATTCACTAATAGGTCCGGGTGGGCCGCATTAGGTTTGGCCCGCCCGATTTAATCGGTTAATTTCACTTATCTTGATTAAGCTACATCCATTCATTTCATTTGTGCTTATTGGGCTTGGTGGGCCCCGTTGGAAGGCCCACGGGAAATCAAGTCAGACCGAGGGTCCAAGTCCCATGTTGGGTTTCCGGGTGACCCGGAAACCCTGTTGGTTTATTCGGTTCGGTTCGTAGTGTCACCCATATCTAGCAAAAGTTACAGCATATAAGTCATAGAAACATATCAAAATCAACATTTATCAAGGAGAGACTGGCTCATTATGCTGGGTCCAAGGGGAGGTACCCTAGTTGGACGCACAGCGAACAAAGGGGGCGGTACGGTAAAGGGTATTTTCGGAATTTAAAAAAAATAGCAATTCGGCATGTTTTAGGGGTATGCGCCGACCTTGGGCACTAGGCGCGAGGTCGGCGCGGGCCGGGCGGACCGAAAACCCACGGAGCGCGAAAAGCGCTTGTACGAGCTTCACGCGAACTCGGCTGACACCCGATGCTCACTGTTTGATTTTTAAACTCCTTTTTTAAGGTTTTGAAGCTCTGTAACTAGTTTTTTAAGCCCTGTAAGCCTTCCCAGGGCTTCGACCACTCCCCAGAAGGTAATTAAACTTGCATTGAAATTAACCTAAGCTACTTTACTACACAAGATCCCTTTACGAAACATACCAACCCGATTGTTATCAAACATGACCGCTATGGACATCTGGTTATGGGGTGCTGGGGGCATGCTTATAGTGACACAAGGAGCATATATAGCAGGTGGCAGGGGTAGGGGAGCATGTTAGTAAGTCCAGCAACATAAAATAAAAAACATACAGACATCACATACATGCACTTTCATCCGCACGACTGGACCTCGAGTGTGTACACTAATCACTACACACTAATCACCCAAAGAAGGGAATGAGGAGGGGGGTTTACAGGGATACATTAGATGAGGTGAATGAGGGGCCGATTCTTCGTGGGAGTGCTGTAGACACCCCAAATTACACTACAAAATGAGAAAATAATGAAAACATTAATTGGAATTTAAAACAGGCCAAAAATGCATGAAAATGAATAATTAGAGCCTGGACCGTATTGCCACTACGGGCTAAGCATGCCCGAATTTTGAATACGGGCACGCAGTGCTCGTAGTAAATATACGGACATCGTTGGACCGTAAATCATTTACGGGCACTCTAGACTCGTGCGAGTTCTGATCTTATCTCGATTTCTGAGCCTTATCCTTGGTCCAATATCCCTTTAAATGAGCAAATTATTTATTTTATTCGTGCGAAATATCTCTGTGGATAAAGGATTGGCATGATCTTGTGTTTAACTCAAACTGAAACTCTATCTTGCCAAACCTTGGACCAACCATACCCTTGTGTTTGCCTATAAATAGAGGGCCTTTCCTCAAGCAAAAGGCCACGAAAATTTGAAGTTCAAGGAAGTCCAAGGAACTCCAAGAGAAGAGAAGAGAAGAACTCCTGCTGCCTGCCTGCTCAATCCAGGTAAGTCCTCTATCCCTTTTTATTTTCTGTCTTCAATTCTAGAAGTAATAGGATCATCTCTATTGCTGTAGAATAAGGCCATATCTGTTTTTGTATTCCTAAAGTTGTCTCTAAGTACCTCAAGGGTCTCTCTAGCCGTAAAACGTGAAGAGAGAACTAGGGGAAAGGGGAACAGGTGGATCCCTAGAATAGAACCCCATATCTGTTTTTTTTCATAGAATAAGGCCTGTGATTGTGTTTGTATACTCAAACCTATCTCTAAGTACCTCAAGAGTCTCTCTAGCCGTAAAACGTGAAGAGAGAACTAGGGGAAAGGGAAACAGGTGGATCCGTAGGGTAGACCCCCATGTGCTCAAATCTGTGAGATGTGGCTATTTTGAATATCTTGATCATGTTTTAATGATTTTTATGATATATCTGAATGAATAACATGAATCTATGATGTTTATAGCATGAGATCCCCACTTTTTGATAAAATTTGGATTTTCCACACTTTTGCACCTACAGCACTATTTTCGTGATTTTTGTGGTTTTAGGCTAAGATCCTGGATTTATCATGATCAATATGGTAGATCTGAATCCAAAAGCCTGAAAATAAATTTTAGGGTTTCATGATGTGGTTTTTAAATTATTTTTCATTATTGAGAAAAGACCCTACGGTCTAAATTCTCCCCTTTTGGTGTTTTTCATCAACGTGGGTATTTTTGGTTTTTATTTTCGGATTTAATGTGAAATTTGGGCTTTATCTATGCCCTGGACTGTTCAAGTTAAATTGTGAAATATTTTATAAAAATCATATTTTTCTAGATTTCTAGAATTTGACTTGAAGCCAAATTTTTGGATTTTTCACTTTAAATTGATTTTATTTGATTTTATCTCAATTTTATTTCGATCATGAAACCCTATGAATGGTATGATCATATTTGAGAGTTCTGGATCAATCAGACTATTCGTATGAAAAAACCATATATTTTTGTCTTTTTTATGATTTTTATAGCAAGCCTTTTCTCCTTTGAAAAACATGAACAATACCTGGCAACCACCTTGTGTCGATGAATAGGGGTGCCTAACACCTTCCCCTGTTCATAACCTAATCCCCTTACCCATCTCTGGTTGTTTTTTTAGGAGGGTTATTTTTACCCTAAAATTGCCTTTTGTGCTTATTTGATATTTTGGTGTCCATTCACACCTAAATTGAATGGTGGCGACTCTTTGTTTTATTTAATCCCGTGTGATGATAGAGGAAGTCAATGGAATTTGATTTTTTCCCATGTCTCACAAGTGCCAGGTACCTCGTGAGCATTCGATGGAGCAATAAACCCTTATCTTCTTAAAGGGGTCATGCATGGGTCTCCCTTACCCTGGGAGACCTCCATGTCACCCGAAATGGAGGAGCAAAAGGAAAAATGCATGACAATGAAAGGAACAAAAAAAAAAACAGTAGTGATAACATGCTTATATGACTCCCATTTTTATTTATGTAAACGAGTGAGGAGTAGTACCTGAGGTTCCTACACTCTTGTGCAAGGCGGCGGCTTCTCCTTGAGGTAGCACGATCCCTGGAGCTCTCCTCTCTTGCACCTCTAACAGCAACCAGCCTCCGTTTGTTTGCGTGGGGATGAAGAAGAAGCAAGAATAGGGGGGTGTTGGATCAAGGTGGGGCCTTGGGGAGGCCGAGGCCACTGAGACAAGGAGGGTTCGGGTGGGGAAGAAACTTGGGCACGGCACCTGGAGCCAACAGAAACTCCCAACAAAAAATCCTCCAACGAAAATCCTCCAACCAAATTTTTTCGAACCCCAAAATCTTCGAATCGAAAAATCCCCGAACCCTTTGCGCGAAAAGTTGTGCGGCTTATATAAGGAAAAAAAGGGGGGGGGGGGGGGGGGGGGGGGGGGCGCTCACTTGCTTGCCACGTCTGCGCGAGCGGCATAATGATGAAAAATCATTTAATGCCGCCGCTCGCCGGTCGGAAAATCTGAAAAATTCAGATTTAGTCCCTGGCCAATTTCAATTTAATCCGATATTCTCGGATTTTTACAGATTTAGTCCCTGGGATATTTCGTACATTTAGATATTTACGGATTTGATCCCCGAGATATTTTCCTGCACAACTCGCCATGTGTGCAGCTTTTTGCCACGCGCGCAGATTGCCGGTTTTGCTGCTCGGGAATTTCGTTAGCTCATATTTCCTTCATCCGGGCTCCGATCTGGGCAAACTTAGTTGCGTTAGAATCGTATCGTAGCCCTCTATCCCATGACCTAGGGGTAGGCCTCTGGATCGGATTTTAGCAGAAAGTCAATTTTTGGCTCCGCTCAAGTTTGACCGCCCGCAAAACCTTCATCCGGATCCCGATTCCTGCAAACTCAGTTGCGTTGGAACCGTGTCGAGATTCTCTATCCAATGACCTAGGGGTAGGCCTATGGATTGGATTTTAGCAGAAAGTCAACTTTTGGCTCTGCTCAAGTTTGACCGCCTTCAGAACCTTCATCCGGACCCCGATTCCTGCAAACTCAGTTGCGTTGGAACCGTGTCGAGATTCTTTATCCAATGACCTAGGGGTAGGCCTCTGGATCGGATTTTAGCAGAAAGTCAACTTTTGGCTTTGCTCAGGTTTGACCGCCCGCAGAACCTTCATCCGGACCCCGATTCCTGCAAACTCAGTTGCGTTGGAACCGTGTCGAGATTCTCTATCCAATGGCATAAAGTGAGGTGGCCAATTTTCACTTGATTAAAAAGTCAACTTTTCACCCCTTAGGGTTTGACTTTCTGTCTAGGCTTTGCATTTCTGGTTTTTATGGGAGAGCAAAAATGAGGTGCTTACACCTAGTCCTAGCCTCATCTCTGCCACGGCTTCCTCTGCGGCCTCCTCTACAGCCCTCATCATGGCCTCCGTCTTTGCCTCCACCTCGGCACCTGCTACGGCTCCTATCTCTGCTTGAAGCCTCAACTGCCAGCTAAGGAAATAATCGGAAAGAAGAAAGAATCAGGGTGGTTAATTTGGTGAAGGAAATTTGAATTCAGAAGGGTTAGAGTATACCTCATGGGTCGCCTCACGCGAATCCCCAGAATGAAGATCAGGGATCTCAGAATCAGAATCCCTCATTGCTCCCGAAGAAGATGCCACATCAGTGGGATCCCTCCGAACCCTGGAGGAAGAGGGTTCATCAGCAGGATCCCTGGAAGCTGATCGAATGCGGGCCATCTGCGGTTCAAATCAGGGAGATGTTTAATTATTCTTGTTAAAAATTTGTATTGCTTGATTTTCGTTTTAACCAAGTTTAATTGATTTGCAGGAAAAAGAAAGATGGAAAATGGAAGGAAATGCTTCAGAAACTCCCAATCAAATCAGAAGTCAACTGAAGGAGTTTAATTTTCTGTTTGGAGAAATTTTATTATGTTATTTACTTGTCTTTGCTTCAACCAGGAAAATATATAAAAATTATATATAGGAAGTTTAGGCTTCTTGTATATTCTCTTTATATAAAATGAAAAAATGTGTATTAATGTGTTAAGGATTGATTTTAAGGTTCTCTTTTATATTTTGGTTTCAGGATAGAAGTTCAAGCCTACTTGTATTGATACTGGGATAACAGAGTCGGAAGCTATTGTTCGTACCAAGATAATGGACTTCAATAAGAGGCTGGCCATTCAAGGACAAGAATCTCAGACTTTCAGTCAAGAATTAGAAAAATTGCAAGCAACATTTCAGAGGTGTCATTAACAAGGAAAATGCAAAGAGCAGTTCATACTAGTTGGTAAAATATTCAGCTCAAGATCATGGCAGCATATCAAGATTGGATTTAGATAGGAACTATCAATATTCAAAGACAAAAAAAAACCAGACATCCAAAACAAATGGATTCAAGAATATGTGGACACTTGGAGTTGCCAACAGTAGACATTCAAAGAGATCTGCAGAAGCAAAGTTTCATTCAAATATGGATTGAAGTTCTGATGCTGCAAAAATTTAAGGCAATAAAATTATTATCAACAAATACAGCCATGAAATAAGTTGGAATTCGGGAACTCTACCAATCAGAACAGAGAATTCAAAAGTCAACTAGCAGAATACCCAAACATTCAGATAAGGGCCGAAACAGATATATCTTGCAAGTATCATACGGCCAATTGAAAATCAGAGTTCAAAATCAGTATTTCATGTCAATCAAAAAGAATGCAATCGGGATTTTAATGGCATACAAATATCATGCATTTGGCAATCAAGAAGTGTAGGGAACATACCTGTTTACTGGTGAAAGTAGAGGATTTCAAATAGAGAAATCCAAACGTGCCTCACCGAAATGAAATACAGTGAATAGCAAAAGCTCACTGTCGCCAAGGGAGGTTTGAATCGATTGGAAGAATCGGCCGTCGCTGGAGTCGATGGAGAATATGAGAATCGCCGAAGTGAACATGGGTCGCCGGCAAAGTCGTGCACTGTCGGAGGTTGAAGATCAGAAAACCGGAGAAGAGAATACGGGCACAAGGGTTTAGGTCAGAAATGCGAGCAGAAATGGAGAAGGAGTTCGTGGCCACAGTTAAGAAGGAAGCCAAAATCCGTAAAAGCAATACGGGCAACAAGCGCCCGCAAAGGTATTACGGTCGTTCGCGCTCGTATTCAACTTACGGGCATCACCTGCCCGCAATGCAAATACGGGCAAAATAGAAAATTGCATTTTTCATTATTTTCTCCACACTTTTCAAGAGATTAATGTTTATATTAGTTGTAAGTTGCAAGGATTAGCACCTTACCCACTTTTGTTTAAAATTTTTGTCTCAAATCTCACTTCATAGCCACGAGTGCTCAGTGAGACTAGAGAAGAAGATTTGCCCCTTAAGATTAGGGACTTTTCAGCAAATCTTCCGCAATAAATTCTTTTTCCAAAATCATTCATTTAATCCTTGTAAAATGCAATTGGTTAGACAAAAATCTCAAAAACTGCAATTGGTAGGTCTTTTTGCTCTCTAGTCGTAATTGGTTCCAATTAGTAGCAAAGATGGGGCAGTTGTAGACACCCCAAATTGCACTACAAAATGAGCAAATAATTGAAAATATTAATTGGTATTTGAAACAGGTAAAAAATGCATGAAATTCAATAATTTAAGCATTGCCCGTATTGTATCTACGGGCTGACCGCACCCGAATTTTGTATACGGGCACGCAACGCCCGTAATGCAAATACGGACACCGCTTGCCCGCAATACATTTACGGGCCCATTAGATTTGTGCGAATTTTATCCTTGCTCGATTTCTGAGCCTTATCTTCAGTCTAATATATCTCTTGGTGAGCGAATTTGTTTATTTATTCGTTTGAAATATCCTTGTTGGCCATGGATGGGCATTATCCCTATTTTTAACCCAATCTGGTGGGATCCTGGTATATCCTTCTGGACCAGCCATGCCCCTGGGTTTGCCTATAAGTAGAGGTGAGATCCTTAAGCAAAGGGCCACAAAAATTTGAAGTCCAAGGAGCTCCAAGAGAACAGAGGAATCCCTGCTGCTCTGCTTGCCCAATGCAGGTAAGTCCCTTTTCCCTTTTATTTTCTGTCTTCAATTCTAGAAGTAATAGGATCTTCTCCATTGATGTAGAATAAGGCCTTTTATCTTGTATTACTAAACCTGCCTCCAAGTACCTCAAGAGTCTCGCTAGCCGTAAAACGTGAAGGGAGAGCTAGGGGAAAGGGGAACAGGTGGATCCCTAGAATAGAACCCCATAATCTGTTTTTCTCCTTTCTTTTAGAATAAGGCCTTGGATTGTGTTTGTATCACCAAACCTATCTCCAAGTACCTCAAGAATCCTCTCTAGCCGTAAAACGTAAAGAGAGAGCTAAGGGAAAAGAGAACAGGTGGATCCGTAGGGTAGACCCCCATGTGCTCTAATCTGTGAGATGTGGCTGCTTGGATATACTGCTAATGTTTTAATGATCTAGTGATTGAATCTGAATGAATCCTATGAATCATATGAATCCATGATGTTTATAGCATGAAATCCTTTTTTCTCCAAAAATTGAGATTTTCACCACTTTTGCACCTACAGCATTGTTTTCGTGATTTTTGTGATTTTAGGCTAAGATCCTGGATCTATCATGATCAATATGATAGATCTGGATTTAGAAGCTTGAAAATAACTTCTAGGGTTTCATGATGTGGTTTTTGAGTCCTTTTTCATGTTTGAGAGAAGACCCTATGGTCTAAGTTCTCCCTTTTTTGATGTTCTTCATCAACGTGAGTATTTTTGGATTGATTTCTTGATTTAAGGTGAAATTTGGGCTATATCTATGTCCTAGAATGTTTAAGTTCAATTTTGCAATATTTTATAAAAATCATATTTTTCTAGATTTCTAGAATTTAACTTGAGGCCAAATTTCTGAAGTTTTCACTTTAGATTGGTTTTATTTGATTTTATCTCAATTTTATTTTAATCATGAAACCCTAGGAATGGTATGATCATATTTGAAAGTTCTGAATCAATCAGGCTATTTGTATGAAAAAACCATACACTTTTGTCTTTTTTATGATTTTTCATGATTTTTGTAGCAAGCCTTTTTTCCTTTGAAAAACATGAACAATACCTAGCAACCACCTTGTGTGGATGAATAGGGGTGCCTAACACCTTCACCTGTTCATAACCTAATCCCCTTACCTATCTTTTGTTTTTCTTAGAGGGTTATTTTTACCCTAAATTTGCCTTTTTGAGCTTATTTGATGATTTTGGTGTCCATTCACACCAAAACAGAATGGTGGCGACTCTGTGTTTTTAACCAATCCCATGTGATGATTAGGAAGTCATTGAATTGATTTTTTTCCATGTCTCACAGTATCGAAATTTGAAGGGGGTATATTGGTGGTCGGGTATGAAGAAGGACATTGCCGAATTTGTAGCTAAATGTCTCACATGTCAGCAAGTAAAAGAAGAACATCGGAGACCTCCAGGTTTGATGAGACCGTTACCCGTGCCCGAGTGGAAATGGGAGCATATCATGATGGATTTTGTGAATGGGTTACCGCCTACAGCCAAGAATCACAATGGTGTATGGGTAATTGTTGATAGGATAACCAAATCAGCTCACTTCTTACCTTATTCGACTACCCAGAATCTAGCATCATTGGTTGAGCTATACACACGGGAGATAGTCCGGTTGCATGGGGTCCCAGTGTCTATTATGTCGGATAGGGATTCCCGTTTCACATCTCACTTTTGGCAGTGCTTCCAGGAAGCCATGGGTACCAAGTTGAGTTTTAGTACCAGTTTTCATCCGCAGACTGATGGTCAGTCTGAGAGGACTATCCAAACCTTGGAGGACATGTTGAGGTGTTGTGTTCTAGATTTGGGTGGGAGCTGGAGCAAGTATTTGCATCTAGTGGAATTTGCTTACAATAATAGCTACCAAGCTAGCATCCAAATGGCACCGTATGAGGCTTTATATGGTAGGGTGTGCAGATCACCAGTATGTTGGGTGGAGATTGGGGAGAAACAGTATTTTGGGCCAGAAATTATTCAAGACAGTATGGAAAAGGTAAAGCTTATCAAGCAGTGGATATTGACTGCATTGAGTCGTCAGAAGAGCTATGCAGATACTAGACGGTGAGAGCTGAGATTTGAAGTGGGAGATATGGTATTTTTAAAGATTTCACCATCCAAAGGCATTAGGAGATTTGGGAAGAAAGGGAAATTATCACCTAGGTTCATTGGTCCATATGAGATAGTGAAGGAGATTAACCCAGCAGCATATCGTTTGGCTTTACCGGGCCACTTGGAAGGGGTGCATGACGTATTTCACATCTCTATGCTACGTAAGTATATCTCCGATCCCAGTCATGTGATAGATTCCGAACCCTTGGTGATTCGAGAGGATTTGACATATGAAGAGAAGCCAGTACAAATTTTGGACCGACGTGAGCAGATCCTTCGCACCAAAGTGATACCCTTGGTAAAAGTGTTGTGGCAAAAACCATTCCATCGAAGAATGCACTTGGGAAGGCGAAGAAGAGATGATAAAGAAGTATCCAGAGTTATTCGTTTCCTCTTGAGGTAAATTTCGAGGACGAAATTTTTGTAGGGGGAAGAATGTAAAACCCCGATATTTTTCTACATGATTTTATGGGAAAAATAAAAACTAATAAGGTGTGTATGTAGGAATCTTGGTGGGCGAGCGTTGCACCAAATCAAGTGTTTCAAAACTCGTCAAGCGGCAAAGTGTATATAAGGTAAGTATAAATACCTAACGTATTTAGACTCGTAGGGTTTCTTTTCACTCTCGGATACATTGTGTTGAAAGGCGATTGCGGCTAGTGATATAGGGTTTGGAGAGGAGAAGAAGTCTGGGTTTTCCTGCCGATCTAGTTGTTCCGTAGTGAGGGTATCTAGATAAACTCTTGCGAAACGAAGGAGTTTGGGTGTCGATCGACTGGGCGGCGATCGACTGTGTGTCGTGGATTTTGGTTGGTTTTTGTTCCACAAAGGGTACTGTTGCAAAGACTTGGAAGCGTGTAAGGTGAGTAGCATTGTTTTAAAACTGAGTTTTCGTATTGATTCGTGAGTTTACTTTGAATGCATGTGTTTTCGGGAAGAAGATAGTCCGAGTGTGGGTTTTCTTTCGTACTGAATGAGATAAATAAAAATGTGTTTAGAATAATTTCAAAAGTGTTTTAAATGTCTTCTGGGGATATTAGGAAACTAAGAAAATTGTTACAAAGAGAAAAAGTTCGGCCAGTGTTGTAGATCTAGAAATAACAGAGAGAAGAAGAAACAGGGTAGCATCCGCCGAGTGGCGCTAACCTAGCGCCAACTCAACGTAGTCGGGGAACAGGCACTTTCCCCTATCCGCCGAGCTAGCGCTCATCGCGTGCCTAGCTCGCGCGGACCCCCTTTTATATCTGGCGATCTCGCGCTAGTTTCGCGCGTAGCATGCGCCTATCTCGCGCCTACCTTATTTAAGTAAGTGCGCCTTAGTTTTTTTTTTTACCAATGACCTATCCACCGACCTCGCGCCTAGTGCTGGAGGTCAGTGCAAGGTCCAATACCTTGCCGAAGAGAAATGTTGACCACACTAAGCAGGATTTGATGATTTTGAGGGTTCAAGCACTTGACTAAAGAGTTGGTTAGGACTTTAGAAACATTATTCCCTATTAAGTTTTCTCTGAGAATATAAGTGGACATTCTGGAAATTCTTAGGAGTATTCAAGGTTAATTCAAAAGGGCTAAAGGTAGATGATCTCATTGTACCTAACATTAGGAGTTCTTGATTTAGTTCCCTGTTGTTATATACTGTATTTGAATGCAAATTCGTTTAATCTGATTTTTACGTGTTTGAAAATTTATGAAATATATGGTAAAGATTGGTTTGGTGTGAGTAAAGGGTTTTATTACCAATGAACATGTGTTGTGAAATTTTGAGTAAATACTGAAGATACATGTGGTACCGTTTGGTCCAGAGGGACATGTGCTGAACTGGTTGTGTTATCCATGATGTTGCACGTATTGTGTTATTGTGATATCAGAGTTGTGATTTTTTGTTGGTTTACTGTTTTGGGTTTAGCTTCCCTTGGATCCATGTTAAGCTTAGTAATGTGATGGTATTTGTTTATTGGTATAATTGCATGGCCTTGTGTGTTGCCATGACCAGTGTAAAGCACCCAGATACCCTGAGTAGGCCTGGTTGTCAGTGCCGATACCCGGAGTAGGCCGGCATTGGATGACGACACCCTGAGTAGGCCGTCATTTCAGAGTGTCCGATACCCTGAGTAGGCTGGAACTGTGTACATGGAGGTGTGGAGTGTCTACTTGGCATGTAAATTAATCAATTTAACAATATGCATGACATTGACCTTTTCGTTGTGTTATCGGAAAATCTGGTTATTTAATTGTTGGTTATTTATCAAAGCATGTTTATAACTATGTTAAACTATTTCTGCATGCATGTGCTACTCGCTGAGATATTTGTATCTCATCCCTCGTTGTTGCTTTGTTTTTCAGATCTTCATGGTGAGGCGCCTACTGGGGTAGATCCGACTGACACCTATAGGGAGGAGGATTATTACTACAATCCTTAGACTAGTAGGTTATTTTAGTTTTTAAACTCTGTTTCAATTGATTTTATGGGAAATGTAATAAGGTAGTAAATTGGAACCACTTGATTCTATTTGAAGATTCTATAGACTTCTTAGATAAGAATTTTAATTGTGCACTCTGATATGGTATAAATTGTGTGATTATCCAGCGATCACTTATATTTAGATCCTTACCTAACCCTCTATGAGACGTGTTATATCTTTAATGAACAACACGGATCCAGGGCGTTACAGAAGATGAATTTTAGTCTCGTTTGAACTCTTCTAAGCATTGCAAAATCTGGGTACGTGAAACATTAACAAATGCATGCTCTTCCAATCAACATTGAATTAGGTTTTCTGAAACATTAACAAACGTATAACACTAAGATCAGTTTTTTTCCCCATTTTCTTTCCCACTTCGATTATCTGTTATTTTGTTTAATGGGGTTCCTTATTCGTTTTAGATATCTTACCCGAGAAGGCGATTGGGTTGAAAAGAAGGGATTTCTTTCTTCACATTCACCACGCATCGACCAATTCGAGAGGTGATTTTTCTTCTTCTTATACCGTTTGCTTCTTTGTAGCATCTTCGTGTTTTACTTTCACAAATCGAAGATTCTTCTTGTTTCTCCACTGTAACAAAAGAGTAATTTTCTCCAGCTCTTCAGATTCTTTCCTTCTCCATTTCTGATATGAAGATAACAATCATAGATTAAAAAATAAGAAGCCCATTCAGATATGATCACTACGCATAATATTGGTGTTTTCTTCTAAGTCCTTCCCAAAAATTTTTGCGTCCACATTGAGATCTGTGGCAAAAGGAAAATTTTTTTTTGGGTAAAATAGTTTTAAGCTTTTGCTTTTGTTTGTTGGTGAACTTTTGCTACTATAATTTTAGTATGGAATAATTAAATGAGATAATTCGAATTTTTAGGATTTCTTGCTTAAATTAATTGAGCCAAGTTTAATGTAAGACACTTTATGTCCTACCCATCTTTGCTCTCTATTTTGAAATTTTTTGAGACAGGAAATGAAGATGGGTTTGTTGAAAATGGAGCAAAGATTATTCCTATGGGAGGGGGCATCCCATGGTTGATTGATAATGTCTTTTGTAGTTTTCATGTATTTTAAATAAACTAACTTAAAATCATGCCTTTGCATCTACAAGTCCAAACTCCCAACAATTTAAATAAATTGCATGCATTTAGCCCTTTTCTTAAAATGAGTAAAAATTTTCTTGAAATTTATTTAATGGAAGCAAAACACAACATGGTCATATAGCAGAATTAAATCTAAAAAGTACTCGTTGTATCCAATTCCCTCACATAAAAAACTCACCACAATATAGCCTTCGTTTGATAAAGTGATTGCATAAAATCTATCACTAGTTCTAATAAACTATGAATCCATCTACAACCTCAACATGCCAAGTAGTCACCAAATCAAAGCCTTTGCAAAAGTTTTGACAATTTCAGTATTAATTAATCAAAGCTAAAAGAATATGTTTTATTTTTAATATGTTATTATTCCTTCAATGTTGCTTTGGATGGTATATTGATTTGTTTTTTTTATGTATTTTGTGCTCTTTAAATTCTTTTGATTTTATTTTTTTTAAATTCTATACTTGTTTTTGCCGAATTTGAAAGCCCTAAATCTTTTTTTTTTCTGATTTTAATCTATCATTATTCCTTCAATGTCGATAGCTTTGGATAGTGTATTGATTTTTTCTTGGGTATTTTGTTGTCAGTAAATTGTTTTGAGAATCATTTATTTTTATTTTTAGCTTTGTTGGTTTTTTGGGTATTTTTGAGAATCTGTTGTTGATTTATTTGTATTTGTATTCATTATGTTTAAGAACTTATCGTTGATTTGTTTGTATTGTTTTTGTAAATATGTTGCAATTCCTCTAGTTTTCTTTTGTTGGATATCATGACAACTGTGAGACATGGGACAAAAAATCAATTCAATGACTTCCTAAATCATCATATGGGCTAAATAAAAAAAAAAAGGAGTCGCCACCATTCAATTTTAGGTGTGAATGGACACCAAAATAATCAAATAAAATAAATAATAAAAACAAATTAGAGTAAAAATAACTTTAATTAAAAAATAAACCAAAGATGGGTAAGGAGATTAGGTTATGAATAGGGGAAGGTGTTAGGCACCCCTATTCATCCACACAATGTGGTTGCAAAGTATTGTTCATGTTTTTAAAAGAAAGGCTTGCTAATCAAATCAAAAATAAAAGATCAAAAAATACAAGATTTATGGTTTTTTCCATATGAATGATCCAATTAATTCTGGATCATTCCTATGAATACACCATTTTTTTGGGCTTCATGATTGACTAAAATCAAGATAAAGAAAACAAACATAAAGTGAAAACTTCAAAAATCTAGCTCTAAGTTAAATCCTTGAAATCTAGGAATTGCATAATAAAAAAAAATTTTATTTTTACAAAATATTGAAGAATTGAACCTAAACAATCGAGGGTACAGATCTGGCCCAGATTTCTCATTAATTAAGAAATCTAAACCAAATACACCCATGTTGATAAAAAAAAACATCAAAAGGGGAGAGTTTAGACCATAGGGTCTTCTCTCAAAATTGAAAATAAACCAAAAATCACCTTGTGAAATTGATGAATGAATCAAAACAATCTAGGGTATAGATCTGGTCTAGGTTTCTCTTTAATTAAGAGATCTGAGCCAGATTCACCCATATTGATGAAAAACATCAAAAGGGGAGAGTTTAGACCATAGGGTCTTCTCTCAAAAATCAAAACAATTCCAAAATCATCTCATAATATCAAAACCATCTAGGGTACAGATCTGGTCCAGGTTTCTCATTAATTAAGAGATCTAAACCAAATACACCCATATTGATAAAAAAAATCAAAATGGGAGAGTTTAGACCATAGGGTCTTCTCTAAAAAATCCAAACAACTCCAAAATCACCTCATGAAACCCTAGAGGTTATTTTAAGGCTTTTGATTTCAGATCTACCATATTGACCATGGCTGATCCAAGATCCTAGCCTAATGATAAAAAAACATAAAAAGAGAAAAAACAATGAAAAATCAAAACTCTAGGAGGAAAATGAGATCTAATGCTATGAACAGCATAGATCCATGGTATTCCTCCATATTTCATCAATAAGCAATCACACAACCTAAACAAAATATTAAAACTACACATTTCTAAGATTACAACATACGGGGGTCTGCCCTATGGATCCATTCCTGTCCTCCTTTCCCATAGAACTCTCTTCACGTTTTACGGCTAGAGAAGATACTTGAGGTACTTAGATTTAGGTTTGGGGTTACAATCACACACAAGCATTATTCTACAGAAAGGGAGAAGATCAGAATAATCCTATAAATTAAAACTAGAAAATAAAAGGGGAGAGAGACTTACTTGGATTTGAGAAAGCAGAGAGGCAGAGGTTCTCTTCTTCACTTGGAGTTCTCCCAATTTTCAATTTTTCAGCAATTCTTAGCCACAATTCTCTCTCTTAATTCTCAACCATTTGCTTGAGGAGAGACCCCCTATTTATAAGCAAGAACAAGGGCAGGGTGGTCCCAAGAGGTTCTAGAATGTTCCAATTTAGTTTTAGAAACATGATTTGGAGTAAATATGAGAACCTATGAGGGTAAAACGGGCCGAACGAAACCCTAGAGAGATATAGAAATAGTAACAAGACTTAAAAATGAATTTTTACGAAAACGCCCAAAAACATGCGTGTCTGCATTTGGTTTGCGAACACGCTTTGTCTGCATTTGATTTGCAGACACATAATGTCCACAGATTAAATGCGGTCAAGGCTCGTCCGCATACCAAATGCGGACAAAACAGGTTTGACTACTTTTTCACCTTTTTTGACATGTTTCAAATCCCAATTAAATATTTTTCTTTATTTTCCCATCTTGTAGGGCAATTTGGGGTGTCTACAACAACCGTGAGTGAGCATTAATATCTAACATTTTGTGGGTTTAAAATTTTTTTTTGTCTTGTTAGTCCGTTGACCTTTCTAAATGTTTTTCATTGCTTAACATGTGTTTTGTGTATTTTTTGTGTTCTTTAGAATCTTGTAACTACCATTTATTTGTATGTGTAGGTTCACCACCTTTGTATGAGGATAAACTTAGTTCATCACCTCTTATGATGATATATGTTATATTGTAGGTTTGAATTTTTCTTTTCTTGTTTTATTAATTTGGTAAATTTTTTGTTGTTTGGTTGACTTTTTTTTTACATATTTTTGCGTTCTTTAGTTTCTTATCAAAATAATTTATTTCAAAATAATTTTTTTAGATACAATAATTTCAGATCATCAAGAACGATCAAACGTAAGAAAAATCCAATTTCAACTAAACAGGGTGTGTTACCTACCTCTACTCGACCAAGTCTCCTTTCTTCCTCCTCAAGTGTAGATGATGAACCCTCAACAGCAATACAGATCTTCTTCTAGGGTGAAAAATGACTCAAAAACAACGAACGCTCCTTCTCTTCTCTCTCTCTCTCTCGTTGGTTTCTTTCAGCTGTCAGAGAACACAAGTCTAAACAATACGATGAGTATTTATGAGAAGTATTTAACCCTATTATCTAATCTCAGGATTCCATGCATCTCCCTACTATCAACTCCTATACTTATCCACCAATCAGATTAAAAATAACCTTTAATCCACACTTACCTTGATATCTCACGATACAACAATCAGATCTGCTTCATCTTTTGGATCTCCTCCTCCCACATGATCATTTATATAACCCAATAATAGATTTTAAAAAGATCACATTAAATTTTAGAAATTTAATTAAATTGAAATATTATTTATTTATTTTTTGTTTATTTATTTATTTTTAAATTTCGGGGTCTTACATTGTGTCTAGTGGGCATAGCTGTGTATGGATCCATAGGCTAAACTATACAGTGAAGGGGTATTTATTTTGGGTTGCCTACTCCAAATTTGCATTCTCGCTTCCTTTGCAAACTTGGTTTGCTCTGGGAGGTCCCTTGTCTATAGGATCATTTCGAGCCTCGCTGGTTATTCCTGCACATGCGATTGGTGGTCATCTCCATGTATTAATTCAGGTGCTGCATACTAGTGGTACATGTTAATTCTATGAGTTCATGCGCAATAAGTCGATGACTACGGCTCTTATCGTCAGAATGAGACTCGGGTTCCCATAAGTCGCATAGTGGCATAGTAAATGCAAAGTAACTTCCCAAAAACTTATCTTGGCTTCAGAAGTCCTGCGAGGTCACATGAGTTTTGCTTATGTTTTATCGCTTTTGTGGAAAGTATTTTCTCAAAAACATATCTTTGCTTATTGTATGCGCGTCGGGAACGCCGTACCTACGGGGCGCATGGAAGTGCGTGCCTTCTAGCGGGGTAAATTGAGAAATATGGGAGTCGCCACTTCCTGATGGAGTGTAGGCAAACACTTGGGTGCCTAGGTTTGTCTATTAGACGGTTTGCAGCTTGAGATTTTGTGTAAGGTCTCAATTACAGTCCGGAGAAGTCCGAAAACACCCCGTTCTGCCCTGTCGATTGACGGGTCCCACGGGTCTTCCTGGTTTGAGTCAACTTTATCCTTGGTCTATCTCACCCAATTCTCCTATTCCGATATGCATCTCATTTTAGGTCTGGTGTGGACCACTTGAAAGGTGTGGGTCCCTTTCTTTTATTGGATTTTATCTTTATTAACTGAAATGATCTTGGTTCGGAGTGGACCCCTTTGGAAGGCCCATGGGAAGCCAAGTTTGGATCAATTTGAGTCCATGTCCCGTTTGGGGTTACGTTGGATAACTCATTTGTTGGAGTTGGTTTATTTGGTTTGGAGATGGATTAAACATGCTAGGTTATTTGTTGGTTTAGACTTTTAATAGGCTTATTGGGCTTGGAAATGGCCCAAAGGGACTTAACCAAATTGCCCTTGCCCATCTTTGGAATGGGCCCGGGTTGGGCTAGTCAGGTGTGGGCCTTGTTGGAAGGCCCACATGGAAGTCCTATTGGGCCCCAGTGGGCCCAAGCCTCAGAAGAGGACGTCGGTTGCCTAGAGGCCCTAAGGGGTCAACAGAGGTTGATTAAGTTGGATTAAATTGGTTTAACCCAAAAAATAGGCTCTTGAAGGTTTCTGGGTGCTTCCTGCATACACTTTGAGGGCAAACCCTATCTGCATATACTATGCGAGCAGGGCCAAACCGCATTGAGTATGCAAGCGAGACCCGAAATACTCAAAAGTCCAAAACCCAAGAGGAATCCAGGGTCCTCTCTCCTCCAAGGGTCTGAGCATGCCTATGGGTCACAGTGTTGACCCACAGTGGCTTCCCATGCTCCCATTCTTACCAAAATTCCAATTTTTATTTCTTTTTCAAAGGGGGGAAAGGAGGGAGAAGAGATTGGGGCTTTTCCCCCTCCAAGAGCAGATGATCAAGCTTGGAACAGGGACTCTAGGGGTCCCTATTTCTAGTGTTAAAAGACTTCTCTTCCACTCCATGAGAAGAGAAGAAGAGTGGCCCGAAAGGCCTTAGTCGTGATCTCATTCGGTCATCCATTCATGCATACTTAAGCAAGTAAATCACTCAACATTCAAAGCAGATAGACCAACAAAAATCATGCATGTGAACAGTGACTTAGAACATGTGAAATCAGTGAAGAAGAGGGGTAATACTTAGCATAATTTCCAAGGTGACCTTGGGGCGTGTAAAAACTACATAAACAATGTGTGAAGAATGCTAAAAAAAGGGGCAAACATACCAGGGCTCATAGTGGTGAAATGAAGTAGCAAAATAGGGGCTAACATGCTTCCTAAGTGCTGCACATGTGTGCATGTGGTAGTCCTTATTTCATCCTCTTAAAACATACTAAAACAGTGAGTGAGAGAGGGGTGAATGTGTGTGATGCATCACCTATCATACATTCAAAGTCATGAAAGAGAATGAGTACCCCATGATGCAAAACAAGCATGCAAAAAGATAACAAAAGCACATTTTAAAAGAAGGGAAAGGGGGGTTTAAGGGTTCATTGGATGTATAAAATGATAGGGGAGCATGCTCCCCTAAAATAAATATGCAAACAGCCCATTAACATGACCTTTCGACCATCAAAACAATGCCACTCTTCTCCCATTCGAAATAAAGACCTCCCCTTACCATGGGAGTCTTGAGGACATGAAGAAATGAATAAAAAGAGGGAGGTGAAATAGTCAAAAAGGGGCTTAAGGTAGCCAAGAAAGTAAACATACTCACAATGCTTCCATTTTCATATATGTGAAACAAATCATAAGGAAAACCCTTACCTTGGGGTGGTTTCTCTTCTTGGAAGAGTGGTGGTCCCCTGGTTGTCATGGACAGCAGCTAGGACCTCCCCTTGGCTCCACAAAGATCTCTTCTCTTGTCCTATTCTTGGTGAGAATGAAAGAAGAGAGTCAAAGGGGGTGTGCACGCCTGATTTTAGTCACACGACGAGGCGCACGCAAAACGATGCGTGCCTCGGGATTTTTTGGAGTCGCCACTGCCTGATGGGGTGCAGGCAGACACCTGGGTGCCTAAGTTCTTCTACTAAGGCTTGGTCTGCGGCTTGAGATTCTAAGTAGGTTCTCGGTTGCGGTCTGGGGAAGTCCGTAGACACCCCAATCCACCCCGTCAAGTGACGGGTCCCATAGGATTCCCTAGTTTGGGTCAACTTTTGGTCTCTCACTCACCTGATTCCTAATCCAGCATTCAATTCGGTTAAGTCTGGTGGGACCGCCAAAGTGTTGTGGGTCCATTTACTTGATTTTATCTTTTTAGTTAAAGATGATCTGAGTTGGATTGGGCGGGCCCCGTTGGAAGGCCCGCGGATTCATTGGTGGGCTTGGTTGAGCCCACGTGTCCCCTGGTGGGCCTCGGTCTAGCCTGAGAGGCCCTTTGGGCTTGGTTCAAATGAATTGATTTTATTTAATGTTCAAATTGGATATTAAGTGATTTCTATGCACAAGTGGGTCGGGATTGCTTTGTGGGCCCTTGAGTGGGCCACACAGTTGGTTGCCAAATGATTTAAGTTTATCTTGCTTAATTTGTGCCAAAATGGGCCAGGCCTTGGGCTTGGGGCCCTTTACCTGGGCTTGGGCTTGAAAGTCCAAGGCTTCCTGAATTAGGGTTGGGAAACCCTAAGTTAACTTGGTTCAATGGGCTTTAGTGGGCCCGATAGGCCCTGCCCGTGGTCTCGGCCAAACCATGCATAAATATGATCAACATGCTTCAAAATGGGCTTGGGTGGGCCTCAATGGGTTTGGCCCACTCAATCAACTTGATTATTTTTGTTTAACAAAAGTAAGTTTTATCGGGCTTGGTGGTCCCCGTTGGAAGGCCCACTGGAAATCAAATTGGACCGGGTCGGGTCGTGGCCCATCTTGGGTACCCGGGTGACCCGGAAACCCTACTGGTTCGACTGGTTTGATCAAATAAACAAAAAAACAGCACAAGATCAGAAAACAGCAAAAATAACATTCTGGCAGCGTAACCGGATGCCGG
This sequence comes from Buxus sempervirens, assembly GCA_947561395.2. NCBI lineage: Eukaryota > Viridiplantae > Streptophyta > Magnoliopsida > Buxales > Buxaceae > Buxus > Buxus sempervirens. The sequence continues at coordinate 18,832,873 of OX387188.1, read as the reverse complement.
CTACACATGTAGGCCAGTGTATCCGGCATTCTTCACCGGTTACGAATAAGTCTCTGTTGATCCGACCTGAGTTGCCGGATCAACATACAGAAGCTTGTTTTCGGATTTTTCCAAGGGGGTTGGGTTTTTAGGCTTCTTGGGGAGTTCCAGTGATTGTGTGGGCTCCTGTGTGAGCCCACATTGGTTCAGGTGAGAGCCACTTGGCTCTCTTGAAGGTGTTTGGAGAATCAAAGGGAAAAGATGGGGGCTGGGATTTGCCTCCTCCTCTTTTCTATCCCCAATCATTGCACAAACAGGGATTCAAGTATCCCTATTCCGGCTTCTTTTTCCCACACAAACACATCATTAATTTTGCATGGAGCAACAAACAAACTAAGGCATCCCTAAGCATGTTGCAAGCTAAAATTGAACTAAGTAAACAATGGAATGTGCGGAGCACCTATGTATATCTTCAATGCATGCAAAAGTAGACCTATCCATGAAATATGTACAAGGCCGAATGGGTCTTTTTATGACTCAAAACAGTGACTAAACCGAAATGGAATCATGGTGTAAACACACAAAACAGTCGGTAAAATTAGATGTTGACATGATCCCTAAAAATGGTAAAACACATACCTTAAACATTGATTAATCCATGCATGCATACAACATCAACTTAGACCATGTGCAAATGAAAACTAGAACATAAACTCAATGTGCAACATCCTATCAATGCCGATTATTCAGTTATTCTAAAAAAGGACATTTAAAGAAGGGAACAAGGGGGATTACTCAAGGGGTACATTGGAAAAGGCAACCATAGGGGAATATGCTCCCACCTTTGAATAAGACAACCAATAACAGCAAAAATTATGCTAAGAAGCCATTAGACCATGCTTAAAATATCATGCTTAAAGTGGAACATTCTCATCCTAGAAACCGGAGATATGCTCCCTTTACCAAGGGAACTTTCTAATGCCGTAAATGATGAACACAAGTGGAGGGAGAAGACGTCAACATGCTGGGAAAGAAACGGGAAACATGCTAGAGAAGAAAATAACACTTTAACATGCTAGAAATGAGCCTATTTTCATTTATGCTGAACAACAAGTTGTGGGGAACATTACCTTGGTGTTTTAACACCCTTTTGAGGTGTGTGGACTCCCTTTTTCAACACCACCGTGGCTGGAACCTCCTTCTTCACTAGCAACAGCAGCAAAGCCTCCCTCAAACTTGAATGTGGAGGAAGATGGTGGAGTGAAATGATGCTATGAGAATAAAGAGAGAAGAGACAAGAGGGCACCAACCGTAGGGGAGAGAAGAGAGCTTGGGAGAGATGAGTTGGGAGAGGAAAGGAGGAAGTGAGAGAGATCTCCCAAAACAAATGAGCCGACCCTTTGAAATGTGCTAAGGTTGCCTTTTATATTGCTTGACTAAAAAGCAATTATTCTTTCCCTTCATGACCAAAACCTTACCCTTTTTCAATTCATGCCCTTTTTTTTAAACAAAAGCAATGATGGCTTTAAGACTTAGCCTCCAAGTAAACTTAGAGGTCAAGCTTGCTTGAACGAATTCTCCACATGGGAGAATTCTTTCAATTATATTTTTTTCATTTTATTTTTTTTTGTTTATTTAATTCATTAGGTATTGTACTTTTATTATTATTTTATTAAGATTTTTGTTTTAGGTTTTGGATGCACATGCATCTTTTAATTTTTATTTTCTTTTTTCTTTTATTTTAAATACTTTAATTAGATTTTTAGCAAAAATATTATTTTTTAATTCAAAACTTTTTACTTTGCTGCTCTTTCTTCACTATTTGCCACGTGTGCAGATTTTCAGAAACTTTAACTGCCCACAACTCACTCGTCTGATATCCGATTTTAGCAAACTTTGTGGCGTTGGAATTAGTGCGAGATTCCCTATCCACTGAACTTCACTTTAGCAGCAAATTCGAGTTTTTTGGCAGAAGTGCCGGGTTGCGTCCCGGAGCCAATTTTTGCTCATATTTCCTCACCCGGGACTCCGATTCCAACAAACTCAGTTGTGTTGGAATCGTGTCGAGATGCTCTTTCTGCTGGTATCAAATGGGGTAGCTGATCTGGGGTTTAGTAGAAAGTCAATTTTTGTTTTTCTCAGATTTGACCAGTCCATAACTTCTTCATCTGGACTCCGATTTGAGCAAACTATGTTCCATTAGAATCGTATCGGAATCCTCCTTCCAATGGTGGGAAGCATGGCGACTGATTTGCACCAAATAAAAAGTCAACTTTTTGACTTTCTCAAGTTTGACTTTTCAATTAAAATATCATTTTCTGCATTTTGGAAGGTGCAAAAATGAGGTGCTTACAGGGGGTATTGGAGGGTATTTTGGGAAGCTTAGGTGGCTTGGGTGAAGGGGATATGGTTGCAGGGAGCTCACTGGTCTCAGCGGAGGTGGTGGGTGTGGCACCTATTTTTCGCACGACGAGGCACACGTGAGAGTGCGTGCCTCGGGAAACTAGGAGTCATTAGTGCCTAAGGGGGTGCAGGCAGACACCAAGGTACATAACCGGTCTAATTTACTGGTCTGAGGATTTTTAAAGATTCAGGTAAGTTCTCGGTTACGTCTGGGGAAGTCCGAAGACACCCCAGCCCACCTCGTCGGTCAAACGAGTTCCTCGGGTCTCCCTGGTTCGAGTCAACTTATTCTCACCCTTATTCCTAACCCAACATGCATACTTTATTGGGTCTAAGTGGGGACCACTGAAGGTGTAGGTCCCCTTCATTTTATTTATTTTATCTTTTTATCCATGAAGTGAAGTGGGTCAGGTATGGGCCCCATCGGAAGGCCCATTGGATACCAAGTTGGGCTTAGGTCAAGCCCAATTCCAATTTAGGGTTATGTTGGATAACCCTATTTATCGGATTTGGTTATTTGATTTTTTGAGATTAATTAAATATTTACAAAAAATTAATGTGTTAAAGCATTTAAGGCCCATTGGGCTGGGATTTGGCCCATGGGTGATTAACCAAGTGGCCTTGGAACCATTTATGGAAACGGACCTTGGCTTGGGCCGGATTGGATGTGAGCCGGGTCCAAGAAAACGGATTTTATGAATTTTCACAGTCCGATCGCATTTATAATGCGGATCGGGCTTGTCTGCAGAATAGATGCGGTCCAGGCCACGGGGGTCTGCTCGACTTCTCTCCTGGAGGTTTTGTAACTTGCTGTGGGTCTCTGAGTCGACTCACAGAGCCTTCCGAACACCAATCAATGCTGAAACGCATGCTTTATTCATTCATTCATTCACATCTGTATTCAATAAACATCAGCAAACGCGCGAGCTAAACAAAACATTCACATACGAGGATAATAACATGAGACACATGATGAAAGTAAACAAAAAGGACATCTAAAGGATCGATCATACTTTTAAAAGTAAGCTAGAAATGTTTAAGGTGACTTGCAAAGTGTGTGCATGTGAATTAGAAAGAACGAAATGCCATGCTGGCATTCATGGTGGATACGAGCAAACTAAAACAAACCTCCAGCATGTCCTTTATGTGCCACATATGAGTGTGTGAGAGGTGGAGTTCCTACCCTCTTGAACATGCCAAAATAGCGAATGAGCATGAATCAGTGCATGTGTGTGAGGTGACTTTTCTACATCTCCACAGACACATAAACAGATGAAACCACCATAAAATGAGCAAACATATAAAAGAAAAATAACATTCTAACTTAAGTGAAGGGAGAGAGGGGGAGATTTAGGGATACAGCAGAGATTTGAAGAGGACAACCCCTCTTTTGAAATAAAATAAAACAACAAACAACGGCTAAGTCTAGGATCATTCGGGTGACTTCCCCTTTTTTTTTTTCACATCAGAACCCTCCTCTCATCTTTCATTTGAGGATTCCCCCTTACCATGGGGACTCCCGTAGTATACAAAATAAGATCACATGGTGAATAAAAGAAACAATAAGAAGCAAATCAAGAGATGGTCAAGAAGAGACTTACTTAAGAGAACTTTATTTCAATATATGTTGAAAAATATACAACAAATGTAATTACCTTGGTATTACCTTCTCTGTTGGAGGTGGTTTGATCTTCGGGAGATGTAGACAGCAGCTCAGAGTCTCCTTGACCCCCAAAATACCTTCCCTTACCTTCTTATAGATGAAAATGGAGAGGATGGAGAGAAAAGAGAGGATCCAAGGGTATTTCGGGTATTTAGAAGGGGTTTGGGTGAGTGGACAGAGGCTAAAAGGGGTTGCAGGTCGCCGAAGAGACAGGGGGACTACAGGGTAAAGAGCCTTCAACAAATGGGGCTGAGCCCCTATTTATAGACAATTTTTCTGAAACCGCACTTGAAGTGCGAATTGGCCTGATTCGTACTCCAAGTGCGGATTGGCCTAATCTGCATTTGAAATTCAGACGGCCGCCCATGTGCACAAATCTGCCAGCTATCGCCAGCTGTCACCAGCTGTCCTTGAAGATAAGATTGGATCCGCATTATAAGTGTGAACAAGGCCTGTCCGCACTTACAATGCGGATGCGCACGTTTTTAAAATGTGTGATTTCAAACCACTCTCCAATTTAGCTTAATTCTGGATTTTTATCCGATTTTTCTTTTTTTTTTATTTATTTTAATTATCTAAATCAAGATATTTTCAGAAAATGATTATTTTAATCCCGATTTTTATTTGTTTCGTCCTTTTCTGCTTTTTCACCACGCAGACAATTTTTCTGAAACTTTGAATTGCCATAACTTTTTCATATGATGTCTGATTTTAGTAAATTTAGTGATATTGGAATAGGTCGAGATTCCCTATCCATTGAGCCAGAGTATGGCGACAAATTCTTATTTTTAGCAGAAAGCCAAAACTGCTCTCCAGAATCTAATTTTGCTCATATCTTCCTAGCCGGGACTCCGATTCTGACAAACTCAATTCCGTCGGGATCGTGTCGAGATTCTCTATCTTCTGGGTGCAAGTTGGGCAGCTAAACTGGGCTCGAGCAGAAAGGCAACTTCTGCTCCCCTTAAGTTTGACCAGCTCATAACTTCTTCATCCAGACTCTGATTTGAGCAAACTCAGTTACGTTGGAGTCGTTCTGGAATTTCCTTTTCAATGAGGAAAAGTATGGTGGTCAATTTGCACCTAATCAAAAAGTCAATTTTTGGCCCCCTCAGGGTTTGAATTTTTCGATTAGAATTTCACTTTCTGCACTTTTGGGGGTGCAAAAATCAGGTGTCGATAGCTGCTCCTCTTTGCCGAAGTCACCTTGGGATGAAAGGCAAAGAATAAAAAGAACCTTATTTTTGCACCTTGCATTTCTATCGACTTGATCAATGAGCTTGAGTCTTGTTGATTTTCACAAAATGGGGTTAGAAACGCAAAGCGTTGATCTCCAAAGGATTGGGTTTTGGAGTTTGCTTACCCTTAATTTCTCGGGTTTTCTGGAGCAACTCCTTGTTTTTTAATTCAAATTAAAAGAGATGGAATTGGACTTGAGCTCACCAAACTATTTCGACGTTGATGCAAGACACTTAACAATGTTCTTTTTCTTCTTGTATGTTCCATTTAAGTTTTTAGGTGTTTTTTCAGTTTTAGATTTCTTCTAGCAGACTTAGGACTTTTTGTTTTTTTTTAGGGCCAGACGAGGGTTGGTGATGGAAAAGGGTAGAAGGAACAGGGTAGGATGGGGAAAGAGGATGGGAGGAGGCTCTATCGCTGCTATTCGTCATCCAAGGGACCTCACACACCTATTCTACTCTATTTACAAAAGTGGTAAAACAAAAATTACAATGGGGCCAATTTGTCCAAACTTCTTGTTTTCTTCTTCTTCATGCCTTGACGGGTTCACCGTTTCTTTCTTCATTGCATGGCTTTCTTGATCAAGGGGAGAATCCATTTGTCAGCTCCTTTGTGGTGAAGTAGGGGCTTCTTGATTTGGAATAACTCTGCTGGGGATTGGGGGGAGTCTCTACCGCTTTCTTGATTCCGAAGAGTCTTTTCTACAAGGCCTGCCTCTTCAGACTAGGCATGGTCTTGATAAGTCATTTGGAGTTCTCCGCTGGGGAAATGAATCTGCAGGGGCCTTTTGTAATTCCCCTACCTCGACTTTCCTCTGTTTTATCCCTTTTCTTTTCTTCTAGGTTCAAGGCGCTTTTTGACATTCTTCAGCAATTCTACCTTGTGCAAGCCTACACAATTCTTAGAAAACGGTGAGATATTTGACATTCAGAAGATAAGCCTTTTTTCCTTTCTTATTTTTTTTGTTTTTTTGTTTTTGCAAGTGTTTTAAAAGGAAGAAGGCTAGACCAATGACCATGTTGACTTGCCTTGTTTGCTTAAAGTGTTTTGGGATGGTGTGCCTGACACACATTCTCATGAGATTCCTGAATTTTGTCGGCAAAGGTTTTAAAAGATGGGGGATTTCAAGGAGTGTTCTCCCTTCCCTAGTTTTGGATTCCCTCATTTTCACCCAGCCTGTAGGGTAGTTTCAAGATTTTGTGATTGTGGGTTCTTCCCTGGGGATAAATGTCTGCCCCAACGTGAGGGTCTTTGGCCGGCCTTTGCATATCATATCCCATAGATCAGAGAGGTCTTGAAGTTGGGACGAAACATCGGCTTTGTTTCAAGTCTAAGAAATGACAGGTTATAAGGCTCAAATCCTTATTTTTTCACTCTTGGATTTCACTTTGTGTCCTACCGATGCTCATTCTTTCTTTTTAGATTCCTTCATCATTAATCTACACGAATCTGATTGTCACATATCCTGCAATCAGAAAGGACTTTCTAATGGGACGAAATGAAGGTCAAGGTTTTGGTTTATGAAAGAAAGGGAATACGGCTCAAAGTCTTTTTTATTGTGAATGGGTCGAGTCATGCTCCACCCTTTTCTTGATTACTTGGACTTTGATATTTCCATTTCTAATTCCTTTTTGAGGTCCTTTTGTGACCTTCTCTTACTTTTTAGCATTTTCATCTTTGCTTTTGGGGTCTATCTTTAACTCTTGATTTGATTGGCGTGCCCCAGTGTGCTTTCTGATTTCTTTTCTTTTCCTTGGTTTTTGCACACTTGCGTCCTTTTTTCTTTTCTTCTTCTTTTCTGCCAAGCATCATATTTAGGGCTCATGACTCGGTGGGTTAGAAGAAAGAAAGTTAGGCTCAAAGGGTTTGACTAAGGATATGGCTTTGGAGTTTGGGAAAGCAAGGATGGCCTTTCATCCTTTTTCAGAGATTGTGACACCTTGGTTGAATTGTTCCGTGCAAATTCACTCAGGAATCTACTCATTCTTTTTATTTCCTTTTCAGCTTTGCCCCAGTGTGGGGTGGCTAGACACAAAACGGGTATTTGGATAATATAATCAGGCCCAATTTGTTTTGACTAGCAGTTCTAAGAGTTAAGGATGGATGAAGGATGGCCTCTCATCCTTTCTTAAAGATATGATATCTTAAGGCGACCTCGACCCTTAGCTGGTTTAGGCACTTTCTCTCTTTTTTTTTCCTCTTTTTCCTCTCCAGGGTTGTTTTGCCCCAGTGCAAGGATGGGTATGGGAGAAAAACAAGGTATAGATCAGGAAAAATGTTGCCTTTGGCTTAGTCAAGGCTCTCATGGGATAGTGTACTGCACCTAGCCGAGAACACCTTTGAGCTATTTGGCATCATTCCATGATCATGGTTGTGCCAAAAGGGTGTGGTCTCAGTGTAAGACCTCGAATTTTCCCAAATATTAAAATAAAATAATAATTAATATTCTTGAGGATTATTATTAACAGAAATAATTTTGTATTGTAAGGGATATCGTTATTAGTGAGGATCAGGTGTTTGGCACAGATCAGAGCGTTTGATCGTGAGTTATCGCGGTAAGATTAATATTTTAAAGCAGATGTATTTTAATTGGGCGAGTGTGTGGTGTTTAAGGCGTGTGAGTTGCATGGGATCGTATGTATATAAATAGGTATAGTATTAACCCTAGTACATACGGTTGTCATAACTATTCGTGTATTACTTTGTATCCATCAGCCGCAAGGGAGAAACCACGACCGAGAGCGACCAAGGAAGAATAAGAGAAGAAGAAGAAAGAGGAGGAGGGGGAAACCAAGTTTCTCCTTGTTCTAAGGCCTGTCCTACAACCGTGAAGAGGTGTGAGTGTTGCTAATTAGAGAAGGAAGAGGAGAACGCACGAACAGAGGTAGGGAGCATTGTTTTATCGAATTTTTTGTGTTCTTGCACATGTTTAATCTCTAATGCATGTTTTAGTGTTGTATATACATGTATTTAGCTTGATATCAATCTTATAAATATGTTAGAATCATTTAGGACATGAAAAATCACATTTTTAAACATTGTATGTTCGTTTTTGGGAGACCGCCGAGCTTACTGTGCTCAGCGATCCTCGGCGCTCCAGGCAATCGTTGAAAAAATAGACCACCCGAGACCGCTACCTGACTTATCGTCGGCGACCGATTTTAAACTACCGCCTACCCTAGACCGCCTGAGCGATCCTGAGCACTTGAACCAGAAAATGCAATTTTTCGTATATTAAATCCTTGATTTAATTCTGAACTATTTTTAATCATTTATAATCCATAATTGAGAAGTTTTAAGACCGAAATAAATTATCAGATACCCTATTTTGGTAGAAAAATAAATAGGGAATTATTTTAGGTAATCAGTTGCCTAAACTTGATCTTAAATAAGAAATTCTAAGCAATCCATATTAACCTCAATAAATTTGAGTAATTGATTAAGAGACATTGAATTATATATCAGTAACTAGATTTCTACAAATAGAGACTTTATAACAAAAACTCAACCCAGTTGAACTACTTTATAAATAGCAAGAACCATATTATCCCTAAACGTAAGTAAATAGCGAGTATCTTATTACCCCTAAACTTCACTTCTAAAGTACTTTATAACTTCACATAACCTCGAAGATACTTCAATTGACCCCTCCACTACCTCTAATCACTCGAGTCATCTAATACTTTAATTATCCCATAATTAGACCCAGTTATTGTGACTACAGACTAATGAACTAATTGCTGAATAAGGTTTGAATTATAAACTGATTGGGTTCAAGTTGTTATGAATACTCAAAATATAAATTGGACTGTGGATTGGATGCTATGATGGCTATAAGAGATTCGTACCATCTGCGGATGAGATTTGATACCTCCTGCGGGAGAGATGAGACCTCCTGTTGGGGGAGATGTAATCCGATTTGGATTGCATCCCACAGAGGAGATATGTGACCACCTGCAGGTGAGATGAGACCTCCTGTTGGGGGAGATGTAATCCGGTTTGGATTGCATCCCACAGGGGAGATATGTGACCACCTGCAGGTAAGATGAGACCTCCTATTGGGGGAGATGTAATCCGGTTTGGATTGCATCCCACAGGGGAGATATGTGACCACCTGCGGGTGAGATGAGACCTCTTGTGGGGGAGATGTAATCACGATGTGATTGCGTTCCACAAGGGAGATATATGTGATTACCACCTGCGGATGAGATGTGACCACCTGCGGGTGAGATGTGATGACTCCTGCGGGAGAGACCTCATGTAGGGTGGATGTGATTACTACGTGATTGCATCCTACATGGGAGAATGTTGATATCAGATTGTGAGATTCACTATTAATTATGAATGACATGATTTACATTTAAATAAGAAAAGTTTAATTAAACGGTTTAACTGTGACTGGATTTGAATGACTCTAAATTAGAATATAAATGAGCCCTGAATAAAATATAGAATTATTTTAGGATAACCCTTTTGATGTGGTTTATATTACATTGCCTTGCTAATTGAAAGGAAGTTTACATAATAAACTCTCTTTATTTCAAGCACTGAATAAATGTTGGTTTCATATGGTGATTACTCGTTCTTATTATCGACCGTGACTACCCGATTGTTTTATCGTGCATGAATGATTGCTTTTATCTACTGAGATATTCGTATTATCTACTGAGATATTCGTACTACCCAATTGTTCTACCCGATTACTTGTTCTTATTATCTACTGAGATATTCGTATCTCACCCTACTTCTTTATCTTATTTTCAACTGTTTCACGTGAGAGCGTCCTTGGGGTTGACACTAGGGGGAGTTGCAGATTACTGGGCTGAGGATCTTTCTTATTTCGTTTATTTAGAGGTTGATATAGATGTACCTTGATGCATATCTTATGATTTAATTGAAAATGAGAGAAAGTGTGTTAGAAAACCCATTTACCAGATTTATGAATTTATATTGATAAGTTAGTTTGATGGTTATATTTAGCCACGCATATTGATGAAATTAATGTTTTAATTCTCCGCACTCTGATAATAAATGGAATTAGTTGAATTTAAATGTCTGGTAATTAGTAGCTTTGGGCCAGTATCACTTCGGATTCGGGTTTGGTGCTTGTTTGGCATAGACCCGGGTTCGAGGCGTTACACTCAGAGCAATGTCATCATCGGCCAAACACTTGCATTTTTTATGTACATATATATGTACATAAAAGCATGCGTAAATAACAGAATTAAAAGGTTCAAAAAGCATTAAAAGAAACTTCCCTTAGGTTGCGATGGGCACGGAGCTTCAGTTCTTTGGCGGTGACTTGTCTTCGTCGACTTCATCCGCCTCCTCTGGTTCAATTCCATTAGTCATGGCCATATTGATGGAGTCCTCTGAGTCACTCTCATCCGATGATGTGTCTTCAGGTTCCTCTTCTGCGTGGGTAGTTTCATACTGAATATCCTCCAAGTCAGATATATTGATGAAGTCTAGCATGGATGGTGGCACTCCTTCAATTGAGACATGAGGGAGGTTGGGCCACTCAGTCATCTCATGTGAGAGGGAATCCTAATCAGACTCGGGCGACAATGGGTCAGCAAGGGATGACAGGTGTAGGTCTGGCTCTGAGGTTGTAGACATGCAATCTGGAGGCCATTCAAATGATCTCTGGGGATGGGTTTCAGCACTGTCAATTGACGGACTGGAGATACGGGGCTTGTCTTGGAACCAGAGTCCTCCTGAACTGGCATCTCCTTCTCTGGGTGGAGGTGATGGAGAACCACTGATCTATCCATAGTAGGCTTGGCGTCGTGGCCCTGTAATCTCTTCACTATTTGGTAGATCATCCTTGATTGCACAAATGTGGACTTCTTCCTTCTTTTCAACCTTAGTGGGAGCAGGTGGTGTATCTTCTTCATTGCCTTTCTTGGTGACAACTGCCGCCAGCGGCTCAATCTTATCCGGGAAATATACCCTTACTGTTTGACCTGGCTGTCCGATCAATACTGACAAGTCAAACTGCCCCTTGTTGCCATCACTGCCGTCTACCTGATTCACAGACTTACTGTTGGATGCCTTGGAATGATTTGGTAGAGTATTGGTGGATACACCAGCGGCAGGAGTCGTTACTGGGGGATCGACCGAGATATATTTGCTATCGATCAGATCTTGCATGTCATGCTTCAAGTCCCAACATCGGTTGGTATGGTGCCTAGGAACTCCCATGTGGTACTCGCATTACTCATTAGCATTATAGGTGCGACTGTTGATCGGCTGGTGGATTGGCTGCGTCTTCTCCAGGTAACCTTTCTTCAACAGGATTGGAAGCAATTCTGCCAACGAGTAAGGGAGAGGTGTGAATACTCTAGTCATCCTTGCTCAAAATTCTTCTTTGGACCACCTCCGGCGTTTTAATGGGATTGGCAATGATTGAGGAACCAGTTGTTGTAACGGAATTACTGGATACTGTTGCTGTGGTTGTATGAACGGCTGCAGTGCTCGCAGCCTTTCCATCTGCTGCATCATAGTGGCCATCATGGCCGACATGTTGGACATTTGCTGGTTAAGACTAATGATTACTGGATGATCTTACAGTTTCTCTTGCTCTTGGAGGGGAGGCGGAGACTATTCTTGTCCTTCGACGGTATCCATCTGAAGCCTTCGTAAAAGGTTCGGGCTGCGGTTCACACTCTTGAAACCTTTGGGAAAATAAAGAAGACATGTTAGTACGAAGAATTCATATTATATTGATACATGATGCATGCCAATGCAGATTATTTGAAATTTGATTTTTTTATCTTTTGTTTTTGTTTTTTTGTTTTGTTTTGTTTTTTTTAATTGAGATGTGAAAACGCTAAGTGTTTATTTCCACAAAGAGAGTTAAAGAGTTGATTTCCTGATTATTTGATTTGGGTGTGGAGACTCAAAGAGTTGATCTCCAGCGTAGCGGAAACGCAAAGCGTTGATTTCCAGGGGGTTAATTTAGGAAATTCTGAGAGATGATTAAAGATTTGGGATTGTGGAAACGCAAAGCGTTGATTTCCACAGGGAGTTCTGGAAACGCAGGGCGTTGATTTCCAGAGGATTGGAGATTTGGGAAATGCGAGGCATTGATTTCCCGAAGCAGCGGAAACGAAGAGTGTTGAATTCCACTAGAAGTTTTGGAAACGCAGAGAGTTGATTTCAATAAGATTTGAGAATTTAGGAAATGCGGGGCATTGATTTCCTAGATCAGCGGAAACGTGGAGCGTTGATTTCCACTAGAAGTTTTGGAAACTCAGAGCGTTGATTTTTAGAAGATTTGAGAATTTGGGAAACGTAGGGCGTTGATTTCCCGGAGTAGCGGAAACATGGAGCATTGATTTCTACTAGAAGTTCTGGAAACGCAGAGCGTTGATTTCCATAAGATTTGAGAATTTGGGAAACGCGGGGCGTTGATTTCCTGGAGCAGTGGAAACACAGAGCGTTGATTTCCACTAAGATTTTGGAAACTACAAGAGTTGATTTCCCGATTGATTAACTTTCTTTGAGATCTCTTTTCTTTTCCTTCTATTCTTTTTCTTCTTTTTCTTTTTCCATTCTTTCTTCTTTTCTCAGTTTGACTGGTGGCCATCGGCAAGGAAAAATTGGTCCTTGATTCCCCTTTATTATTTTGGGCTGAGTCATAGCCAAATGATTTCACAATTTTTCTAATTAAGTTGAAGCTGATTAGGGTACAAAGAAATGGAGCCATTCCTTGCCCCGAAACAAGTTTTATGCACACCCGGAGGCAGTTTTGATCTTGGGATTTTTTTTTTTAGACGTAGAAATGCTAAGCATTGATTTCCACCAGGTATAGAGATTAGGGAAACAAGAAGTGATTTCCCGAAGCAACAAAAACACGAAATGGTTTCTACTAAATTTTTGGAATCACGAAATGATTTCCACTAGATTTGATTGGATTTGACTTAATTGACCTTTCCTTTGATTTGAAATCTTTCTTCAATTTAATCACCATTCAACAACCAAGGGGGATAATTTGATCTCTTTTTAGCCGCCATTCAGAGACAGGGGAAGAGTCCCTGAAAATGATCTTTTTTTAGTCGCGATAAGGGGAGAGTCCCTGAAATTGATCTCTTTTTAACTGCCATTCAGAGGCAAGGGGAGAGTCCCTAAAATTGATCTCTTTTTAACCGCCATTCGGAGGCAAGGGGAGAGTCCTTGAAATTGATCTCCTTTTAACCACCATTCGGAGGTAAGGGAGAGTCCCTGAAATTGATCTCTTTTTAGCCGGCCGACAAGGGGAGAGTCTTTGAAAATGATCTCTTTTTAGTCGCGACAAGGGGAGAGTCCCTGAAATTGATCTCTTTTTAACCGCCATTAGGAGGTAAGGGGAGAGTCCCTAAAATCGGAAACTACAGGAGTTGATTTCCAACTGATTTTTCAACTGTTTGTTCTTGATTAAACTGAAATCTGTTAAGGTGCAGAGATTTGGGGCCATTCATTGCCCCGATGCGAGTTTAATGTAAACTCGGAGACAATGTTGAAAATTTTTTTATGCTTTCTTTTTCTTTGCAAATGATTTGATCAAGCATGCTTGTGCAAATGATCATGAAGTGTATGCACTTGATGCATGAAAATGCGTACACAAAATTAAAGCAAAAGGTTAAATGCTATTACCATTCAATCAAAAAATTGTACAATTAAAAGGTGTGTGCATAGTCCTAAACAAGGTTGGTGCCCCTCGAGGCATGACTCCTAGACGTACTTGTGTATGAAAGCACATCTGAGTCCCGATTGGCCTTCTTTCATCTGCCTTTGCCTTCAGGTGTCAGATCAAAGAAAATTTACAATTCGCCAGCGAGGGCGAAAATTACAAGAAATCTACAAAAAATTTGCAAAGAATTCATCTTAAGGGCTGTTGGGAGCCCAAAAGAGGGTACAATTTTGCTTCAAGACAATTAGGCTGAATTCCTAGATCTAGGGTTTTGTTTCCCTGTTCTAATTTGGCCTGCTTCTGCCTGATTGTCTGATCTGGCCTGCTTTCATCTGCTTACAAGGCCAATCTGGACTTAGAGTGCTCCCAGCAGACTCAATGGGTCAAGGCCCACGGCTCACGGGACTCAATGCATGGATCTGGGGTAGGTCCCCTGATCAAGATTCGGGTAGCATCCTAAATTAGGGCAAAGGCAACCCATGACCTAGGGCTCACTCAGTTTGATGCAAAAGGGCGGGGGTTGCTGCCCCTGATGGATTCTTGAATTTTAAATTTATTTTATCTTTCTTTACTTCATCATTCACATAACATCCACAAGATTACGGTTTATTGAGAAGCCATAGGTAGGGAAAGGGTACCCAACCCGAAGCATCCACCTACAAGGGTCTGAGCCAAGTACTAGACCCTTGCGTACCATAGCAAGAAACCAATGGCGCTAAGGAATCCAGAAACTCGGGGAGATGGGTTTACCCTGCTTTCCACTGCAAGCCACGGGAGCGTAGGGCTAATACCATCCCAAAAATAAGTTCATCAGAACAGAAGGGTGGGTGCTAGAGAGGTCTAGGTTTTGGTGAAGAAGAACATTCATGATCCATTCAGGTCGGATCATCCATGCAGTCTCCCTCGTGCGTGTCACCTCACATAGTTATTATCAAACTGGAAATAACACCATCCACGGTGTGGTGAATGCCATTGTGTGCAGTTGGGCTGAGTGCTGTGTCTAATTGGATAAGTTGATTAGGATTTTTGACTGATAAATGGTTCGCTGATATCTTTTTATAGTGAAATGCAGAATTGGCATGCAATACGATGTCTGGGTGAGTCCCCAGGTAAGTGGAGGGGTGACAATGGTCCCGCTTAAAACCCATAAACCTTAGGTCATTATCTTGTCTATTATGATAGGACTCCCCGGATTATGCACTTGCACGTATTCCGCATCTCACTAAGGTGAGACAACAAGTAGTTCCTAAATCGATCTAGATCGACCTAAGTTGACTCTCTGAACTAGGGTCTGACTGGGTTGAGGAATCCCCAATGGAGTTGCCAAGCTGTGCGCTCCTACTTTTCGCACGACGAGGTGCACGTGAGAGTGCATGCCTCAGGAAACTAAGAGTTGCCACTGCCTGAGGGGATGCAGGAACACACCAAGGTGCCTAACCAGTCTAATTTACTGGTCTGCAGCTTTTTAGAGATTTGGGTAAGTTCTCGGTTACGTCCGGGGAAGTCCGAAGACACCCCGGCCCGCCTCTTCAGTCCGATGGGTTCCTCGCGTCTCCATGGTTCGAGTCAACTTATTTGCACCCTTATTCCTAACCCAGCATGCATACTTTATTGGGTCTAAGTGGGGACCACTGAAGGTGTAGGTCCCCTTCATTTTATTTATTTTATCTTTTTATCCATGAAGTGAAGTAGGTCGGGTATGGGCCTCATCGGAGGGCCCATTGGATACCAAGTTGGACTTAGGTCAAGCCCAATTCCAATTTAGGGTTATGTCGGATAACCCTATTTATTGGATTTGGTTATTTGATTTTTTGAGATTAATTAAATATTTACAAAAAACTTAATGTGTTAAAGCATTTAAGGTCCATTGGGCTGGGATTTGGCCCATGGGCGATTAACCAAGTGGCCTTGGAACCATTTATGGAAACGGACCTTAGCTTGGGTCAGATTGGATGTGAGCCGGGTCCAAGAAAACGGATTTTATGAATTTTCACAGTCCGATCGCATTTATAATGCGGACCGGGCTTGTCCGCAGAACAGATGCGGTCCAGGCCACGGGGGTCTACTTGGATTCTCTCCCGGAGGTTTTGCAACTTGCTGTGGGTCTCTTAGTCGACCCACAGAGCCTTCCGAACACCAATCAATGCTGAAACGCATGCTTTATTCATTCATTCATTCACATGTATATTCGATCAACATCGGCAAACGCGCGAGCTTAACGAAACATTCACATACGAGGATAATAACATGAGACACATGATGAAAGTAAACAAAAAGGACATCTAAAGGATCGATCATGCTTTTAAAAGTAAGCTAGAAATGTTTAAGGTGACTTGCAAAGTGTGTGCATGTGAATTAGAAAGAACGAAATGCCAAGCTGGCATTCATGGTGGATACGAGCAAACTAAAACAAACCTCCAGCATGTCCTTTATGTGCCACATATGAGTGTGTGAGAGGTGGAGTTCCTGCCCTCTTGAACACGCCAAAATAGTGAATGAGCATGAATCAGTGCATGTGTGTAAGGTGACTTTTCTACATCTCCACAGCCACATAAACAGATGAAACCACCATAAAATGAGCAAACATATAAAAGAAAAATAACATTCTAACTTAAGTGAAGGGAAAGAGGGGGACATTTAGGGATATGGTAGAGATTTGAAGAGGACAAACCCCTCTTTTGAAATAAAATAAGACAACAAACAACGGCTAAGTCTAGGATCATTCGGGTGACTTCCCCTTTTTTTTTTATTTCACGTCAGAACCCTCCTCTCATCTTTCATTTCAGGAGTCCCCCTTACCATGGGGACTCCCATAGTATACAAAATAGGATCACATGGTGAGTAAAAGAAACAATAAGAAGCAAATCAAGAGATGGTCAAGAAGAGACTTACTTAAGAGAACTTTATTTCAATATATGTTGAAAAATATACAACAAATGTAATTACCTTGGTATTACCTTCTCTGTTGGGGGTGGTTTGATCTTCGGGAGATGTAGACAGCAGCTCAGAGTCTCCTTGACCCCCAAAAGACCTTCCCTTACCTTCTCATAGATGAAAATGGAGAGGATGAAGAGAAAAGAGAGGATCCAAGGGTATTTCGGGTATTTAGAAGGGGTTTGGGTGAGTGGACAAAGGCTAAAAGGGGTTGCAGGTTGCCGGAGAGACAAGGGGACGACATGGCAAAGAGCCTCTCAAAAAATGGGGCTAAGCCCCTATTTGTAGACAAATTTTCCGAAACCGCACTTCAAGTGCGGATTTGCCTGATCCGCAATTGAAATGCGGACGGCCGCCCATGTGCGCAAATCTGCGCGAATCTGCCAGCTGTCACCAGCTGTCCTTGAAGATAAGATCGGATCCGCATTATAAGTGTGAACAAGGCCTGTCCGTACTTACAATGCGGATGCGCACGTTTTTAAAATGTGTGATTTCAAACCACTCTCCAATTTAGCTTAATTCCGGATTTTTATCTGATTTTTCTTTTTGTTTTTGATTTAATTTAATTATCTAAATCAAAATATTTTCAGAAAATTATTATTTTAATCCCGTTTTTTATTTCTTTCATCCTTTTTTGCTTTTTCGCCACACAGACAATTTTTCTGAAACTTTGAATTGCCATAATTTCTTCATATGAAGTCCAATTTTAGCAAACTTAGTGGCGTTGGAATCAAGTCGAGATTCCCCATCCATTGAGCTAAAGTATGGCGACAAATTCTTATTTTTAGCAGAAAGCCAAAACTGCTCCCCAGAATCTAATTTTGCTCATATCTTCCTATCTAGGACTCCGATTCTGACAAACTCAGTTGCGTAGGGATCATGTCGAGATTCTCTATCTTCTGGGAGCAAGTTGGGCAGCTAAACTGGGCTCGAGCAGAAAGGCAACTTCTGCTCCCCTTAAGTTTGACCAGCTCATAACTTCATCCAGACTCCAATTTGAGCAAACTCAGTTATGTTGGAGTCATTCCGGAATTTCATTTTCAATGGAGAAAGTATGGTGGTCAATTTGCACCTGATCAAAAAGTCAATTTTTGGCCCCCTCAGGGTTTGAATTTTTCAATTAGAATTTCACTTTTTGCATTTTGGGGGTGCAAAAATCAGGTGTCGACAATGGGGATGAAATGGGGCAGCCATCCTTGAGCCAAGGGGCTGTAGGCCCTTATTTATAGAGAAAACTTTTGACCCCACATAATGTGTGGGCTGGCTTTGCCCACACACTATGTGTGGACGAGGCTGTCCTTCGCGCAATGAGTGGAGATTTGCAACATGGCGATTCGCGCAAAGGATAAGATTTTTTGTGGCCGCACATGTAGTGCGGTCAAAACAATTTTGGCTCAATTTTTCTTCGTCCGCACACTATGTGTGGATTTTGAGATTCTTTCAAATTTACAAGATTCTGGATAAGATTTCGCCCGCACAACCTATGCAATCAAGATTCATCCGCACATACTATGCGGACGCCAACTTTCTCTCTTTTGTTTGATTGATTGAAGTGATTGATTTGATTGACAAGACATCATTCTCTCTCCTAGCAAGAGATTCCGATTTTTCAGTTTTTATTTATTTTAAATGAGAACAATGAGATATTTTGTGAAAAAGTATTATTTTATGCAAGATATTTTTGAGAAACTAATGTTATATTCAAAATATTTTATCTCTCCTGTCCTTTTGTCCTTTTGCTGCATTTTTGTGACGTGGGCAGTTTTCTGTGTTTTTTTTACTGGTTCATAATTGCTTCATTCGGACTCCGATTTTGGTAAACTTAGTTGAGTTGGAACTGTGTCGAGATCCCCTATTGTGAGACATGGAAAAATCACCGAAGATGATTCCTCCTCCGTCAACACAAGGGCTCAACGTAAAATGTGGGAGAGTCGCCACCATTCAGATTTTTGGGGTGTGAATGGACACCAAAAGATTCAAAATAATCAAAAGGAGCTAAAAAGCAAATTCTAGAGTAAAAATAACTCTACTTGAAAATCCAATCCAGAGATGGGTAAGGGGATCAGATCATGAATGGGGGAAGGTGTTAGGCACCCCCATCCATCCACACAAGGTGGTTGCCAAGTGTTGTTCATGCTAAAAAAATAAGAAAGCTTGCTAAAAATCATTAAAAACCTTGAAAAAGGACAAATGTATGATATCTTCACATGAAAATCCAAATGAATTCCAGATCCTCTTTTATGTCAATATCACTTTTGGAATATCACCAATAGATGGAAATCAAAGTAAAAATTGCACAAATCCAAGTTGAGTCAAATCCGGAAAATTCGGTAAAAGATAATGCCATTTGTCTTGAAATCATTCAAATCCAATTTTAAATTGAATCAAACCAAATCCATTTGAAAGGTTATGGTAAATAAGAGACTCATGCAAAATTTCAATTAAATCCGGTTGAAATCCAAGGAGTTATGTCTCTTTTAAAGTTGCTGCTGGAGATAATTAAAAGTGACAAGTAGGCAAGTTTGGAAAATCATCTAGAAATATCGGCTCCATATAAATCCATGAAATTTGGTGTGAATCAAGTAAGTATGGCCATATTTCAAATGAAACTAGCCTCATACAAAAACACATTCGGATGTGCCTTGGGTGACCTCCCGAACAGGCCCCAAGGATCAAAGATTAACCTAGAAAAGTGCTGTTGAGCAGCTCTGAGTAAATCTGCTACCCACGACACAAATTAAATCAAAAAAATATGAAACCAACTGAATTTGAAAATAGACTAATAAAGGAGTGCCCAGAAACAAAAATCACTCGAATCGGATTTAAAACAAGCAGATGGAACCCATTCAAAGTGATAGGTTCAACAGTTTGACCTGAACTGACCTATTAACTTCGACAGAATGGTGTCAAAATTATGCTCCATAAAAATCAATGAAATTTGGTAGGCATAAACTAGACAGCCTCACCTTTCCCATGGTTCTAGAATTACTCCAAAATTCATCTGGACGATAAAGTTATGAATGTCTGAATTTGGGGTACAGCAACTGTCCCGTTTTGCCATTTTTGAATAAAACCAATTCAAAACAGTGATAAAGTGTGTGTAATCCATGCAAGGTCAATCAAAGTCATTTGAAAACCATTTAAAAACATCCCAGAATTGCTTGAGGCTTATTTATTTTAGATTTATCACAACAAATGCAATAAATCCGAAATATGAGCCTATCCCGCCAAAAGCACGTGCTATGTGTGTGTAAGTGTAAAAATCATTCCAACAACATAGAAAAGATAGCATGCATTCATATCAATCAAAATAGGGTTCTAAAAACAACCTAGGGTTCCGTTCCATTATCGTTTCCCTTAGTTCTCTCTCCCCGTTAAACACGGTTCTTCAAGATAATCTTGGGGTACTTTGAATATGGAATGGTCTTCACAGATTCAAAAGGCTTATTCAAATAGGTTCTAGCATTAGGATCAATCCCCAGTCTCGTTTCACCTAGATCCCGCCTTCACGTTTTACGGCTAGGGGGAGTCTTCAGATGCTTTGAGTAGGGGAAGGGTTTTTCACACACACATCATAGGCCTTATTCTACAGAAAGGTAGAAGAAGAGATCTAGATCTAGAATGTAAAAACAGAAAAAGTAAAGAAAGGTTTGAGGCTTACCTGGGTTCTGGAAGCAGTTCCGCAGCGGTTCCCCTCTTCACTCGGAGCTTTTTGATCTCCAACTTCTTGGCAAAAGTTCTTGGCAAGAGTTAATGGCCATTTGCTTAAGGAGGAGCCTCCTATTTATAGGCAAAGGCTAGGGTTAGGGTTGGTGAGATGGTAGACACAACATAATGTCTAGAGCCCACCAACCTTAACCCTAAGGCTATTTCCGAGATTTCCACTCATTTAATGAAGGATATGATGGTAAAAAGTGAAAACTCTCGGAAAACCATAATTTTGAGCAAAAAGCTTGTATCCAACATGTTAGGTCGGATACACAAGCGCCTATACGTATTCGGCATATGTTGCCGGATACATTAAGCTCTGCTTGTATCCGACAACTTATGTCGGATACAAAGAGGTATGCTTGTATCCGACCTGAGTTGTCGGATACAAGGAAAAAGCTTGTTTTCTCAAATTTTGTGCTGGTTTCAAAGGAGATAGTGATTTTTGCCAATTATTGATCATTTTTACTGTGCAATTTAGGGTGTCTACAACTGCCCCTCTTTGCAGGAGTTGCGAAGCAATGAGCTGCAAAGATTAGACAAGCCCAAATTGCACTCCCTTAACCATGATTTGCTTGGTTTAATTCAATTTTGTATAATAATTTTTGGGTGAAGATTTGCCAAAAGCCCTAACTTTAAGGGGGGCATTACTCCAGGAGGTCTTAAATTCCACTGAGCTTCCGTGGCTATGAAGTGGATTTTAAGCCCAAAAATAAGATTTTTTGAAAAATAATTTTTTATCAGACCAAGTTAAAAATTGGGTGAATATCTTCCTTTTTGACCAACACATTTCCCCAAGTTGTCCTAAATTCCACTGAGCTCTCGTGGCCATGACGTGGATTTTAAGCCAAAAATAGGGTTTTTTATGAAAATAGCAGACTTTGTAGCACAATGAACAGCAAAGAATAGACACAACTCAAAATTGCACGTTTGAAAGACACCTCATTAATTGAACTTACTTTGTTCAAACAAATGAGTGATAAAAAAACATGGATTTGAAGATAGCCAATGAAACCCCTGTTGTTTATAGTCTGACGGGGTGGCGTCTCTTCCTTATCTCAGATTTCTTTGAGCTCTCGTGGCTATGAAAAGAAATCCGAGACAAGCAAAATTTGAAAAGAATGTGGATTTAGAATTGACCTCTGCAAACTCAATTGCTTTTAATGTTTTTCAACAATAAGGAAGGAAATATTTTATTGAATTTTCCTGATTGATTTTCTTATTTGATTTACCTGGGTGCCATTTGATGCCCAAACCTGTGCTTGAATATTCTGAAACTTGCTTTTGCTTCTTTATCTTCTTGCTCTCTCAATAAGGATGTATGTGCCATTGCTGCCCATAGCCTGCCTTCATTCTCTTCAACTGCCCAAGTGAATGCTTCTTCTTGATTGATGGATTTGAAAATCATGATCTGTTGATCTAACCTCATGCCCTTACAACCCATGACCTCTCATTCATGCTTTCTTACTGCTCCAGTAAAATCCTTCTTCAGAATTGGAAACCTTTATTTAAAGGAGAAAACATGCAACTGCTTCGAAGCTTCTTTTTTTTTTTTTTTTCAAATCTAAAGACTAAGGCCTGACTGCTTCTTCCAGATGCTGTAATTTATTTCAATGAAAACCCAGAGGTAAAGGCGCTGAGCATGCCCCGGTTTTGATTGCTTGAAGTAGTATTTGCCCCTCAGCAGAGATGATCCCCGGTTTTGATTAATTTTTTTTCTTCTTTTTCTCTTTCTTCTTTTTTTCTTTTTTTAACCTTTGCAAAAAGAAACCCTTATAAAGGAATGCAAATACAAAAATAGGTTTTATACTAGTGGCCTCAGAATTCTCTAATGCTTGCAAAACCAATGTTTTTATGAAAAGACATAGATGCTCATCATAGGCCAAAAATATATTTTTTTGCTTTTTTGTGTTTTTATATATATTTTTTTTTGAAAAATGATCCAACCACTTATTAGCATATAGTCCAAAAGAATTAAAATCAAGTTGAATAATGAGAAGATTATTTCAGAAAATGAAGAAAGACCAAAATAAGCCTTCAGAACCTTTAGAATCATTCCCATGACCATCAGCTTGTCAATTGATGCTCCAGATATGACGACTCTTTCAATCTGACTATTTTGCCCCAGTATAGAAAGACATTTTCCTTCATCCAATTGAAGAGCAATTGTTTCTCCATTGCATCCATGATATGAGAATTTATGACTTCAACTTCAGCAATAATTTCCTAATAGCAATTTTGATGGCCATCAACTTGTTCATAGATGATTCATATCATAGTTCTGATTATGTTGCTTCAGTCTTGAAAAGAGAATTTTCCTCATTCACTCGAAAAGTGACTGTATCTCAAAATAACCACCAACATGAGGACTTCACCTGAATCTATGCCAATTCTGGACTTTCCTCTCTGACGATTTCCTTCTTGTAGATAGCTGATTATTTGCCATGTAGCGCCCTTCCGGGTTTTCACTACATTTTCTCCGTTTTTTTTCTTCTTTTCTTTTTTTCTTAATCCTTCATCACCAGCAACTATGTAGTCAAAACTGCCTTAATTCAAAATTTCTTAATAAAAGAGGACTTATGAATGGGACGAAACGGAAGCTTGGTGTTTGTTTAGAAAGAAAAGGAATAAAAGGCTCAAATACCATATGATCAAATGGGTTAACTGAAATTGTAATTCTTAAGGCATTTCTTCCCTTGGAATGAATACAAAATTGCCCCCTAGTAATAAAGTTCTTCCTCCATTGTGATTTCTTCCTTTGAAACTTATTCCCCAGTATTGAACTCTTTTCGTTTTCTCATTCTTCCCTTCACAATTTTTATTTACCCCTTTTGAAGACATTCTCCAAATATCCCATAACATTTGATGATCGCTTTTCCTTCTTTCTTTTTTTTTTCTTTTGTTTGCCCTTTTTTCTGAAAAAAAAAATTGTCCCTTCATTCCTTTTTTTTATGCCTTAATAAATTTGCTCCAGTGTGGGGTTACAATTCTCATTTTAGGTTACTTGGAAAAATTTATCAAGCTCAAAGGGTCTAACTAGGGATTTCAAAATTTTGGGGGATATAAGAAAGAAAGGCCTCTTATCATTTTAAGAAAAGTTTGAATTTTTAGACTTGGTAGAGTTGCACTACATGACTGGCTCAGGATTTTTCCTTCTTTCTTTTTTTTTTCTTTTTAATCAACTTCTGTCAAGGTAAAAGCCTCTTCAAATAGAACCTCTGTTATGAACAGGTTCTTAACCTTTTGATCAATCTTATGAATTTGGATTCTTTCCATCAAATGATGCCCAATTCTATTTCCAACAAAAAGGTCAAATCTTCTCCCATATTTTCAAGTGCAAAGCCTCAAAATCTCTTCAAACAATATTATCAACTTCACTTTGAACGAATTAGCAAGTGTTGTGATCCTTTCTGTATTCTAATGAAGAAACTTCAAATCTTCTTCTATCTTTTCTGTTGAAGACTGTGGGTCATCTTTGGTTCCAAAGGCCATAAAATTTGTCACTTCATAATTTTGCAGAATATTCTTCTCATGACATTTAAAAGGATTTGAATTTTCATATAAAATGTCTTTTTCTTCGAGTTTGGTCTCAACATTGAGCCCAATGTCGAAGTCATATTCAACTTAATGAAATTCAATAAGAGATATGACTCATAAGTAAAACAGGATCTTGTTGAAAACTTTTTTTTTTTTTTTTAGAAAAATGTTAAAGGGGAAAACCTTTTTTTTTTCTACAAAAATCTTAAAGGAAAACTTTTTTTTTTTGAAAGAGCCTTTATTGAAATCACTTCCTGAGAACAAGGCTCCTTAAAGTCCTCAGGAAATGTGCATCCTTTTTATGGGGTTTCTTTTCAGAGAACATGGGAATTCAAAAATTGCCCCTGTTCTCAAAGGCAAAAGTTGATTTTTTTCCATTTTTGCAAAAATTTTCATCTTCTGCTGGTTGAGGCAAGAATTCCTTTCTTTGATCAGCCATTGGCTTCATATTTAGGACATCATGCTCAGCCCCTGGAAGAAGTGACGTTACTTGATCTGGAACTTGAATGACTGCCCAATCAATGTGTGGCAAAATGAATTCAACCTTTGCCTCTTTCTTTTCTTTGAAAACACTCCCATTCTTTCTCTGCCATCCTTCTTTCTCAATCGACTCTGCCCCATTTTGTGTACTGGCTTCTTGTAGAATATTCTGCCCTAGAACAATCTTTGCATCACCTTGCCTTGATCGCTCTTGCAGTGTAGTCATGGTCATCTGCACCATTTCTTCTTCTTCATTCTTTTTTCCTTCCCCACCCATCATATTTTCTTGTTCTTCTTCCCTTTCAAAATAAACCCAGACAGTTGACCCTATAGGAGCAATAAGTTGAGAAGGGTCAAATCTTATTTCTCCAGATAAAATTGCCCCTATTGCATTTGAGCTGCTTGCCCCATTGTTGTTGGTGGGAGGAGGAGTGGGTGCGACTGAATTGAATGTTAAAGAGTTATTATCCAGCAAATCCTGAATTGCATGCTTTAAGGCCAAGCAATGATTTGTGGTATGCCCTGGAGTGCTCATATGATACTCACATATTGCAGATGAATCATAACCCTTCCCCTTGCTTGCATGAGGATTTGGCAACCTTAAAGTCACATAACCCTTTTGAAGTAAGGTAGGCAAAAGTTCAGATGGTCTCATAGGCAGTTTTGAAAACTCCCTTCTCTTCCTTACTTCTATTTCCTCCTTCACAGGCTGTGCAGAAGGGACATTAATTTGGGTAGGCAGCAAAGGAACTGGATGGGCATTGGTTTGAACGGGTCCCTTGCGAAGCTGCACCATATTCACTTCTGCTTCTCTCTTTTCCTCAGATTTTTTCTTTCCATTACCATTTCCCTTGTTATGAGTGGAGTCTTGTTGACTGATCATGGTGGAATAATCAATTATCTTGCCAGATTTTATCCCATCCTCAATCCGGTCGGCCACTTGTACCAAGGCTGCAAAATTGGTTGTAATCTAACCCACCAGGTGATTGTAGAAGGGCTACCCCAGTCTACCCAGGAACGTTGAGATCATTTCGGGTTCCAGCTTAGGCGGCCTGACCTGGGAGGCAGCCTCTCTCCATCTCTTGGCATATTGCCTTACAGTCCCCTCCTTTCCCTTACTCATCCTCATCATGTCGTACTGGTCTGGCACGATCTCCGAGTTGAACTTATATTGGTCCAGAAAAGCGTCGGCCAAGTCCTTACATCCTCTAATCTTCCCATGATCAACTGTGGCAAACCACCTTAGAGCCGATCCTGTCAAACTCCTCTGGAAGAGTTGGATCAGTATGCCATCATCCTGGCCAAACTGGCACAAAGCCCCGCAGTATAGTTTCAAGTGGTTCATTGGGCAGCCCGTGCCATCATATTTGTCAAAATCTGGGCTTTTGAATTTTGCCGGTAGGCATACATCCGGGTATATGCATAAGTCATCAAAGGTGGTACCTCCATAACTGTTTCCCCCCTTCACCTCCTTCAGTTCTTCTTGGATCCTCTCTATCTTGTGTAGTAGTTTCCTTTCCATTTCCCCTCTGGCTCTTTCCTTTTCCGTCTCTTTCTCAAATTCCACGGTATTTTCCCTGATCAGAATAGGTTCAGGGACTGGTTCAGAAATAGGTTCAGGTATGGGTTGAGCTGGAGGTGGAATGTAGGTTTGAGGTGGCGGTGCTTGATGGGAAGTAGAGGATTGGTTTTGGGCTTGGGCTTGTTGGGCCTGAGCCGCTAGTAAGTCTCCTAGGATTTTGGCCAGTTCGGCCACTTGCTCTTGCAGCTGAGCAAAGTCCTGAGCTGGGATAGTAGCTAGGGCTTGGTTCTCTTCAGTATTCATTGCTCGAGCTTTGGATCTGGTCACGGGAGCAATGATTGCAAGTAAGTGTACCTGGGGAAGGAAAACCAAAGCAACATGTGAGCTCCCATTTAATCCTAGTCACACCTATAAATGTAGATAAGTGAGTTAGGTGAACACAGGTTTATATATATATATATTGGTTTTTTTTTTACTTGAGCTAAAAGAATTGTTGGAATATTTTAGGGCTTCCAACTTGTCCCACAAGGTATGAAAATGATTGATACGAAAAAGACCAACCAAAGAGTTGTTGAAATATTTTAGGGCTTCCAAAGGTCCCAAAGAATGAGAAATGTCTAAAATTCAGAGGCTTTTAGACGGCCCAAAGGATACGTGTCTATAATTTAGAGGCTTATAGACGGCCCAAAAAAATTGTGTCTAAAATTCAGAGGCTTTTAGATGGCCCAAAGAAATGATTTGTCTAAAAGTTAGAGGCTTTTAGATAGCCCAAAGGATATATGTCTATAATTCAAAGGCTTATAGACGGCCCAAAGAAATGATTTGTCTAAAATTCATAGGCTTTTAGACAGCCCAAAAATGTTGTGTCTAAAATTCAGAGGCTTTTGGACGGCCCAAAGGATATGTGTCCATAATTCAGAGGCTTATAGACGGCCCAAAATAGGTTGATGTTTGAAATTAAGAGGCTTTCAAATGGCCCAGAAAGGATTGTGTCTAAAATTCAGAGGCTTTTAGACGGCCCAAAGGATATGTGTCTATAATTCAGAGGCTTATAGACGGCCCATAATAGGTTGATGTTTGAAATTCAGAGGCTTTCAAATGGCCCAAAAAGGTTGTGTCTAAAATTCAGAGGCTTTTAGATGGCCCAAGGGAATTGATGTTTGAAATTCAGAGGCTTTCAAATGGCCCAAGGGAATTGATGTTTGAAATTCAGAGGCTTTCAAATGGCCCAAGGGAATTGATGTTTGAAATTCAGAGGCTTTCAAATGGCCCAAAGGATATGTGTCCATAATTCAGAGGCTTTTAGAAGGCCCAAAGAGATAGATGTTTGAAATTCAGAGGCTTTCAAATGGCCCAAAAAGATTGTGTCTAAAATTCATAGGCTTTTAGACGGCCCAAGGGATATGTGTCTATAATTCAGAGGCTTATAAACGGCCCAAAGAGGTTGTTTCTAAAATTCAGAGGCTTTTAGATGGCCCAAAAAGGTTGATTTTAAAATTCAGAGGCTTTTAGATGGCCCAAAGAAATGATTTGTCTAAAATTCAGAGGCTTTTAAATGGCCTAAAAAGGTTGCAATTGATTGGTACAAAAAAGACCAACCAAAAGTTTTGTTGGAATATTCTAGGGCTTCCAAGTGTCCCACAAATTTTAGATTTGATTGGAGAAAAAAAACCAACCAAAGGTTTCTTGGAATATTCTAGGGCTTCCAAGTGTCCCACAAATGTTTTGATTTGATTGGAAAAAATAACCAACCAAAGGTTTCTTGGAATATTCTAGGGCTTCCAAGTGTCCCACAAATGCTTTGATTTGATTGGAAAAAATAATCAACCAAAAGCCTCTTGGAATATTCTAGGGCTTCCAAGTGTCCCACAAATGTTTTGATTTGATTGATAAAAATAACCAACCAAAGGCCTCTTGGAATATTCTAGGGCTTCCAAGTGTCCCACAAATTTTAGATTTGATTGGAGAAAAAAAACTAACCAAAGGTTTCATGGAATATTCTAGGGCTTCCAAGTGTCCCACAAATGTTTTGATTTGATTGGAAAAAATAACCAACCAAAGGTTTCTTGGAATATTCTAGGGCTCCCAAGTGTCCCACAAATGCTTTGATTTGATTGGAAAAAATAACCAACCAAAAGCCTCTTGGAATATTCTAGGGCTTCCAAGTGTTCCACAAATGTTTTGATTTGATTGATAAAAATAACCAACCAAAGGTTTCTTGGAATATTCTAGGGCTTCCAAGTGTCCCACAAATGTTTTGATTTGATTGATAAAAATAACCAACCAAAGGCCTCTTAGAATATTCTAGGGCTTCCAAGTGTCCCACAAATGTTTTGATGTGATTGATAAAAATAACCAACCAAAGGCCTCTTAGAATATTCTAGGGCTTCCAAGTGTCCCACAAATGTTTTGATTTGATTGATAAAAAGTACCAACCAAAGGTTTCTTGGAATATTCTAGGGCTTCCAAGTGTCCCATAAATTTTTTGATTTTGATTGGAAAAAATAACCAACCAAAGGTTTCTTTTTTTTTTTTTAGTTGTTGAATTTTCTCAGTTTTCTAGTTCAAAAGCTTGATTGCAACATGTTTGAATTGAATTAGTATGAAAAAAAATTACACCTTAGTTTGCCTTAATGAATTTTAAGGGTAAAATGTAGATTTGTGTTTCAACATTAGGTTAAACCCTTAGTGAGCTTTTTTCCTTGTTTTTTTTGTTTTATTTTTTTTTTGTTGAAATATTTTTATATTCTCTTTGGGGTGCCTAAGGATTATCCACAGTGTTTTAGGCATTTTATTCTGAAAATTTGGGATGAAAAACCAATTTGTGCATTTTCTGAATGTATCTGACATGACATATCGGCTAAAGCTATGGCTCATTGTATCCGACACAAATGATCGGACACATGCATAAGCCTTTGTAACCGACGAAGTATATCGGATATAAATAAAACTCCGTTTAACCGACCTGAGTTGTCGGTTAATGCCGAAATGGCCCTTTTTGACTCATTTTTTCACCAGATTATGTTATTTTCATTCCCACTTGATGTTCACCTTGACTTGGCCTTTAAATCTTGCCCCAAATTGGGCTTTGACATCATACTTGCTAAAATTCACAAATTCATGAGGGTACTTGTACCCTCCAAAGTTACACACCAATTGTTGGACTTTGTACACTTGGTTGCCTCTTGCTTGGACTTTGGGTAGGACGATCTTTATTGAGTTGGAAACTCATCCTATGGGTTACACCAATCTTAGGCTACAAACATTTTTGGGAAAAATTTCATCCCAAGCATATGGACACCATGGTTTTTAATTTACATGAAGATAAAAGAATACATGGCTTTACCTTGCCACCTTGTGTTACCTTCAATATGGTATTCATATTATACCTTGGCCTGTGAACATGCAAACGGCCCTCCCACATTTACACCCAATTCCCAAAACGCAATTGTGTACTTTGAGCTGAAAACGTGTTTCTCCACCTTCAAGCGTATGGTTTTTGGGTTTTGGCTTAATTGGCAACTTAGAACTCAAGTCTAGTGATGCCTGGAATCGAATCACAGATCCCATTGTCATCACATCATTGACTCAAATTCTAAGGTAAATGTTTTCACTTTCGCTTTCTGAAGTATCGACCTCGGTGCGCCAAGCTACACACATTCGGGTTCAACTTCCTATAGGTAATGGGTAGGCTGTGCAAAGTGTTTAAAGTGCTCAAGTGCATTTAAAATTGAGGTACATTCACAACGTCCCAACCCCTTGCCACTCTTTTTCGTAGCCATGCACACAATTTCAAGCCAAGGCATATGACATTATATTGAAAGCAAAAACATAAGCAAGCAAGGTAGTCAAAGCCACTCAATATGCACACAATTATTACATACCCAAAAAATAGCATACAAGCATGTTATCATTTTGTACAAACAACAATTAAACCATGCCAAACATGCTTGAAACCTGAAAGCATTCTCTAAAATTCCAGATTTCATGCTCTTTTTCATGCTCAAAGTGTATCATTTATACCCCAAATTGAAGCCCTACAATTTTAGCAACTACTTGACATGATATAAGAAGGATTTTGATTAAGTAAAACATGCTTAACAATTCCCACATTTCCCCTGAATTTCTGGGTTTCCATGCTCTCCATTTTATGTTTAAAGCATCATTTATACTTCAAATTGAAGCCTAAAATTTCAGCAACTAACAATACGGTACAAGGAGTATTTTGTTGGGGGAAACATGCTTGAAAAACCCCCAAAATGGCTTCTGAATTTCCAGATTTTTTTTTTTTTTGCTCTTAATTCTTTATGTTCAACATGCATCCTTCACATCCACATTAAAGCCTAAAAAAATCCAGCAACTAAAATAGGGTACAAGAAGTGTTTTGATTGGGGAAAACATGCTTGAAAACCCCCAAAAATGCTCATTGAGTTTGCTGAATTTATGCTCTTCAATTTCATGTTCAAAATGTGGCAATATACCCTTGAAGCAAAGCATGTTATAAAATTCAACATATAAACATGTATGTCAAGACAAGGATCCTAAACATGATTATAGGCATAAACAAATGATGCATACATGACCTTGTCCTTATGAACCTTCTAGTCACACAAATCAGATTTGAAATACATCAACATGCACCAATAACATAGGCAAAATAGCAAGCATTCAAAAATAAAGAAAAAGCATGAACAAATACACAAAATGGCCTAAATCCACAAGTCCCCAGCAGAGTTGCCAGTTGTGAGACATGGAAAAATCACCGAAGATGATTCCTCCTCCGTCAACACACGGGCTCAACGTAAAATGTGGGAGAGTCGCCACCATTCAGATTTTTGGGGTGTGAATAGACACCAAAAGATTCAAAATAATCAAAAGGAGCTAAAAAGCAAATTCTAGAGTAAAAATAACTCTACTTGAAAATCCAATCCAGAGATGGGTAAGGGGATTAGATTATGAACGGGGGAAGGTGTTAGGCACCCCCATTCATCCACACAAGGTGGTTGCCAAGTGTTATTCATGCTAAAAAAATAAGAAAGCTTGCTAAAAATCATTAAAAACCTTGAAAAAGGACAAATGTATGATATCTTCACATGAAAATCGAAATGAATTTCAGATCCTTTTTTATGTCAATATCACTTCTGGAATATCACCAATAGATGGAAATCAAAGTAAAAATTGCACAAATCCAAGTTGAGCAAGCTTGGATTTAAATTGATAATGCAATTTATCTTGAAATCATTCAAATCCAAATTTAAATTGAATCAAACCAAAACCATTTGAAAGATTATGGTAAATAAGAGACTCATACAAAATTTCAATTAAATGCGGTTGAAATCCAAGGAGTTATGCCTCTTTTAAAGTTGCTGCTAGAGATAATTAAAAGTGACAAGTAGGCAAGTTTGGAAAATCATCTAGAAAAATCGGCTCCATATAAATCCATGAAATTTGGTGTGAATGAATTATGTATGGCCATCTTTCAAATGAAACTAGCCTCATACAAAAACTCATTCGGATGTGCCTTGGGTGACCTCCTGAACAGGCCCCGAGGATCACAGATTAACCCAGAAAAGTGCTGTTGAGCAGTTCTGAATAAATCTGCTACCCACAACACAAATTAAATAACAAAACTATGAAACCAACTGGATTTGAAAATAGACTCATAAAGGAGTGCCCAGAAACCAAAACCACTCGAATCGGATTTAAAACAAGTAGATGGCACCCATTCAAAGTGATAGGTTCAACAGTTTGACCTGAACTGACCTATTAACTTCGACAGAATGGTGTCAAAAATCTGCTCCATAAACATTAATGACATTTGGTAGGCATAAACTAGACAGCCTCACCTTTTCCATGGTTCTGGAATCACTCCAAAATTCATCCGGACGATGAAGTTATGAGTGTCCGAAGTTGGGGTACAGCAGCTGTCCCGTTTTGCCATTTTTGAATAAAACAAATTCAAAACAGTGATAAAGTGTGTGCAATCCGTGCAAGGTGAATCAAAGTCCTTTGAAAACCATTTAAAAACATTCCAGAATTGCTTGAGGCTTATTTATTTTAGATTTATCACAACGAATGCAATAAATCTGAAATATGAGCCTATCCCGTCAAAAGCACGTGCTATGTGTGTGTAAGTGTAAAAATCATTCCAACAACATAGCAAAGATAGCATGCATTCATATCAATCAAAATAGGGTTCTAAAAACAACCTAGGGTTCCGTTCCATTATCGTTTCCCTTAGTTCTCTCTCCCCGTTAAACACGGTTCTTCAAGATAATCTTGTGGTACTTTGAATATGGAACGGTCTTCACAGATTCAAAAGGCTTATTCAAATAGGTTCTAGCACTTGGATCAATCCCCAGTCTCGTTTCACCTAGATCCCGCCTTCACGTTTTACGGCTAGGGGGATTCTTGAGATACTTTGAGTAGAGGAAGGGTTTTTCATACACACATCATAGGCCTTATTCTACAGCAAAGTAGAAGAAGAGATCTAGATCTAGAATATAAAAACAGAGAAAGTAAAGAAAGGTTTGAGGCTTACCTGGGTTCTGGAAGCAGTTCCGCAGCGGTTCCCCTCTTTACTCGGAGCTCTTTGATCTCCAACTTCTTGGCAAAAGTTCTTGGCAAGAGTTAATGGCCATTTGCTTGAGGAGGAGCCTCCTATTTATAGGCAAAGGCTAGGGTTAGGGTTGGTGAGATGGTAGACACAACATAATGTCTAGAGCCCACCAACCTTAACCCTAAGGCTATTTTCGAGATTTCCACTCATTTAATGAAGGATATGATGGTAAAAAGTGAAAACTCTCGGAAAACCCTAATTTTGAGCAAAAAGCTTGTATCCGACATGTCAGGTCGGATACACAAACGCCTATACGTATTCGGCATATGTTGCCGGATACATTAAGCTCTGCTTGTATCCGACAACTTATATCGGATACAAAGAGGTATGCTTGTATCCGACCTGAGTTGTCGGATACAAGGAAAAAGCTTGTTTTCTCAAATTTTGTGCTAGTTTCAAAGGAGATAATGATTTTTGCCAATTATTGATCATTTTTACTGTGCAATTTGGGGTGTCTACACCTATCCACTGGGATAGGTTGTAGCAGCTAATTCAGCTTATGAGCAGAAGATCGAAATCGCTACCTGAGATCTGATTGTGCTCATAATTCCTTCATCGGGACTCCGATTCTTGCAAACTCAGTTGCGTCAAAACCAAGTCAGGATTCTTTAACTGCTAGGACATGGTTAGGTAGCTAACCTGGGCTTGAGTAGAAAGTCAATTTCTGCTCCCACTGGGTTTGACCAGCTCATAATTGTAAAATCCCGAATTTTTAATAACATTAAAAATTAGATTTTAGGTTATTAATTAATTTATTGGTGGGAAATTTCAAAAATATAGAAAAGGAAGTAAATAAAAAAATAATTAATTAATTCAAAATTAGATAAGATGAATTATTATAAATGGGAAAATTTGTTATTGGATTTCCATGGAGTGGATTTTTGGTGGTTCGATGTTGGAGCGAGCGAGGATAATTTTGGAATTTCACAAGCCTCAATTAAGAAGATTTTAAATTAAGGTAAGTGGGCATCAGATATTAGTCTTAATAACTTACTAGTAATGTGTTTCAAAATTATTATAATTTGGAAGTGCTAGTGTAGAGTTTTGGTGGAGTGGCGAAAACTAAATCAGATGGTAGGTGTCTGTCTAGGTAGGATGCTGCTGTGGGCAAACACGCAACGGATCATGAAGTAGGTTGTCTTGTAAGAGCCAACGGTAGCTTATAAAGAGAGGCTGCATTTGAGTTCTCGGGTTCGCTCAAGTTGATCAGAAGAGATTTCAGCTGATAGAGGTTAACCAATTCATGGAGAAGAGAAGAAAGAGAGTGGAGGATTTGAAATTGAAGTGGTTAGAAATAGGATTAGAGGTAAACCAGATCTGTGTCTGAGCATGGGACGTCTGTAGCTACAGGATTAGATTCAAGTCGATCGAGGAGTGTTCTGGTAAGTCAAATTCAATCTCAAAAAGTAGTTAATCTCTTGAGAAATTAGAGTTGAGGCCAGAGCTAAGTGTGCGCGCGTGGGAAACGCGGCACGGGGGAATTCAGAGTCGCCACCGCCTGATGGGGTGCAGGCGGACACCTAGGTGCCTAATCTTGTCTATTAGGGCTTTTGGTCTGCGGCTTTGAGATTCTAAGTAGGGTCTTGGTTGCGGTCCGGGGAAGTTCGTAGACACCCCGGTCCACCCCGTTGGGTGACGGGTCCCTTAGGTGTATCCTAGTTTGAGTTAGCTTATTTTGGTCTCACCCGATTCCTAATCCGATATGCGGTTTGGTTAAGTCTGGCGGGACCACCTGAGTGGTGTGGGTCCCTTTAATTGCTTTTATCTTGATTAATTAGGTAATCTGAGTCTGGTTGGGTGGGCCCCGTTGGAAGGCCCACGGTGTCCTTGGTGGGATTAGTCAAGCCCGTGTGCCCTTGTGGGCCTCGGCCTATCCTAGGAGGCCCTTTGGGCTTTGGTTAAGTGTTTTGATTTTACTTTAGGTTCAGATTTAAAGTTTAAGTGTTTTCCATGAAAAGGTGGGCCGGATTGGTTTGTGGCCAAGTAATTTTATTTTATCTTTTTAACTTGCCAAAGATGGGTTGGATACTTGGCTTGGGGCCCATAGTCCTGATTAGGGCTTGTAAGCCCAAGTTACGGGAATTTAGGGTTTGCACCCTTCCTTGGTTCGGTTGGTGGGCTTTGGCGGGCCCGATAGGCTCTTTGCCCTTGGTCTCGGCCAAACCATGCATTTCATGCATCAATTCACTAATAGGTCCGGGTGGGCCACATTAGGTTTGGCCCGCCCGGTTTAATCGGTTAATTTCACTTATCTTGATTAAGTTACATGCATTCATTTCATTTGTGCATATTGGGCTTGGTGGGCCCCGTTGGAAGGCCCATGGGAAATCAAGTTGGACCGGTGGTCCAAGTCCCATGTTGGGTTTCCGGGTGACCTGGAAACCCTGTTGGTTTATTCAGTTCAATTCGTAATGCCACCCATATCTAGCAAAAGTTACAGCATATACGTCACAGAAACATATCAAAATCAATATTTATCAAGGAGAGACTAGCTCATTATGCTGGGTCCAAGGGGAGGTACCTGGGGCCCCTGTGGACGTGCAGCGAACAAAGGGGGTGGGGGGGGGGGGGGGCGAAGCCCCCCGCGGTACGGTAAAGGGTATTTTCGGAATTTTTAAAAAAAATAGCAATTCGGCATGTTTTAGGGGTATGCGCCGACCTCGAGCACTAGGCGCGAGGTCGGCGCGGGCCGAGCGGACCGAAAACCCGCGGAGCGCGAAAAGCGCTCGCACGAGCTTCACGCGAACTCGGCGGACACCCGATGCTCACTGTTTGATTTTTAAACTCCATTTTTAAGGTTTCGAAGCTCTGTAACTGGTTTTTTAAGCCTTGTAAGCCTTCCCAGGTCTTCGACCACTCCCCAGAAGGCAATTAAACTTGCATTGAAATTAACCTAAGCTAGTTTACTACACAAGATCCCTTTACGAGACATACCAACCTGACTGTTATCAAACATGACCGCTATGGACATCTAGTTATGGGGTGCTGGGGGCATGCTTATAGTGACACAAGGAGCATATAGCAGGTGGCAGGGGTAGGGGAGCATGTTAGTAAGTCCAGCAACATAAAATAAAAAACATACAGACATCACATACGTGCACTTTCATCCGCACGACTGGACCTCCGAGTGTGTACACTAATCACTACACACTAATCACCCGAAGAAGGGAATGAGGAGGGGGGTTTACAGGGATACATTAGATGAGGTGAATGAGGGGCTGATTCTTCGTGGGAATGCCAGGTACCTCGTGAGCATTCGATGGAGCAATAAACCCTTATCTTCTTAAAGGGGTCATGCATGGGTCTCCCTTACCCTGGGAGACCTCCATGTCACCCGAAATGGAGGAGCAAAAGGAAAAATGCATGACAATGAAAGGAACAAAAAAAACAGTAGTGATAACATGCTTATATGACTCCCATTTTTATTTATGTAAACGAGTGAGGAGCAGTACCTGAGGTTCCTACACTCTTGTGCAAGGCGGCGGCTTCTCCTTGAGGTAGCACGATCCCTGGAACTCTCCTCTCTTGCACCTCCAACAGCGACCGGCCTCCGTTTGTTTGCGTGAGGATGAAGAAGAAGCAAGACTAGGGGGGTGTTGGATCAAGGTGGGGGCTTGGGGAGGCCGAAGCCACTGAGACAAGGAGGGTTCGGGTGGGGAAGAAACTTGGGCACGGCACCTGGAGCCAACGGAAACTCCCAACCAAAAATCCTCCAACAAAAATCCTCCAACCAGATTTTTTTTTCGAACCCTCCAAAATCCCAACCCTTTGCGCGAAAAGTCGCACGGCTTATATAAGGGGAAAAAAAGGGTGGCGCTCACTCGCTTGCCACGTCCGCGCGAGCGGCATAATGATGAAAAATCATTTAATGCCGCCGCTCGCCGGTCGGAAAATCTGAAAAATTCAGATTTAGTCCCTGGCCAATTTCAATTTAATCCGATATTCTCGGATTTTTGCAGATTTAGTCCCTGGGATATTTCGTACATTTAGATATTTACGGATTTGATCCCCGAGATATTTTCCTGCGCAACTCGCCACGTGTACAGCTTTTTGCCACGCGCGCAGATTGCCGGTTTTGCTGCTCAGGAATTTCGTCAACTCATATTTTCTTCATCCGGGCTCCGATCTGGGCAAACTTAGTTGCGTTAGAATCGTATCGGTGCCCTCTATCCCATGACCTAGGGGTAGGCCTCTGGATCGGATTTTAGCAGAAAGTCAACTTTTGGCTCTGCTCAAGTTTGACCGCCCGTAGAACCTTCATCCGGACCCCAATTCCTACAAACTCAGTTGCGTTGGAACCGTGTCGAGATTCTCTATCCAATGACCTAGGGGTAGGCCTCCGGATCGGATTTTAACAGAAAGTCAACTTTTGGCTCTGCTCAAGTTTGACCGCCCGCAGAACCTTCATCCGGACCCCGATTCCTGCAAACTCAGTTGCGTTGGAACCGTGTCAAGATTCTCTATCCAATGGCATAAAGCGAGGTGGCCAATTTTCACTTGATCAAAAAAGTCAACTTTTCACCCCCTAGGGTTTGACTTTCTGTCCAAGGTTTGCATTTCTGGTTTTTATGGGAGCGCAAAAATGAGGTGCTTACACTAAGCAGATCTGAAAATTTTATGTTGATCAGAGATTGAAGGCAGTCAAAGTGGAAGTATGAGTTGCTGCCGATCAGTGAACAGGCGAAATTGGAATTTTTAATTCAGAGAATTTTAGATTAGAGTGAGATCTAATCAAATCAAGTGAGTAGCACACTTTTTCTTTAGATTTGCAACTGAAATGTTATATGAAATTGGATCTAAATCTGCTGCATGTAAGTTGACGTTTATGTTCAATTGTGAGTGAAATCTAATATTGACAATTGATCTAAGGCTCCTGTAAAGCCAATCGTGGTGGAGGAAATTTTTAGGAGAGATGGAAATTGGCAAAGGTTGAATTTAGGAGAAATGGTTCAGTCGAGTTTAACTCCTCCATCAACAACTTAGAATCTGTTCGTGAGTTTGAGCTCCTGAGCGCCAATCAGTGTTGACCTTAATAGTTTGGCGCTGGTTGCATAAATTCAATAGAGGTCAACGTTTAGTTTTTTTTTTTTTCCACTCAGTTCTTTCTAACCTAGTACAGCTGTAATACCAGTGGAAAATTTCATTTGTTTTAAAGTGAAGGAAGGCTTAGGATGACTCTTTCAATTGCTCACTGAGGTCAGCGCCAGCCTTATCCACATGAGTCAAGTGCGGCTACTGCTGTACCTGTAGTAAACCTAGTTTAAAGCCTATAAATACTATTCCTTAGGGTTGTATAAAGACTGGAGATGTTTTAATATGGTTGTAGAGGAAGTAGTAAATTAGGTAGAGGTGAGGATGGTTCAAAAATCCTTGGAAGGGCTGAGTGGCACCAACCTGTAGAGGTCAGCGCCCAGCCTCTCTTTTCTAGCCAAGTGCAGCTAGTTCAGCAAAGGTTAATTTATGTTGTTTAATTGATTAGGCCATGTTTGAAGAGTATTAACTAGATGCTAACAATAGATTAAAGTGATTAGAAGTTAAAGAATTTATATGATTTAATTCTAGGAGGATTTGTTTGAAATACTGTGGAAACTAGAAAATCTGGAGGTCAACGCCCACTCCTTTTCTTGCTAGCCATGTGCGGCTAAACCAACATAATCTATATTCTCTTGTTTTAAATGGTTAAAACTAATCCTAAGAGTTTCCAATAGTAGTTAATAGCAGATTATTTGGTTTGGGAAACAAGCAACTCCTACTCTTAAACTTGGAAGAGCCAATGGTAAGTTGGATAGTGCTATGGAAACACAACAACTTCAAGTGGTGGGCACTTGATTGCATTGAAGTCAAATTTCAGTGTTTAAAAATCTACAAACTATTCTATGAGAATTTAATAGGGATTAACAAATGTTTGTTTCAGATCTTAGAAGAGGAATTTATATCAGTGTGAATTGGAAGAAATAAAGAGATGATTAGAGATTTTATGATGAACTTCTAGCTACATAAGTGAGCAGATATTTCCCTAATAAACAATGTTGAAAAACTATTTTTATGCAGCCTCCAGGTAACTTAATTACAAACCATAAGTGCCCCGGAGCATTCTAGTTTTATCTATTCCTAATTAAGCAATTATGAAAGAGAGAAGTTACATATTTGAGCTGATTGTCAATCCCTTTTTCTGATTTATATTTTCACTGAAATTATTCTACCATGTGAATCAAGTATTCTGTGTTTAGATTTACTGAACTACTGGTATAAACCAGATTCCAATCGAATTGATCTTCTTCTTCAAGGAACTGGAGTTGATTGGACTAAATGTCAAATTAAGTGGAATTAATATGTTAGTTCTGTTTTTCATCACATCACAATTTTTGTTTTGAATTATTTCCAGCACATTTAAACTCTTAAACTGGGGCAGGCACTAACCCCGGGGAGAAAAAGAAAGGGATAGCCTTCAATTGCAAAATCTTGGAACCACTTAAGACTGGATCAAAGTGAGAAAAATCAAAACTGGGGCTGGAAAAGCATTCCTTGAGATGATCCTCATTTTAAGCCTTTGTAAAACCTCCAAGAGCCAATGACGGCACAAGTCAAGAAATTCATGAGAAAGCGTGTCAGGCACACTGTCTCGAAACACCTCAAGCTAATAAGGCAATTTACCATGGTCATTTGTATTGCCTTTCCTTTTGAAGCACTTGCAAAAAGTTTCTGAAAAACAAATGTTTTTGTTTGAAAAAAAAAAAAAAAGAAAGAAAGAAAAGATGTTTCATTTCATTCTTGTGCACTCGCACGCAAAAATAAAAACAAAGTAAGCACAAGTGCTTACATTTTGAATTTCAGATACCTCACTACTATCTTGAGAAATTTGTAGGCCCATGCGAGGCAGGAAATCAAATGGTTCTGATATTGTACAAAAAACAAAAACGAGCAAACAGGCAAAAGGAAAGAGAAGCAAACAAGGGGAATCCGCCACAAAGAAGATGAGTACACTCAAAAGGACACACAAGCTTGTCATCCAGGACCCCGCTAGAGAATGCCGAAAAGAAAGCAAGAGAGGTGACACCTTCCTCTACAAATCCCCAGTGGAGTTTCCTCATCGAGAAGAAGTGTTACCCAACAGTAGAAGAGTACCAATTGAAGAGAGAGACATCATCAACATGAGAACCTCAGAAAGGCAAAAGAATGGTGCCATTCTACATAGAGACACACTAGGTGAAATAGAATGACAGATGAGAAGGCTCTCATAAAATTCCTAGAAGAGTTTTCCTTTAAACGGGAGTCCCACCAATCCCCAGTGGAGAATCATCAAGGACAATAAAGCTCAAGCAAGCTCAAGAACAAGAGGAGAAGACATGTTTTGAAGATTTAAAGGGCAGAGAAGGCCCTCATGTAATTTTCATTTTCCAACTTTTGTATCATAGGATTTGAACCAGGATTCGGATTTCCTTGGTGTGCTGGGTAGCAGTGACTCTTAACCAAATAGAGTTAGGGGGTAGTGCACCTACATGGGAGATAAAGAACTTCAAACTTAAAAAAAAAAAACAAACAAAACAAAAAGTAATAATAACAATAAAAAAAATAAAAAGTTAATATGTCTGAAAAGATAAAAGAATAAGTCAAAAGTCAATGGAACAAACAAGAAGGAGAAATAGCATTGTTGAAGCACTTTTGCATCAACGCCGAAACAAGTCGGTGAATCTAAATCCAACCCATCATTTTCAACTTAAACTAAAAAAAAGGGAACAATTCCAAACGCCCAATGGCAAGGAAATTCCCCAGAACTTAGAAGTGAGCCAAAGCAATGCAGAGTTTGCATTGGCGCTTCCGCATCTTTGAAAACATTAAAGGACTTGACTCATAGGTTATGTCGACAGAAATGCAAAATGCAAAAATAGTGTTCTTTTTATTCTTTGTCATTCATCACCTTGGTGACTCTGACTAAGAGGGGCAGCTGTCAGCACCCCATTTTTGCACCATAAAATTGTCCAAGAAGCATATCTTAAATCGGCATATATGTGGGCATGTAAATTGAGGTTTTTATAATGGACCCGTCTTTTTGAAATAACAAGCCCATAATAAAGAGAATTCTAAGCTGATTCCGATGCACCAAACCCTGCTCAAATCGGATCTCAAACGGCTAAGTTATGAATAAAAGAAATAAAGGGTAGTTTGGGGATTTTTACAAAACCGAAATTGGATGCCACATGGCAGCCACGTGTACGCCATGGTGGCTGCCATATAACAAATGATAAATTAAAATTTTGTGGGATTGTTTTAGTAAATAAGTAAGTTTCCTAATGGGATTTCTTATGCAAATAAATAACAAAGTTAATAAAAGTTTAAGATTAAAAAAATAATAATAAGAAAAATAAACAAAGGGAAATGAGTTGGACGAATTAGTCCAACTCATATTCTCTTGAGATATTGAGACAAAGCTTCAAAAAAATATATAAGCCTAATAAAAATGTGGGACAAAATAGACTTTGACCAAACCTAATTGAATGGGGGTGTTTAAGAGAGGAAGATGAAGAGTTAAGGGTTTAAGAGAGGAAGAGGAAGGGTCAGTTGTTTAAGAGAGGAAGAGGAAGGGGGGTTAGTTGTTTAAGAGAGGAAGGGGAAGGGTTAGTTGTTTAAGAGAGGAAAAGGAGAAGTTAAGGAAATGAGAGGTTTAGGAGAGGAAGAGGAAATGTTAGGGGTTAAGAAGTTGAAGGGGTGGGAATCCTCTATAAAAAGGCTTGAAGTTGGGAGCAAAGGGGAGGTGATCAAAAGAAGAGAGTTCTCTACAAAAAAGGGGGAGAGCAAGTAAGAGAAGTCTCTAAAAAAAAGTGAGAGCAGCAAGTAAGAAGGGAGGACATTTGGAGAATTCTGGGGGGGCTGCACTAGAGAAAAAAAAAGGTAATTTCAAGAAAAAACAGCAGTACTTGTGGAGGTTATTCTACATTGAAGTCACTGGAGGTAAAAAAGGGGATGGGGGATCCATACCATCTGAAGTAGACCCAACGAAGGAAAGATTGTAGTTATTGTCCACTGCACCGAGGCTCCGAATCTGGTTCAACATTGGATTTTACAGGTATTTCTCTTTGTTCAAACATTGAAAAAGATCATCTCTTTCCTCTTAAAGTTACTAGAACTTGAAATACATGATCCCATAAGAATGTTGAGTTGTATTTGCTGTTAATATCAAACTTGTACATAGTCCATTTCCTGAATTTTTATGGTAAACTATACAACACTGTACCATAAACAAGTAAACTAAATAAAACAGGTAGTGCTGGGTTTGGTAATGGCCGAACCTCGTTGAGGTCAGTCATTACCACACACAACCTTGTAATAGTTTTATTTTTTATTATTTGCTTGGTGTAACTCATAAACAAAAAAAAAAACCAGAAATAAGTGTTCCGCAATGGCTTAAGGTGACTTAATTCAGCCATTGCCGAACCCAATATAACATGGTGCTTTTAATTATTTTTTTTAAAAAAAAGGAGGAAAAGGCATAAAAAAAATAAAAAAAAAAACAAGACCAAACATATGGCTACATGTTGAGATTTTTGATTTGGGTGTCTTCTCATTGTAAATTTAATCCATGTGCAATATGTTTTAGTCTTCTAGTATAGGATGTATCATAGCAATCCCCATTCCCCATGAAACCCTTGTATATTAGAAAGATAAAAAAGAAAAAATAAATAAGATAATAGAAGGATGGCGGCAAAGAAATAAGTGTGTTTAGCCATTGCTGAGCATAGTAGTTTAACATTTGTTTTGGTGTGTGCTATAGCTTAAAATTTTTTTTAAAGGGTATACATGTGCATGATATAATGGATATAAGAGTAAAAAATAAATAAATAAATAAATGGCCGAACATGGTTCCATTTGGTTTCCCTATCTTTATTATATTTGATCTTGTTTAATTTGGGCCTTATTAAATTTTGCTTTATAGACTGTTGTATCATTTGTCATCTTTTGTATAGCTTGGCTAGATTTTGTTTTGTTTCAAGTAATGTAGCATAGCAAAATCCCATTCCTTTAAATCCTTGTACACATAGACTATTATTTGCTATATGCATGAAATGAAAAAAATAATAAAATAAAATAAAAATAAAATAAATTAAAAGAAGTAAAAGAGAATAAAATAATAATAAAATATTCCATTAAATATCCAACTGATTTAAGGGAACCCATTTCAGTGGGGCAATTTCGGGTGTTCAAGGACTTCCCTGGGTTGTAATCGGGTCACTTATCCGGAATCACTGGTGCAGACCAAAAATCAACAAGGTGTCTACCTGCACCATTTCAGATAGTGGCGACTCCATAATACATGTAACACGCTTTTTCCGCGCGCCCGAGGTGCGGACACCTTGTATAATCCCCCACTTTCCCTTCTTATGTCCTCTCTTTTCCCCCACATTTACCACTTCTTTTTTGGGATGCCTTTTGGTGGTTGTGCTCCCTTTCTTTTGCATGCCTTGAAGTACATGAAAAGTTTGGGCATATGTGCATGTAAATCCCTACTATTATGCTTCCCTCTCCCCCTTTACGTGACTGTTGTTGTATCCATTAATATGCCTCTAGTTAGTGTTAGTATCATGCCCCCCTTTTCCCCTCTTTTGTAGCTTGCTGTTTT
Organism: Buxus sempervirens; assembly: GCA_947561395.2. NCBI lineage: Eukaryota > Viridiplantae > Streptophyta > Magnoliopsida > Buxales > Buxaceae > Buxus > Buxus sempervirens. The sequence continues at coordinate 18,789,503 of OX387188.1, read as the reverse complement.
GTGCATTGGCATGCCCCCCTTTCCCCCTTAACAGCCGCTGTTTCCAACATGTTCACTCACCCACATGCACTCCTAGGTCAACCCATTAAGTACCATGCATGAAGGCTGCCTTTTCCCCATTCCTTATGCACTTCCCACCCCTCTTTAACATGGAATAACCTCCCCTCATTAGCTGCTGTTCCCTGTTTTTGCAGCATGTTTTTTATGTATACTTGCATGACATGCCTCCTTGCTCACATAACTGGAATGCATGCACACACTTCCCATCATTAGGATCATGCTAGGTCTCTCCCCACCTGTGTTATCATGTCCCTATTGCATGAATATGAGCTTAGGTGTTTCTGGTTCATAGGTATGATGCATGTAAATATGTATGGTAGTGACCTTGATCTAAGCATGTATTTTCTTCATTTTTGCTTGCATGTTTCACTTCCTTGCTTGCATACACATCACGTGCACACACTCCCCCAACTTAGTATGCATGCTAGGCCATTCCCCACCCGTGCAACCATCTCTCTTTTACACGAGTTTGAGCTTAAATATCCCAATCCTCATGCATAAGGCATATGAAAGCATGCATGTACATGTCACAACATGAAGCATGTTGTAAGTATCTGTTTTGTTTGATTTTTATTGACTCTTGTGCTTGCTGTTTTGTGGATTGAGAGACCAAGATAGGGAATCCTTTGTCCCTGTTTAGTTGTTGTTCATGGCTCAAATGGGAGAAGGCAACCTCCCATGCCTTCTCCCCCTCTTCCTTGCTGCAAACCCTCAAAGGGGACCAAAGTGGGCCCTCATAGGGCCCAAAAAATCCTGGGAGCCCATTGGGAAGCCCAAAAAGATGTCTCATTTTGAAAAATCCCAAAAAGTGCATGTTATGCGTTGATCCAACAACTTAGATCGGATCAGCAGGGATTTGTTTGTAGCCAACCACCATGGTCAGCTACACATACTTTTGTTTGTAGCCAACATGTTTGGTCAGCTACAAGTGTTCTTGTCTGTAGCCGACAGCTCAGGTCAACTACACTACAGTAACTTCAATTTCGGCATTTGTTGATTTCGTAGCATTCTTTGATCAATTCCAACCAAACCGAATGAGCCAATAGGGTTTCCGGTGACCTGGAAACCCAAAATGGGACTTGGGCCAACCCGGTCCAATTGGATACAAATGTGGGCCTTGCAACGAGACCCACCAAGCCCAACAAGCACAATGGAATATAAGTAAGCAAATTAACTAAACTAAGTGGGCTAAACCTAGTGAGGCCCACTAAAAGCCCAATCCACTTCATGCTGGCTTAGTTAGGAATGGTTTGGCCGAGACCATGAGCCAGGGCCTATCAGGCCCGTCAAGCCCATTCACCAGACAAGAAAAGGGTAAAAACCCTGATTTCCTAGGCTAAGGACCCCAAGCACAAAGCCTAGCCCATTTCGGCACAAATTAATCAAGATAACCCAAATCACTTGGCAACCACTGTGAGGCCCATCCAGGGGCTCGCAAATCAATCCAGGCCCGCTTTGCATGAAAATCAACTTAATCTCAAAACTTGAACTTCAAATAAAACCAATTCACTGAACCAAAGCCCAAAGGACCTCTCAGGTTAGATCGAGGCCCAGCAAGGGACATGTGGACTAGGCTTAACCCACCAAGGAATCCATGGGCCTTCCAACGGGGCCCACCCAATTAGACCTAGATCATTTAATTAAACAAAGATAAAAATCAAATAAAGGGACCCATACCACTCAGGTGGTCCCACCATACTTAACCAAGTGTGCATGTCTTGGAATTAGGAATTGGGTGAGACAAACTGAGTTGACTCAAACTAGGAAAACTCATTGGACCCATCACCTGACAGGGCAGACCGGGGTGTCTACGGACTTCTCCGGGCCCTAACCAAGACCTTACTTAGAATCTCAAGCCGTAGAACAGCCTACTAGACAAACTTAGGCATCCAGGTGTTTGCCTGCACCTTATCAGGCAGTGGCGACTCCCTTTTCCCGTTTTACCCTTCCAGAGGCACGCACATCCCTGCGCCCTACGGTGCGGCATTCATGACGCGCGCATAGGTAGCCAACTTAGAGAAACCTATTACAATCCATTATGATAGCATGTTAGCGTTGGCTTATGCTAAAGATCCTAAGTATCATGGGAGGATGAAACACATTGACATCGGATATCACTACATTAGAGAAAGAGTAGCACAAAATGATGTAATACTGACTTATATCCCTACAGATCGCATGATTGCTAATCCATTGATGAAGCCTATTCCTAGAGGGGCTTTTAGGTCACATTTTAGAGATATGGGATTTATTCATTTGTAATTGTCGATTACATCAATGAATTTGAGTCATGTTCATTTATTCGTTTATTTAAATTCATATATGTATGAAATGATTAATATTATACACACATAGTATAGATATGTCACTAGGCTCATGGGTAGGCTACTCAGATAGTGACTCACCCCGGGGAATAGTGTGCGAGCAGGATGAGACCAAAAGAGGACTTGTGATTATTAGAGGGTATTAAGAGAACTATAGAAGGATATATTATAAGATATGTCTAAAGGTCACCTCGGACTAAGACCAAGATGAGATTCTTTGAGAGAATCAAGCATCCTCTGTTTGAGTGGGAGACTCACAGATTTTTTATTGCTTTATAGCCGAGCATGAGCACTTTTTGCCTTGGCGCAATAAGGTTGTGACTTGGGTGAAGTATTCAGGTTAGTTGCATGAGTTGTGACTAGACTAAGTCTCGTACAATGTTGGAGTGTTGACATACTCAATGTTGTGAGCTCCATCATAGCATGTACTCATATTACATGTGCTTGTTGGCCTAGATTTGGAGGGTAAGTAAATGAATCCCTACTTCCTTGCCATGTGAGCGCAAACTGGTTTCCTTTTAAGGAACCGCCTTGCGCCCTTATACTAATGACAATGTCATAAGGCGGAGATATGGAAATCGTTATGTTAGCATTCTCCCCATGGTCATGTTTGATTCGACTTAACGAGAAATGTTTGGGAAAGAATTAAGGTTAAATTGGAGTGGCATGTGGCGTTGGAAAGACCATATGACATCAATTTCTTGAGCATTTGATGGAATTTGTTCAAATCATGATTTGCTTTAAAATTTAGATGACGTTTTATATTTTTACTAAAATATCCATCTATGTACATGGAATATATAGAGTTTTTACATATCCATATTTTAAAAGGCATGAAATGAAAAGTTTCAAAGGAGTTTCAACTTGGACCTTAGTTTTGTACTTAAGAGGGATTAGGAAAGCTCAATCCAATGTCGTCATCTAAGTCTAGGGCATAGGCGAGATTTTGAGTGTATCTCTATGTTGGTTAGATGGAACATGGTATAGAGTCGCTCACCTTGTAACACTCTCGTCGGTCACATGACCTATTTCCTTGTATAATCCAGAATGTGATAATTGGTCAATTGCAGTTAGAATTTGAGTTCTCATAGTTGGGCAAGTGGGAGATGTTGTTCTTCTGTTACATAAGCTTAATGCCCATTAATGAAAACCAAATAACCTTGTTGTAATGTTAAAGATAAGAAGAAAAATGGGAGACTTAAACTCCCTTAAACCTCTTCATTAACAGCATGCATATTAATGGCAAGCTTATTAATGACTTCTTTTCTCCCATGTATCTAGGGGCCTTGCCAACTTCTGAGAAGTAAGTCTTCTCTTGAGAAAGCTCTTCCTGAAAGACTGCTGCATAAGAGATAGTTCCTACTGTGTGTAGGAAACCCAATTATCTTAGGTCTTGTAGTATTGAGATCTTCTGGAATCCGTCCATCAATCAGATAGGATTTACGTTGTGGATAGAGAGAATTGCACATCCAATTCTCTGACGTGTGTGTAATTAGCAGACAATTTGCAACTTCCGTTGTGCAACTTGGACAAGTATAACCCACAGGTATGCTTTATATTTCCAACAAGTTGATCTCAAGAGAGATCCTTATTATGTTTAGCTATCCAGTAGTTTGTATGGATGTGTGACAAGATAATTAAAACTTGAGTTTTTGAAGGATCTTTAGTATGGGAGTATGGAGAGTCATTATGATTATAATGATGAAGCTGGTTGAATTGAGGATTCCTCTTGGCATGATTTATATTTCCAACAGGTATGCTTTATATTTCCAACAAGTTGATCACAAGAGAGATCCTTATTATGTTTTAGCTTTCCAGTAGTTTGTGTAGATGTGTAATAAGATACTTAAGATTTGAGTTTTTGACGGATCTTCAATATGGATGTGTAATAAGATGTGTGATTCCTCCTCGTAGTGTTAACGAGATTGATTGGTATTTCTCGGTAGAATGGGACTTACCTGAAATGTGTTGTGTATGGTGATCTTATGATTAAAGGACTGAGTATCCTAGTCTGAATACTATAGTTGTAGTCCTGGCCGATGTCATTGTTCCAGTTGAACATTACATTGATTAAAACTTATATAATATGAATGGTTTATCGAATTAGTTGAATTGATTGGTTTTAAGTTATCAACGAATTTATGTATTTCAGTTGATGATTATTGTAAGTGTTCTAAACCTTGTTATGAATATATGTAATTTAGTGAGATATGGTGTAATGCCCCAGATCCGGTTCAACAACCAAACCCGGAGTGTTAGTAAACATTGGGCCAGAACAAACTAAAATTTATGAGGAATTTAAAACTTTTAATTTTATTAGAGTACAATTGGAAGCATAGTATATTTAATTCAATTTAATCAAATTAATTTAAAATAAGAATCTCTTTATTCTGAATTAGTTCTATGGTCATAACCATAATTCTACCCATGAGTACACTAACCCAAACATGACGATCTATCCAAGCATACCTGAAAAATAGGGGAAAGCCAGAGTGAGATATAAATCTCAACAAGTAGCAAGGTGCATGAAATAAAATAGTCTATTTTATGAAATAGTCATGAGGTATAACAATAAATCGAAGCAAAAGCAATAATTCAAGTCCATGTAAACAACTTTAACATAAACAATAAAATATACACAAAACACCATATGTGACATCACAGGACTCATGAAGCAAGATAAGTCTTTGAACAGATACTTTTCATTCACTACGCCACCATGTGACTTATGAGCGTAGATATGTAATAATCCTTAAACCCGAATGAAATCTGAGATATGAAGCCTAGACATCGACTTATTGTGCACGAAACTCAAGTACTAGCAACTCATATCTGAAATACGGAGTTTAGCATGTGCCACCCGCATGCAGCCCCTGAATCTGAACATAGGGATGGCCACTAATTCGTACATATAGGGTACTCACCAGCAACTCAAATTTGAAATGAGACCTTACAGACATGAAGACCCCCCCCCCCCCCCAATGCAAACTAACTTGCAAAGGAAGCGCGAGTGCAAATTTGGAATAATCAACCCAAAGGAAATACCCCTTCACTATCTAGCTTAGTCTATGGATCCATATACAACTATGCCCGCTAGACACAACTCACACATATAACAACTTAACCTGTTTACAATTTATTTGTCATTATATGTGAATATTTTCATAACCCATGATCTCAATTACTCAATTATAGTAATTTAAAATCAATTATCATATGTCATTCTCAAGTATTATTCCTGTCTCAATCTTCTTAACCTAAAATCAATCCCTTTGGGAAAACACAATCAAAACCACGAATAAAATATCCAAATCAGATTTCATAAATGTTAGTGTACGTGAATCATGATTATTAAGTTTTCGACAAGTTGTATTTCACATTAATCATTACTAATAAGGTTCCTAAGTCTTGATTAAAACTTATCTAATTAATTTACCTATTAATGCCCAATTTTTGTGTTTAATACCCAAGGTATTACCTTTTGTAATTTCTGTTATCTTTTAATTCCAGTAGTTCACACAGACCCATATTGAAGCTTATGAATTGGTTCTAATACCCAAATTTATGTTTAACTAGATCTAATCCACTATTTCCACAAACTTGTTCTTTTAAACACCAATTTACATTCATCGTTCCAAATTATTAGTCTAAATTCAAATTTTAATTCCATCTATTCCTACGCCTCAAATTAACCCATATACAAGTGTTACAATAATTAAATTACTGTGAAAATTATTAAGTATTAATTTAGACCTAAAAATCTCCAAATTACAAGTTTTGGCTTAGGTTGCTTGACATGGTCGGTCGAGCTACCTGTTGAGCGCCCATACAATTCCGACAGATTTCCAGATTTTCCTATTTTCTGATATTTGTATTATTTCATTGATTTATATTGTTCTAAGTTTATTTCTTATTAACCTAAATCGCATCTACAACCCTCTAAAACTATTTGTATCAATTATTTACAAGTTTATAGTCATCTACAAAGATCAAACCTATGTTCATTAATACTTTCATACTTTTCTTTAAAAAACATGAAAACTCATTGATGAAAAACAAACGTATCCATGAAACATATTCTCATCTAATCAAATCAATCAGAAATAAATCAAAACATGGAAAACATGCAGTTCCTCCAGTTTTCAAGTGATTACTACTTGCCTTAACACGCAAAAATCCGCCTTCTCATTAAATCCGGTATTGATTCAAAATTTCTGTTGTTTATCACACCATCCTAGGGTTCTCCTAACAAGATCTCCACCGTTCAGACTGTAGCCCTACCAGTCGTGAACAAAACCTCCAAACTTGAGGTCAATCCAACAGTTGAATCTCTCGATCTAACTTTGATGGGTGGTGGTCAAAGATTTCAGCAATAGCTCCTTTCTCTTGAAATCTTTTTATTTTCCTCTTTCTCCTTTCTCCTAATTTGGAAACCTTCTAAATAATTCCATCTCTCTCTCTTCCTTCCAATTCTATTTTTAGTACCTTACCTATTAAATCCCTTACTAAATAAACTTATACTTTTAATAAATTTTCGTCCATATTTTTATACTTATTTCTAAATATTACCTAAACACCCTATTAAGTCACTTTTTCTTCAAATTAAGGCCACTAATTTATTATAATTACCAAATTGCCCTTTTTCTTCTTTTAGGCCATACTTATTGCTATTTAACTTCAAACCAAAGCCAACTAAATTAAATTTTCTATTTTCTAGTTCTTGTAATTATTTAATTATTTAATTATTTAATTTATTAATTTGTCCTTTTGGAATTTACTGAAATACCCTTTATCTTCCTAGATTGATTTCCTTTAAAAATTAAAATTATTATTTATTTAAATTATTAATCCTCTAAATTTCCACTCTTTTATTTCCACTTTATTCATACCCCTATTTTCTTTTATTTATTTATGCCTTTATTATTATTCAAAAATTTGGGGTCTTACATACAAGGTTATCTCAATTTCACTTGTTTACCTGTGATGTATTATGATTTGAGATATATCCGCATGAGCACTAGATTTATAATGTGATGACTTACAAAGATCTTTGATTTCATTTAATTTACTTATATAGACTATGCAGATTCTAAAGTTTTGGTAGTTGTTATCGAGTAGATACAGATTTAGTGGTAGTTATTGTCATCCTCATTTGTTACAATTATTTGAATTTCATTTTAGAGATTGCACGATTTGAGATTATGATTTTGAGGTAGCCACATTCCATCCTCCGTTCTAGGATCAAGAATCTCTTTGGTAGAAAGAAGCTCCGATTGCACAATTGTATCAGAGGAGGATCTTTACTGAAATACTATTTTGTTAGTCTTCCGCTTTATCATTATTTAATTTGATGCATTCTAATATATTTGATGAGCATGGATTATCTATTAGTATTAGATAATAGGTATTGTTCATAGATGAGTGAATTAGGATTTATTATTTTGATTTTTTTATTAAGATTTGGATTTACTTGTCACCCGACATGCCAATTCTAGTAATTCTATGGTTTAGACCATAAGATGCTAGAGTTGAAATGGCATACATCATAGATATGCTAAGCATTTCGAATACAGGTACACTGAAGCCTATGCCAAACTTATGTCCATAAAAAATAATCCAATCTAATTGAATTCGATAAAAAATAAATAAAACTTAATATAAGTTCGCTTCCTTGAAATTAAGAAAACCCCCAAATAAATTTTTAAACATATTATAAGGCTAGAATATCTTAAAATTCATTTATTAAGTCAAAAAAGTATAAACAAACAAAAACCGTAATCCATGATTAACTCTACGATTAATTGACAATTCACGATTAACTTGGTGATTAACTCCACGATTAATCAACAAATTTTCGATTAACTTCTCGATTAACCCTACAATTAATCGACAAACTAACGATTAACTTCAAAATTAATTAATAAATTAATGATTAACTCCACAATTAATCAACAAATTAGTGATTAATTCCATGATTAATCGAGCAATACTATGATTAATCAAAAAATTGCCATAAAACCCTGTGAAAAGCTCCGAGCTTTAGTTTTTCACTCCCAAACACACTTTCCTTTAAACCAAACCATTCCAAATAATTTGAAATCTTGAAATCCTAACTCTAGTATGAGCTTGAACCTATACAAACTATTAAATACCATCCAATATCAAATTTAAGCACTTAACAAACATCTCAGTTACATGCTTGAAACTTAGTGAAAGTGTAACGCCCCAAATCCGGATATATTCTTCATGAATAATCCAAACCCGAAGTGCTATTTGTATGGCCTGAAACAACATAAAAATTAATAATAAATCAAGGCTTTCATATTGGAGTACGCCTAATTTTAAACAACTTTCTAATATCTCAATAATAGGGAAAGACTTCAAAACAACTCTCAATTGTATATACATTAATCTGTATATAAAAAGGCAACTAATAACTCACAAATCACTCTCATAATGAAAATCTTAAATTTAAACTAAAAGTCAACCTAAACAATTAACCAACAATGATACAAGAACAATAATTTTATAAACTACAAGGTATTGTTCTAAACCAACAGCTATACCCTCAAGACTCCCCATTGTTCGTCCTCTCCAAGCATATCTGAAAACAAAACATTAAAAACACGGGGTGAGATATAAAATCCTAGTAAGTAGCAACATGTATGATTAAAAACAGTCCACATGTTATGAAAAACCCCAAATTTGGAATTGTTTTAATAGTATTAATTATTATTTTGTGGAAAATTCAGGAAAAAGGAAAATAGAGGATAGTTATGTCGATTCCAGCAGATTAAAGGAGAACTTACTTAAATTGAAGTAAGTAATCATCTCAATTTCTTAATATTAATGAGTAAGATTATTTAAGTGTTTCATTTATGGTTTAGTCTTGAAGGTATAGAGAGAGTGCTAAAGTGGCATTGCATAGAATCATGGAATTAAAAGAGGTGAGCTTGGCAGCAAGTATAAATGGAGGCAAATTTCGGTTGAGTTGGTTCGTTTGGGTAGACTTGGAAATTTCTGGAGTTGAGGAAGGCAACGAGAGACTCTGAAGAGGAAGAAATAGAGAGATTGGGAAGTGATTGATAGAGCTAGGGAAAAGGAGATCCGAGGAGCACTTCGGTCGACTAGTCTGTTCTAAAGATTAGAGAGGAAATTGAATTCAGAAATAGTAATTAGTGAGGAACTCGATTAGATCAAGGTTGATACTAGTGAGTGAATTCCTAATATCAAATTCGTGAACTAATGTAAGAGAATTTTAGGTTCTAATCAAATCTAATCAGATTTGGAACAAATTGCTGTGAATCGAAGAAGAGTGCCGAGAGATCAATTGGATCAAAAATTCTGAGAACTTGCTGGTGTCTAGAGTTGAAATGGAGCTATAGCACACGTAAGTAGCACCTTTCGTTTATCGAATTGCCAATAAATTTCTGTTTGATCGATGCATATCCTGATTTTGAAGAGAAAATGAATGTTTGTATGTATATTGGCGAATTTCTATGATTTCTGTAGCAATTGCGTTTTAATTAAATCCAAATGTGTTTGATCATGTTGTTAGAAGATTATAGAAGAGGATTTGAGTGTTGTGAGGGAACAATTTCAGATCAGAAAGTCTAATCTAAGCTTTACAGGGAACTACATTTTTGACGAACATTGAATCTTGGTCAAACACCTACATAGTCACCTAAGCGACTGTAAAAAAAATTTGGTCACCCAGGTGACCAGGGTGGTCGCCCAGACGACCTATTTCCTCCATTTCTAGTGTAATGCGATTGATGGTTTCTTGAGCAGATTTTCATGATTGTACCCCCAAATGACATTCAATTGGAGTTAAATAAATGTTAAAATTACTTAGCAGTAGTCTTCCAGTGGGAGATTATATACGAAATATATTTGTAGAAGTTCAATATTTATGGTATGGATATTAGTTGGTGGAACTAGAAATTTAGGAATTTGGTTTTCTAATTTGTGCTTAATAGAAAGTTCCTACGCTGGTTTTGGCTTCTTTATAAACGTGTTAAACCTCTGAAACTGCGGATTTGAGATATTATTTGATTTGGCCAGATTTTGCTTAACTTAATGCTTGGGACAGATTTGAATAAAGTGTTTATTTCAAAAATGAGTTGTTGGATTATTGTTCTGTTATTTGAAAAATTGGCTTTGAAATAGTATATTGTGAACTTCCAAGACGGAGTGGGTTGGTCATGAGTGACCCATGTTATGCACTTGATCAGATTGGGCTATATGTTGGTTTACATGTTGGATTAAATTGATGGCTTGATTTTATTTGCTGGTCTAGCTTGCCTTGGATCCATGACTAAGCTTAGTAATGTGATGTGTTGACTTTATTGTTGTAATTGCATGACCATGAGTATTGCCACGACCGGTGTAAAGCAGCTCGAAACCCTGAGTAGGCCGGGTTCTCAATGCCGAAACTTTGAGTAATCAGGCATTGGATGACAAAACCTTGAGTAGGCCGTCATTTCAGAGTACCGAAACCCTAAATAGGCCGGACTATGTACATGGAGGTGTGGATGTCGCTCTAGCATGTGGATTACCCAATTAAAGTGAACTACATGACATTGGCCTATGTTGAGACTTGATTTGACACGATATGTTTTGTCAGCTGGTTTATCGGTATTTGTTTATTACCGTATGTGGTTTATTGGTATTTGTATCTCCACTGTCGTTGTAGAGCAGCATTGATACTATGAGTAGTTCGGTGTTGTCAATGCCGAAACCTGGAGTAGGCCGGTATTGGATGACGAAACCTAGAGTAGACCGTCATTTCAATATCTGAAACCCTGAGTAGGCCGGATATATACATGGAGGCGTGGACTTGACTATGATGTGGCTATTGTCTATGTTGACACTTGTTATGATCGGAGTTATACCTATTTGGGTTGTTTTTGGAATAATTGGTTTCATCGACACATGGTTACATGGTTATATTGGGTTTCATGGTTATTCACGTGATTTGATATTGATTCTACGAATTTGACTTCTATGCTGGATTACATGAGTTATATTATATTTGATTGCTGGATTATTCGAATTAATCGTGTTATCACCACTATTACATGCTTTATATCCGATCCATGTTTTATAACTATAAAAAATGTATTTGAGCATGCATGTGCTACTTGCTGGTATATTCGTATCTCATTCCGTTTTGTTTTGTTTTGGTTTCAACTACTCCTGGAGAGGAATATACAAAAGGGTAGATACTTGGATCATGTGAGTTTCAGATTAAAGATATGTTATTCTATATTGTGTTGGGTTTTAGTTGACTCCGATTTTATAGTATAGGTTTAGCTCATGTTTTCCTTCATTCTGATATAGCGATCCTATGTGAAAGATTAACCCTTCGAAAATGAGTTACGGTTTTTATTACGTAACCCGGATCTGGGGCGTTACATGATACTATCACAATACTTTTCATGAAATATAAGAATTCAACAATAAATTCGGCTAATCAATATCCACAAACAATAATCATTTAACAAATATTTTCCAAACAAATCAAATTCAAACCATACCATCAATCTCGTCGTGAGAATCAATCCAAACCAAAAAATTGTGACATCACAGGACCCGTGAAATATGACCACTTTGAAAGGTCAAGACCTAGTCCCAACAATCCAGTCTAAGAACAAACTGCAACATATTCGGCTGTATCATCACCCTCATGGTGGAATAAAGAGACATCACCCTTATGGTAGAAATATAGTAAACCTCACCTTTATGGTGTAAGTGGAGTTGTTGCAGTTCATCCCTCATGGAAAACCTCTCCATCATGTAGGAAATGCATAAAGGAACTAGACTTAATCCAAACAAAGATAGACACACTTCATTACTAACTACACTATGGATCCATAACAAGCTAAGCCTGCTAAGACACAAATCAAATCAAAATCGATGGTCCTCATGACTAACATACGTGTAATGCCCTCATGACAAAGAATTCATAGCCCTCATGGCCAATTGTCAATATCAATAGTGCCATCTTGGCAAATCACTCCCTCATGGAGATTTTAACATATACATTGCCCTCATGGTAGAAATAACTCCCTCGTGGAGATAAACATATGCTTTCTGCCCTCATGGCAAGATATCAATAAACATGACCCTCATGGTCAATATCAATGTCAATAGTTGGCTAAAGACACGGCCAATAACGGTCATGTGTTCGCCATTGATTGGCTTAAAACATGGCTGATAACGGCTCACGTGCCATCATCTAGTTGAGGTACATGCAAGAATAATATAAATACCCTCCATGGAGAAAAACCAATATTACACAAAACCGTAAAAATCCACGTAATAAGATCAATCTACCTAAAATCTGTAGAAAACATTTTCTTATTGTTCCAAAGCTTTAAACATCTTTAAAATATACTTTTACAAGTGTTGAAGCCAACCAATTCACAAACAAATCAAATCTAAAGTCAGATTCTCTCTTGGAACCAAAACATGAGTTATTTCAGTAGGACGTACCTAAAACCTTATAAAATTCTCATAAAATTATTCGTCCTCTGAAAACAACTTCTAAACACTCAAATCTTATTTATACATGTGTTGGTTACCTCCAAAAATCATTTTATATTAAAAAACTAGATATTTTTCTCAAAAATTAGAAAAATAGGTTGGCCCTCAACAGATCACTCAAGCGGCTTAACAAAATATAAATTCAATGATCTCTCAACAGATCACTTAAGTGATTTGACTAGAGATCTAAAACAAAACAGCGCTTATCAACGGCGCTCAAGCGACGTTACTAGCAGTCGTGTAATTTCGCAATTTCCGGCAAATTCCATAAATCCAAATTTTCTCATAAATCTTCAAAAATAAATTTCTTTCAACAATAATCAATTTCAACCTTCTAAAATCAATATAAGTATCTGATACAGCATTCCCATATTTCATAACAAAATCATACAAACATATCAAAGTTTTTCATCAATTATTGAAATATCGAGAAAAACTGATCGTGAAGAACAAGATGTGTTTTTCTATTGTTTAAATCTCAACCAGATACATTCAAATCATCATCAACATATTTTTCAAACATCCAGAAATTCAAAGATATCATGTTCGTCGTCTAAACAGTAAAACATGAAGATTTTTGCCAAGAAAAGGGTTGCTACTTACCTCTCGCAAAATCCTACTTTTTTAGAATAGCCCAATGTAGCCAATTTTTATGAATTTCGCACCACTCTAGAGATCTCCAAACTCCATCTCCACCATTCAGATTAAAAATCTACGTGTCAGAAACATCTCCACCAAATTTGAGTTCGATCCAACAGTTCATCATCTCTAGATCGTGTTTTGATAGCAGCTAGTCGAAGGATTCTGCAAATATTTCTTCTTCCTTAAAGTTTATGATCTTCTCTCACTCTCTGTAGACTATATTTTTCTCTCTTTTCCTCCATCTTCTCCACGTCCAGAGCTCTCTCCTCTTCTTCTTCCAGCCGTAGAAATCAACCAAACCCTAATTTGATTCTATAACTCTCTTTTATGCATATCCAAATAAGACTCCTACTTGTATTTGGAAACTCTCTAACTAATCAACTTTCCTATTTCTATTTCAACTCCCCTTCCAAATCTTATCTCTCAAATCCTATACAAAAGAAACTTCTAATTAAATCAATTTTCGTGCTAATTTAAAACCATATTTTTAAATATCACTAATCACCCCAAAATATCTTTTATTCCTAAATTTAAGGCCGCTAATTAATTATAATTACAAATAGGCCCTTTTCTCACCTATTAGGCCATAAATCATGTTATTTAAATCCAAATTAAACCCAAGTCATGTCTAAATATGTTTTTAAGTCTAATAATTATTTTATTACTTTATTTATTAATGAACTCATTAGGAAATTACCAAAATACCCTTTTCTTTATTTAAATCCTTTTTAATCATGTGATTTCTTCTAAATTCAAATTTAATCTTCTTATTGTTTACTTTTTTTAACATGAAGTTGAATTATTATTTTACTTTCCTAAGTTCCCAAATTAACATTATTCTTCTAATTAATTAAAGTTACTATTTTAATTCCAATTGTTCAAAATCAAAACTATTTCATTTATTTAATTATCTATAGAATTTTGGCTATAATATTATTCCTCCAATTATTTGGAATAATCTTTATTTCAAAATACTTTCAGATTTATTTAATTATATTATTATAGTCAAAAATTCAGGATATTACTGTGCGCGCGTCGGGAACGCGGCACTGGGAAATTCGGAGTCGCCACCGCCTAATGGAGTGCAGGCGGACACCTAGGTGCCTAACCTTGTCTATTAAGGCTTGGGTCTGCGGCTTTTGAGATTCTAAGTAGGGTCTCGGTTGTGGTCCGGGGAAGTCCGTAGACACCCCGATCCACCCCGTCGGGTGACGGGTCCCTTAGGTTTATTCTGGTTTGAGTCAGCTTACTTTGGTCTCACCCGATTCCTAATCCGATATGCAGCTTGGTTAAGTCTGGCGGAACCACCTGAGTGGTGTGGGTCCCTTTAATTGCTTTTATCTTGATTAATTAAGTAATCTGAGTCTGGTTGGGTGGGCCTCGTTGGAAGGTCCACAGTGTCCTTGGTGGGCTTAGTCAAGCCCGTGTACCCTTGTGGGCCTCGGTCTATCCTAGGAGGCCCTTTGGGCTTTGGTTAAGTGCATTGATTTTACTTTAGGTTTAGATTTGAAGATTAAGTGTTTTCCATGAGAAGGTGGGCCGGATTGGTTTGTGGGCCCCTTAGGTGGGCCCACATAGTAGCCAAATAATTTAGTGGTTTTATCTTTTTAAGTTTTCAAAAAAGGGTTGGACACTGGGCTTGGGGCCCATAGTCCTGATCAGGGCTTGTAAGCCCAAGTTACCAGAAGTTAGGGTTTCCACCCTTCCTTGGTTCGGTTGGTGGGCTTTGGCGGGCCCGGTAGGCCCTTGCCCTTGGTCTCGGCCAAACCATACATTTCATGCAACAATTGTAAAACCCCGAATTTTCACCTAATAAATAAATAAATAATAAATAAAATAAAATATGAGTTAAGTCCTAATTAAAATAAAAAGTGAAGATTTAGAAGATAATTAATCCGAATAGGTTCTAAGTTGAAAATAAAGAAAGAATTTTAATGAAATTAGCCTAAAAGAATAAAAAGGGTATTTTGGTAATTTCCAGAAAAGGGTAATTAGTAAATAGATCATCAAATAATAATTAGAATTAGAAAATAGAAGAAAACAAATTATTTTGACAAGTTAGAAATTAAAAGAAATTAATAAAAGCCTAAAAGTGGGAAAAAGGGTAATTAGGAGATTTCACGTCTTAATTTGGAGAAAATAAGGTTTTAAGTGATAGAAATATTTAATTAAATATTTTGCACAAAAATAGGTTATTTTCATGAGTTTAGATAATAAGAAACTTAATTAGTATTGTTTAAGTAGAAAATAGAAGGTGGAGAAAAAGTAGGAATTAAATTAGAAGGATTAGACATTAACTAGACCATGGTTGGGTTAGCCCAAATTAAATTAGCCAATTAGGGTTGGTTTAGGATTTCTAAAACCTAGTACAAATAGGAGACTAGGGTTAGACAAGAGGGAATTTTCGTGGGTTTCTTATGGAGAGAAAAGAGGGAGAGAAAGGAAGGAGGTTTCTAATGGAGGTGTCTGCCCAGCCACCATCAAAATGCGATCGGGGAAAATCCGTACGGTGGATCGCCTTCAAATTTGGAGGTTTTGTTCGTGACTGATAAAACTACATTGTGAACGGTGAAGATTTGAATTGGAAGAGTCTAGCTTGGTGCGGTTGGGAGCAACATTCTGGTCCAGAATTAGAAGGTGCAATAGAAGAAGGATTTAGCGTATAAAGCAAGTAGTAACCCTTGGAAAACGTGAGGAACTGCATGATTTTGATTTCTGTGATTTCATATGGTTAGAATGGATTAGCCGGAACTGTATTTACATGGAATCAAGTTGCTTATATTTTCATGATTTGTGTTCTTGATGGATTTATCAAATTAATGAAGAAAGTTTAGTTGGATTATGTAAATAAGGGTAGGAGGGTATTTAATTCATAAAAATTACTCTAGAAGGCTCTAGGTAAGTTTCAGAAAGTTTGTAGATTAATTTAGACCAAGAAAACCTAAAGCAAAAGCATAAGAATCCGAAATTGGAAAATCTGGAAAATTCTGTTAAAAATTGCACGAGCGCCTAGGATCGCCCAGGATCGCTCAGCCCTGTAGTGGTAGGCGCTCTAAGTAAAATTTGTAGATTTTGGGGATTTTGTAATTCGAATAAATACCAATAATTCTTATGATTAGTTAAGCATGTTAGCATCTTTATAAGGACCTAATTAAGCTATAAAAATTAAAAAATTAATTTGGAAAGAATAAGCAATAAATTGAAGGTTATAATGAAAGGGTTGTTTATAAAAGAGTCAAAGGGTATGGATATTGCTAGAAATAATACTACTAAAATTTATAGCTTATAAACATCTTTTAAACTTCATTCTAGGTCTGTAGAACATGCTGGAAAAATAAAATACAGAAAATTCAAATAGAAACTAGCTTAGGTGCTAAGGTAGGAAATTGGATTCTAATAAAAGGGAGTAATAAAGAAAACTCTGAGTAAGAATGGATTTACTTTATTTTGAGCTTTATATAGGAATATTGGCTACTGGAATTGCATGAACTCAGATTTTACCGGATTTATGTTACTTGAGTTCTATTTTGAATATAATTGGAAGAATTGCATAGGTTATTCTGAAAATGCCTATAATTGGATTTGTTATGATTGAATCATGGATTTCACATGGAATGGAATACTTTGGTATGAATTGGTATGTGGTATGATATTGTTCTCTTTAATTTTACGGTTGGGTGATATGGCTTCTGTGGTTGAGTTGATACTATCTTTTACGGCAGAGATGGGTAATCCTCTGTGTAAAGATGTGTAATCCTTTATAGGTAAAAGTGTGTATGCCTCCTACATTAGCGTGTCCTCCTGTATGTGGTTTTATCGTGGTTTGTGTTAGTGGGCTTAGCTGTATATGGATCCATAGTTTTGGCTGGTTAGCTAAGTGGTATTTAGTTTGGATTGACTTACTCCTATATTGCGAGCGCGCTTCCCTTTGCAAGTTAGTTTGCTCTGGGAGGGTCCTATGTCTGGAGGGACACCCCGGTGAGCTGCTGGTGATTCCCTGTACATGTGGATAAGTGACCACACTCCATGTATTGATTCTGGTGCTGCATGCTGGTGGTACGTCCAACTCTGCGGAGTTCGTGCGCAATAAGTCGGTGACTACGGCTCTTGCCTAAGCTGCGCTGCATGGGGCTTGAGTATCATCAAGTAGCACTGCCCCTAAGCCGCACGGTGGAACAGCATTTAGTCTAGTGTCATCTCAAATACTTATCATCTTTGTGAGTCCTGCAATGGTACGTGTTTTATCGTTTTTGTCGGTTTTACCTCGTTAACATCAAGAGATTGGTATTTATACATGATCATATGTTTCATCGCCTTATTTGTAATTGCCATGGATAACTTGGATTTCTCGTCTTATCGTTGATTAATCGAATACCTCATGACTGTTTGCTTATATTGGACTGTTTCAAATTGCATGCACCTGCTACTTGCTGAGATGTAAATCTCACTCCGTTTTCCCCTATTTTTCAGGTTGCTTGGAGAGATCGCGAAGATGGGGTTTTAATTTGATGGGTAGAAATATAATTGGTATTAATGCCACATGTTGATTAGATAAAGTTTATTGTAAACAGAATTGATATTATTGAATAAAGAATTGTTGTTATTGGCCACCATAACTCTGATGTAATTAATTTATTAAAGTTTTAAAATTATTGTGAATCTTGGTTTGTATCTGACCCCAGCTTCGTGGTAACACCTCGAGTTTAGTTGTTGAACCGGACTTGGGTTGTTACGGTAGCGAACCGGGTTCGGGTTAGGTGCCGGTTTGCACAGACCCGGGCTCGGGGCATTACAACAATTTCACAAGTCTGGTGCGGGTGGACCGCCTTAGGTTTGGCCCACCCGGTTTAATCAGTTAATTTTACTTATCTTGATTAAGTTGCATGCATACATTTCATTGTGTTTATTGGGCCGGGTGGGCCCCGTTGGAAGGCCCACTGGAAATCAAGTTGGACTGGGGGTCCAAGTCCCATGTTGGGTTTCTGGGTGACCCGGAAACCCTGTTGGTTTATCCGGTTCGGTTCGGAATTGGCACTCACATCCAGCAATAATCACAGAAAAATATACAAGGCTGATACTTATTAAGGAGAGACTGGCTCATTATGCTGGACTCGCGGCGAACAACGGGGTTAGGGGTATGCGCCGACCTCAGGCGCTATCGCGAGGTCGGCGCGGGCTGGGTGGACCGAAAATAGCGAAAAAAAACATCCGCGGGCGAGGTGGGCGCGAGCTGAGCGCACCCAAAAATCAAGTAGGCGTGAGATGAGCGCACCAAAAAACAAGTGGGCGCGAGCTGAGCGCACCCAAAAACAAGTAGGCGCGAGCTGAGCGCACCCAAAAATAAGTAGGAGCGAGCTGAGCACGAGGTGAGTGCAAGCTAGGCGCGAAGCTCGGCGGATGCCAAAAAAAACGATCCTCTCGCGAGGTGGGCGCGAGCTGAGCGCACCCAAAAAGAAGGTAGGCACGAGCTGAGCGCACCCAAAAAAGGTGAGCGCGAGCTCGGCGCATACCCCTACGAAACCCGATCCTCTGGTTTTTTGCTCAAACTCCATTTCTGACTTGTTTTTTAAGCTCTGTAACCCCTAACATGTGTTTCTAGCATCCCCAGAGACACTTTAAACATGCATTCAAATTAATCTCAACTACTTCATCACACCACTCCAAATCTCTTTACGAAAAAAACAAACAAACCCGACTGTAAAGAACAACTACAAGCTATAGCTACAGGGGTAATGGGGAAGGGACCATGCTTGCAGACACACAGGCAGGGGGTTGGGGGAGCAGGTTGGCAAGTCAAGCAAATATACACAGAAGAAGAAAAAAAAAGAACACTGATAAGCAGATATTGCATGAGTGAGAGACACTTTTACCTATGCCTGACCGGACCTCCATGCATGCACGCCAGAACATCCGAAGAAAGGAAGTGGAAGGGGGTTTTACAGGGATACATTAGCTGGGGAAGGGAGGAACATTCTCCTCCTTCAAATCATACCGATATAACAACAACAAAAGAAGTGACCCGGACCACAAGAGGACTAGGATGGACTAACTCTCGCTTTTATGAAAACGACACCTAATCCTCTCTTTACCTAGTAGTCTTCATGAAGTGGGATAATGGACGGGTTCGTGCCATCTAAGCATTTAAACAGGTTTATAGCAAGAGAAAAAAACGCATCCAGTAACTTGCTTAGAAAAGCTCCACTTTCATATATGGGGAATAAAAGGTGGTAAAGAGTAATACCTGAGAGTGCTCGAGCACTGGTGCTGGGTGGAGACACAAGCAGTAGCTGGGTCCTCCTTCAAATCCTCAACAGCAACCTCCCTTTGTTTGGGCTTCGTGCGACAGTGGAGAAGACAAAGGGGGAAGGGGTTGAGAATGGTAGGTGGGGTGTTTAGGGTGCTAGGGAGTCAAGGTCGTAGCAAGAGAAAAGGTTCGGGTGAGGGAGGGAAGAAGGAAAAGGGGGCCAGCCAACATGAACCAGAAGCCAATCGAAAGAGAAGAAAAACCTTTCATCGAAAAATTCCCCCAACCGAAAATCTTCCAACCTTCAAAATGATCCAACCAAAAACTCTCCAACCCTTTGCGCAAAATCTCGCGCGGCCTTATATAGGCGAGGAAAAGAGGGGTATCCGCTAAGCTTGCGCTCAGCGCAACCTTAACGTATACCCGGTTGCCACGTCCGCCCGAGCGGCAAAATGATGAAAAATCATTTAATGCGGCCGCTCGTCGGTCGGAAAATCCGAACTTTTCGGATTTAGTCCCTGGTTATTTTTGGTTTAATCCGATATTCCTGGATTTTTACAGATTTAGTCCCTGGGATATTTCGTACATTTGGATATTTACGGATTTGATCCCCGAGATATTTTCCTGCGCAACTCGCCACGTGTGCAGCTTTTTGCCACGTGCGCAGTTTGCCGGTTTTGTTGCTTGGAAATTTTGACAGCTCATATTTTCTCCATCCGAACTCTGATCTGGGAAAACTCAGTTGCGTTAGAATTGTATCGGAGCCCTCTATCCCATGACCTAGGGCTAGGCCTCTGGATCGGATTTTAGCAGAAAGTCAACTTTTGGCTCCGCCCAAGTTTGACTGCCCGTAGAACCCTTATCCGGACTCCGATTCCTGCAAACTCAGTTGCGTTGGGACCGTGTCGAGATTCTCTATCCAATGGCATAGGGGTAGGCCTCTGGATCAGATTTTAGCAGAAAGTCAACTTTTGGCTCCGCTCAAGTTTGACAGCCTGCAAAACCCTTAAGGTGGCCAATTTTCACTTGACCAAAAAGTCAACTTTTCACCCTTAGGGTTTGACTTTCTGTCCAGGGTTTGCATTTCTGGTTTTTCTGGGAGCGCAAAAATGAGGTGCTTTCAATTACAAAAGGTATACCAAATCTAAAGTATATATTCGAATTCACAACATCATATATCTATAATCCATACAATAGCATGCTTTGAATTCAAAGTAAATGATGAACTTGCTCGTTCTTCGTAGATTCCAACAACTGCTACAACAACCTTAAAACCCAATCATCAACTTCAAACTACTCAGTATTTCTAGAGTAACTCTATAAAAAATTGCAACGTAACTCAAAAATAATCAACTTAACTAATTGAAAGAGATAAGAGGGATTGAGAGGGAGAAGAAGAATGAAGAGGATTGAAGGATAGAGGAGTTGACGAAGAAAGAAACATGGAGTTGAAGTCAGCTTCTGTCAAAAAGACAATCAATTTGAGGCATCTTCTCACTCTTAACAAGTAAGAATTCTCCGTTTTTGGATATTACGGTTTCTTGGTGTTGAAGGCTTTGAGAATGCCAGCAGCGAGTAGATAAGTTTGCTGTCCTCCTTCCCCCTGCGCTTGGAGCATTGCATCTTAATCCCGTCTGCTCTTATTCCGCTTCCCTGATTCCTTTGACCCTTATTACCCCCAACGACCTTAGCCCCTTGACTTGCCCACCCTTAGCTTGTCCTTTTCACTAGCTTTATTCTTATCCCCTAAACCTACAACCAACCTTTATTTGCCTCCCATCTCATGATTCAATGGAGAAATTAACCACTAACTTCAAAAAACTAGTAATACCCCCAAGACCTAACCTCACTTTTAAACCTCCCTTGAAGATACAAAAAGGGTTGAAGCAAATTGGAAAGCGTTGCATGTCTGTGAAACCCCAAGCTCCAACACACATATCAATACCTTAAAAAATTTTGTATCCAGGGTTTGGAAAAACATTGGCATCAGAGGCATCACTTAGATCAAGGGAAATAGGTTCTTAATCAGCCTCCAAAGCTAGGTGGAGAGAACGAAGATAATCTGCTCCCAACCTTAGACCATAAGCAGCCAACTACTGAGGTTTAAGGAGGTCAACAATGAAGAAGAAGCCATGAACAAAGAGATAGAAGTGATCACACTGTGGATGCAGGTAGAGAATATCCCATTAAAGTACAAAGAGGAAAGCATTATCAAGCAACAGGCTAGCCAATTTGGTAAGGTGTGGGACGCTAAGGTAAATAATGAATTAGCTAATAGGTTTGATTCAGTTTGTCTCTTCCTATTCTGAAACCGATTCCTGCGGGAATATTTTTTGAAGATGAAGAAGGTAAGAAATCTTGGATTGATTTTAGATTTGAATATCTACCAAATTTCTGCTACTCTTGTGGTTTGATCGACCATGGTATCATTGATTGCCCTAACCCCTTTCTGGGAAAAGCTACTAATGTTTCAACGGAGGATGCAAACAGGTGCTATGGAAACCAAATCAGAGCTCGGCAAGAGAAGCGAAGAAATTTGCTAAACAGAATTGCCACCAAAAGCCAAGACTCGGAAGCTCCCGAAACAGGATGGGACCTGGTTCCAGTGAGTCAACCCAGTTGAGTCAATTTTAAGCAAGAAAATTTTGCATCGAGCTGCGCATGCTGTGCAAAGGTCAATCAAGAAGCCAACGAACAGAGACCCCACGTGATCAGCTTGACCTCATCCAACGGCTCTCTGAATTATAGTTCGGGTCCTTCAACCCATTCAGATCTGATGGTTATTTTTGATGTTTCAACTTATAAAACAAACCAAATTGAGGCCTATCTAAGCCCAAACCTCCTGTAAGAACCTCATTTTTGCAACCCCCGGAAATGCCTAAAGTGAAAATCCTAACTGAAAAGTCAAACCCTGAGGGGGCAAAAGTTGACTTTTTAATCAAGTGATAATTGACCACCTTGCTCTTTCTCAGTGGATAGAGAATCCCGACACGGTTCCAAAGCAACTGAGTTTGCTAGAATCGGAGTCCGGAAGAAGGATTTATCAGCCGGTCAAACTTGACGGGGAGCAGAAATTGACTTTCTGCTAAATCCCAGATCAGTTGCCCAAACTTGTCCCAGTGGACAGGTCATCCTGACACAATTCCAACGCAACTGAGTTTGCTCGAATCGGAGTCCCGGATAATAAGTTATGGGCAAAACAAGAAACCCTAAAAACTGCCCACGTGGCAAAAACAGCAGAGAAAACAGCAGAAAAAGGTGTCTGGGGGCAAAACCATAAAATATCAGGACAGTCAAAAATATCTGATGGCATGTCTGTAATTACCTGGAGACGAATTTGTGAATATCAAGTTGATGTGAAAATAGCTCAGGGACTAATATGAAATTACTAAGAAAATCATCCCCACATGCTTAATTCCCCACCACATCTTTCTCTCCCTCTCTCTCTCCTCCATAACTCATCCCCCACATGCTTAATTCTCCACCACATCTTCTTTCCCTCTCTCTCTCTCCTTTATAAAGGCATGTTCCCCATGTGCACCCCCATGCACCATGCATGCAAGCACCTCTCTCTCTCTCTCTCTCTCCCCCTCATGAATATCCATACATACATCATGCATAACCTCTCTCTCTCTCTCTTCCCCCCATGATCACCCATGCATGCACCTCTCTCTCTCGCTCATGATTAGTGTTCCTCATGTGCATCCCCTATGCATCATCCATGCATGCACCACCTCATGCATCCTTCTCTCTCTCTCTCTCTCTCCTCCAAACACCTTTTCCCCATGCATGCATCATATGCATACACATCACACACACATCACATTATAAAAAGTCCAAGCCCCCATACGTATGGTGGGTGAAGCACACTTTGTCTCCCACCATTTTTCTTCTCCTAGAGCTCCAACCTCTCTCCCATCTTTCCCAAGCACACAAAACCTCCTCTCAAGCCTTCCAAACCTTTCCCACTCTCTTCTTCTCCCATTGTTGCTCAAGAAGGAGGCCTAGGAGATCTCTTGGAGTGAGGGAGTTGCTGCCCAGGAGTAGGGGTGCTACAAGGTACCTCAAGCACACCTCCAAAGGGAGTTTGCACTTCAAGGTAAGCTTCCCCATTATCTTTTATGTAACATATGTCAAAATAAGCATGATCAAAGCATGTTGGTTTTTTTTACCATGTATGTGTTATTCCATGGTTCCAAACATGTTTCCCCCTACATTAGTCTCTTTTAGGCCATTTTAAGAGTGGTTATTCCTGTATGGCAAGAATGGTAAGGCATTTGGTAGTATAAAGAGAGGATGGAAAGTGGTTTGGGTGATTGGAAAGTGGTCATGCAACCACCATTTGGCCACTGGTTTGCTGGTGTTTATTGGGTTTTCTTTTCATCATAAAGAGGAGCATGTTCCTCATATGAGCAAGTCTAATGTATCCCCCAAGTAACCCCCCCTTCTATTCCCTTCTTTAGGTTTTAGATTGATATTATCACATGGAAATCCATGTGTGATACATGCTGAAGTTCACTCCTTATTATTGTTTATGCATGGCCTAGTTTTCATCTTATGTGTGCATGAATTGGTCACTATGTGAAGCATGCGTAGGGTTACTGAAGGACCATGTAAATACCTGACTTTTCTTGTTGTTTTGTGTGTTTTCATAATGATTTTTATCCCTTTTTAGCTACTATTTAGCTTGGTGTAGGGTGTATGCAAAGTGTGCCTAGAATAACATGTCTCATTGGTTTACTTTGTATATCATGGTTGTTTCCTTTTAAATATGAGATACCCAAAACAGGGATACTGGTTTCAGCACAAGAGAAAGAAGAAGGAGGGGGGAAACCCCCACCCATTTCCTTTAGTATTTGGTCTTGAAACCCCAAGAAAAAAGGAAGCCAAAGGGGTTCATTCGAACCACTGTGGGCCCACACAGGGGCCCACATAGACCACTTACATGCTCACAAGCCTCCAAGATTGGTTTATATTGAAAAAAAGTGAGAAAACAGATTTCTGCAGGTTAACTGACAACTCAGGTCGGATCAACAGGGCTTTGTTCGTAACCGGCCAAAGATGCTGGATACACTGACCCTTATGTGTAACCGGCATCCCAGGTAGGCTATACAGCCAGATTGTCTTTTATGTTATTTCGTGATCTTGTACTGTTTTCTTGATTCGTTTGATCAACCCGAATGAACCAGAAGGGTTTCTGGGTCAACCGGAGACCCAAGATGGGCCATGGACCGACCCGGTCCAATTTGAATTCTAGTGGGCCTTCCAACGGGGCCCACCAAGCCCGAAAAACCCACTTTTGCTAAATGAAGACAATTAAATTAATTGAGTGGGCCAAACCCATTGAGGCCCACCAAAACCCATTTTGGAAGCATGATGCTTAGATTTAGGCATGGTTTGGTCGAGACCAAGGGCAAGGCCTGTCGAGCCCACTAAGCCCGTTGAACCCAACCAAGGTTAGGGTTTCCAAACCCTAACTCAAGAAGCCTTGGGCTTTCAAGCCCAAGCTCAGGTAAAGGGCCCCAACCCCAAAGCCTGGCCCAGTTTGGCACAGCTAATTAAGATAATCCCCAAAATCACTTGGCAACCAATTGTGTGACCCACTCAGGGGCCCACAAAGCAATCCCAGCCCAATTGTGCAAGTAAATCACTTAAACCTTCAATTTGAACCATTAAATAAAATCAATTCATTTGAACCAAGCCCAAAGGGCCTCTCATGCTAGACTGAGGCCCACCAGGGGGGATGTGGGCTTAACCAAGCCCACCAAGGAATCCGCAGGCCTTCCAACGAGGCCAGCCTAGTCAGACTCATCTCATTTTAAGCTAAGAAGATAAAATCAAGTAAAGGGATCCACACCATTTTGGAGGTCTCGCAAGACTCAATCAAATGTGCATGCTGGAATAGGAATCGGGTGAGCAGACCAAAATTGACTTAGAACCAGGATGGGACCTGTCAACAGACGGGGTGGACCGGGATGTCTACGGACTTCTCCGGACCGTAACCGAGAACTTGCTTAGAATCTTTAGTCGCAGATCAAGCCTTAATAGACAAAAATAGGCACCCAGGTGTCTGCCTGCGCCCCATCAGGCAGTGGCGACTCCAAACGAATCCCGAGGCACGCATCATTTTGCATGCGCCTCGTCGTGCGACCGAAATCAGGTGCGCACACCTCCTATCAAGCTTTTTCCAATTTAGAGGCCGAAAATACCAGCCCAATCCAACTTTTATAACTATTACATCAGCCCCCAAAATGTCTTTAAACCAACTGCCCATCAAACAGTCCTTCCGCACGCAAGGGAAACAAACCCATAACCAAGAGAGGAAGAGCAGGTCAAAAAAAAGTTCACATCAAAAGGGCCTTCAAGATGTAGTAAAGCTAGTGTGCGCACGTCGTAATGCCGCATCGCGAGGCGCACAGGAGCGCGCGTACCTCCTAAAAGGGTAAAACGGGAAGGTTGGAGTCACCACCGCCTGATGGGGTGCAGGCGGACACCTGGGTGCCCAAGCTTGTCTAATTTGGTCTGCGGCTTGAGATTCTAAGCAAAGTCTCGGTTACAGTCCGGGGAAGTCCTAAGACACCCCGGTCCACCCCGTCGGTTGACGGGTCCCTCGGATCTTCCTGGTTACGAGTCAACTTGGGACAGAGACCTAGGTGTCCCTGTTTCGGTTCTTCATACTCCACATATCAGCAAACATATAAAACAAATGAAACTCTACCAATCAAGGATACCTTGCATACCTTAAATCATGATGGAAATATATGCCTTCTTATAGGCTATATGCATTCAAGAGGCTATTTGTGTATTCACCTATGCAATGAGATGGTTGGTGATACCAACAATAGAAGACCTAGCATGCTTCTAATGAGAAAGTGCATGGACATGAGGGCATATCTAATGCAAATATGTAAATCAACCTAACAAACAACAAACCCCATCATACACTTTATGCTCAAAACAAACACAAGATTATCTAAACAAGACTATTTAGAGAAGGGAAAGAGTGGGGTTAAGATGGGATACAATGGATGAGCAAACAAAGGGGAACATACTCCCCCATTTGAATGGAGCAAATCACTTAGCAAAATAGTACACTAAAGGCCATTAAATCATGCATAAATGGGACCTCTCCCTCCCTTGAAGCCATTCGTATGCTTCCCCTTACCATGGGATTTCCTCAATCCAAAGTGAGCGAGAAAAGTGAAGAAAGGAGATACTAATATGCTGAAAAGGAAGAGGAAAACGTGCTGAAGATGGAAGACGCTATCACATATTCAAAAGATGCTCATTCCCATTTATGTTGAACAAAACACCATGGAGATCATTACCTTAGGGTTTACAAACCCTGGAGAGGTGTATTCGAACCTCTTTGTAGCAATGGAAGTGGCTGGAGAGTCTCCTCTTAACACCAACAGCAAATCCTTGGTTCCTTCTTTGGGTGGAGATGAAGGAAGAAGGGAGAAGGGAGAGATTTTTCTAGGTTTAAAGGCTTGGAAGGAGAAAAAGGGACAGTTTAGAGGTTCAAGTGATTGAGGAGACTAAGAAAAAAGCAATGGAAAATCACCATCCTTTGTCTACTGTTTGGATTTGCCTTTTATAGAACACAGAGACAAAACCTCACATGCAGTGCGGTTTGGTCGAAACCACATGGTATGTGCAGTTTGGACACGTCTTTTCAGCATTAACTAGGGGACAAATTGGCGCAGGCTGACAAAAAGTGAACCGCACTTATAGTGCGGTTGCTTTTCGTCCATCGCGCGCTGCGATTGGCTCACGCAGGTGGCGGCTTAAAAATTGACCGCACTCTATATGCAATCGCGGCAAATCTTTCAAATTTGCCTTTTTCTCCCCCCTTTTTTGGTTGAGTTGACGGCTGAGGTGACTCAGCCGCCCATTCGGGCAAATCAAGCCTCTCCAATTTATGTATTTTTTATTCATCTTGATTAACTTAATTAAGATGTTTTAAACTTTGACTAATTTGCCCCTGGGACTATTTTGCTCATATCTTCTCCATCCGGGCCCTGATTCCTGCAAACTTAATTGCGTTGGAACCGTGTCGGGATTCTCTACTCATTGGGATAGGGTATAGAAATCAATTTGGGCTTAGCCATAAAGTCACCTTTTGCTCCTTAGGGTTTTAGCCTGTCTTTTAGGGTCTTTCTTTCTTTCTGCCTTTTAAGAGGGGTGCAAAAATTAGGTGCTTACAGCTAGTATGCAGGACAAGGGGAAGGAGGAAGAGGCAACGAGCAAGAAAAGAAGGCTAAATAGTGCAAGTCAAAAGGTTAGTGAGGATCTAATAACAGAAGCATTTTCGGTAAATAAGGTTTGGTTTAATTCTCCCAAGATCAATCTGAATAGTGCTAAAACTCAATCATGTAGTGCTTTCAGGCACAACCATCTGCCTCGATGAACATCCTTGCATGGAATTGTCGGCGAATTGGGCGTCCCCTGACAAAACAGTACCTGAAATTCCTATCCAGGAATCACAAGCCCAACCTAATATTGCTCTTTGAAACAATGGTATCCGACAAAAGTTCAGAGAGAGGTATTAGGAAGTTTGGTTTTTCTAACTTTTTTTGGAATGCTTCACAAGGACTTTCAGGTGGCTTTTGGATTTTGTGGGACAACTGTGTTGAATTAGAGGTGCTGCAACATAATTCATGGATGGTCCATTTGAAACTTTTGGGGGATCACCAAGGGAGATATGCATAACATTCATCCATGCCAGTCACATTTTCGCAACCTAGCGTCAACAATGGGTCAAATCAAAGGTATGGCAGAATCTTAGCAGAAACAATGGATCCTTCTGGGAGATTTTAACAATGTAATCTTCAGCGAGGAAAAGAAGGGAGGTAAAGGCATCAAGGTATCACAATCTCATTTTTTTCATGATATGATTAATGATTGTGAGCTTATGGAACTTTACCGAAAAGGCCTAAAGTACACATGGGATAATGGCAGAGAAGGCCTGGTAGAATCCGAGAAAGGTTAGATAGAGCTTTTTGCAATTCTAAATGGTTCCTAAAAAATCCTAACACCATGGTACTGACCATAGGCCCACTGTTATCAAGTCCAATCCTCCTAAGCCTATAAGTAAGAAACCTTTCAAGTTTGAATTTTTCTTGTTGGAAGAAAAAGATTGCAATCAAGTCATTGATATTGAATGGAAGAAGATAAATCTGGGCAGGGGTTTAACACCCTAACTGATAAATTGGAAAAGCTTGGGAAATGTCTAAGAAATTGGAACAGAGATCATATTGGAAATCTACACTCCAGAGCCACTAGTCTTTTCCATGACCTGAGAAACATTCAAATCAGAATTGACAAATCAAATGATCCCACCCTTAAAGCTTTAGAAAAAAAATATTAGAAGCAATTACTTCCATGTTCATAAGCAACAAGAGATCCTTTGGGCCCAAAAATCTAGATGCAAATGGCTTAAGGAGGGGGACCTCATCACAAATTTCTTCCATGTCACCACCTTAGCCCGAAGACAAAGAAACAAAATAGTGTCAATCAAAGATGAAAATAATGAGAACATAACTGAGATTGCTGAAATTGAAAAATGCATCATAAACCATTTCTCAAAAGTCTACCAAGAGGACCCAACCCAGGGAGAAATCCAAAATGTAAACTTAATAGAAAATGTGATCAATGATGAGGACAATCATGATTTACTTAGGCCTATGGATGATGATGAAATAAAAACCACAATTGATCAAATGGGGTTTAGGAAAAGCCCTGGACCTGATGGGTTCCAAGGGATTTTCTACCAGAAATACTGGGACATTGTTGGTCCCAAGATAGTCACAATGGTCAAAGAATTTTTTTGCTATGGTTTCTTGGAAACTGGAATTAATCATACTTTCATTATTCTAATTCCAAAAGTTGACCAAGCCAATAGAACTAGTGACTATCGCCCAATCAGCTTTTGCAACTTCAGCTATAAAATCACATCTAGGATCATGGTGAATAGAATGAGGTCTATCTTGAATAAATTGATTGCCCCTAACCAAATTGTCTTCATTGCCAAGAGAAATATCCATATGATAGACTAAGATGGGAGTTGATTCGAAAGGCATTGATTGCGGCTAGGTTCAATCGGCACTGGATTTTTCTAATAATGCAGTGTATAACTTCTGTCATGTACTCAATTCTGCTGAATGGATCTCCGGTCGGTTGCATCAAACCAACTAGAGGTATAAGACAAGGAGACCCCTTGTATCCGTACCTTTTCATCATAACCCAACAAGTGCTGTCCAAAGCTTTCCACGATGCTGAAATCAATGGAGCAGTGAAAGGAATCCAAATTTGTAGAAGAAGCCCAGCTTTCTCCCATCTCATGTTTGCTGATGATCTTCTCATCTTTGGGAAAGCAACTATCAAGATGGTATGGAACTCCTCAAAATCCTTTCTAATTTCTGCAAAGAGGCTGGCCATGAGATAAACTTGAAGAAAACTGAGATGGTGGTTAGTCCTTGCATTAAAGGCCAAGCCAGGGGAAGACTTAGTCGTATATTTGGAATAAAGGCCAAGTGCAAATTCCAAAAATACCTAGGAATTTCCCTGCCCAATGGTAGAATAACCACTGCTTTGTTTAATGATTTAAATCAAAGAGTTAAAAAAAGACTAGCTTCTTGGAAAACCCAACTTTTGCCTCAAGAGGGCAGGACAACTCTTATTCAGTTATCGATGGTATGCCTCTTCATCACATGGTCTGTATGAAAATGCCTCAAAAAGCCGTCGATATCATTGAAAAAGAATCTAGGAATTTTCTGTGGGCAAAACCAAATAAGGAAAGGACCTTTCACACTATCAGCGGGGAGAAAATATGCAAACCTTTAGAAACTGGTGGGCTTAATGTCAAAAACCTGAGATACTTTAAGTATGCCCTCCCTGCCAAGCGTGCTTGGACCCTAACAATTGAAGAAGAGAGTCTTTGGGTTAAATTATTCAAGACAAAATACTTCCATGATAAAAAATTTTTGGAGAGTGAGAAAAGAAACTCTGATTCTCAAGCATGGAAACAAATGCACGAGATCAATCATATCATCAGAGAGAGCATGGGATGGAACATTGCCAAAGGCGAGTCTATCCCCATTGAGGACACCAGCTGGATCCCAAATCACCATCAGCATTGCACTCCAAATCTCAATGGTCGCGGCCACGTCAGAAAAGTTGTAGACCTCATAATCCTAAGCACCAATTTCTGGGACATGAAACTAATAAAAAAGATTTGGTCTGAAGAAATGGTAGAATCTATTAGAACCATCCATGTAAATCTGAACAGAGCAGAGGACACAATCATATGGAAGGTAGTTAATAAAGGTAAATTTACTGTCAATTCTGCATTTGGTATTATTTCCAAAAACAGTGAATTGGTTACTAACAGTTTGTGGAAGAGTATATGGAAAATGCCTTGTCCTCAGAAGATTAGGTTCTTTGTATGGAAGACAATGCAAAATGGGCTAACAACCAACGACATCTTCCATGAGAGATTGGGAGCACCGGAGAAAGAATGTGTCTTATGCAATGGAAGCACAGAATCAGCCCTCCACATGTTTATAGAATGTTCATTAACCAGGGCAATTTGGTTTTCATTGAATGGGGGACACCTAGACAAATTGGAAGCACACGAGAACATAAAGGATTGGTGGATGGAGAGACTCAAAGAATCAGGAAAAGATGGATTAATGCCAGCAGCGTGGGCCAACACTTGCTGGACAATGTGGAAGAGAAGAAACAAGGTAATATTTGATGGGGAACAAATTAACATTAACTCAGACATCTCTATGCTTGGTGCTTTGCATGAAGCCTCAAGGAGCCTATACGAAAAGAAGAGTATAGTGCAAAAGAAGGGTGCAGAAAATATCAAATGGTGCAGGCCAAATGGAAACAACACGAAAATAAATGTTGATGGAGCAGCTCGTGGCATCAGAGGACAGGCATCTTGTGGTGTAGTATGCAGAGGAAGTAATGGAGAATTCTTGGCAGCTGCTGCTGTACATCTAGGCACTACTTCATCGTTAGTAGCAGAGACATTCGGAGTACTAAGGCATCAAAATGGCGAAAGCAATGGGCTACAAGCCTACAACCAAGTGGAAATGGATTCTGATTCATCAGCAATAGTTGGATTCATGAAGGAAAGCACTCAACTTGAATGGTGGATGATTCAAAGCATAACCGAGGAAGCAAGAATGCTCAGAAATCAGTTCGAGTTATTTGCTATTACACATTCTTTAGAGAAGCAAAAGACTCTCTTGCCAACTTCACCTTGGATCACTTCTGTTGCTGGATAGGCAAACCCCCTTCTTTTTTAAATGAAACCCTCTATAATGACTACATAAGGGGCACTCATGTAAGAAATTTTAATCTGTTTTAGTATTAATGTGTTGAGATTTGTTCACCCAAAAAAAAAGAAGTCAGCTTCCGTCGACTTTTCAAATAAGATAGACTTCAATTAGATTTAGGTTTGATCCTTTGCTATGCCTTCCCACGTAGCCTACTATACATCACCCTAAAACCCAATAAAACTCAGCCCACCCAACTGAACACTATTGTCCGACTCTTAGACACCTAAAATCATCCTCAGAACCTGTAGGCCAATCAAATAAAAACGCTTCATTTAAACTATATAAATCACAAATAATTCATATAAATTCCAACTAGCAAGGTGCTGCATGTGAGAAGGGATGTAGAGGAAATACTTACAAGACTCCTTAAGCTTTAAATGAAGGGAATAGAGTTGTTATGACAATTACACCCCTTTTGTTAATGAATATTAACGATGTGAGGAAGGTTTTTTTTTTTTTTTGGGAAGTTGCAAATTGCGTTTGGCACGATTCCCAAGGGGTATTTTTGCATTATATATAGTATAGATAGACAAAGTAAATTATCAAAATTAATATAAAATTTCACAATTAAACCAAAACACAAAATTTGAAATGTTGTACCATCCAAATCCAAGACCTAAAACAAGAACTTGGGTTACTATTCACATCCCTAAACAATGAACAATGGCGACTCTTTGAATCCCAAAATACCGAAATGCCTGATGTTTGCTACTAAGGTTGCTTATCGGGCCAAGCCGGTACACGCACGGCACGACCCAACACACTTAAAGCGTGCCCATGCCTAGCACGGCCCAACACTTATTAGCGGGCCATGCCATGCCTGGAATAACAAGCATTGGGCCCATCAAGGCACACACTACAAAACGAAGAGGCTTAGAAGGCGACCTTTTACCAGCGGTAAGCATATTCCGCCCCCAAAAGCACTTTTACCGATGGTAAAGACTCTTTCCGCCTCTAAGAGTTAACATAACCTTTTTTTCGTGCGAAAAACCCATGAAGCGAGTTTTTTGCGTGCAAAATAGTCTTTAGAGGCGATAATTCCCGCCAGAATATTCGGTTTTACCGGTGGTAAAACTCCTGCTGTGAGACATGGAAAATCACCTAGATGACCTCCTCATCATCACGCGGGGTTTCAAAAGGTACGGAGTCACCACCATTCAATTTAAGGTGTGAATGGACACCAAAGGGATCATAATAAGGTGAAATATAGTTAAAGCAACTCTAATTCATGTCAAATCCAGAGATCGGATAAGGGGATTAGGTTATGAGTAGGGGAAGGTGTTAGGCACCTCCACTCATCCGTACAAGAAGGTTGCCATATGCTGTTCATGTTCAAATAGGTGCTTGCTACTCAAAACAATCAAAAGACTTGAAAAATGACAAACACATGTGATTCTTCCATATGAGTAGTCCAATAAAATCTGGACTCTCTCTATGGATATATGACCTCTAGGACTTCATGATTAAGTGAAAATCAAGGTAAAGATTGGAGAAAATCAACTTGAAACAAATCAAGGGAAATCAAATAGAGATGAAGCTATATTAGCTTGAAAACTTTGATCAACCATATGTCCTTCGATTTAAACTCAAATCAAACGAAACCAAAGCCCATAGAAATCTGGTATGACTTAGAATACTTAGTATAAAATTCAAATCAATCCGATTAAAAACGAGGGAGAAACACTGCATCAAATCTACTGTTGTAAACCTGCAAAAGTGGCGAGTAACTAACTTTGAAACTCTATTCGTGGAGATTGGCTTCATATAAATTGCTAAAAACTTGCATGAATGGAGTATGTGGTGCCATCTTTCAAATGAAATAGGCCTCACACAGAACTTCATCCATTTATGACTTGTATGACCTCTCAAACATGCCTAGAGAATCATAGATTAACTCAGGATTCTGCTACAGAGCAGTTCTGAGTCAATCAAACACACAAGACACAAATCAAAGAGAAACTCTTGAAACCAGTTGGATTTGAAAATAGATTCACAGAGGAAAATATAGAGATTAAAATCACTTGAATCCGAATTAAAAGGAGTAAATGGTGCTTGATCGAAGCAGCAAGTTCAGCATTCTGATGTGAACTGACCTGCCGACTTAGATTAGATGGTATCAAAAAATGGCTTCATAGAAATTGCTGAAAATTTACAGACAACAACTAGACACTTCCACCTATCACATGTCTTTAGAATCACTCAAATATTCATCTGGATGATGAAGTTATGAGTGTTCTAAGATAGGCCACAGGTGCTGTCCAGGTTTTGAAAACCTGAGTGAATTTAAGCAAAATCAGTGCATGTGTGCAATGGATTCGACTAAAATGGTTTGAAATCACTGAAAAACTCTCATGAAGTCCTAAGAATTCATTCTAAGGCCATGGATCTCAGATTTTCTATATTGAACAAGGAGAATCCAAGATCTAGCCTATTCTTGACAAAAACAAATGAGATGTGTGTGTTCATGGTGGAAATCAAATTTATAGGAGAAGATTGGGATCCATTGCTATAAAGAGCATGGATCCTTGCATTTTCTCAAAATTTAGATCCAAATCATACCAAAGCATTCATGAACATAAGATCAACATGCATATCATTCAAGCAAGGTTCTAAGCCTAGAAGATCCATTCCAACATCTGTTTCCCCAAGCTCTCTCTTCACGTTTTACGGCTAAAGAGGATTCTTAGGTACTTTAGAAGTGGTTTGGGTTTGCATGCACACTCCAGGGCCTTATACTACAGATAGGTAGAAGATGAGAGTGCTTGTAATGAAGTACAAATGAAGAGGAGAGAGGTGAAGTCCTTACCTTAGTAGCTTGAAGGACTTGAGCAAACAATCCAGCAAGGTTTCACTTCTTCTTGCAGAGCTTCCAAGCTTCAAATCAACAGCCCTTTGCAAGAGGTGGACCCCTCTATTTATAGGCACAGCCAAGGGTATAAAAGACCCAAGGGTAGGCCAATAAAAGCTTCTAGATTATTCCAATTCAAGCCAAAGGCATGAATTGGAGTAATTCGACAAGTTTTGGAGGGCAAGATGGGGAGATCAAGTCTCCATGAGAGAGGTAAGATGCGTATATAAGGCTCAGATCTTGAGCCTTTGCGCAAATGACCAAATTGACAGAAACCGCATACACAGTGCAGTTTGGGTAAACAGCACTCTGTTTGCGGTTGCATCACAAATCTCAACAAACCGCACATACAGGGTAGTCAACATTGAGTTACACGCTAATGATTGCTGCCGATGTGGCCTAACGGCCTGGCTACCACGTGGCAACCCACTTGCATGCATGCGCGAAGCATGGACCAAAACCGCACTGTGTGTGCAGTCGCAACCGCATACACAGTGCGATCGAAACTAAATGGCCAAAAACTGCATGAAATGTGTGGTTAGAACCTTTTTTGAAGATTTTTGAGTTTTTGACCCTTGTCAAAACTCAAACAAATCATTTGAAAATTCCTTTTATTGCTCTCTCATATTATGGTGCAATTTGGGGTGTCTACAACTGCCCCCTCTTCACTGGAATTGGAACCAATTAACAGCGGAGAGCAAGAAGACTCACAAATTGCACTTGCTGAGATTGTGTCGAATTAGTTATGACTTGCAAAGATTTAAAAGTGTGAATTTTGGATAACGAATTTGTTTAGAGGATTTGCTGAAAAAGTCCCTAACTTTAAGGGGCAGATCCTCTTCTTGCGTCTCACAGAGCACTCATGGCTATGGAGTGAGATTTGAGCAAATTTTTAAAACAAAAGTTGGTAAAGTGGTGATCCTTACAATCCACAATTAATTTAAACACAAATCTCTTGACAGAGATGAGAAAAAATCTTTTGAAAATTAATTTTTTTGGTGCTGACCGCATATAGGCTACAGTTCTGCTTCAACCGCATTTTTTTTGCGGTTGACACAGAACCGTACTGACTATGCGGTT
This sequence comes from Buxus sempervirens, assembly GCA_947561395.2. Taxonomy (NCBI): domain Eukaryota; kingdom Viridiplantae; phylum Streptophyta; class Magnoliopsida; order Buxales; family Buxaceae; genus Buxus; species Buxus sempervirens. Next base: position 18,753,404 of record OX387188.1, on the reverse strand, counting down.
TTCTAGGGCCCTATAAAAACGTGATCGAGACCGCACCTGATCATATCGCCTGTGTAAACCCTTGAGCTCCGCACTTGCTTTTCTTCTTCTCCGACTGCATCTCACCTCCAGCCTTCATCTTTTCTTCTCCGGCAACGGTATGCTTACCCTCCAGCAACAGCGCTCATCCTGCCCAACATCCTCTACCCTTCCGGCAACAGTGGCATTGGATTATTTTTCTGACCGTGCTTCGGTCGAACTCCCTTCACTCTTGCAATAGTGATCTCGTTTGCTACTTGAAACCTCATTCGAGCATCAAAGTGCCTCTGTAGGTGGACTGATTTCTTGCTTGGGAAGCCTTGGTGAGATAAAGCTTGGATTTTTCTTTGCAAAACTTCCTTTCGTCTGAAACAGGTAAGTGTCTGAACATTGATTTATCTTGCTAGCAAACATGCTAGGAGTTGATGAGTGAGTGAATGCCATTCCCTGTTCCGAAATGGCTACTTTGTTTCTGATTGGATAAACCCCCAATTTTTGCATATGCTCATTGCTTGCATCGATCTGATGATGATTGATAATAATTTTTTTGTTTGCAATCTATGTGCCCAAGCATTAATTTCCACATTTCTGTACCCAGCCATGGCTTTTATTGCTCTGATTTTGGCATGATTTTGGTTATTTGCTCTTGATCGAGAAAAACCCCCTCCAAATTAAGTGCTTGTTTGTGATCTGATTTTCTGCTTTTCAGCCTCCTACGAATTCAAGCCATTTAGGAACCTTGAATCAATTTCATGATGCTCTCTTGATTTCAGTTGTTGCTGCTCTTGACTCATGCTTAAAAATGCTTTTTTTTTTGTTCTTGAATGCCCTGCTGAAAGCATCTTGATTCCATGAAATTTGTAGTTCTTGTTTGTTTCTGCACTTGGGCATATGTGGTATCATGATTGCAATTTCCACTTGGTTTATCTTGTAATACTGGCTTCTTGAACCTAGATAGTTTCCCATGTTTGCTTGAATTTTGAGTTTGAAGTGCTGCAATGAAACTGATTCCAATTCCATATGATTTTGAAAATCCTTGATCTTGAGTAGGCCACTTATATGGCTTGTCATGAAATGTTTCTTGACCCACTGAACATGATATATTCCTGGACTTGCATCTGAATCATGCCTTAATTGCCCTTTACTGACCTTCTTCTGTAGACCTGAAGTGAAACAAATTTAGCAGTTAGGGTTTTAGGCAATTTGTAAACACATCAGTATTCTAATATTTTGAAAATGAACTAGGAGTTCTAGAAAGAATTCTTTTCAGCATTTTTTTCTTCTTCTTCTTTTCTCTTCTTTTTTTCTCTTTTTTTTTTTCTTTTAAAAACATAAGAAGGATATATAGGAAATTTATACTTCCTGTATATAATTCTTATATATAACTGAAATGACTAGTTAACAATAAAGCTTCCTAAAAATTTTTGGAGAACAAAAGGATAGACTTCTATGGTCAAAATCTGTCTCGGTTGGGCACTTTTGCAGTGCTTCCTCCATTCTCCATTCTTGTTTTCCTGCAATTGAACAACTTGATTAAAATAAAGAACAACAATAGTAAAGAAAATGTAAAACTTTACAACTTAAAATGTAGAAATATAATGAATTCCCCCTGAAATCTGATCTTGTAGATGGCCCGCACTTGCCGTGCTTCTCGGGATCCTGCTGATGAGCCTTCTTCTTCGAGGGTTCGAAGGGATCCAGCCGAGGTGGAATCCTCTTCTAGGGCAAGGCAGGACCCTGATCCATCTTCTCCTAGCAGCTTGGCAGCTTCTGAGTCTGGAGCTTCTGAGGGTTCGCGAGAGGCGACCCCAGAGGTACTCTCTTATCTCTCTTGAAAATAAACTCTTTTCTTCACAAACTTCCACCTGACCTCTTTCTGTTTGCACTTCTAGCCCGTAGCTAAGGTCCGTGGCCGTGGTGGAGCACGACCCAGAGGCAGGGCAGTGCCTTGAGTTACCGTTCCTTCTGGGATCGCGGATCAGATCCGAGACACTCCCTTTCTTCATGATCTGAGGACTTGTAATGCCCCAAACCCGGGTCAATGCAAAACCAACATCCGACTCGAACCCGGTTCGCTATTGTAACAACCCGAATTCAATTCATCAACCAAATCCGAGATGTTATTGGCCCATATCAAATAAACATCAAGAATATACCAGACTAAGAAATAAATGATTCATTCATTAATCAACTATCAGAGTGCGGAACATGTATGTGCGGAAGTATAGTTTAATATCCTCAAGAAACTAAGATATAATTAACCATCAAAGTCAATGTTAAAGTCTGGTAAAATAAAAAGGGTCACTAATCTCTCATCTCTCTAATACATCAAACAAAAATGAATAATAATCTGAACAAAATAACTCAATCCACAGCCTCAGACAAAATCCGGATAATAGTACTCAGGCAAATAATCAGCTAGCTCTCCCTGGAAATCACTACTATGATCCCCCAATCGCGTATTAGCTGAAAAATGAAATAAAGGTAGGGTGAGATACGAATATCCCAGTAGGTAACACATGCATGTTTAAACAGTTCATATACATAAAAATAACAGTTCATGCACGATTAAGCAATCTCGACTAAACAGGCTCGTATAACCATTCGTATTGATAATGAATACCAAAAACAGTATAATAAACCATTCTAAAAATAATTTCAGCAATTTCTATGATAGGAATCCAATATCAGAATCAATAGCATAATCCATACGTTACTAGGATGCACTAAATAGTCACATCCAACCAATATACCAATTACATGCCTCCAGCATGTATGCAACAGTAACAACAAGTGTTTGTGATTTTAGTGTCATTGTAGGACTCACAAAGATAGATAAACCTTTCGAGATGACTCTCGACCAATCGCTATACCACCGTGTGGCTTAAGAGCAGTGCTACTAATGATACTCAAGTCCCATACAACGCAGCTTAGACAAGAGCCGTAGTCACTGACTTATTGCACACGTACTCAACAGAGTTGGCATGTACCACCAGCATGTAGCACCAGAATCAATATATGGAGATGGTCTCTGATCCACATGTACAGGGAATTACCAGCGGCTCACCGGGGTGTCCCTCCAGACATAGGACCTTCCCAAACAAACCAACTTGCAAAGGAAGCGCGCTCGCGCAAGGGAGAAACTCAACCCAAATGAAATATCCCTTAGCTATCTAGCCACAATTATGGATCCATAACCAGCTATGCCCACTAGACTCCAAAAATCCCTAAAGTCTAATAATTCTATAAGGGTTGGTGCCTAGCGGCATATAAAGGGTAACTTTGACATTTCCTTCAATATTCGGGTTAACTGAGTTGAACTTATGATTTGAATTCTCATTATGTAATTATCTGGTTTATAGTGTAATTTAGAGATGTTCTAGGATCAAATGATAGGTCAAATTTTCCTTGGACTAAATTTCACAGTTTCATACCAAGTTTGGCAACTAGTGTCCTAAATATCTCCCTAATTTATTTTTCTGTAAAACAGGAAATTTGATAAATTATGACGGTCTTAAAACATCTTAATTAATGATTAAAATTGACTAAAAATAGTTTGGAATTGAATTAGGGTTTGAATATACGAAATTCTGCATTTTCTGCATAGAGCGCCTAGGATCGCCTAGGATCGCTCAGGCGGTCTAAGGTAGGCGATAGTTCAATTTAGGTCACCGATGATAAGTTGTCTAGTGTCTCGGGCGGTCTCAAAATTTGTACTAGCGCCTAAGAGCGCTGAGGATCGCCGAGTACAGTAAGGTCGGCGGTTACTCGAAAACGTTCAGAAACTGTTTAAAAACTTGATTTTTCACGTCCAAGATTATTCTAACATACATTTAATATTGTTATCAAACTAAATACATGAGTATATCCTATAAAAACATGCAATGGAGATTAATCAATGGTGAATACCAAAATGAACAAAAAACGGTGTCACCTACCTTTATGTGATTGCTCCAACGAACTGCTATTCTTCAAGGAAGAAAAACTAATCTGAGTCAATGGAGATCACACGAACAGACCTCCCTCTTCCTCTCTTTTCTTCTTCTCTTTCTCTTCTTCTCCTTTGGTCGCCTGTCGCTCTTGGTCACACGACTTCTCCTTGCGGCTGTTCAATACCCACTCTCTACGGTAAGTATTCTAAACGTATTCCTTTAGGTTATTTTAGTGTATATATATACTTATGATTCCATGCAAGTCACCTGTATAAAACTCCACACACACGCCCAATCAAAATACATCCAACTTAAAGTATCGATCATACCTCTATATCTCGCCATCAGACGGTCGGATCTGCGCCCAACTCTGGATCTCCACTGATATCACGCTCACCTATGTCAACAAATTATTTCCATCAATTATGACTCCCAAGGATATTATTTATTAATTTATTATATTATTTAAGGAAAATTCGGGTTTTACATCCTCCCCTCCTAAAAGAAAAATTTTGTCCTCGAAATTTACCTTGCGATTCTGAAAATAGGTGAGGATACTTCCTCTGCATCTCTGACTCCAACTCCCAAGTGGCCTCCTCAATTGTGTGGTTCTGCCAAAGCACTTTCACAAGTAGAATTACTTTAGTACGAAGAACTTGCTCCTTCCAGTCTAAATCTCAATTGGATGTTCCTCATATATCAAGTCCCCTCGCACTACCAGTGGTTCATGCTGAATAATATGAGTAGGGTCATGCACGTACTTCCTCAACATAGAAACATGGAATACGTCATGAACTCCTTCCAGCTATGTAGGCAAAGCCAATTTGTATGCCTCTAGTCCCACTGTACTCTTAATCTCAAATGGACCTATATATCTTGGAGCCAACTTGCCTTTCTGTCCAAATCCCTTAATCCCACGAGATGGAGATATCTTCAGGAATACAAAATCTCCAACCTCGAAATGCAAATCTCTCCTTCTGGTAGCTGCATAGCTCTTCTGATGACTCTGGGCTGTAAGCATATTCTGCCTAATCTGATTTATCTTCTCAATACTATCCTGTACAATCTGCGGCCCAATAAGTTGTCTTTCTCCAACTTCCACCCAGCACACTGGGGATCTACACGCTCTGCCATAAAGCGCCTCAAATGGTGCCATCTGAATACTCGCCTAGTAGCTATTATTATAGGCAAACTCCACCAATGGTAGGTGCTGATTCCAACTGCCACCCCAATCCATAACAACACCTCGGCATATCTTCCAACGTCTGAATGGTACGCTCAGACTGTCCATCTGTCTGAGGATGATAGCTGGTGCTGAAACTAAGCTTAGTGCCCAAGGCTGCCTGAAATGCAAGCCAAAAGTGCGACGTGAATTGTGCATCTCTGTCTGACACTATGGAAACTGGCACTCCATGAAGTCTCACTATCTCCTTGACATATAGTTCAACTAAAGACTTCAACTGCTGTGTAGTGCTGATAGGCAAGAAATGTGCTGACTTAGTCAGTCTATCCACAACAACCCAAATAGCATCTTCCTTCCTTGCTGTCAATGGTAACCTAGATACAAAATCCATGGTCACATGTTCCCACTTCCATTCTGGAATAGGAAGTGATTGAAGTAAACCAGGTGGCTTCCGATGTTCAGCCTTCACTTGCTGACATGTCAAGCACTTAGCCATATACTTTGTAATCTCCCTCTTCATTCCTGACCACCAATAGATTGCTTTCAAATTCTTGTACATCATTGTACTTCCTGGATGAACTGCATACCTCGATCTATGGCCCTCTGCTAATATCTTTTCCTTAATTTCCTCATCAGCTGGAACACAAATACGGCCTCCAAATCTCAATAGCCCATCTCTATCTGAAAAGTCTGCAGTTGCCTCAGATTCTCTACTCATCATCTCCCTAGTCTGAATCAACTGTGGGTCAGTCAACTGTCTCTCCCGAATCAGTTGAACCAAATCTGGCTCAATCTGAACACGGGCAACTCTGATCACTCCATCCTGGGGCATGCTAAACTCTCCCTGCCAATCTCTGACTGAATCCACCAATTTACATTGGCTCATCATAAAAGCTGCTAAAGTGGCTACCTGATCCTCAACTGCACTTTTCTTGCTCAAAGCATCGGCCACTACATTTGCTTTACCAGGATGGTAATGCAATGTAAACTTGAAATCCTTAAGCAGATCCATCCATCGACGCTGCCTCATATTTAAGTCTCTCTGTGAAAACAGATATCTCAAGCTCTTATGATCAGAAAATATCTCAAACTCTACCCCATAAAGATAATGTCTCCATAGCTTCAGTGCAAAAGTTATGGCTGCTAACTCTAGATCATGAGTAGGGTAGTTCTTATCATGCGGCCTCAACAATCTCGAAGTATACGCTACAACTCTACCCTGCTGCATCAAAACACATCCCAAGCCAATCCTAGAAGCATCACAATATACTGCAAATACCTCGTCCATGGATGGCACCATCAAAACTGGGGCAGTAGTCAACCTCTTCTTCAACTCCTGGAAACTTTGCTCACACTTCTCATCCCACTGGAATTTCACTGCCTTCTTGGTTAGGTTAGACAAAGGTGCAGCTATACGAGAAAATCCTGCGATGAATCTCCTATAGTACCCTGCCATACCAAGGAAACTCTTGACCTCTGTCACTGTAGTGAGTCTAGGCCATTCCACCACTGCCTTAACTTTCTCAGGGTCCACAGATATACCCTCACCTGAGATAACATGACCTAAAAAGGAAATCTGTCTCAGCCAAAACTGACACTTGTTGAATTTCCCATACAACCCATGGTCTCTCAAGGTGTGCAATACTGCCTTCAAATGCCCAACATGTGCCTCTCGGGTCTTAGAATATACCAAGATGTCATCAATGAACACCACTACGAAACTGTCCAAGTATGCATGAAAAATTTTGTTCATGAGGTCCATGAAGACAGCTAGGGCATTGGTCAGCCCAAAAGGCATAACCAAGAACTCATAATGCCCATAGCATGTACGGAAAGCCGTCTTCTCTATGTCCTCCTCTGCCACTCTCAACTGATGGTAGCCCGACCTCAAATCTATCTTGGAGAACCAAGATGCGCCTCCTAACTGGTCAAACAGGTCATCAATCCTATGCAGCGGATGCTTGTTCTTCACAGTAACCTGATTTAGCTGCCTATAGTCAATACACATATACATACTGCCATCCTTTTTTTGCACAAACAGAACTGGTGCGCTCCATGGTGACACACTCAGCCTAATGAAACCCTTCTCCTAAAGCTCATCTAGCTGCTTCTTCAGTTCCTCTTGTTCTGGTTTCGAAAGTCGATAGGGTGGCTTCGAAACTGGAGCCGTACCAGGCATCAACTGGATCCTGAACTCTACTCCTCTAGCAAGTGGTTATCCAGGTAACTCCTCTGGAAACACATCCACAAACTCCTGAACTACAGGTACATCGGAGATGACAAAGGTGTCACTCCTAGACTCCTCTGCTACCACAGATGCTACCAGACCAATCCGCGACTTCAACCCCTCACATTTGAAACAGTGAGTGGTTTGATCTGGCCCTCTAACTATCACAGTCCCCGCATAGCAATCCAAAGTCACATGGTGTCTACATAACTAGTCCATCCCCAATATTACATCGAATCTTCCAATATCTAAGGCAATCAAATCACCAAACAACTCTAGTCTCCCCAATCTAATCATGCAGTCTCTATACATATATTCCACTCTAGTAGACTCTCCCAAAGGTGTATGTACATATAATGCAATATCCAATTCAGTGGGTGACAATCCAATCCGTCATGCACAAACAGGCGATATAAATGAATGTGAAGCACCAGAATCAAACAAAACACATGCTGATCTACCACAAATGAAAATAATACCTCCGATCAGCTTAGGTGCCTCAAGGTCAACCTCGATCTCCTTCACACGCTCAGGCTCACGCTCCTCCTCATGTGCCTCCACTGCATACACCCTAGCTGGCTGCGGCTACTGAGTAGGTACTGCCTGCCTCTAACCTCCTCTCTGAACTGATCCCCTGCCCTGAGACCTCTGTCCTACTAGCGCTCTCTAAGCTGGTTGCTGAAACTGTGGTCTCTGTGGGCAAGCAAGCGCAGGCGCTGACTGTGCTAAAGCTGGTCGTGGCACTGCTAACGACTGATAGCTCGGAGAGAAATGACAATTAGTGATCCTATGACCCGCCTTTCCACATCTGTAACAAGTGCTCGGTGCTGCGACACACGGACCCGGTACATGATACCTGCCACAACTGGCACATCCCCTCTGAGCTAGTCTATACATCTGACCTCCTGAAGACTCTGACCTAGTCCAGTCTCTGGGCCTCTTGTTCCCACTAAGGAAACCTCTCTGATTTGCCGGCCTCATAGGTGGTCTAGCCCTGCTCTGGCTCACTCTGGCCTCTATATCACTCTTAGCCCTGGTGGCTCAACGTACAACGTCCTTTAGCTCTGTGCATAGGAGCACCGTCAACATGCTCTTAATCTCAGGCTTTAGACCCCGCTCAAAATATGAAGTCAGCCTCCTCTCATCCTGTGTCATATGGGGTGCAAAACGAGATAAGGCTGCAAATCTAGCCTCATACTGGGCCACTGTCTAGCTCCCCTAGGTAATCTCCATGAATTCCCGTTCCTTCTTGAGCCGGACCTCCTCAGAAAAATACTGGTCATAGAATACCTCTCGGAATCAATCCCAAGTCATATAAGTAGCCTGTGGGTCCTGCCTCTTCCTAGCTGTCCACCAGTGAACTGCTTCATCCTCAAATAGAAAAGCTGCCAGTGTCACTCTCTTGTCCATCGGGCATCCCATGGCCTCAAAGATCCACTCCACTCTCATTAGCCATCTCTCGACCTCCATCGGATCTGGACGTCCACTGAAAATAGGTGGATCCAACTTCCTGAATTGCTCTAGATCCTTGGCCGTCTGTATCTCTCTCTCATGTATAGGCGCATCCCCGTGACCATTTCCACCATTTCCATGCTGAGTCAATCTTTCCTCCCTTTCCTTGGTGTGCGCACGTCGTGACGGCGCACGGGCGAGGCGCACGGATAAAGTGCATGCCTCCGGATGGGTAAAAAGGTAATTTCGAGTCGCCACTACCTGATGGGGTGCAGGCAGACACCTCGATGCCCTAAGGATATCTATTTTGGTATGTGGCTTGCGATCCTGAGAAAGGGGTCAGTTACGGTCCGGGGAAGTCCGTAGACACCCCAGTTCGCCCCGTCAAGTGACGGGTCCCATTGGCATCCCTGGTTTGAGTCAACTTGGTTTTCATTTACCCGATTCCTAAGCCAGCATGCACACTCATTTCAGGTCTAGATGGGGACCACCAAAGTGGTGTGGGTCCCTTTTCTTTTATTTGATTTTTATCTTTTTATCCAGGTGATGTTGGTCTGACATCGGCCCTGTTGGAAGGCCCATTGGATACCAAGTAGGGCTTAGGTCAAGCCCAATTCCCATTTGGAGTTATGTTGGATAACCCCGTTTATTGGATTTGGTTATGTGGTTTGGGGTTAATTAAATGCATAAGACAATTAGTGGGTTCAAATTCTTTTAAACTTATTGGGAATGGGGGTTTAATGGGCCCAACCGCAGAACATGTGCGGTTCAGGGACGAACCGCTCTGTGTATGCGGTTTTGGCCCACAAAGCCCAAAAGGAAACTTTCCTGGAGGGCTTGGGTTACTAGGTTCCTTGTGATGTTCCAGCAGCTATGTGGGCCCCTACGTGAGCCCACAGTGGTTCAGCGGAGGGGGAAGATCCCTCTTTGGTCTCTTTTTGGGTTTTTACATCAAAGGAAAAAGGAGGGAAGAAGGCATGGGAATTTTCCCACTGGAGCCAAGTGCAGCAGATAAACAGGGACCAAGGAGTCCCTGCCTTGGCTTCTGAATTCGCAAAACAACAAGCACGTAGGTCAATGGAATCCTAACCACATGGAGACCCAAAATATGCTCTAGGCCATGACATGAGCATGCATGCTCTCATACACAGTACACATGGGGGCAGCGGGTATTCGGAGTCGATATCTATGCAAAAATGAAAGGATTCATGAGTAGAAAATACCCTAACATATCACTTGGGTGGGGGGTTCATGCATGCGCTAAAGGTGATCCAGCTGCAAAGCCTCCCATGTTATACAAGTTTAACAATACCAAAAGAAAGTATGCTGCAGACATTAGGGACAGCCACCAAAAGGCATTCGAATGGGGGCATGGAGGGATCAAACACTCAAAAAGAAAACATGTATGCAAGGGGGAACACTCTCCCCCATTCGAATGGGACAATCAATGACAAAACAATCTACTAATAGGCCATTAAACCATGCTTGAAGTGGGATAATCCCTCCCTTGAAACCGAAAGCCTGCTCCCCTCACCACGGGAGTTTTCTCATGCCAAAATAGTGGACATAAGTAAAGGAAAAATAGAGATTATCATGCTGAAGGAGAAAGAAAACATGCCAAAATGGGTAACACCCTAGTCATGCTTGAAATAAGCCCATTTTGATTTATGTTGAACAAATAATTGTAGGAAACATTACCTTAGGGTTTACACACCCTTGACAGATGTATTCGAACCTCTTTTAAGCAAACAAAATGGCTGGAGCCCCTCCTTTGGCCGCCAACAGCAGCTCTCCCTCTCCTTGCTTGGATGGAAAGTGAAGAAGAAGAGAGAAAGGAGGGTAGAATGGTCTTAGGATTATGCTTGGGGGGTTTAGGGAGCAAAGGGGAGCAAGAGGAGGGGATTTCGCACCAGGGTTAGTGGGGGAGAAGAGGTGGAAAACCATCCAAAAAACCTAGCCCCCTGAAAGTGTTCGGATTTTCTATTTATAGAACACAGAGACAAAACCGTATACTCAGTGCGGTTTTGCCGAAATTGAACACTAACCGCACATACCATGCAGTTTTGTCAAAACCGCAGGGTATGTACGGTTTTGTCCCTGTCTTTTCAGCATTTAATAGGGGGACAAATTGGTCAGGCGCAATCTGACGCGCCATGCAACCGTACTGTAAGTATGGTTACTTTTCGCGCGCCGCTTGTTCTGATTGGCTTGCGTGGGCGGTGGCCGAAAAATCAACCGCACACCCTATGCGGTTGCGGTAAATCTTTCAGATTTGCCTTTTTCTCTCCCCCTTTTTGGTTGAGTTGACTGCTGAGGCAACTCAGCCACCCACTCGGACAAATTAGACTTCCTCAATTTTTATTATTTCCCATTTATCTTAATTAGTTCAATTAAGATATTTTAACTTTGCTCCTGGGAATGTTTTGTTCATATCTTCTCCATCCGAGCTCCGATTCCAGCAAACTCGGTTGCGTTGGAACTATGTCGGGATTCTCTATCCACTAGAATGAAGCAAGGTGGTCAATTATTACTTGATTAAAAGTCAACTTTTGCCCCCTCAAGGTTTGACCTTTCAGCTAGGTTTTCATTTTCAGCAATTCTGGAGGTGCAAAAATGAGCTGCTGACAGCAGTCCCTCTTTTCCGGAGTCACCTTGGGGATGAACGGTAAAGAAGAACCTCATTTTTGTGCCCAGCATTTCTGTCGATATGATTGGTGAGCTTAAACTTTTTCAAATCTTTTTTTCAATGAGAGGGAAACACAAAATGGCTTCCATCTCCTGGCTTTGGATTTTTTTAGCGAAAGGGAAACACCCAATGGCTTCCACTTTCTTGCTTTGGATTTTTTTTCAATGAAAGAGAAACACCCAATGGCTTCCACTTTCTTGCTTTGGAGCTTGTTTACCCTTAAGTCTCGGGTTTTCTGAAGCAACTCCTTGGTATTTATCTCGAGTTTTCTTGAAAGAAGGGGCTGGACTTAAGCTCACCAACCTATTTCGACGTTGATGCAAAGCACTCAACAATTTTCTCTTTCTCTTGTTTGTTCCATTAAAGCTTTCAGGAGATTTCAGACTTCTGATTTGGGCCTTTTGAGGATAGGGGTTTTTTTTTCTTTAGGGTTTGATTAGGGAGTGGCATGAAGGAAGGAGGAAGGAGGAGAAGCTCTTGGCGAGGAGGTGCTCTCAGCACCGCTCGGTGCCTCAAAGGGGCTCACACACCTGTCCTATTCTATTTACAAAAGTGGTAAATCAAAAATTTACAAATGGGGCCAATTTGCCCAAAAGTTCTTCATTCTGCTCTTCTTTCTTCTGCCGCTTCGCCAGATTCTTCTTTCCTTTCTTTTGCATGGCTTCCTTGGCTGAGGGATGGGTGCTTCTGTCAATTCCCCCTTTTTTCTTCAGTGAGGTGGGGCTTCCCAATTTGAGGTAGCTCCACTGGGGATTGGTAAGAGTCTCTGCCATTTCACTTTCTTGCATGGCTCAGTTCCTTCTTACAGAGTGTGAATTGATCATGCTTATGGGGGCTCCGGCTGAGGATCTGTGGCGCCTTCTTGTATATGCCTTTTCCTTTGCAAAACCAACCTCTTCAGACTGGGCCTGGTCCTGATATGCAGCTTCAGGTTTCTTGGAGACTCCGCTTGGGGAATAGAATCCGTTGCGGACAGAGGAAGTCTTTGCCATTCCCTTGTCGGTGTATATCAGCTTTCCTTCGTTCTGCCTTTCTTTTGCTCTTGGCTTCAAGGCGCTTCTTGACTTTCTTCTGGTTCTTTCGCCTTACCTGGGCCTACAAAATTCTCACAGACCAGTAAGGTATCTGAGATTCAACAAAGGGGTAAGCACTTGTAGCTTACCTGCTTTTAATGTGTGTGTAAGTGCACATGACGAAAATGAAATATTTTCTTCACAGAGTTTTTTTTTTTTTTTTAGAAATTTGTACAAGTGGTTTTAAAAGAAAAGGCAAGACCAGCGACCATGGTGAATTGCCTTGGAAACTCGAAGTGTTTTGGGATGGCATGCTCGACACACATTCCCATGAGATTCTTGACTCATGCCAACAGAGGCTTCGCAGAGGTTCAAAAGTAGAGGGGCATCTCAAGGGATGTTCTCCCTTTCCAAGTTTTGGTTCCTTTTCCCCTCGACCCAATTTTCAGGGTGGTTTCAGGATTTTGCAATTGAGGGCTCTTCCTTTTTCTTTTCCCTTGGGTTAGTGCCTATCCCAGCTTGAGGGCCTTTAGCCGACTCTTGTGTATCATGTCCCATAGATCAGAGAGGTCTTGATATTAGGACGAAACATTGGCTTGGTTTTTAAATCTGAGAAATGAAAGGATATAAGGCTCAAATTATTATTTTCTTCATTTTCGGGTTTTAATTTGTGTCTTACCAAAGCTCACTTTTCTTTTTAGATTCCTTCATCATTGATCTGCATGAATTCCATTGTCACATTTTCTGCAATCAGAAAGGACTTTCTAATGAGACGAAACGAAGGCTGAGGTTTTTAGCTTATGAAAGAAAGGAGAATATGGCTTGAAGTCTTTTGTAAATAGGTCAAGTCATGTTCTACCCTTTTCTTGACTGCTTGGGCTTCCCCAATACTTCTTTTCTTTCCTTCATTTTTCTTTGTGAGGTCTTTTGTGACCTTCATTTTTTTTTCTCTGGCATTTTTGTTTTTTTTTTGCTTTTTCTTTCCTTTGCTCTGGGGTCATCTTGGCTTTTTGCTTTGATTCGCAAGTCCCAGTGTGTTTTCTGCTTTCTTTTCCTTTTCTTTGTTTTTGCTCATTCATGCCTTCTCTTCTTTACCCAGCACCAAATTCAGGGCTCATGACTCAGTGGGTTAGAAGAAAGAAAGTTAGGTTCAAATGGTTTGACTAAAGACATAACTTTGAAAACTGGGGAAATAAGCAAGGATGGCATTTCATCCTTTTGCAGAAGTTGTGACAACTTGGTTGAAATGTTCATGCAGATTGATTCAAGAATCTATTTATCCATTTCGTTTTATTTTTTTTCTTTAGCTTTGCCCCAGTGTGGGGTGGCTAGACACAGTACGGGTATTTAAATAATACAATCAAGCCCAAAGTGTTTTGACTAGCGGATCTTAGAATTCTGGATGAATGAAAGATGGCCTCTCATCCTTTCTTGAATACATGATGCGAAGCCGGCCTTTGCCCTTGGCTGGTTTGGACACTTTTCTCTCTTTTCCTTTTCTTTCTTTTCTCTCAAGGGTTGCCCTGCCCAGTGTAGAGATGGGTTTTGGGAGGAAAATAAATGTTTGGATCAGGAAGGGATTGCCTTTGGCTCAATCAAGGTTCTCATGGGACAGTGTACTGCACCCAGTTGAAGACACCTTTAAGCCACTTGGCATTTTTCCATTATCGTGGTCATTGCCAAAAAGGTGTGGTCTCAGAGCGATGTCATCACCGACCAACACTTGCATTTTTTTCAAAAGATATTTTTCTCTATTTTTTTTTATACTTTTTTTCCAAAAGGTTTTTTTTTTTTACAACAGCTTGCATGAAAGTAAAAAACATTTAAAACATTTACAAAAGACCACCCCTACCAGGGATGTTTGGTGCAAAAAGTAGAGTTCAACTTATCCTGGTCATGGCGGACTCGTAGTGGAACCGCACTTGGTAAAGATTTTGGATTCCGGGATTGCTCTCTACCTTGCAGTTTTACCAACTTGTTCAACTGGTGCCACTTGAAGACGCCTGATTGTGATTAGGGAGAGGATTCGCGGCAGTGGCCGCAGGAGGGGTCGATACTGGGGGATCGACCGAGATGCGCTTGTTATCGATCAAGTCCTGGACATCGTGCTTTAGTTCCCAGCAGCGATTGGTATGATGTCCAGGGGCTCCCATGTGGTAGTCGCAGTAGTCATTGGGGTTGTAGGAACGACTATTGGATGGTTGTTGGACCGGCTGCTTTCTTTGTAAATACCCATTCTTCAATAGGGTTGGCAGTAATTCTGACAATGAATATGGTAGGGGTGTGAACACCCTGTTCAACCTTGCTTGAAATTATTCTTTTGTCCACCTCGGCCGTCCAGTGAACTATGCTCCCTGGCCACTGTTTTGGTTTTCCTTCCTGTCTAGTGTTAGGAAGTGGAAAGGCCTGTTCGGCTAGACGTAGTTGATGGTCTCGTCTTCTTTCTTTCTGTCCATGCCCCTTCCACCATTAGGGTTCCTTCTCTGCATTGTCGGCTCTATTGCAAAACCTGCCACCCTGCCAGATTTCACTCCATCCTCTATTCTGTCTGCCACTACAACAAGGTTTGCGAAATTCGCAGCAAACTGCCCTAGTAGTAGCGTATAGTATGGTTGCCCCAGCGTCGAGATGAACAGTGTCACCATCTCCTTTTCCAGCATGGGCGGTTGAACCATCGCAGCCATTTCCCGCCACCTCTTAGCGTACTCACGAATGGATTCAGTACTTTTCTTGGACATTTTCTGCAATTCCATCCGAGTGGGCAAGACCTCGGTGTTAAATTTAAACTGCTCGAGGAAAGTGCTTGTAAGGTCATCCCAAGTCTTGATTCGGCTCCTATCAAGACTAGCAAACCACTTCTGTGCCGACCCTATCAGTGAGAGTTGAAAGAATTGAATCATGATCCTTTCCTCATGTGCATATTGGCACATATCTCCATAATACGCTCGTAGATGCGACAGTGGACAGCCACTTCCGTCAAATTTCACCAAGTCTGGACATTTGAATTTTGGCGGGAGTTGCAAATTAGGGAAAAATCCAAGTTTGTCTAGTGAGGCTTCTTTTTGGCACAGGACCTCGATTCACATTCTGCATTTGTTCCTTTAGGGCCTGTAAATCAGCTTTTAGCTGGGCTGTGACACCCACTGCTTCCTGTGCTCGATACCACTCTTCTTCTTTGTGCCCCATTCCTTGTAGCATTACTTGTTGCTGTGGGATAGCAGGGGGCACTGGAATCGGCAGTTGCTGTACTGGCTGAGCTGGCGGAGGTTGTGGGATTGGCTGCTCGGGCAAATGCGGGTTTTGCTGCAAAGGAGCTTGTGGGAGCTCTTCTGGAGGGATTGGCAGTGGTTGAGGAAGCGGTTGCTGTGGTTGTGGTGCCGGTGGTTGCAGCGGAGGTATTGGCTGCTGTGGTGGAGGTACTGGCAGCTGTTGTTGTGGTGCTTGGATTCTGTATATCTGTTGCATCATTGCTGCCATCATGGCTGTCATGTTGGCCATTTGCTAGTTAAGACCAGCGATCACTGAATGGTCTTCCAGTTTCTCTTGCTCCTGGGGTGGAAGTGGAGGTGGTGCTCGTCCTTCAGTAGGATCCATTTGCAGTCTTCTTCTGGAGCGCAAAAGGTACAGGCTACGAGGCGCAATCTTCAAACCTTAGGAAATGAAACAGGAGCCAAGTCAGTACAAAGAATTCATGTTATATTGAGATATAATGCATGTCAGTGCAGATTATTCATGATCTTTTATTTTTATTTTTATGTTTGATTGAAATGCGGAAACTTGAAAAGTTGATTTCCATTTGAAAGGATTCTAAAAAATGATCTCTCTTTTTTTTTTTGTCATGACAAGGGGAGAGTCTCTGAGAATGGTTTGCTTTTAACTGCCACTTCGGAGGTAAGGGAAAAAGATCTCTTTTTAACCACCACTTTGGAGGTGAGGGAAGAGTCCCTGGATTTGATCTCCAGAAACTGCAAGAGTTGACTTCTGAAGGTTTTGATTTTTGGAAACTCTGAGAATTGAGTCCCCGTTGACTAGGTTTTGGGGAATGCGAAATGGTTCCCCGGAGTAAAAATGGCTTTGACTAAGATTTTGGGAAACGCAAAATGGTTTCCAGATCAGCAGAAGCACAAAATGGCTTTTAAGGTTTAGGAAATGCGAAATGATTTCCAGGTTATCACAAAATGGCTTGGGAAACTCAAAATGATTTCCAGGGTAGCAGAAGCACGAAATGGCTCTTACTAAGATTTTGGGAAACACAAAATGGTTTCTAGGGTAGCAGAAGCACGAAATGGCTTTTTGGGAAACTCAAAATGGTTTTATGGAGTCGCAGAAGCGCTAAATGGCTTCGACTAAGATTTTGGGAAACACAAAAGGGTTTCATGGAATAGCAAGGACACGAAATGGTTCCAGATTTGGGAAACACGAAATGGTTTCAGATTTGGGAAACACGAAATGGTTTTAGATTTGGGGAACCCGAAATGGTTCTAGATTTGGGAGACACGAAATTGTTCCAGATTTGGGAAACACGAAATGGTTTCAGATTTAGGAAACAGGAAATAGTTTCAGATTTGGGAAACACGAAATGGTTTCAGAGCAACAAAAACATGGAATGGTTCGTACTAAGATTTTGGCATTCAAAGGCAAGGGGAAAGTCCCTGGTTTTGATTTCAGAAACTACAGGAGTTGATTTCTGAAGGCTTTGGAAACTGCAAGAGATTGTTCTCCATTTTGATCTCTTTTTAGCCACCTTTCTGGGGCAAGGGGACAGTCCCTGGTTTGGAAACTACAAGAGTTGATTTCCATGAAATTACAAGAGTTGATTTCTAGGAAATTGCAAAAGTTGATTTACTTTTGATTTGGTTTCGGAAACTACGAAAGTTGATTTCCTTTTTGAGTTGGTTCTGGGAAACACAAAATGATTTCCTAGAGCAGCAGAAATACAAAATGGCTTCTACTAAGATTTTTGGGAAATACGAAATGATCTCATGGAGTAGCAGAAGCGCTAAATGGCTTCGACTAAGATTTTGGGAAACACAAAATTGTTTCATGGAATAGCAGGGACACGAAATGGCTCCCACTAAATTTTGGGAAACACAAAATGGTTTCACGGAATAGCAGGGACACGAAATGGCTCCCACTAAATTTTGGGAAACACAAAATGGTTTCATGGAGCAGAAACACAAAATGGTTCTACTAAATTTAAAGATTGGGAATTGATATACTTGATCTCTCTTTTGATTTAAGATGGCCATCAGCGAGTACCAGACTTATCCTTGATTTTCTTGACTGATTATTTTGAGGCTGGGTCATAGCCGACTGATCTCAAAATTTTCCTAATTAGGCTAATGGTGATTAAGGCCCAGGAAATTGGAGCCATTCTGAGCACCGATGCAAATTTAATGCACATTCGGATGCAATTTTGATCTTGGGAATTAAAAATTTTTTCTCTCTCTTTTTCCTTTGAGAAATGATTTGATGAAACATGCTTATACAGATGATCTTGAAGTGTGTGCACTTGATGCATGAAAATGCGTACACAAAATCAAAGCCGAGATTCAATGATATTACCATTCAAAAAACCTGAATCAAAGAATGAATGTGAAAAGTACATCAAAAAGGGTGTGTGCATGGCCCTAAGAAGGTTGGTGCCTCGTGGGGCACGACTCCTAGACATACTTGTGTATGGAAGAACATCTGAGTCCGAATCAGCTTCTCTTTCATCTGTTCTTTCGTCTGCCTTTGACCTCAGGTTCCAGACAAAAAAAAAATTACAACTTGCCAGCGAGGGCGAAAATTACATGATATTCACAGAAATCTGCAAAGGTTTCATCCTTAAAGCTGTTGGGAGCCAAAAGGAAGGATACAAATTTGCTTCAAGGCGGTGTAAGCACCTCATTTTTGCGCTCCCGGAAAAGCCAGAAATGCAAACCCTGGACAGAAAGTCAAACCCTAAGGGGTGGAGATTTGACTTTTTGATCAAGTGAAAATTGGCCACCTCGCTTTATATCATTGCATAGAGAATCCCGACACGGTTCCAACGCAACTGAGTTTGCAAGAATCGGAGTCCGGATGAAGGTTCTGCGGGCCGGTCAAACTTGAGGGGAGCCGAAAGTTGACTTTTTGCTAAACCCCGATCCATGTGCTTACCCCTATATCATTGGATAGAGAATCCCGACAAGGTTCCAACACAACTGAGTTTGCATGAATCGGAGTCCAGATGAAGGTTCTGCGGGCCAGTCAAACTTGAAGGGAGCCGAAAGTTGACTTTCTGCAAATATCCGATCCAGATGCTTACCCCTATGTCGTTGGATAGAGCGCTCCGATATGATTCTAACGCAACTGAGTTTGCCCAAATCGGAGTCCGGATGGAGAAAATATGAGCTGTCGAAGTTTCCGAGCAACAAAACCGGCAAATTGCACACGTGGCAAAAAGCTGCACATGTGGCGAGTTGCGCAGGAAAATATCTCAGGGATCAAATCCGTAAATATCCAAATGTACGAAATATCCCAGGGACTAAATCTGTAAAAATCCAAGAATACCGGATTAAACAAAAAATGACCAGGGACTAAATCCAAAAAAAAATTCAGATTTTCCGACCATCGAGTGGCCGCATTAAATGTTTTTCAATCATAATGCCGCTCGCATGAATGGGGCAAGCGCAAAACGCGTGGGGCGCCCACTAGGCGCCAACTCGGCGGACCCTATTTCCTCGTCTATAAAAGCCGCACGATACTCCATTGCAAAAGGTTGGGAAATTTTTGGTCGAGAGCTTTTCGTTGGGGGAATTTTCGTTGGCTCCAGTTGCTACTCAAGCTTCTTCCCCATCCGAACCCCATTCATCTCAGTAACTTTGGCCTCCCCAAGCCCCCCGCTTTGATACGATACTCCCTTTTTCTTGCTTCTTCTTCGTCCCCACACAAACGAGCGGAAGCTTGCTGCCGATTGGTGGTGTAAAAGGAGAGCTCCCAGCCTTGTCCTGCTGCAAGGAGTGACCACGCATGCCATAAGGAGAGCTCAGAGAAGGTAAGGTTCCTCCCCCCCTTTTCATCGTGTATATATTAAAATGAGGACTTTTTCTAAAGAATCTGCTAGGCTTGCTTTCTTCCTCGTATAAGTCTGTTTCCATGATTAGTTCGGCATGTATTATCCTCCCCTGTTCACCGTAGGAGAGTCTCTAAGTAAGGGAGACCCTACGTTTGGTTCTATGAGGAAATGGGGAGAAAGTCCACATCAAATTGGGTATTTCTAAGTTGCTGTTCGGAGTGTATTTGGGCTATCCCAAGAGGAGCCTGTTCCTCTCCGGTATGATCTCTTGTACCCCGATGTAAACCCCCCTCTTCTTTTCCCTTTCTCTGAATTTTCGTGAGATTGAAGCACGGATCCTGAGCCCCGATCTTGCGGAGTCGTAGATGATATTTGCTAATTCATTGTTGTGCTGGTGATGTTCTCGCGCGCATATGGTTTGCTTCTCCCACCTCTGCATGCATGTGTTCTCGTTGTGGGTTTATCTGTGTTCCCGATGTGGGTTTATCTTGAATGATTCGTGTATATTTCGCGAGTTTAGCATGCTTGAGTTTGTACTAGATTAACTTCCATACGAGTTTAATGGTCTTCTGGGAGTCTATGGGACTCCGGGAGTATGTTACAAAGACTGGAAACCAAGCCAGTCTCTGAGAAAAAGAAAAAGCAGAAGATCGGGTTTCGTAGTGGGTATGCGCCGAGCTCACGAGGAGCTCGCGCCGAGCGCATACGCGGGTGATTTTTCCGCTGTTTTCGGTCCGCCGGGCCCACGCTGACCTCGCGCCTAGCGCCTGAGGTCAGCGCACCCTCTTAAAAATGCCAAATTGCTATATTTTTTGGAAACCCGAAAATGCCCTTTACCGTGCCGCGGAGGGGCTTCGCCCCCCGCACCCCCCAACCCCTTTGTTCGCTGCACGTCCAACTCGTTCCTTGCCGCGGAGGGGCCCCAAGTCCCTCCCCTCGGACCCAGATTAGTGGGCCAGTCTCCCCTGGTAAATGTCTTTCTTTTTAATATATTCTCTATGATGCATGTATATTCACTGTGACTTTTGCTGCTAGATGGGTAGCCTTTCAAAACTGAACCAAATAAACCAATAGGGTTTTCGGGTCACCCGGAAACCCAACAGGGGACTTGGACCCCCGGTCTAACTTGATTTCCAGTGGGCCTTCCAACGGGGCCCACCAAGCCCAATAAGCACAATGGAATGTATGTATGTAACCTAATCAAGATAAGTAAAATTAACTGATTAAACCGGGTGGGCCAAACCTAATGTGGCCCACCCGAACTTGTTAGTGAATTAATGTATAAAATATGTGGTTTGGCCGAGACCAAGGGCAAGGGCCTACCGAGCCCGCCAAAGCCCACCAACCGAACCAGGGAAGGGTGCAAACCCTAACTTCCCGTAACTTGGGCTTTCAAGCCCTAATCAGGATTACGGGCCCCAAGCCCAGTGTCCAACCCATTTTTGGAAACTTAAAAGATAAATTCACTAAAATACTTGGCTACCATGAGGGCTCACCTAAGGGGCCCACAAACCAATCAAGCCCACCTTTACATGAAAACCACTTAAATCCAATTTGAAACCAAAAGTAAAATCAATTGAACTAACCAAAGCCCACAGGGCCTCTCAGGCTAGACTGAGGCCTACAAGGGTACATGGGCTTGACTAAAGCCCACCAAGGACACCGTGGGCCTTCCAACGGGGCCCACCCAATCAGACTCAGATTACCTAATTAATCAAGATAAAAGCAATTAAAGGGACCCACACCACTCAGGTGGTCCCACCAGACTTAACCAAGCTGCATATCGGATTAGGAATCGAGTGAGACCAAAGTAAGCTGACTCAAACCAGGATAAACCTAAGGGACCCGTCACCCGACGGGGTGGACCGGGGTGTCTATGGACTTCCCCGGACCACAACCGAGACCCTACTTAGAATCTCAAAAGCCGCAGACCAAGGCCTTAATAGATAAGATTAGGCACTCAGGTGTCCGCCTGCACCCCATCAGGCGGTGGCGACTCCGAATTTTCCCGTGCCGCGTTTCCGACGCACGCACAGATATACCAGGATCCCACCAGATTGAGTTAAAAATAGGGATAATGCCCATCCATGGCCAACAAGGATATTTCGAACGAATAAATAAACAAATTCGCTCACCAAGAGATATATTAGACTGAAGATAAGGCTCAGAAATCGAGCAAGGATAAAATTCGCACAAATCTAATGCACCCGTAAATGTATTGCGGGCAAGCGGTGTCCGTATTTGCATTACGGGCGCTGCATGCCCGTATACAAAATTCGGGCGCGGTTAGCCCGTAGATACAATACGGGCAATGCTTAAATTATTGAATTTCATGCATTTTTGACCTGTTTCAAATCCCAATTAATATTTTCAATTATTTTCTCATTTTGTAGTGCAATTTGAGGTGTCTACAGATACATCTTGGTGCCACCCGGGTGAACCGCATTTCTAGACCTGTGACTCTCATCAAGTATCACTTCCCTGATCTCATCGTCATTCGGAACACAAATACGACCCTTAAATTTCAGCAGTCCATCCCTGATCTCAAACTCTCTAGCGGCCTCATCACCCTTTGATACTAACTCCCTGGTACGCATCAAATCTGTATCAGTCAACTGCCTGTCACGAATCTTTTGTATCAACTCAGGCTCCACCTGAACTCGTGACAAAATCAAACCATGACCATGGGTGCTAAACTCTCCTGGCCAGTCTACCACTGTATCAACTAGAGTGCACTGGCTAGCCATAAAAGTAGCTAATGTGACCACCCCCTCCTGAGAAACACCCCTACGGCTCAAAGCATCTGCCACCACGTTTGCCTTACCAGGGTGGTAATGAAGAGTGAAATCATAATCCTTTAGGAGGTCCATCCATCTCCTTTGTCTCATATTCAGCTCCCTCTAGGAAAATATATACCTCAAGCTCTTGTGATCTAAGAATATCTTAAATTGAGCTCCCATCAAGTAGTGCCTCCATAACTTGAGTGCAAACACAATCGCTGCCAACTCCAGATCATGTGTAGGATAATTTTGCTCATGAGGACGTAGTAACCTCAAAGCATATGCTACTACCCGCGTCTGCTGCATCAAAACACAGCCCAATCCTACTCGTGAAGCATCACAATAAATCGAAAATCCTTCACTCACTGACGGAACAATCAGAACTGGAGCTGTAGAAAGTTTACTTTTCAACTCCTTAAAGCTGGTCTCGCTCTTGTCATTCCATTCAAACTTCACTGCCTTCTTAGTGAGATTTGATAAAGGTGCTGCCACTCAGGAAAAATTCTCTGTGAATCTCCTGTAATATCGAGCCATCCCCAAGAAACTCCGAATCTCTGTCACAGATGAAGGTCTAGGCCATTCTGCAACAACCTGCACCTTAGCTGGATCCACTGCTATTCCCTTCCCAGAAATCACGTGCCACAAGAAACTCACCTCTCTCAACCAGAACTGGCACTTACTGAACTTTGCATACAATCTGTGCTCTCTCAATGTCTGCAATATTGTCTTGAGGTGCTGCATGTGATCCTCTCTACTCTGGGAGTATACCAAAATGTCGTCAATAAACACAACTACGAAACTATCCAAGTAAGAATGAAATACCCAATTCATCAGGTTCATGAAGACAGCCGGGCCATTAGTCAGCCCAAATGGCATCACCAGAAACTCGTAATGCCTATACCGTGTGCAGAAAGCCGTCTTCTCTATATCATCAGGTGCTACTCTCAACTGATGGTATCCAGATCTCAGGTCAATCTTAGAAAACCAAGACGCTCCCCTCAACTGGTCGAACAAGTCGTCAATCTGAGGCAACGGATATTTATTCTTAATGATGACCTGGTTCAACTGGCGGTAATCTATACACATCCGCATCAACCCGTCCTTCTTCTGGACAAACAGGACTGGTGCACCCCATGGTGACACACTGGATCTAATAAAACCCTTTGCTTCCAGCTCATCCAACTGCTTCTTCATCTCTTGGTTCTCAGGTTGTGACATCCGGTATGGAGGTTTGGACACCGGTTCCGTACTAGGTAAGAGTCGTATACTGAACTCGACCTCTCTAGATGGTGGTAATCTCGGCAAATCCTTAAGGAATATGTCCTCAAACTCTGATGCCACAGGCACACTAGAGAGACTAGGTGCCACAGACTCTGCCTCTTCAACTTCAGTGGAAGCAACCAAACTGATCCGTGTACTCAGTCCTTCACACCGGAAACAGTGCATAGGTTGATCGGGCTGACATACCATAATGGTACCCCGATGACAATCTATACTCACATGATGCCTAAATAGCCAATCAAAGCCCAAAATCACATCAAACTCCCAAAACTCAATTCCAACAAATCCCCTGGCAACTCCAAGGAACCTAATCGGATCATGCAATCTCTAAATACGGTCTGTACTCTAGTTGCCTCTCCCAATGGTGTGTGTACAAGAAACTTAGACTCAAGTGTGGTAGGAATCATACCAATACGAAATGCACAAGGAGGAGTAATAAAAGATCTAGAGGCACCCAAATCAAACAAACATATAGCCGATCTACCATGTATGAAAAGAATACCTCCAACAAGCTATGGTGCATTCGGCTCCTCATCATGAGCCTCCTCAGTAAGTCCTCCCTCTGGCTCATCCTCTTGAGTTGCTACAGCATACACCCTCATCTACTGCTGAGGGCGTAGGGACGGTGCCTGCTGCCTCTGCGGTGCCTGTCTACCCTGATATCCACCATTGCCTTGACCCTGTGACCTCGGTGGTGCTGGTAACACCGGTGCTGGTCTAGGATACTGGAATCGTGGAGCATCAGCTGACTGGTTGTCCCCAGAAGCTGTGTTAACTATCCTAAGCAGCTGATATGTGGTCGGATGTGGGCATCCTGCCACCCGGTGACCGTGCTAACCACATCTGAAACATGTCCCCGGTGGTGCTACACAGGGACCCGGAATATGGAATCTGCCACAGCTGAAACAGCCTCCATAACCCCTCCTGTCTCTCTCTTCATAAGACCCAAAACCTCTGGTATCAATCCTCGGCCTCTTGTTCCTGTCTGGGATCCTCCGTGGCTCTGGAACACTAGGCTGCACTCTCCCTCTGCTCTGCTCAGCCCCCGAGTCTCAGATCTCTCTCTCAACCCGCAGTGCTCTCCCAACCAGATCAGAATACTCAGTGCACATTATCACTGAGACCATGCGCCTGATATCGGCCCTCAACCCTCTCTCAAAATGCTGAGTGCGTCTTTGCTCATCGTGTACGATGGGGTGCGTAAATCGAGAAAGAACTGCGAACTGGGCCTCATACTGCGCCATGGTCAGCGAACCCTGAGAGACGTCCATGAACTCTCTCTCCTTCTGCAGTCACACCTCAGCAGAGAAATACTGCTCGTAGAAAACCTGCCTGAACTGGTCCCAAGTCATCTGAATCCCCTCTGCAGTCCACCTCCTCAAAGACTGCCACCAGTGTTGGGCCTCACCCTATAGTGTAAAAGTAGCTAATCGCACCTTCCTGTCCTCTGGGCAGTCCATGGTATCAAACATACGCTCCACTCTGGCAACCCAACTCTCTGCCTCTAATGGATCTGGAACTCCATGGAAGGGTGGGGCGGTCAACTTCCTGAATTGATCGATGTCCCTCAAGGACAACTCCTCTCCCATCCGCTGCACCATTACTGTGGCCATTTCCGTTTCCATTTCTAGTGTGACTCATCCTCTCCTCCCTCTCCTGTGCAAGGAGGTTGGCAAGTGAGCCAACAGTAGCCCAAATATCCTCTACTGCCGATGGAGCTCCTCGTGGTGGTGCAGGTAGCTGCTCCTGCGGTATATCCCCCCCAGGATATTCTACGGCCCTCGTGCGTCTGCCTCTACCAGACATGGATTCCTGTAAACAGAAAACACCACATCAGTTAGGAACTTTCTTCTAATCCTCATGGTTCTATCTAGCGTACACACAATATTTCCCCAAGGTTTCCTAAGGTCATACTACCTAGTTACTTCTAATTCCAGCTTTTGGGGTCTCTGATACCATCTTTGTAACGCCCCGGATCCGTGTTGTTCATTAAAGATATAACACGTCTCACAGAGGGTTAGGTAAGGATCTAAATAAAAGTGATCGCTGGATAATCACACAATTTATACCATATCAGAGTGCACAATTAAAATTCTTATCTAAGAAGTCTATATAATCTTCAAATAGAATCAAGTGGTTCCAATTTACTACCTTATTACATTTCCCACAAAATCAATTGAAACAGAGTTTAAAAACTAAAATAACCTACTAGTCTAAGGATTGTAGTAATAATCCTCCTCCCTATAGGTGTCAGTCGGATCTACCCCAATAGGCGCCTCACCACGAAGATCTGAAAAACAAAGCAACGAGGGATGAGATACGAATATCTCAGCGAGTAGCACATGCATGCAGAAATAGTTTAACACAGTTATAAACATGCTTCGATAAATAACCAACAATTAAATAACCAGATTTTCCGATAACACAACGAAAAGGTCAATGTTATGCATATTGTTAAATTGATTAATTTACATGCCAAGTAGACACTCCACACCTCCATGTACACAGTTCCGGTCTACTCAGGGTATTAGACACTCTGAAATGACGGCCTACTCAGGGTATCGTTATCCAATGCCGGCCTACTCCAGGTATCGGCACTGACAACCAGGCCTACTCAAGGTATCTGGCTGCTCTACATTGGTCGTGGCAACACACAAGGCCATGCAATTATACCAATAAACAAATACCATCACATTACTAAGTTTAACATGGATCCAAGGGAAGCTAAACCCAAAACAGTAAACCAACGAAAAATCACGACTCTGATATCACAATAATACAATACGTGCAACATCATGGATAACACAACCAGTTCACCACATGTCCCTCTGGACCAAACGGTACCACATGTATCTTCAGTATTTACTCAAAATTTCACAACACATATTCATTGGTAATAAAACCCTTTACTCACACCAAACCAATCTTTACCATATATTTCATAAACTTGCAAACACGTAAAAATCAGATTAAACGAATTCGCATTCAAATACAGTATATAACAACAGGGAACTAAATCAAGAACTCCTAATGTTAGGTACAATGAGATCATCTACCTTTAGCCCTTTTGAATTAACCTTGAATACTCATAAGAATTTCCAGAATGTCCACTTATATTCTCAGAGAAAACTTAATAGGGAATAATGTTTCTAAAGTCCTAACCAACTCTTTAGTCAAGTGCTTGAACCCTCAAAATCATCAGATCCTGCTTAGTGTGGTCAACATTTCTCTTCGGCAAGGTATTGGACCTTGCGCTGACCTCCAGCGCTAGGCGCGAGGTCGGCGGATAGGTCATTGGTAAAAAAAAAACTAAGGCGCACTTACTTAAATAAGGTAGGCGCGAGATAGGCGCACGCTACGCGCGAAACTAGCGCGAGATCGGCAGATATAAAAGGGGGTCCGCGCGAGCTAGGCGCGCGATGAGCGCAAGCTCGGCGGATAGGGGAAAGTGCCTGTTCGCCGACTACATTGAGTTGGCGCTAGGTTAGCGGCACTCGGCGGATGCTACCCTGTTTCTTCTTCTCTCTGTTATTTCTAGATCTACACCACTGGCAGAACTTTTTCTCTCTGTAACAATTTTCTTAGTCTCCTAATATCTCCAGAAGACATTTAAAACACTTTTGAAATTATTCTAAACACATTTTTATTTATCTCATTCAATACGAAATAAAACCCACGCTCGGACTATCTTCTTCCCGAAAACACATGCATTCAGAGTAAACTCACGAATTAATACGAAAACTCAGTTTTAAAACAATGCTACTCACCTTACACGCGTCCAAGTCTTTGCAACAGCACCCTTCGTGGAGCAAAAACCAACCAAAATCCACGACACACAGTTGATCGCCGCCCAGTCGATCGGCACCCAAACTCCTTCGTTTCGCGAGAGTTTATCTGGATACCCTCACTACGGAACAATTCGATCAGCAGGAAAACCTAGACTTCTTCTCCTCTCCAAACCCTATATCACCAGCCGCAATCGCCTTTCAACACAATGTATCCGAGAGCGAAAAGAAACCCTACGAGTCTAAATACGCTAGGTATTTATACTTACCTTATATACATTTTGCCGCTCGACGAGTTTTGAAACACTTAATTTGGTGCAACGCTCGCCCACCAAGATTCCTACATACACACCTTATTAGTTTTTATTTTTCCCATAAAATCATGTAGAAAAATATCGGGGTTTTACATCTTCACAGTTTCCTAGTTTTGGCAAAACCCTATTCTCCTATCGTAGGCGCCAAACCCTAGAAGAACAGGATTTTACCAAAAAACCTTCTAAGCGTCAACCTTGTTATTGCCATCATCATGTTGATGTTGATAGCTTATCATCATCAATAGCTTAACGATTGCCAAGAAGGGTAAATGGCTTAAAAAATTAGGGTAAATAGCTTAATGATTGCATTCTTCTGCACCTCATCGTCAATAGCTTAACGTCAATAACTTAACGTTAATAGCTCACAATAGCTTAATGATTGCAAGAAGGGTAAATAGCTTATCATCGTCAATAGCTTAATCTATTGTCGTGTTGCTTAAAAAATTACTACGAGAACAGTGTTGACGACAATAGCTTATCATCATCAACGTTGTTATTGCCATCATCATTGTCACCAGAAAAAGAAAGGAGGAAAAAATGTAGGGATTTTCCAAAATAATGTTTTTTGCTTAACTTTTCTTGAAGAATCTTAGCCTTTTGGAGAGCTTGGTAGTGCTCTTGGCGACGTAGAGGAAGCTCTGGTCAATTTGACGGTGAGAGAGAGAAGGGCGATGGAGGGTTTGAGAGAGGGGAGAGAAAGGCGATGGAGAGAGGGGAGAGAAGGG
Organism: Buxus sempervirens; assembly: GCA_947561395.2. NCBI lineage: Eukaryota > Viridiplantae > Streptophyta > Magnoliopsida > Buxales > Buxaceae > Buxus > Buxus sempervirens. Next base: position 18,724,966 of record OX387188.1, on the reverse strand, counting down.
TGATGAAGAACGACTCTAGTCAGTTTGACGGTGAGAGAGAAGGGTGATGGAGGGTTTGCGAGGGGAAAATCTGTTTTCCTCTTAGCAATTGCAAGAAGGGTAAATGGGTAATCTAGTTTCAATTTTTTTTAAATATTAAAAATCAACTAAAAAGCAATAAGGTTTAAGGGCATTGTTGGAAGAAAACGGGCTGTAACACTAAAAGACCACTTAACCTTATGAAGGTGCTCTGAAATGCGGAATTCGAAACTTTGGTGACTGAATCTTAAATATTTTGATAAAGTGTCAGTAAAAATTAATTTTTCCTCTCAAATAACACCAAGCTTTCTTTGGGCCTACCTTATGGAAGGACCATATGGTGAGGGGAATGCCATGTTATATATATAATCATTTAAAAAGAGATTTTTCATCCGCTTTGAGAGTACGCTCAAGAGAAAATAATAATAATTCAACATTTATTAAATTTAATTACAAAAATTAAAAAGTGCCAACACTGAAGGCAAAATCTCATACTTAAACACTGACCTCATAGGTTCAAATATTCCAAAATCAATAAAAAACTTACGATAATTACAAACTTAATCCTATTTTATAGTAGAGATGCAAATGCTAAATTGAATAACAAAAAGGATCTGAGGGGAAATTCAGTGACTTCATTTGCCTTCTCCTGTACTTCATCTGCCAGTTTCCCCTTGTCTCATCCCGCATATGTACACTTACCAGAAGCTGTCAAAAGAAATTAAAAAAAAATTTAAGTGTATCATCAAACCCACCAAAGAATAAACGAAAAAAGTCAAAGAACAATATATGCGTGGTTAAAGAAAAGATACATGGATTTTCAGTAGTAATAATTCCAGTGCCACCGAAGTTGCAGTCCTGCTTTCGCTTTCCAAAGGCCTGATAGTATTGATTCATCACATAGGACGCATGCGAGTGGGTCCTGGGTGGTTTGTAACACTCTCGGTCATTTTGAATAGCTGAACAATCAACTTTTGGATTTCTACAGCAGAACTTAATGTTCGCTTTCGTCTGCTCTTCGCTTACAAACCGGTTCACGATACACCAAGTTCTTCCTCCTCCTTTGCCTGCCTACAGGAAGGAAAATAAATCACCAACGAAGTCAAGAAAATTATCAAACACCTGGAATGCAAGGGCAGCCTATTTTCTCTTCCTTTTCTTTGTCCTTCATTTGAAGATTGATTAGCTCAAAAAGGGTAACAGTATCCTTACCAGATGCCTGTGAAGATTTCGGTTTAACTCGGAACCCGTTGCCTCCTCTGAGACATTGTTGTCAGAGACGACTAAAACTGATAGAATCAGAAAGAGAAAGATGGTTGAAGTGTAACGGATCTTCATGGGTTAATATCCAATTCCAAAGAAAGTGGTCTGAGGAAGTTTTTGAAAGAAGGGTCATATTTATAAACAAGTATGCGGTCGTACGTTGTTCTAAGGCCCCAAATTTTCTGTTTCCTTCTTTTTGGAGGCTAGTATTTTTCCTTCTATCAGAAAGATGCGGTTCCATCCCCGAAATAAGGGTTGAAGAAGAGCGAAGGCGAGGGCGAGTGGGCAATCTTCTGTGCGGTTTAAGAGCGAAGGCTCGGATGCCCCACGCAATGGTATTTCTCGCCCCTTTTTTTTCCTTCTAACGCGACAGTATCTCTCTCAACAGTGGGGAAGTCCGATGGAAATTGTCCATGTATACAGCCCCACACGTGAATTCCGGAATTTGTAGGCCCCAAAAAGTGCATTGTAGGTCATGATTGCTTAAAAATTTACAAATATACTGTTCACAATACACATGGCATGATCCTGTGAAAAACTGCATATAAAGTTGTAGATAAAGGTTGTGCAGGATCTCATCTGTGCGAATTCGGGAAAGAGATACAAGAAAGCTGAAAATTATAGTAATTTTTTAATATATTTTTTAATAGTGGTAACAAAAAGACTGAAAGAAAATGAAACACTACATTAATCAAGTTGAAAACATCGTGCAACAGTCGGGTCTTGGTCCAACGGTAGAGTGCATTGGAGGAGTTAAAGGGTGGCCAAGAGCACCAATCGTTCGTATGCTCACCAAAGGATAATACTGGCCGATGCACACAATAGTTGTGTATATAAGTTCTTTTTTTTTTCTTTGAAAGTTAACTCTATTCCTAAGTGAAAGGATGTACATGATAGCCATCTGGCTTACAAAAAATAACCGCATGAATTGGGATGCCAAAAATAACACTATACATGTACATATCCGACCCTAACTCACCACCACAACGTTTCTACCCATTCTACCCACATATTAATCCTCATCACTTTCAGCCCATTACATATATACACGGTGCAATGTTCCAATTTTCACATGAGTATCTTATGGTTAGCATGATGCATAGCAACATCAAACGCAATCTCTTTAACCACATCCACCACTGGTTTGGCCTTGTTTTGAAATATATAGGTAATTCTTTCCCTCCATATGTGGTACACCATGGCTGCAAAAGAAGTTTTCTTGATGGTCGCTTCTATTTCTTGGAAATTCTTCACCGCCTAATGTATTTCATACCCCCAATGATTTGGGTTTCTCTTGATCTCATTTCTGCCCATAACACTTACCCATACAGCATGAGCTATTTAGGATATGCGGCTGTACGAGCAAGCTTTGAGTAAAAAGCTTACCTTGATTTTCCAACCAAAGGATAAACGCATGCTTTGGGATATTTTGGTTGAACCGCACCAGGTTTCTCTATTGCGGTTGGTGGTTTGCTGTAGCTTTATAAGTCTCTTCAATATTAGAGAATGAGCCATTTGACGATATGATCCAAGACACATAATCCTCACTACTGAGTAGCAAGGATTACAGTTTCGATATCGATAAGTGTGCCCATTGAAAAAAAACGGCACACCGACGAAAAATCACCGGTGAAAAAACGTTTCAAATTCACACAAAATTTCGTCGGCACGCCGCCGGCGTGTCAATTTTTTCATGAAAATCCAGTTTTTGAATGCGTTTGGCAGCTTAGAACCCATTTGCTTTCAGAATCCCAACTATCTTTTCCCTGAACACGGTCATCTCCACATCTGAACTAGAATAATGGCCCCCTTCGTCCTCCTCTTGTTCTTCGTATTCATCACCTTCATTACCCCCATCGCAACTGCAACCAGTGGCAGCCTCGTGACTGTGTGGGTCCATCGCTCGCGATATTCTCAGCAGCTGCAAAACCTTCTTCTTCTGCCGAAATATCGCACCAAAAGTCTTGTTCTTCTTACTAAAACACGTACGCGTAAAACCCCACCATTCCTCCATATCCACGGACGGAACCTCAATCTTTGGCCAGATCTTGACCAGCGAAGAGTCCACTACGGGAGAAGGAACGAAGTCCTTTTTGCTTACGTCCATGATGAATCTCATCTCAGCCACCAACTTCACATTTACAGCCAGACGATTGAACTCCGAGTCACCAGGTATAGCCAAGAGGCGCCGTGCAAACTCTGTCTGAACGAGAAGAGTGGCGCTCCGAAACGACTTCATCCCGAATACAATTTTCACGATCAGAGGTGAGGAGATCCCATACAGAATGTTTGCCACGACGAGGTCGAATTCGGGAAGCTACGACGACGTCGAATTCGGGAAACTCGGTCTTCAGCGCGTCTTTGCAAAAAACCTGCAAAATCCCATCCGTTTTAGTTAGATTAATCTCGTCCTATCGAGTAATTTCGTCATACAATTGAGCAGCGTTTCTTACAGTGAGTTTATCTTCCAGTTCCAGCCCACGCTCGGCGACGTGATTAGATAGAATCTCGATCATTCGTTTATCAATTTCGACGGCAATGACCCTCTTGGAAGCTTCAAGAAGCCTGAGAGTAAGGTTTCCGGTGCCGGGTCCGATCTCCAGAACAGTGTCAGTTGGCCTTACCTCGGCGTTTCTGACAATGGCGTCGAGGACTCATGGGTTCGTCAGGATGTGCTGACCCCTCCTCTTTTGTAGGTGTATGTACGCTTCCAATCCCTCCTTAGCCTTCACATGCTTCTTGTAACGCCCCGGATCCGTGTTCTTCATTAAAGATATAACACGTCTCCTAGGGGTTAGTTAAGGATCTCAATGATGGTGATCGCTGGATAATCACCCGCCTTTATATCATGTCAGAGTGCACAATTCAACATTTCTATCCAGGCAAGTTATGAAATCATCAAGTGGTCCCAAGTTTACTATCTTATTACAATCCTCAAAATTCAACTTAACAGTTTAAGACTGAGTAACCTGCTGGACTAAGGTCGGTAGTAATAATCCTCCTCCCTATATGTATCAGCCGGATCTACCCCTGTAGGCACCTCACCACGAGTATCTGAAAAACAAGTAACAACGAGGGAATGAGATACGAATATCCCAGCGAGTGACACATGCATGCATAAAATAGTTAACACAGTTATAAGGCATGCTTCGACAAATAACCAATGATAATAATCGCGTAAATTTCGATAACAACTCAAACCAGGTCAATGCCATGCATATGGTTACATTGATTAATTTACATGCCAAGTAGACACTCCACACCTCCATGTACACAGTTCCCGGCCTACTCAGGGTATCGGAAACTCTGAAATGACGGCCTACTCAGGGTATCGTCATCCAATGCCGGCCTACTCCGGGTATCGGCACTGACAACCAGGCCTACTCAGGGTATCTGGCTGCTCTACACTGGTCGTGGCAACACACGTGGCCATGCAATTACACCAACCAACACATACCATCACATTACTAAGCTTAACAAGGATCCATGGGAAGCTAAACCCAAACCGATAATTAACTGTTTAAAACTCTGCATTAGAACATCAACTCACACAAGTGTTCCAACCAGAACATCAACTCACACAAGTGTTCCAACCAGAACAGAAACTCACACAAGTGTTCCAACCAGAACAGAAATTCACACAAGTGTTCCAACCAGAACACAAACTCACACGAGTAATCAAATAAACAATAATTACAACCTCATTCAAACTTTCCATCAAACAGGGTTCGATAAACCAAATAAGGTACCAAGCAATGCATGTTTCAAGAGGACTAGAATAAAGCACTAATATGTGAACATCCCGAACATCCTCGAAATATTTCTCCACACCTACTTCATAAGCTTGTACTAAAACTAGTACCTATCTACATTGTTCTTCCCGGTAATATTTATTTCCTCTAATGGCGAATTCTATTTGTTGGTCGAATGGTTGAAGAACCCCTATTGTCCAGAGCACCCTTGGCTCTTCCGAAATTTAGGATTCTGTATGAAAAACCACTGGGCGCTCACTTCCCGAGGTGGGCGCCAGGTGGGCGCCAGGTGGGCGGTAGGTCCCCTTGATAAATCTTAGCTTGCGCTCACCCGTGGATGAGTAGGCGCTAGCTAAGCGCCAGACGGGCGGGAGAAAAGCGCGAGATAAGCGCGAGAATTGGAGGTAGGCGCCAGCTAGGCGCGAGGTGGGCGCTGGCTAGGCGCCAGGTCTGTTTTTCTTAGCGCTCACCTCCTAGGTGGGCGCTAGGTAGGCGATAGCTAGGCGGTAACCCAGTTCAATTTCCAGGTCTCTGTTAATGCCGGAAATCCAACTCTGGCTGTAATTTTTCACTCTGTGACCACTTATATGGCCTCCTAGTAGTCCCAGGATACATCCAAACCAATTTTGGATTTAATCTAAATGACTTCCTAGTTATCCCCAATTCCACTGTGCAAAACCAAAACCCTCCGTAACTAAAACCCTTCGTAACTGTGTTTCCCAGAAAACCCAACATTCATGCAATTTAATACCATGATATCATTCAATGCATATACAAATAAATCCGAAAACCTCGGTGCTAAAACAATGCCACTCACTCGTGTGCGCGATAATCCCAGAATGGTAGTCGTCCTCGAAATCGGCCGATCGCGATCCCGAATGCGCGAAGACGAAATGGTAGCCTAAATGTTAGTCGAACTGTTCGCTGTTCTGGAGAGAGAAAACCCGCTTTTATCCCACTCGAATGAGCTTCTAGTAGTTCCTCAGACTCTTTCTCTTCCTGAGAATAACCCCAATCGCCATTTCCGCCGCAGTCGCCACAGCTCTAACTCCAATGAAGATTTCCTCCGTAACTTACGCGTATCCCTACAACCCAAACCCTACTTTCCCCCTTCGGAAATTTTTACCCATTTTTACCCTACGAGAAATACGCCGTTGGATGCATATCCTTCTTTTCTCTTATCCGATGCGCGCTCGCCCACCAAAACCTCACATGCTCGCGGCATCGACATCTTAATTAAATAAATAAATACGTAGACACCATACAATAAAAATCATACGATAAATATAAATATTCTTCCGAAAATTTGGCTATATAACGCCTGTACATACGAGCATGGGCTAAGCCCTCAAACCACACTAAACACCTGATAAACACAGTTTTATGTATATCAACAGAATGAATAAACCGTAGATAACCCCACAAAATAATCAGGGTCTTACACTTCTCTCCATCCTCATCTTCCTTCTTGTGAGCGTAACGACGACAAAAGGTTTTCAGTTTCGGCGGCACGCCGCGAAACTGAAAACCGTGCAGTGAGGAGGAACCATACTAATTAGCTTCAATGTTTCAGTTAATTGATGAGATTTGGCCGGTGGTGGATGCCATGCATTCCCCAAGATAATGGCTGAAGCTTTAGCATCCAATGGTAGCCCCGAAAATACACTAACCTGCTACCAAACATGAGAAGTAAAGAGCGTCTACGTAACCAATTATCAAACCATAACCATAGTTGTATACAAAACCCATTTGTTTAAGTATCTTTCTCCAAAGCCATGGTGCTGATTTTGGATATTTAACCTGACAAATAGTTCTCTTTCTTAAAAGATGGTGATGTACCCATTGGGTTCATAGAGATTTCTCAACTGAAACGAGTCGCCACAAGTTGTGAGATGTCGCCGCTTCATTCCATTTTTAAATATCTATGATTCCCAGGCTCCCTTTGACTTGTGGAACTGTAATATCCCTCACTTTTAAATTTCTTCACTATAGTCATTTTTAATGGGAAAATAAATTTCTAAAGATGTTAAATTTATTATGGGAAATTGATATGTATTGAGATATGCATGTGGAATAATTTTTGTGGGGGAAAATATTTGATAAAGAGGAAGGAAGTCGAGTTCATTCAAATAATAAGGCATTATTCTTCATTTTGCATGAAGGGTTTAGAAAATAATTTTATTTTTATTTTTATTACTATTATAACATGAAAATATTATAAAATTATATTTATATGTAGGTATGTTGATATATTTATTTTTAATATAGTGTAATGAGAGATGAGAATAAAACATGAAATACGTGTAAATACAAGTTTCGGCGGTGTGATGCTACACTATATCATGTTAAGACATATAAAGATATAAAAGATGTTGGATGGTCACTTTTGTGCATGGTTTACCGGACATAGACCAGCCAATTTGGATGGGGATCACCCTATCTCGATCCGATATTCTGGTATGGGACAGGGGTTTTAAGGGAGGATATGAACTCGGGCAGTCCAACTTAAGACTGCCCAAGTGCAACCTTTTTTTGCCTTTTAATTTAAAAAGGAGATTCTTGCAAGCTAAGCCAACAAGAGCCATATTGCCAAAAAAAAATTATAAACAATAAAGGGGAGAGAGAGAGCCTCTTTCTTCCTCTCTAGCGTGCCTGCAAGACAACAAAAAAAAGGAAAATGAAGATTGAGAAAGAGAGAGAGAGAGAGAGAGAGAGTCTCTTAGGTGTCTTCTTTGATGAGCCTACAAGACAGCAGTAAAAAAGGAAAGAGAAACTAAAAGAGATAGAGAGAGAGAGAAAGTGCCTCTGTAGCGCCCCAAAACCGGATCTGCCCTATCACGGTACCAACTTGTAGATACCCCAAAATTGCATGATTTTTTATAAACCTTGAAGGAGAGAAATATTTTATTGGAATTTTCAATTCTTAGCATTGGGTTTGAGATCCTTAACCTATTTGAATCCAAAACCATAAAGGAAAAGGCCGAAATTCAATCTTTTGCACAAATTCAAACTTTTTCTGGTTGAATTTCGTTGACTTTTGACGGCAAAAAATGAAATATTTTTTAAGGCAAGATTTTAAAATAATTTTTCCCGGTAATTAGGTTTTTAGCAATGTTATTGCATAAATGAATTTTTGGAGCCTTTAAATCTTGACGAATACCTTGGTATTAACATGTTGAATCTTTTTACCGGATCTGAAAAACTGGAATTTAGTCTTGAACTGGAAAGATGACTTTTTATTCACTTGGAATTTGAGTCTGGAACTATTTTTAATGGATTCAAATGGGGGGGGGGGGGGGGTGTTTGCTTAGTTACATGTAATATCTTAAGTAAAGGGAGATTAAAAAATACGAGGACATTTACCTAAATGATATTACATGTAAATATGTCTTGCCTGTGCAGAAACAAGTCACAAAAGTGAAAAAATTGGAAACTTGTGTTGCCGGCATTGAAAATGCGGACTGGTCATGACCGCATTATATATGCAGTCACGGGCTTTTTGTGCAAATTCGTCCTTTCTTGATTTCTGAGCCTTATTTACACGCATACCTCTCTCTAGAAGATTTGAATCCCCTTTGTTACCCTCCGTGGTTTAATTGATTTACCTTAACTCCTTCTTTGAAACTCAATTGGAACATTTTGGAACCCTATTTTGGCATAACCCTGGGACAAACCATGCCCCTGGGTTTGCCTATAAATAGAAGGCCTCTCCTCAAGCAAAGGGCTAATAATCTGAAGCTTGAAGAGCTCTAAGAGAAGAAGGGAACCCTTGCCTCTCTACTTTCTCAATCCAAGTAAGTCCCTTTTCTCTTTTATTTTCTGTTTTTAATTCTAGAGATAGTCTAATCTTCTCCATTTCTATAGATTAAGGCATAGTTTATATTTGTATCCTCAAACTTGCCTCCAAGTACCTCAAGACTCCTCTCTAGCTGTAAAATGTGAAGAGAGAGCTAGGGGAAAGGGGAACAAGTGGAATCTTAGAATAGAACCCTATAGTCTGTTCTTTTCTCTTTTTTGTAGAATAAGGCCGTTTGATTGTGTTTGTATTCCCAAACCTATCTCCAAGTACTTCAAGACTCCTCTCTAGCCGTAAAACGTGAAGAGAGAGCTAGTGGAAAAGAGAACAGGTGGATCCGTAGGATAGGCCCCTATGTGCTGTAATCTATGATAGGTGATTTCTTTTACTATTCTGTTCATGTTTTAAAAGTTTTATTCTGAATCTGGAGGAATCCTATGGATCCATGCTGTGCGCATGTAAAAATGGCACGCGGCGAGGTGCAAGTGATTCGCGCGTTCCTCCGGATGGGAAAAATGGGAAGTTGGAGTCGTCACTGCCTGATGGGGTGCAAGTAGACACCTTGGTGCCTAGGTTTGTTTATTAAGGCTTGGTCTGCGGTTAGAGATTCTAAGCAAGTTCTCGGTTGCGATCTGGGGAAGTCCGTAGACACCCTAGTCCACCCCGTCAAGTGACGGGTCCCATAGTTTTCCTGGTTTGAGTCAACTTTTGGTCTTTCACTCACTCGATTCCTAATCCAGCATTCAAATTTGGTTAAGTCTGGTAGGACCGCCAAAGTGGTGTGGGTCCCTTTACTTGATTTTATCTTCTTACCTTAAAGTGATGCGAGTCAGATTGGGCGGGCCTCGTTGGAAGGCCCGCAGATTCCCTGGTGGGCTTGCTTAAGCCCACATACCCCCTAGTGGGCCTCAGTCTAGCCTGAAAGGCCCTTCGGGCTTTGGTTCAATGAATCAATTTTATTTAGATTTCAAGTTGGAGATTAAATTTGATTTCATGCAAAAGTGAGTCTGGATTGACTTGCGGGCCCCTGGGTGGGCCCCGCAATGGATGCCAAATGTTTTACATTATCTGGATTGATCTTTCTCCACTGTGGGCCAGGCTTGGGCTTGGGGCCCTTTATTTGGGCTTGGGCTTGAAAGCCCAAGGCTTCTTGAGTTAGGGTTTGGAAACCCTAACCTTGGTTGGGTTCAATGGGCTTGATGGGCCCGACAAGCTCTGCCCATGGTCTCGACCAAACCACGCCTAAATCTAATCATCATGCTTCCAAAATGGGCTTTGGTGGGCCTCAATAAGTTTGGCCCACTCAACTAACTTGGTTTATCTTTATTTAGCAAAATAAGTTTGTCGGGCTTGGTGGGCCCGTTTGGAAGGCCCACTGGAAATCAAATTGGACCGGGTCGGTCCATGGCCTATATTAGGTCTCTGGTTGACCCGGAAACCCTTCTGGTTTGCTTGGTTTAGCTAAAAAGGATTGCAAAAATGAGTTAAAAAGCTGAAAATCAACAAAATGGAGCCTCTGTAATGTAGCCGACTTGAGTTGTCGGCTACACACAGAGAAGCTTGTATCCGATCCGGTTGGTCGGTCACAAAACAAAACCCGTTGATCTGACCTGAGTTGTCGGATCAGTTAGAAAATGTCAGTTTTTGGGTTTCGGCAATGGGCTTGGGTTTATGGGCTTCTTGGGGTGTTCCAGGGGCTGTGTGGGCTCCAGAGATGGCCCACATTGGTTGTGGGTGCAGGGAATGCCCCAATTTGGTCACTTTTTGGGGACTTTCGGGTTCAGTCAAAGCAAGGGGGAAGGACTAGGGTTTACCCCTCCCCTCTTGGGATTTTTACAGCTGTAAGGTGGGGGCTTGAGTGCCCCTACCTCGATTCTTCATCCATCACAAAACAGCAAGCATCTTGGACAAAGGGGCCCATAAACCAATCCTAAAATTCATGCCTTTGGAATCAGGATACATATGCATGCATTTCCACATATTATGTGCATGAGCAGCGGAGTGCATGTGTGTGAATGAACATGCTTCCCATATGTGAACATATGTTATAAAGGAGGGTATGCATACTACTCACAAGTATCTAGAAGGGCTTAACATGAAGGCACTTAAGGAGCACATATCCACAATACATGCTCCTAAGATCTAACACAAACCAACCTACCCTATCACCATTTACATGCTCAAAACAAAATCACAATCATCCAAGCAAGACCATATGAAGAAGGGAAAGAGGGGATAGTTAATATGGGGTACAATAGATGATCAAACAAAGGGGGAACAACCCTCCCCCATTTGAATGAGATAAAAGATGGCAAAATAGAAACCTAAAGGCCACCAAGCCGGGCATAAGTGGGAACTCATCTTCCCTTGAAGCCGTACGCACATCTTCCTCACGTGGGGGTTAGTCCATACTCAAAATAAAGAAGGGGAAGGGTGAACATACACACCAACATGATGGAGATGAAGATAACAATATGCTAAAAGATATGGCATCCCAACATGCTTACTTCATGCTCATACTCATATATGCTGGGTGAAATTTCATGACAAAGCTTACCTTGGGGTTTACTAACCCTGGAACAAGGTGTAGAGCCTCCTTGAAGTAGAGATGAAGGCTGGGGCAGCTTCCTTCTTGCACCAACAGCAAGTGTTCTTCCCTTCCTTGCTTGGATGAGAGTGAGGAAGAAGAGAGGAAAGGGGGTAGGATAACCTTGGGATTGTGCCTAAGGGTTTAAGGAGCAAAGGGGTGAGCTTGGGAGAGAAGTGGGAGCTCTTGGAGAAGAAAAATCCAGCAGCAAAAAAATTAGAGACCCCCCATACGTATGGGACTTGGGGGGGCTTTATTATGTGGATTGTACATGATGGATGCCCATGGGGGATGCATTCTTGGAGGAGAGAGAGAGAGAGAGAGATGCATGAGGTGTTGCATGCATAGATGATGCACATGCATGCACATGGAGAACACCAATCATGAGAGAGAGAGAGATGCCTCCATGATGCATGCTTGGGTGATCATGGGGGAGAGAGAGAGAGAGAGGTTATGCATGATGTATGCATGGATATTCATGAGGGGGAGAGAGAGAGAGAGAGGTGCTTGCATGCATGGTGCATGGGGGTGCACATGGGGAACATGCCTTTATAAAGGAGAGAGAGAGGGAAAGAAGATGTGGTGGGGAATTAAGCATGTGGGGGATGAGTTATGGAGGAAAGAGAGGGAGAGAAAGATGTGATGGGGAATTAAGCATGTGGGGGTGATTTTCTTTGTAATTGCAGATTAGTCCTTGAGCTATTTTCACATCAACTTGATATTCACAGATTTGTCCCCAGGTAATTACAAACATGGCATCAGATATTTTTGACTGCCCTGATATTTTACGGTTTTGCCCCAGACACCTTTTTCTGCTGTTTTCTTTGCAGTTTTTACCACGTGGGCAGTTTTTAGGGTTTCTTGTTCTGCCCATAACTTATTATCCGGAACTCCGATTCGAGCAAACTCAGTTGCGTTGGAATCGTGTCAGGATGACCTATCCACTAGGACAATTTTGGGTATCTGATCTGGGGTTTAGCAGAAAGTCAATTTCTGCTCTCCGTCAAGTTTGACCGGCTGATAAATCCTTCATCCGGACTCCGATTCTAGCAAACTCAGTTACTTTGGAACTGTGTCGGGATTCTCTATCCACTGTGAGTGTGAGAGAGAGAGAGAGAGAGAGAGAGAGAGAGAGAGAGAGAGAGAGAGAGAGAGAGAGAGCAAGGTGGTCAATTATCACTTGATTAAAAAGTCAACTTTTGCCCCCTTAAGGGTAAATTTTCAGTTAGGGTTTTCACTTTAGGCATTTCCGGGGGTGCAAAAAGAAGGTGCTTACACATGTTGCTCATAGCATGAGATCCCCACTTCCTTCTACAGTTTTGGTTTTTCACACCATTGCACCTACATCACTGTTTTTCTTGATTTTGGTGATATTTGGCTAGGATTCTGGATCTACCATGATCTATATGGTAGATCTGGAACCAAAAGCCTGAAAGTAACCTCTAGGGTTTCATGATGTGATTTTGAAGTTGTTTTAATCTTGGAGAGAGGATCCTATGGTCTAAACTCTCCCTTTTGATGTTTTTTTCATCAACATGGGTTGATTGGGGTTCTATCTCTCCACTAATGAGAGATCTGGATCAGATCTGTACCCTAAAGAACTTTACTCTTCAATGTTATAATCAAAAGATTTCAATCTGGTTTTTCAACCTTTTAATGGTTTAGCCTAAAGCTAGTTTTTCAAGTTTCACTCTAGAATGGTTTTCTTTGATTTTTATCTCAATTTTATTTCAATCATGAAAACCGTTAGAATGGTGTGATCATATTGAAGGCTATGAATTAATCGGGCTATTCATATGAAAAACCATACACTTTCGTCACTTTGATGATTTTTTTTTCTTAAGCAAGCTTTCTTTATTTTTAACATGAACAATACCTGGCAACCACCGTGTGTGGATGAATAGGGGTGCCTAACACCTTCCCCTATTCATAACCTAATCCCCTTACCCATCTCTGGTTGTTTTTGTTTTGTATTTTAAAATATAGTTATTTTTACTCTAATTTCTAACTTTATATTTTGATTTGATGGTTTTGGTGTCCATTCACACCTAAACAGAATGGTGGCGACTCATTGTTTTACAGAATCCCATGTGTTGATTAGGAAGTCATTAAATTGATTTTCCATGTCTCACAACTTCAATTTTTTGACTTGTTTCTGCACAGGCAATACTTATTTACATGTAATATCATTTAAGTAAATGTCCTCGTATTAGCTCCATTTACTTAAGATATTACATGTAAATAAGCAAACACCCCCCCCCCCCCCAAATTTGAATCCATAAAAATAGTTCCAGATCCAAATTCCAAGTGAATAAAAAGTCAACTTTCCAGTTCAAGGCTAAATTCCGGTTTTTCAGGTTCAGTAAAAAGATTCAACATGTTAATACCAAGGTATTCGTCAAGATTTAAAGGCTCAAAAAATTCATTTATGCAATAACATTGCTAAAAACCTAATTATCGGGAAAAATTATCTTGAAATCTTGCCTTAAGAAATATTTCTTTTTTTGGGGTCAAAAATCAACAAATGCAACCGGAAAAAGTTTGACTTTGCGCAAAGATTGAATTTGGGCCTTTTCCTTTATGGTTTTGGATTCAAATGGATTAAGGATCTCAAACCCAATGCTAAGAATTGAAAATTCCAATAAAATATTTCTCTCCTTCAAGGTTTATCAAAAATCGTGCAATTTTGGGGTGTCTACACAACCTGTAAAACCCTGACTCGGATTATATCTTAATTATTAAGATTAATTATCTAAAGCGTGATTATTGGACTAATTAAGTAATTGTGTTACGAAGATGAGGTAAATGTGGATTATTCTTGAGGATTTAGAGAAATCAATTGAATTGTATGAAGGTTATTAATGAAAATTTAATCAATGTTATTTCTCAATTCCAATTGTCTAAGATACTCTCCAATTAGCTTAAATGAATTGGAAATCAAATTCTGAAAAGTTAGACTTATGTGTACCTAGAGTAATTCCTAAGTATACCCATGGTACCCCAAAGTTTACCCCAGGTACCCTCTCGGATAACACTAGTGTATACCCATGTATACCCCAAAATACTCCCAAGAATACTTAAAGTAACTCCTAAGAGTACCTAAGGTACCTCCCAAGTGTACCCAAATTATCTCCTAAGAATACTCAAAGTAACTCTTAAGAATGCCCAAGGTACCTCTCAAGTGTACCTTAAGTATTTCCCAAGAATACCCAAATAACCCCTCAAGTATACCCCAGGTACCCTACTTCTATACCCAAGGTACACCCAAGTATTTCCTAAGGTACCCCCATTGAGTGCCCAAGGTATGCTCAAGTATTACCCAAGGTACCACCCAAGTGTTACTTAAAGTACCCCTCAATTATACCTAAGGTACCCCACTTGTATCCCTAAGGTACCCTACTTTAATTGCCTAAGGTACCCCTGTGTTTACCTAAGGTATCCCCTTGTGTTTACCTAAGGTACCCCTGTGTTTACCTTAGGTATCCCCTTGTGTTTGCCTAAGGTACCCCTGTGTTTGCCTAAGGTATCCTCTTGTGTTTGCCTAAGGTACCCCACATGTATAGCTAAAGTACCCCTTTATATTACCTAAGGCACCTCACTCCTATTGGCTAAGGTATCCCACTGTTTTGCCCAAGGTACCCCATTCGAATACCTAAAGTACCCCCATTGTATTTCCTAGAGGTACTCCTTTCATATAAGTAAAGTACCCCCACTGTTTTACCTAGGGTACACCCCCCTATATAGCCAAAGTACACCCTTTGTCTAACTAAGGTAACCCCTATATAAGTAAGGTAACTCCCATTGTTTTGCTTAAGGTATAACCCCTTATATAGCTAAGGTACCCCCTCGTATAACTAAGGTACACTCCTTCTATAGCTAAGTACCCTCCTCAATATAACTGAGGTACACCCCCTAAGCTTATCTAAAGTTTATTCTTTAGAATGACTAAGGTAAATCCCTTGAAACATCAAGGTACCTCCTCAAATAACTAAAGTACCCCTCATATAACTGAGGTACCCTTCTGTATTAACTGAGGTACATCTCTCAAGAATTTCTAAAGCATGCCTTTTGAAGTGGCTAAGGCAAACACCCCACTTAACACTAAGATACCCCACTTAATACTAAGGTACCCCACTCGAATAACACTAAGGTACCCCCTGGCATGCCTTAGGTACACCCTAGGGTTTTAGTTGAATAAAAGCCTTGTTTAGGGGCAGATTTGAAAGACCCAAAACTTGGGCATATAAAAGGATGCCCTAATTTCTAATTAAGGGTTTGAAAACCCATTTCTCTTGTCTTGGACGTATAGATCAAGAGAGGAAGATTGTGAGCTCACTTGGAAGCTTGAGCAAGAAGAAAAAGAAGAAGAAGGAGAGGAGAACTTGAAGAGAAGTTGTGTTTCTCCATTAACAAGTAAGTAGCAAACCCTTCTAAACAAAATGAATTACCAAAATTCGTATTCTCTCTTTAGGGTTTGATTTATTTGAAGAAATGATCTTGCATGTTGCTATTTGCTTCTAAAATTCGTGGGTTTTGATTGTATAATACTCTTGTTTAGTTTTCTATTGATTTGCCATGGATTTCTGGCTCTATTGATTATATTTCAGATTAGGGTTTGAGATTTGGGATGAATCTTTTGTGTGGAAAGTGTTTTAAAGCATGTTGGGATGTTTTATGATAATCCTATTTGATGTTGGAAGTGTTGGAAATGATTCCCATGAGTTTGGTGTTGAAAATAGTCGAAATATTTCAAAAACCCGAGCCGGCGATTAATCCTGAAGATTGGCGATCAATCCTGAGCCAAGACCCCCAAAAATCGGATTCTGTTAAAGTAAATCGCGAATCAGGATTAATCGCCAAGGGCTAATCGCGACCTTAGTGCGCGAACGTTGAACTTACCGCGCGCGCGTTAGCCTTGATTTACCCTTTAGCGCGAACTCTAAACTTCAGCGCGCGAACGTTAACCCCAGTCTTTACCCCAACGCCCGAACGTTGCCTTGACTATGCCTTTAACGCTCGAACGTTGAAGCCTGTTTTTGAGAACTCTTCACCCTTTTGCTCCACAACCCTTTCTCATACAACCCAAGCTTCTCGCATAGCACCCTTATTTAAGTAAATGTCCTGTGTATTTATTGCTCCATTTACTTAAGTCTTTACATGTAAATAAGGTTTTACCCCCCATTTGAAACCAATAAAAATACTCTTGAGGCCCAATTCCCAACCAATAAAAAGTCAACTTTTCAGTTTGTGCCTAAATTTCCAGATTTCCCGATTTTAAAAAATGGCCACTTTTTGAGTTTGATACCCAAACGAGTGATTCAGAAGCCCAGAAAATTCTAGAAGATTCATTTACTCTACAATAGACCACAACCAGAATTTGAGCCCGAAATTCCTTGTAGATCTATCTAGAAAAATTTTACACCGAAAAGTCAAAGTTTTATCAAGACTTAGAATATTTTTGAGATCCAAAACTTTTTGTCTCAGAATCCATTGATTTTTGGTAGGATGACTTATTTGAGAATTCTAAGACTACTCCACTCATCCAAAATGTGTTTTGAGGGTTTTACGATGTTCGTTTTGATTGACTTTGGATTTCATGAACCGGTGCAGTGTAGAAGTACTCCTCTTAGCCTTGATTCATCGGGCAGCGTAGAAGTACTCCACTAGGCCTTGATTCATCGGGCAGCGTAGAAGTACTCCACTAGGCCTTGATTCATCGGGCAGCGCAGAAGTATTCCACTTGGCTTTGATGCGTCGGCGGTGTAGAAGTACTCCACTTGGCCTTGATTCCCTCGGCAGTGTAGAAGTACTCCACTGGGCCTTGATTCGTCGACAGTGTTGAAATACTCCGCTTGGCCTTAATCTTGGACATTTGACTTGGAATGGTTGATTTGATTTCATGAATTATCCGATTGAGACGTTTGACTTGGAATGGTTGATTTGATTTCATGAATTTCTCGAATGAGACATTTGACTGGGAATTGTTGATTGATTTGACTTGGAATTTCACTTATATCTGTTTGAGATATTTTGGTTTACATTTGGTATCTTATACTTGTGAATATTACCATGATATTACGAAATTGCATAAACTATTTCTCTGCATGCATGTTTGCTGCTTACTGGGACTTTAAGTCTCACGCGTGTTTTGTTTTAGCGGATTTGTTTTCAGATCCGCTTGGTGAGCCGTGTATTGGGGCAGGCATTGAGGGTGAGCTTTAGTTCAGGCCAGAGGATTTCTACCAACCATAGTAGGGTTCTTTTTATAATGATGTATTTTGTCTTGGGGATTGTTTATGGGATGTAAATATTATTTTTGGACCTATACTCTTGGGAGATATCTTTTGTACATGTCTATATATTTTGGAGAGATCATTGTAAATGGTTAGTTGCCTTAGTTGTATTTTATTCACATATATATCATGTTTTGGAGATTATAGTACAGATGACATTTTGATTAGATGGAAATTTTTATTCCATGCTTCTTCAGTCATGCACTCTGATAATTACATTGTAATTGCCCAGGAAATTGTGTTTATCAGGTTCTATTGGGCCCATAAGTAGGTCTCGGGTACGGGTTGGTGCTGTGATAGGGCAGACCCGGATCTGGGGCGCTACACAACCCGTCCCTGAAACCTACTTATGGGCCCAAAAGAACCTAATAAACACAATTAACATGGGCACTTACAATGTAATCATCAGAGTGCATAAGCCAAAGAAGCATGGAATTAAAAATTTCCATATAACAAAAGGACACCAGTGTAATAACTCCAGAAGATAATATCTGTGCATACAACAAGGCAACTAAGATATCTCCATCACTATCTTTTACATGAGCATTCATATACAAAGGTGATAGTCTAAAGATAACTTTCAGGTCTGTAAATCCAAAAAGAATAATTACATCCCATTTATAGTTTCTAAAAACTAAATACTAGAACATAAAGAGAACCCTACTATGGGTAGTAGAAGTCCTTAGGCCTGTGCTCAAGCTCACCCTCAATATCTGCCCTAGTACGTGGCTCACCAAGCAGATCACATAACAAATCCGGTGAAACAAAATGTGTGAGACTTAAAGTCCTAGTAAGCAGCAAACATGCATGAGTGAAAGCAGTTGATGCAATTCATATAATATCATGAATTGAAGCAGTTTAGGCGATTCATATAACATCATGAATAAAGGTAGTTTAGGCAATTCATATAGCATAATGAATAAAAGCATTTTATGCAATTAATATTCTCAAGTCAAAACATCTAAATAATATAACACATAAAATTAGCTCAATAGCCCTAATCATTTACTACAAGTATATCTTGGTAGAATTCATTGGTAGAACTCATAATGTAAAACAAACCTTTCGCATCAGTTACTAGAACCAATGCCTCATTCCACTAACCAAGAGAATATACTCAATGCACAAACCCAGTGGAATTCCCCATCTACTGCTATTCAACCAAGGCCAAGTGGAATTCCCCATCCACTGCCATCAAACAAGGCCAAGTGAGATCTACACTGTCACTGCCATTCTAACAAGGCCAAGTGAGATCTACACCGTCACTGCCAAGTGGGACTACACAATCACTGCCAATCAAGTCTAAGCTAGTTGTTCGATCAAACCATATAAGAGAGCTCATTATAACTTTACCAAATCAAATCAATATTAACAAAGTGTAAGAAATAATCAATGATCACATCACATCCAAATCTAAATCAAAGTAAAATACATACACCATCAAGTTCACAAAATACATCCAAATCCAAATCAAAGTAAAATACATCCAAATCCGCTGGCATTCAACCAAAGGGTAAGTGAGATCTACAGCGTCACTTCTAGTCAACCATGGCCAAGTGAGATCTATATTGTCACTGCCAAGTGGGACTACTCAATTACTGCCAATCAATTCTAGGCCAGTTGCTTGGTCAAACCACATAAGAGATCTCAAACTTATCTTTAATAAGCTTACATCAAGCAAACCAATAGCTATAAATTCCACAAATTACGTATTCGAGGAGTGGGATACTCTTAGGAACCCCAATAAGGTCACCATACCAAAAATCAACTACTTCTGAGACAAAAAGTTTCGGACCTAAAAAATATTCCAAGTCTGGTTAAAAACGTTGACTTTTGGGTGTACAATTTTTCTAGGCAAATCTACAAGGAGTTTTGGGCTCAATTTTTGGTTATAGTCTAATGGAAGGTAAACAGCTTTTCTAAAATTTTATGGGCTTCTGAATCATTCATTTGAGTATCAAACTCAAAAAGTGGCTTTTGGTGAAAATTGAGCAAACTGGAAATTTAGGCATGAATTGGAAAGTTGATTTTTTATTGGTTGGGAATTGGGTCTTGGAAGTATTTTTATTGGTTCCAAATGGGGGTAAAACCTTATTTACATGTAAAGACTTAAGTAAATGGGGCAGTAAATACACAGGACATTTACATGTAAAGACTTAAGTAAATTTAGGCATAAGGGTGCTGTGCAGGAGGCTTGGGTTGTTTGGGAAAGGATTGGGGAAGGAAAGGGTGAAGAACTATAAAAAACAGCACCCACGATTAGCTTCAGGATTAATTGCCGAGGGGCTAACGTGCGCACATCCAGGTCAACGTTCGCGTCTCCAGTTCGCTATTAGTCTCGCGGTTAATCGCGAGACTTATCCTGTCCTTAACAGAAAATGATCTTTTGGGAAAGATTAATCGCCCATCTCCAGGGTTAATTGCCAGCTCCGGTTCTTACAAGATTTTGGCTATTTTCCAACCAAACCCATACAAACCACACCCAACCTTTCTAATACCAAATGAGATGATTATAAAACATCCAACATGCTCAAAAACACCTCCCAACACAGGAATCCATCCCAAATCCTCATGAACATAAATCCAACATATAAAGCATCATCAAGATACCAAACTCAAAACCTAATCTGAAATATAATCATTAGAGGTTGCAAATCCATGGCAATCAATAGAAAAATACACAATATTGTTATACAACCGAAACCCTACAAATTTTTGAAGCAAAACCCCACATGCAAGTGATTTCCTAGTTTATCCAAGCCCTAAGAGAGAGAGATACGAAAATCCATGGCAAATCAATAGAAACTAAACAAGATAATTAGATAAACCAAACCCTACGAATTTTTGAGGCAAAACCCAACATGTAAGAGATTTTCTAGTTTAATCAAACCTAAGGAGAGAGAAATACTAAAATCCAATAATTCATTTTAGTTTGAAGGGTTTGCTACTTTTTTGATTAATGAAGAAGCTCACTTCTCTTTAATCTCTTCTCTTCTTCTCCTTCTTCTCCTTCTTCTTCAAGCCTTCAAGCAAGCTCCCACTCTTCTCCTCTTGTTCTATACGTCCAAGACAAGGAAAAAAAATTTCTCAAAACACTAGATATTTTAATTAGGACATCCTTTTATATGCCCAATTTTTGCTTATCAAAGTTGCCCCTCAAAAAACTTTTTATTCTCACTAAACCCTTGGGTGTACCTAAGGGTTATCAAGGGGGTACTTGAGTGTTATAAGGAGGGGTACCTTGGTGTTTCAATGGGGTTTACCTTAGTTATTCCATGGGGTGTACTTTATGTATGCTTAGGGGTGTACTTTAGTAATATAAGAGGGGTACCTTAGTTATAAAAATGGAGTACCTTAGTTATATGAGGGGGGTACCTCTAAGTAATACAAGGGGTGTACCATAGGTAATGTAAGCGGTGTACCTTAGTTATATTAAGGGAGTACTTTAGTTATACAAATGGGGTATCTTAGTTATATTAAGGGGGTACTTTAGTTACACAAAAAGGGGGGTACCTTAATTATATATGTGACATCCTGGCTGTCCGAGTGGGCGGGTGAATGGGTAATCTCACTCGGAGAGCTACTAGGCGAGGATGTGCATATAGTTGGGATCCTACAACGCTCGGGGATGCTATAAGTAGTCTTAAGACCCCCAAATTAGCAAGAGGCCTTTTAAGGAGCAACACAGGACTAAATCCCCTGGGAACCCTAAAGTTAAGCGTGCTCGAGTGGGAGCACTGCTAGGATGGGTGACCCCTGGGAAGTTTTCTCGTCTTATCCTTAAGAACAAATCCGTAAGGGCCCGTGGGCCCAGAGCGGACAATATCTTGCTGGTTATGGGTCTGGGGTGTTACAAATGGTATCAGAGCCTGCCCCGACTGGAAGGTTGTAAGTGTGAAAACTCACACTCCTGGTATGGCAAATGATTGACAAATTATGTTTCTAATGAAGCTTCAAGATGTGCAGATTAAACAATGAAAATTCAGTAAATTCAGTAAAGAAGAAGAAGTTGATGCCACCACACTGCTACCACGCCGCTGCCACCCCGCTGGCAGCGCATAAGGGAATTCGTGTGTCGAAAGTAAGGTTCGTGCACCTGCCGCGTACTCTCCCGCTAGCAGCTCGCTAGCAGCGCGCTTTTTAACTGATTCAACTCACTCTAAGCGGGACTTGAGTTCGCTACCAGCCGTCTACATCGATCGCTTCACGACGCTACCAGCGCTCGACGCGATCTGAGTTTTATTCTTTAAATAGACGAGTTGTAATTTTCAATTAAGACTTTTTTCTTTGGATCATTTGTTTTTCGAATCTTGAGGTGTTTGAGATTCGATCAAATCTTCTTTAGAGAGTCGGCGATCGAGTGAGGGGGAGATCTGAGATAGATCGCCTGGAATTGAAGACAGTGGATTCTTCTTCAATTCGGAACTTCATCTGATCGTGTGATTGCCTGGACTGGTGATCGGCCTTGATTGATGCGTAGGTGGATTCCTACTGCATTGGATCGTCTCAGTGGATTCTGAGAGGATTGCTGCGATCTGGATTGATCGTGTCCTGCAGCTTGTGGATTCAAGCTGTGTTGCAGTTCGTGGATTCGAACTGTGGATCACTGGTAAGTGATTGTTTGCGATCTGGACTGATCGTGTTCTGCAGCTTGTGGATTCAAGCTGTGTAGCAGTTCGTGGATTCGAACTGTGGATTGCTGTTGAGTGAGTCAAATTGTAAAGGTTAAGTATGTACTCCTTTGTAATTGTCTTTTCATTCAATAGTGGATTTTGAAGGGTTAGTCGCCTCATATAGACTCGAGGTTTTTCCTGGATCTGGATCCAGGTTTCCTCGTATAATTCTTTGTGTACTGTTTCCGCATTGTTCAATTCTGAATTGTTATAGATCGTGGACCTTAAGAGTAGTCCTCTACTCTTTCAAGTGGTATCAGAGCCTATTCACTTTGAATTGCTATACATAGTGTGATCTAGATCTATAGCATGGATTTTGGAAAAGAAGGAGGATCTGCCTCTAGACCTCCGTTATTTGAAGGTAACAATTACTCTTACTGGAAAGCTAGAATGAGGGCTTACCTGAAATCAATCGATGAGCGTGTCTGGCTCTCGGTTTGTAATGGTTATCATCCACCTGTGATCACAACAGAAGTAGGTGTTGTGATCCCTAAACCTCATGATCAGTGGACTAAAACTGAATCTGATCAATGTGGATTGAACAACAAGGCAATGAATGCCTTATTTTGTGCTGTTAGTGTTGAGGAATTCAGGAGAATTTCCTCATGTGAAGTCGCTAAGGAAGCTTGGGACATCCTAGAGGTCACTCATGAAGGAACCTCAGCTGTCAAGCTGTCCAGACTTCAGAGACTTACTACATCTTTCGAAACTCTGTATATGAAAGATGATGAGTCTTTTGATGAGTTTTATGCTAAACTCTCAGATATTGTTAATTCTAGTTTTAATCTTGGAGAAAAGATTTCTACATCAAAGGTTATTAGAAAAATCTTAAGATCTTTGCCTGAAAGATTCAGACCTAAAGTAACTGCAATACAAGAGGCAAAAGATGTAGATAACATGAGAATTGAAGATCTGGTAGGATCTTTACAGACTTATGAGCTAGATCTGAATATTCCAAAAAGAAATAAAGGAATAGCTCTAAATTCTGTAAAATCTGTAAATACTGAAGAATCAGATAATTCTGATGTTGATATGGATGAACTTGTTCTCTTAGCCAAAAAGTTTAAGAAAATGTTTAAAAAGAAACAATTCAATTCTTCATCATCCATGGACAGACCAAATAGGAGATCAGATAAGAAAATGTCTGATCCAAGAAAGGAGAAGAAATTTTCTCAGAATGATGAAGTCCAATGCTACAAATGTAGAGGCTTTGGACATGTTGCTTCTGATTGTCCCTCAAAGGATAAAAAGAAAAAGACTAATTATCAGGTTACTTGGGATGACAGTAACACTGATAATTCTTCTCAATCTGATGAGGATATTTCTGCTAATTTTACTGCTTTCAATTCATTTTACTCATCCTCTTCTGGTAGTTCAATCTCTGGAATTGCAGGAGATAATAAAGAGACTTTATCAGATGATGAAGAAGAACTACAAGAAGCCTACAATCAGCTCTATAAGGAATTCAATAGAGCTCAGAAGAAAGTCAAGAAACTGAGTAAAAAATTGAAGGAATCAGAAACAGAGAAAAATAAAGCTCTTGCAGAAATAGATTCAATAAACCAGAAGTTACTTGAAAGACATGCCAAAGAAGATTTTCTGGTAACTTCTTTAACTGAAAAAACTGAAAAACTAAAAGAAAAGGAAGCTCAGATCTCTGTACTTCAAGGTAAAGTGAGTGAACTTGAGAAAGTTTCAAACTTAAGTAAATCTGATGTTTCAAATGGTTCTGCAGAAAATCCTCAAATAAATGAGGAATCAATTTCAAAGGAAGTTCCTGAAAGCTCAAATTCTGCTGAAAAGAGAATGAGTGTAAGTAATCAAAACATGGAATCTTCACAGAAAATTTCTGCTGGAGAAGTAAGACCAACAGGTAAATCTTCAACTTTTGAGAAATTTAAATCTGTTCAGTTTAGAAAAACTGACAAGTCTAGAAATGCTGATTTGTCTGAACAAAGGTTCATACCTGTTTGTCATCACTGCAATAAAAAGGGTCATATAAGACCAAAGTGTTATGCACTGTATGGTTTTCCTGATGGATATGTTGGAAATAAGAGAAAGGTAAACCAAAGTCAGTCTCTGGACTTATACAACAGATTTGACTCTCTGTTAAAAATGACTGAAACATTAAATCAGGAAGTTTCAAATCTGTCAAAGAAGTTTTCCTCAAAAACTCAAGTAGTTGATGAAAATACTGTTCAGAAGACTCCTGAAAAACAGATTTGGGTAAGAAAAGATTCTTTAGTTGCTAATGTGGTTCATGTAGCTTTAAAAGCTCATGATGTCAACATGTGGTACTTGGACAGTGGTTGTTCAAGACACATGTGTGGTCATAAGGATATGTTCAGTACCTTTGAAGAATATTTTGGTGGAAGTGTTACATTTGGTGATGGAAGCACTTCCCAAGTTAAAGGTAAAGGAACTGTTACAGGTCCAAATGGAGTTTGCTTAAAGAATGTTCTATTTGTATCTGGTTTGAAGGCAAATCTTATCAGTATTAGCCAATTATGTGATTCCAGATTATTTGTTAATTTTACCAGAAAAGAATGCAAAATATTGGATAAATCTGGTAGAACTGTTCTTGTAGGTGAAAGAACAAGTGATAATTGCTATGGGATTATTGGAAACAATGAGTGCTCTTTAAAATCCTCCATAGGCAATGAAATTGATTTGTGGCATAGAAGACTTGGCCACATTAACTATAGAGATTTGTCAAAAATCTCTAAGTCTGAACTGGTTAGAGGAATTCCCAAGTTTGGGAAAACTAAAAAGAAAGGAATGTGTGGTCCTTGCAACCAAGGAAAGCAAATCAAAGCCACACACAAGAAAACTAACATTGTAGGAACATCAAGACCATTAGAACTGATTCATATGGATTTAATGGGACCTACAAAGACTGAAAGTCTGGGAGGCAAGAGATATATATTTGTTGCTGTAGATGACTACAGCAGATATACCTGGGTAGACTTTCTAAGAGAAAAATCTGAATGTTTCAACTGTTTTAAACATCTGTGCTGTCAAATTCAAGTTGAAAAGAACTTGCAAATAGGAAAGATTGTAAGAATCAGATCTGACCATGGGACAGAATTTGAGAATCAAATGTTTTCCAATTTCTGTGAAGAACATGGAATCAAACATGAATTTTCTGCTCCTAAGACCCCACAACAAAATGGAGTTGTGGAGAGGAAGAACAGAGTTTTACAGGAAATGGCTAGAACCATGATGATAGCCAAGAAAATTTCAACAAAATTCTGGGCTGAAGCTATAAACACTGCCTGTTACATTAGTAACAGAGTTTATATCAGATCTGGATGGAAACAAACTCCCTATGAACTTTGGAAAGGAAAACAGCCAAATTTGAAATATTTTAGAGTATTTGGAAGTAAATGCTATATCTTAAGGGACAGAGAAAATCTAGGAAAATTTGATTCTAGAAGTGATGAAGGAATTTTTCTAGGATATTCTTCTTCTAGTAGAGCTTACAGAGTTTTTAATTTGAAAAAATCTGTTGTAATGGAATCTATAAATGTGCTAATTGATGATGAAAGTATTGACAGTGAATTTTTGCAGGTTGTAGATGAAGAGGATGAAATCAGAGATGCTTCCTCAAGCATTGAAGTGGTTCCTCTGACAAAAATTCTCAAAGATCATCCTACTGAGCAAATTGTTGGAAATATTTCAGATGGTGTCAGAACAAGACATCAGGTACATAATGAGGTAAGATTTTCTTCTTATCTCTCTCAATTTGAGCCAAAATCTTATAAAGATGCATTGTTAGATGATTCTTGGTTGAATGCTATGCATGAAGAACTAAATCAATTTACTAGAAATAATGTTTGGGAATTGGTTGAAAGACCCTCTGATCTGAATGTGATAGGAACCAAGTGGATTTTTAAAAACAAATCTGATGAGAATGGGATAGTAACCAGAAATAAGGCTAGGCTTGTTGCTCAGGGGTATACTCAAGTAGAAGGAATAGAGATGAAACCTTTGCTCCTGTAGCTAGGTTAGAATCAATCAGATTACTGTTGTCTATTGCATGTTACTTGAAGTTTAAACTGTTTCAAATGGATGTTAAGAGTGCATTTTTGAATGGATATCTGAATGAAGAGGTCTATGTAGAGCAACCTAAAGGATTTGAGGACACAAATCATCCTAAATATGTCTATAAACTGAACAAAGCCTTGTATGGACTCAAACAAGCTCCTAGAGCTTGGTATGAGAGACTTACCTTCTTTTTACTTGAATCTGGTTTTATAAGAGGAAATGTAGATAAAACTCTCTTTATTCAAAGAGAGTCCAAACATATTTTGATTGCTCAAATCTATGTTGATGACATAGTGTTTGGGTCCACTTCTGAAAATCATGCTCACTCATTTGCTGATTTAATGAAAAGTGAATTTGAAATGAGTATGATGGGTGAACTGAATTTTTTCTTAGGTCTTCAGATTTATCAATCTCAACAAGGAATTTTTTTCTCTCAAGCAAAATATTCAAGAAATCTTGTTAAGAGATTCAGCTTAACTCATGCTAAACATGCTAGGACTCCTATGAGTACTAGTTTAAAACTTGGAAAAGATGAATCTGGAAAGGTTGTAGACCCTACCCTGTACAGAGGAATGATTGGGAGTCTACTGTACTTAACAGCAAGTAGACCTGATATAAGCTTTAGTGTTGGAGTTTGTGCTAGATATCAGGCTAATCCTAAAGAATCCCATCTGAATGCTGTAAAAAGGATTATAAAATATGTTAATGGGACTATTGATCTGGGAATCTGGTTTTCCAAAGAGACAAACCCACATCTAACTGGATACACTGATGCTGATTGGGCTGGGTGTATGGATGACAGAAAAAGCACCTCTGGTGGTTGCTTTTACATGGGAAATAATCTCATTGCCTGGTTAAGCAAGAAACAAAACTGTGTTTCTCTGAGTACTGCTGAAGCTGAGTATATTGCTGCAGGAAGCAGTTGTACTCAACTTATCTGGATGAAACAAATGTTATCAGATTATGGGGTAGATCAAGATCAAATGATTCTCTTCTGTGATAATCAAAGTGCCATAAATATCTCTAAGAATCCTGTTCAACACTCAAGGACCAAACATATAGATATCAGGCATCACTTTATAAGAGAGTTGATTGAAGACAAAACTGTTGTGATTGAATATATATCTACAGAAAAACAGTTGGCTGACATTTTTACCAAACCTTTAGATCAAAACAGATTTGAAACTCTTAGGAAATCCCTAGGAGTATGCTCTCAAAACTGAAAATCAGGTTCTGTTTTGAGTTAATTTTGATGTAAAATGTCTCACATATCTGTTCAAAATGAATTTGTGTGTTCTTATTACTAAGATCTGTTTTCAGGAAGATTGAGTGTATGCATATTGACAGAAATTTCTTATTTCTAACCAGCAACTTTGTCTGAAACACCTGTACGTATTGAAGCTTATTGTGTGGTAAAGCTTGGGATCTATAGGCTATCACCTTTGTGAAAAGAAAAGTTTTGGAAATGGCTGCCATAGAGATTAGAGTGAAAGTCACTGTAAATCTCAAAAAGAAAAAGATAAAGAAGGTATATTCTTGGAATGAACTGTAAACTCAGGTTTTTTAAGGGTCAATGCCTTCTTTCAAAAGAAAAAGAGATCAGAAAAGGCTACCTATCTCTGATGTGCGAAAGCCACCAAAATGAAGTTGGGATATGTCTATACTTTTCAAGATTGTTTACACTGAAATAGCCTTCTATATGTATGAAGTGTAAAAGTCAAAAATGTTGCTCATTTCTCACAAGCATTGACTCATTAGTATGCATATATGCTTAATATCTTGAAGAAAATTTATAGTATGAGAAACCATAAAGGAAATTTTGCTCTTTGATATTAAATGTACCACATCTGAATTAACTCTGATAGGTACTTCAAGATCAGTTTTGTGATAAGTACTTCTTAGATTGAATAAGTTGATTATCTGGATGTTTTTTGGTTAAGCTAAAATCTCAGCTTTGTGTTTGGAAGTAGGAGGATGTCATGAAAAATTGATCAAACATCTTTTATAAATTTATGCATTGAATCTGTAGTTTTCTTTGTGTGTGCATGTGCACTGTCTACGCCGCCAGTTGCTCGCTGGCAGCGTATTTTGTTTGCCTATATATAGGTGAAAGTGTGCTATTTTTTTTTACCTCTGTTTTTTTTTTCACCTTCTTCGCTTTTCCCTCGCCTCTCGCGTCGTGTCCCGGTGCTGCTGTCGCTGCCACCTTCTTCCTTCCTGCCTACTGTTCAGGTAAAAATTTTTTTACTATCTTCGTCCTGCTTCTCCATTTTTCTGCTTCCTAGTCCTGTAGTTTTCTCTCATTATTCGAAGCTAGGGTTTAGTAGTTTTTTTCAGCCATTAGGGCTTTCTCGTTTTGTTGGTTGGTGCTGTCTGTTTTCTCTTTCTCTTCCATTTCTTTTACCATGCCTCTCAAGAGAAAGTCGAGAACTGATTCTCCTTCAACATCGTCTCCTCCTGTGAGGTCTCCTCCTGTGAAGTCTCCTCCTGTGAGGTCTTCTCCTGTTATTCCTTCTCCTCCAGTGAGACCTCCTTCCCCTTCTCATTCTTCTGAAACGTTTGTGGGGAATGGTTTATCTGATTTCAATTCTTTCTTCAAGCACAGGCCTCTTCTTCTGGAAAGGGCCATCAAGCTTGAGTCTTTTTCTGAATCCCCTTTCTTCTCATTGTTTTCGGACAATGGTTGGAAAAAATTTGCGTTACTTGGTGGTTTTGCTTATCCGGACCTGGTCCGTGAATTTTACTCTAATCTTCATCATCTCCATCTTGCCAATCAAGGCTCTGTAAAAGCCTATGTCAGGGGAATTTCTTTCGACTTCTTGAAAGAGCTTATTTCCTCTCTTCTTGAACTGCCTGTTGTTGACTCTCCCTCTTTCAACTTTCTTGAGTCACACACTGATCCTCCTATGGAGTCCATCATTTCCTCTCTAATCGTTCAGGGTGCTCCCACTTCTATTAAGAATAAACCCAACTATTTGCCTCATGGCTCCCTTCAAGATCTTCTCCGGATCTTGAACTTGTTTGTATGTGCTTCTCTTGTTCCTTCTGATCATCACTCAGAGATCTCTCACCATCGGGCAAGACTTCTTCATGCCATCTGGAACAGAGAAAGTATCTGTATTCCTTCCATTATCTTCCATCAGATTCTTCAGTCTCGGAATTTAAAATCCAAGACTGCTGCTCTTCCTTTTGGAATTTTCATCTCGTACATGTGTGTTCATCAGGGGGTTCTTCCTGATCCTACTGAATTGATTATTCATCCCCGTCCTCCCATTGCTTCCTCCACTCTGACCCGAAGTAAACGAGCAAGTCCGTTTCGGGTGATGTCTTCTGATCCCTCCTCTTCTCAGTCCTCTCTGTCCAGCCCTGATGCTGTGGCCATCATAGAGAAACTGAATTCCATGCAAGCTTCTCAGGAGGCTTTTTATTCAGAGGTTCGGTCTCACATGCTCATGATGAGCATGTTCAAATCCGAGACTCAAGAGAAGCTGGGGCAATTGATAAAGGATGTCGATTTTACTTGTGGAGAAGTACAAAGGGACGTTGCTGCTCAGCAACGTATGCAAAATGAAGCGGATCATTTTCTGGAATGCATTCGGAAGACTCAGCTGGAAATGGATCACAAGCTCAGTTGGCTGCACTCCAGATCCCAAGATGCATACAAGCACTACTCAAGGTCTTGGGAACCCAAACCACCATCCAGAAAGGGGGAGAAATTTGGATGATGCTACTGGAGTTTCTGTTTCTGTTGATGGTTTGGCTGGGTTGGTGCTGAGTGCTGATGCTTGCTGTTTGCTGATGTTGGCTGTTTGCTGCTGCCTGTTATTCTTTTTGCTGTGGATGTGATGTTTGTTTTTGTTATGTTATGTTCTGGGTGTTGTCTCCTGAATATAGGTGTATAAGGGGAGTGATAAGTAAGGGGGAGATAATGTTTGTCTTTCTTTCTTAATGTCTGTCTTTCCTTCTTGCTGTCTGTCTTTCTTTCTTGAACAGTGTAAATGATTTTGTTATCTGTATATCTGTTTGTAAATGAATGAAATTCTGGATTCGTCCAAATCATTGTGTCTCTCGTTAACAGTGTGGTGTTAAATTTCTTGAATGGAAATCATCATTAACTAAGGTTGATATTAAACTCTGGTGTAAGGTTGTTGTCAGGCATTTGCCAAGGGGGAGATTGTAAGTGTGAAAACTCACACTCCTGGTATGGCAAATGATTGACAAATTATGTTTCTAATGAAGCTTCAAGATGTGCAGATTAAACAATGAAAATTCAGTAAATTCAGTAAAGAAGAAGAAGTTGGTGCCACCACACTGCTACCACGCCGCTGCCACCCCCGCTGGCAGCGCATAAGGGAATTCGTGTGTCGAAAGTAAGGTTCGTGCACCTGCCGCGTACTCTCCCGCTAGCAGCGCGCTTTTTAACTGATTCAACTCACTCTAAGCGGGACTTGAGTTCGCTACCAGCCGTCTACATCGATCGCTTCACGACGCTACCAGCGCTCGACGCGATCTGAGTTTTATTCTTTAAATAGACGAGTTGTAATTTTCAATTAAGACTTTTTTCTTTGGATCATTTGTTTTTCGAATCTTGAGGTGTTTGAGATTCGATCAAATCTTCTTTAGAGAGTCGGCGATCGAGTGAGGGGGAGATCTGAGATAGATCGCCTGGAATTGAAGACAGTGGATTCTTCTTCAATTCGGAACTTCATCTGATCGTGTGATTGCCTGGACTGGTGATCGGCCTTGATTGATGCGTAGGTGGATTCCTACTGCATTGGATCGTCTCAGTGCATTCTGAGAGGATTGCTGCGATCTGGATTGATCGTGTCCTGCAGCTTGTGGATTCAAGCTGTGTTGCAGTTCGTGGATTCGAACTGTGGATCACTGGTAAGTGATTGTTTGCGATCTGGACTGATCGTGTTCTGCAGCTTGTGGATTCAAGCTGTGTAGCAGTTCGTGGATTCGAACTGTGGATTGCTGTTGAGTGAGTCAAATTGTAAAGGTTAAGTATGTACTCCTTTGTAATTGTCTTTTCATTCAATAGTTGATTTTGAAGGGTTAGTCGCCTCATATAGACTCGAGGTTTTTCCTGGATCTGGATCCAGGTTTCCTCGTATAATTCTTTGTGTACTGTTTCCGCATTGTTCAATTCTGAATTGTTATAGATCGTGGACCTTAAGAGTAGTCCTCTACTCTTTCAAAGGTGTGGGGGTTCGGCCCAACGCGAGGACGCGTTGTTCCATGGAGGGCAGTATGTGACATCCTGGCTGTCTGAGTGGGCGGGTGAATGGGTAATCTTACTGCGCGAGCTACTAGGCAAGGATGTGTATATAGTTGGGATCCCACAATGCTCAGGGATGCTATAAGTAGTCTTAAGACCCCCAAATTAGCAAGAGGCCTTTTAAGGAGCAACACGGAACTAAATCCCCTGGGAACCCTAAAGTTAAGCGTGCTCGAGTGGGAGCACTACTAGGATGGGTGACCCCTGGGAAGTTTTCTCGTGTTATCCTTAAGAACAAATCCGTGAGGGCCCGTGGGCCCAGAGCGGACAATATCTTACTGGTTATGGGTCTGGGGTGTTACAATATAAGAGGGGTACCTTAGGTGAAAGAAGGGGATACCTTAGGTATTCAAGTGGGGTACAATAGGCAATATGAGGGGATACTTTAGGTATATAAGGGGGTACCTTGGGGAATACAAGTGGGGTACCTTAGGCAATAGTACAATAGGCAATATGAGGGGATACTTTAGGTATATAAGGGGGTACCTTGGGGAATACAAGTGGGGTACCTTAGGCAATACAAGGGAGTACTTTAGGTATACAAGTGGGGTACCTTAGGGTATACAAGTGAGGTACCTTATGCAATACAAGGGGGTACTTTAGGTATACAAGTGGGGTACCTTAGTCAATACAAGGGGGTACTTTAGGTATCCAGAGCGGACAATATCTTACTGGTTATGGGTCTGGGGTGTTACAATATAAGAGGGGTACCTTAGGTGAAAGAAGGGGATACCTTAGGTATTCAAGTGGGGTACAATAGGCAATATGAGGGGATACTTTAGGTATATAAGGGGGTACCTTGGGGAATACAAGTGGGGTACCTTAGGCAATAGTACAATAGGCAATATGAGGGGATACTTTAGGTATATAAGGGGGTACCTTGGGGAATACAAGTGGGGTACCTTAGGCAATACAAGGGAGTACTTTAGGTATACAAGTGGGGTACCTTAGGGTATACAAGTGAGGTACCTTATGCAATACAAGGGGGTACTTTAGGTATACAAGTGGGGTACCTTAGTCAATACAAGGGGGTACTTTAGGTATACATGTAGGTTACCTCAGGCAATTCAAGGGGGCACCTTTAGGCAATTCAAGGGGGTACCTTAGGTATACAAGTGGGGTATCTTAGGCAATACAAGTGGGTACCTTAGGTATATAAGTGGGGTACCTTAGGCAATAAAAGTGGGTACCTTAGGTATGGTTTGGGATTGCTTTAGGTACACTTAACTCTAACTTTTCAGAATTTGACTTCCAATTCACTAGATCTAATTGGAGGATACCCTAGCCAATTAAAATCTAAATATAACCTAAAGCTTTCTTTTAATAGAACCTTCAACATACTTCAATTTGTTTGCCCCAATCTTCGGGTATAATCCACATCTACCTCATCCTCATATCAAAAGTGCTTAATTAGTCTAATAATCCTACTTTAGATAATTAAACTTAATAATTAAAATATAATCTGGGACGGGGTTTTACAGCCTCTCTCACTTTTGATACTCTACATGTTGTTGACTTGCCAATCCCGATACCCCTACCTATCACTACCACCCACCACCACCACCAACAGGAGAAAGAGAGAGAGATATACATTGATAGTGAGATGTTATATGATTCAAGAAGAAAGAGAGATAGGGGAGAGAAAGTGAGTTGAGACTCCTCAGGATTGCCTGTTATCATTTATCAGAGCTTTCTATATTTTTTGTTTTAACTTTTGGACTGCCTGGGACCGTCTGTGAACGGTCAGATCTCCGGTCCCGATACTGAAGGCATGCTTTTGTGACCACATGAGATATGAGCAAGAGGGGGCCACGTCTAGGCCAAGAGGAGAGGAGAAAAAGAGGGAGAAAAGAGGAAGGAGGAGGAAAAACCAAGGAAAAAGCTGAGGAAAATTTGTTAGTAAGGGAAATCTTACTAGTTTATTTTTTCTATTTTTTTGCGCATGAAATGGGGAAGGACATCTAGTACGGAAAGTTTTCCAGCCTCCTTCTCATGTTTAAGCTTGTATTTGATGTGGTTTGTTGTTTGTTGATATCAAATTAAACGAAAGGGTAGAAGATAAGGCACCATATGAGAGCCTTATGTATTATTTATGTGATTATATTTGATTAGGTTTTCAATCTGATTACTAAAGAGGGAAAATTACATACTTTTTGGGCTTTTATGATTCCAAAATATCTGATATATTATGTGATTAAATTACTTGTGAATTGATTAGCAAAATTTCAAAGATCCTATTTTTCTGTTTTAGTTGCGATAAGGAGAATGTGTTGTTTATGTTTTTAATTTTTAGTAGGACTTTATTTTACTTGTTTTGAAGTGGAAACTACTTAATTTCAGATGTTATATCAGTCCCAAACATCTGGTAAATTCTGAATCTATTCACTTGTGAATTGATTAATGGAATTTCATAGATACCATTTGACAAATTTGGATGCAGTAAGATTTATTGATACATTTATCATTGTCATAGCATGGGAACTGTAATCTGAAATTTCAGTAAAATATATTTTGTTATTTATGAATATAACGCTTTTAAATTGTTCAAACCATGTTCTGAACCCTTGGAAAGGAATTAGTGTCGGTATGGTGTTGCAAAGGCTATCGGGTTTGGAATAGTAAGAAATTTACTATTATTTGTAAGTCATTAAAACTATGTGAATGAAATCTGATATTTTACTCATTCTTAATTGAATTTTTAAGAAATGATTAGAATATGTTGAAACTTGTATAGCCTAATATTTCAAAGAATGGGTGGCTACATGTAGATGGACTTTATTAGTACTTAAGGAATGTATTAGATTATAAAAATTGAATGCATGTATTAGTTTTGATATGCATTACCTAAGGTAGTGACTCATGGGTGACCCGTAGGGATATGGCAATAGTCTGGTGGTTAGTATGTGGCCTCATGTATGATCCCCATGTTGCCTCTAGTTTGAGCTTATAAAGTATAAACAATAAAGTAGTGGGGGAAGTGAAAAGGTACCCCTAGGTTGAAACACCCTAAACCCTGTGAATGGCCACAAATGAATATTTACTCTTGGATTTTGATTATGCATGGTTGAGCTGTTTAGTCTGCCCAGCTAGTTCGATATTATTGGGAAACAAATGAGCTATGGTTTTGTTAGCCAGCCCCTGGGTTATGGGAAGAGTGGATAGTGGTGGGATCCATCATTAATCTGAATCGTTCCTTGGCATGTCTTAGCACTGTAATTCCATGGGTTTAACGGGCACATACCATGGGTTACTATTTCAAAGTAATTACTAGTATATTATTTGGGTTAAATGTCATGCATTAATAGTAATTTCTTGACTCATAATTATATGTTTTTAAAAGATTAGTAAAACAAAAAAATAAATAAAAAATACTACACTGTACTAAGAACATCTTATTAGTTCAGACCAAGAGTATGTGACGACTTTTCCATTTTATGTGAAATTTGTCTATTATATTATTCTCATTGTATACTTAATTTATTATTACTGGTAGATTTCCTTTCTGGGCTATTTTGCTCATTAAGTGTTTTAGATTATAGATCAGGGCCTTGGAAGACAGCGAAAGGGAAAGATAAGACACAAATTTGATTAGTGATAGAAATTGAGAGAGAGAGAGAGACTTTTATTCTCAGTTTGGACATGTATACATGAACCTTTTATTACCCTGACTCACTTTATGTGTTTCACTTATATGTATAGACGTGTTACATCGATCTAATGGTACAACCGAAAATTTTAAATTTCCGTTGCTTATATTGTTTTGCATATTACTAAATGATCTATCAGATGTTATAGTTTCTCTATTTGGGGTAGCCTTTAGAGGGACTATGGCGAGAACACATACTAAAGACCATTTCAATGGAAAAATTTTAGTTCTAAGATCAAGCCTTGACTAGAAAAATTTCCTACACAAGCTCTCAATTTCAGCCAATATCTTCTTTGGAAGGATTAAAGTTGATAGCCAGTACACAGCTAAAGAGAACAATACGGAACAATACGGATTTTATGAGCTGTACCTGACCTGCAAAGGAGAGAAATCAGGTTTTCCAACATTGGATTTTACCTTAATCTTTTGCAACAAAGGGTCATAGTCATAGTCACTAGCTTTTAGCCTTGATGTTAATAGGGGAAGCTTGAGGTATTTTATTGGAAGAGTACCTGTGGAGATGTGGAATTCATTGAATATTTGCATTTGCACTTCAATAGGGACAATACTATAAAAGATCATTGATTTCATTTGATTAGCTTGCAGGCCTTAGATGTCATGAAATTCATTTAGGCACCGCAAGATGTAATGACCCAACCTAGCGAGGTATTGTCCGCTTTGGGCCTAAGCCTGCACGGTTTTGTCCTCAAAAGGCGCCTCTCTTGATTAAGTGTTCTCTCTGACTCTTATACTATACCGGGTATTCATCCATTTCCAATGTGGGATCAGGGTATCACGACCTCCCCTCCTTCAGAGCTGCACGTCCCCGTGTAGTGGCCACCTAGAAGCCTGCCAGTCCCTCATGGGCCCGCCCTCGTCAGTCCAACCACCTCCCACGGGCAACGCTAGAACCCACATCAACCACGGACTACTAGACCCGGATCTAGCTCTGATACCATTTTTAACGACCTAACCCAGCGAGGTATTGTCCGCTTTGGGCCTCAGCTCTCACGATTTTGTCCTCAAAAGGCGTCTCGCTTGCTTAAGTGTTTACCTTGACTCTTATACCATACCGGGTATTCATACGTTTCCAATGTGGGATTGGGATATCACAATTTGTAACGACGCAACCCAGCAAGGTATTGTCCGCTTTGGGCCTCAGCCCGCATGATTTTGTCCTCAAAAGGTGCCTCACTTGTAGACACCCCAAAATTGTACGATTTTTGATAAATCTTGAAGGAAAGAAATATTTTATTGGAATTTTCAATTCTTATAGCATGGGGTTTGAAATCCTTAACCCATTTGAATCCAAAACCACAAAGGAAAGGGCCCAAATTCAATCTTTTGCGCAAAGTCAAACTTTTTCCAGTTGAATTTTGTTGACTTTGGACCCCAAAAAATGAAATATTTTTTAAGCCAAGATTTCAAGATAATTTTTCCCGGTAATCAGGTTTTTAGCCATGTTATTGCATAAATGAATTTTTTGAAATTTTAAATCTTGACGAATACCTTGGTATTAACATGTTGAATCTTTTTACTGAACCTGAAAAACCGGAATTTAGCCTGGAACTGGAAAGTTGACTTTTTATTCACTTGGAATTTGGGTCTGGAACTATTTTTAATGGATTCAAATGGGGGGTGTTTGCTTATTTACATGTAATACGAGGAAATTTATTTAAATGATATTACATGTAAATAAGTATTGCTTGTGCAGGTAAGAGTCAAAAAAGTTGAAAATTTGAACAAACCAGTGCTGTCTGCATTTGATTTGCGGTCAAGGCATGTCCGCATTTGGTATGCGGTCAAGGCATGTCTGCAATCCAAATGCGGCCACATACAATTTTGTGCTTTTTTTAATTGCTTGAATTCTGAGCCATATTTACCACTTATACCTTTCTCTAGGGTTTTGTCCGTCCTTTTTTACCCCTCATTAGTTCTCATATTTACTCCAACTCATGTTTATAAAATTGAATTGGAACATTCTAGAACCTATTGGGACCACCCTTGCCCTTGCTCTTGCTTATAAATAGAGGGCCTCTCCTCAAGCAAATGGCTGAGAATTGTAGCTAAGAATTGCTGAGAAATTGAAGATTGGGAGTGCTCCAAGTGAAGAAGATAACCCCTGCATCTTTGCTTTCTCAAGTCCATGTAAGCTTCTCTACCCCTTTATTTTCTAGTTTTAATTTCTAGGATAGTTCTAATCTTCTCCCTTTCTGTAGAATAAGGCCTTTGTGTGATTGTAACCCCAAACCTAAATCCAAGTACCTCAAGTATCTTCTCTAGCCATAAAACGTGAAGAGTTCTAGGGGAAAGGAGGACAGGAATGGATCTGTAGGGCATACCCCAATATGTTGTAATCTTAGAACTGTGTAGTTTTAATACTTTGTTTATGTTGTATGATTGATTATTGATGAAATATAGAGGAATACCATGGATCCATGCTGTTCATAGCATTAGATCTCATTTTCCTCCTAGATTTAGATTTTTCACATTGTTTTCTCCCTTTTTTTATGTTTTTAATCATTTAGGCTAAGATCTTGGATCTATCATTGTCAATATGGTAGATCTGGAATTAGAAGCCTTAAATTAACCTCCAGGGTTTCATGAGTTGATTTTCTCATTATTTTTTACTTTTGAGAGAAGTCCATATGGTCTAAACTCTCCCTTTTGGATATTTTTCATCAATATGGGTGAATCTGGTTCAAATCTCTTAATTAATGAGAAACCTGGACCAGACCTGTACCTTAGATGGTTGTGATTCATTCTTCAACTACACAAAGTGATTTTTGGTTTATTTTCAATTTTGAGAGAAGAACCTATAGTCTAAACTCTCCCATTTTGATGTTTTTCATCAATATAGGTGTATTTGGTATTAGATTTCTTAATTAATGGGAAATCTGGGCTAGATCTGTGCCCTAGATTGTTTAGATTCAATTCATCAATATTTTGTAAAAGTATATATATATATTTTATTATGTAACTTCTAGATTTCAAGGATTTAACTTAGAGCTAGATTTTTTAAGTTTTTACTTTAGATTTGTTTTCTTTATCTTGATTTTAGTCAATCATGAAGCCCAAGAATTGGTATATTCGTAAGAGGGATCTAGAATTAATTGGATCATTCATATGGAAGATGCCATACATTTTTATGCTTTTTATTTTTACTTTTGATTTGATTTTTAGCAAGCCTTTTTAAAAAAAAAAACATGAACAATACTTGGCAACCACCTTGTGTGGATGAATAGGGGTGCCTAACACCTTCCCGTATTCATAACCTAATCTCCTTACCCATCTCTGGTTTATTTTTTATTAGAGTTATTTTTACTCTAATTTTTGTTTTATTATTATTTATTTTATTTGATTATTTTGGTGTCCATTCACACCCTAAAATTGAATGGTGGCGACTCCATGCTTTTTTATTGAACCCGTGTGATGATTGAGGAAAGTCATTGAATTGATTTTTTCCCATGTCTCACACGCTTGGATAAGTGTTTGTCCTGACTCTTATACCATACCGGGTATTCATCCATTTCCAATGTGGGATCTGGATATCACAATATCCCCCCCTTCAGAGCACGTCGCCATGCAGTGGCTACCTAGATGCCTGCTAGCCCCTCATGGGCCCG
The DNA here is from genome assembly GCA_947561395.2 of Buxus sempervirens. NCBI lineage: Eukaryota > Viridiplantae > Streptophyta > Magnoliopsida > Buxales > Buxaceae > Buxus > Buxus sempervirens. The sequence goes on along the minus strand of OX387188.1, from coordinate 18,685,984 downwards.
CCCTCGTTGGACCAACCACCTCCTACGGGCAACGCCAGGACCCACATTAGCCACGGACTACTGGACTTGGATCTAGCTCTTATACCATTTGTAACGACCCAACCCAACGAGGTATTGTCTGCTTTGGGCCTAAGCCTGCACAGTTTTGTCCTCAAAAGGCACCTCGCTTGGTTAAGTGTTGTCCCTGACTCTTATACCATGCAGGGTATTCATCCGTTTCCAATGTAGGATCGGGGTATCACACAAGATCACTATCACTGAGCTGTAGCCGCCTATGGAGAATATCAGCATGTCATCCACAAAACATAATGTTTTAATATCAAGGTACTTGTACTTCTGATGGTGCTCAAAAGCTATGTCCAATCTCTTTTTCAAGATGGCTGCAAACAACTTCATGATCAGCACAAAGATAGATGCAGATAATGGGTCTCCTGGTTGCAATCCATTTTTGCATTTAAAAATCCTACCAAATCTCAGTTCAAGTTAAGGGAAAAGTTTGGAGAAGTAAAATAGGCCATAATCCATCCAATGAATACTTTAGGGCTTCATGGCTTTGGACAAGTGTGAAAGGAACTCCCATTTAATAGTATCATAAGCCTTCATAATATCCACTTTCAATGCACACCTAGGCTTGCCTCCATTCAAATGATAGTTATGCATGAGCTATTGGATAATGAATATGTTATTTGAAATTTTTCTACCTGGTATAAAAGCACTTTGGTAATGCCCCATCAAATCTCCAATACAAACCATCAGCCTATTAGCAATGATCTTTGATATGCATTTGTAGAATGTGTTCACACAAGAAATTTGTCTAGCTATAATCTTTAACAATAGATGGGTTGCTGCATTTTGGCACTAAGGTGACCAATGTGGTATTGATTTGCTTCTATAATTTCTCAAAGATAAGAAAAATCCTTAAGGGTCTTCATAGTATCTTCTGCAATAATGTTCCAAGCAACCTTGAAGAAGAGAGGTGTGAACACATCCGGACTCGGAGCCTTGTCATCCTTGAGGCTAAAAATAGTACTTTTATCTCGTCAGAGGAGACTTCCTTAATAATATCAAGTGCCTAGTCCTCCTTTAAGTGGGAGGCTATAAACTCCGAAATATCCATGGAGATATTTTCATTTACACCAACACTTCCCAGAAATTGGACATAATATTCCACAAAGGCTTTTTTAACAAGGGACCATTCAGAAATTTTATTACCTTTATCATCATAGATGCTTAGAATTCCATTAGAGGCTTGCTTGCAAATCAAGGATTTGTGGAAGAATGAGGTATTTGAATCACCACTGTATGCTAGATTTCTGCCTAAGTTGAGCTTCAATGTTTGACGAAACATCCATTAGCTTCTTAGAGAGCATTTTTCCCATTCTGGTAAGCTCCCCATTACCTGGATTAGAGTACATCTTTGTGCATTCACTACTAAAAAACAGGTTTTTACCGGTGGTTTTAAAACCGTCCGTGAAAATAAAAAATTGCCGATAATTCTATTACTGCCGTTTCCCCAACTGCCATTAAATCTAGCGTCGCAAATGGTATTTGCGGCGCTTTAAGAGGCGTTTTTATAAGCGCCGCTAATAAAAAATCTGCGGCGCTTTAAGCGGCGTTTTTATAAGCGCCGCTAATAAAAATCTATTTACCGGCATTCCATGCCACTGTTTGTCGGTTGCATGTTTAGACCATTACCGGCGGTTTACAACCGCCGCTAATTGTTTATTTAAATTTTTTTTTTCCGACCACTGGGACGGCCCCCAACAGTTGGGACGGCCCATTACCTTGATTTAAGTGGTCCATTGAATTCATTTCTGGATAAAGATGCCATATATAATCAGCAGATAAAAGCCTAGAGATCAACAAAGGACATGTCACAAACCATTGATCTGTTTAGAAAATATCTTCGTACTAAGGCTGAGCATACTATTGGTAAAACAAATGTAGAGGAATCAGAATACATAAGAAGATCGAAGCCTCGAGCTTTGGTGCCTCCTAAACTTGGTTGTAACTTGCCTTGGCATCCTTCATTCCTAGAACAAAGGTTGCTACCAGGAGTCAGGTACTTTATCATATGAAATTCTCAAAAGTTTGTTAATTATGTCCTAGATATATAGTACAACTGATGAATTGGCTAATGGAATTGCATTTCTTTCTGTAATGATGTTCTTAAGAATTTATCTTCTTTTCATGAATAGATGTGAAGAAACAGAACCAACAGAGCTGGAAAAGTCTTCAAAAGCACAACTCACCATTTTTCCCCTCCTCCCCCGGGGGGCTTACAGCTTATTTGGCCCCCACCTCACTCACCCCCCACCCCCCAACTGGCATTCAAACTTCAAAGTAAACCCCAACTGGCGTTCAAATTTATATGAAGGCAGTAAACCCCACAAGACATGGTAAACATCTGATTTTAACATAAACACTGACAATAGAGACAAACCAGAAAGATTAACAATTAAGAGGCTTATGCATTACAGTAACAAGAAAAATCAAGGTAATGGGCAGAAAGTACTACAAAAATTGTGGGAATTAGAGGCAATTTATTACCGGGGGTTTTAGAAAAGTGCCGGTTATGATATATACACGGGCACCCTAAACCCAAGCGCCCGAAAATCCATGTTGCGGTACAGTTCAGGGGCGCTCTTTGTTTCTAAGCGCCACTAATAAGTATTATTAATGGTAATTGCAAAAACTAAGCACCTGGTACAAGTATCATCGAAACCCTTTTCTTCCGCAGTTCCTCTCTAGATCTAACATTGCAATGAGCGAGCAAACCCTCTCTTCCTCTCTCTCTCTCTCCCGATCAAGCATGCAATGAGTGGGCAAACCTCTCTTCCTCTTTCTCTCTTGATCAAGCATTACAACGAGCGAGTAGGCCTGCTCTTCCTCCTCCGTGTGTGTCGAGGTAATCGTTGATTGAATCCTGTGATTCTCTCCTAATCGGTGCGTACAGCAAGTAAGCATGTCTTCTCATCTTCTTTCGTCTCTGTCGAGCTAATCATGTGATTGTTTTTTTTTTCAACAAACCTAACCTTTTTTTTTTCACCAGAGAAATGTCTGATGTATTGATTCAACGTAAGGTGGATCCGCGCCAATTTGACGGAAGAACAGGATCTAGTTTGAATTTTAGATAAGTTAGTTCTGGTAACTGGTAAGGCTACTTGGAGATTTTGGTTTTTTAATTGTTTTACGTTTAGATCTGTTCTAGATTCTGTTTTTTCTGCTTAATCAGGTTTCATGTATAGTCATGCTATTCAATTTAGTTTATATCTGTTCATTTTGAGTTAATTCTGCTTATTAGTTGATCAGTTTCTTAATCCTTTTCAAATTTTCCATAGCTGATGAAACGCTTCTCTGAAGTCTCGTGGCAGCTGAGATTACAAATTCAATTTTTTTCTTTGCAAACTTTATTTTGCTATTATTGAGATGAATTGCCTTCAGGCATAATCTGCACAGGTTAATTTAATTCCCTAATTTTAGTACAATTTCTATTTTTTCGGCTTTATTTTTTGTTTTGCTAGCTTGATTCATCTCAAATGGAGTTCTCCTATTTGGTTTCAGACCCTTTACTTTTCCTTTACAATGCCTTACATTCCATGGAAGAAAGCCTGAAAGCTCTGTCGATCTACATGTGCATCACATGAAATGATTTCAATTTTAGTCTTTGTCTAGTAGTTTTTGTTGTTAGCTTTCAGTTAGATGCAGGGAAGGTGAATACTACTAATCCACTGCAGAATACTGGTATGAAGGTATTTAACTGCTTTTTGACATATTCAGATGGTTTCTGCCTTTTAAGGGGATATAAACTTGGTTAATGCAAGATTTTATAGTTCAGTAAAAGGGTTTTGTCTTCACAGACAATAAAGTAAAAGATATAAAGGAACAAGCAAAAAGGGAAAATATTGTTGGAACTTTTTATTTTTAGTCTCCACTATCTCATTTGTGTCTAGCTTTTCTTTTTATTTTTTTTCTGCTATGCTAATGATGTATTGCAATGTTTAATATGCACAAAGCTGATGCAAGGTAAGTGGTGCTCCTTTTCCTTGCTTGAGCTTGAAAGTATTTTCTGTACTGGGGCCTAATTAGTTTTTGTTGAGTGATATCTGTTATTTTATACAGTTGTTATGGAGAACTAACTCTTGCTGATGCTTCTTTGTTTTGTTTTCTATTTAATACATAATATTTGTGTGTGGTGGGTTTTTTATTGATGGAAAGGCTTCCCCTTCTTTATATTATTTACTCAAATTAAGTCCAATAAAACATTAGTCTTATCCCCATCCCAAAACTTGACAGGACTAGAACTGTTGCTTTATTATGATTAGAATTTCCCCATTGAAATGTGTATCATTAAATATGACACACTAGTGCTTCAATTTGTTGTTTTCTTTTTTGCTCTCCTTGAAGTCCTTAAAGTCATTCAAGCTGATGCTTTAAGTGAAACTGCAGGGTATAATTTTCACTGGACTCTCTGTTTTCACAGCCATGTTTACTCCATTAGGACTAATTATTACAACCATCTTCTCAACATTCTTATGGAAGGAAACACAGTAGTGGGGAAGGTAACTTTTTCTTTCTTTGTTTCTTCTGGTACTACGAAAACATCTTTTTACATTACTATGAAGCAACTTGCATAAACGATGGAGGTGACTAACAAACCAGTGCTTCCATATTAGCTCAGTTCCATTCTGCTACTTCTATTAGTAGTGAGTTTTTCTTTCCCCTCAACACACAGCTCGGGACTCACAAGCTTCATGCTCTGCAGATTGGTAATCCAAGACAGTGACTTTGGGACTTGCTAGAGAATCAAACTTACTTATCAGCACATGACATATCAAGCGGCATTGGTTTGAAGTGATCTAATTCACTTAAAGGAGAAAGGCATACATTACAACTAAATGAGTCATATGCGTTGCTAAAAAATTCAATTAAGAAATGTGTTTAAGTTGTCTTCGTCATTCTTTCTTTTTTCTTTAACCTCTTTTGTTTCTTTCTGGGTCCCTTTCCGTTTTCCAATTCTGGAGATGATATATCAAGATTTCATGTCTAACAAATTTTTAATCTTTAATGGGAGTTGTTTTGGAGTTAAATTTTTTTTTTATTCAAGGAAAAAAAAATTATGATTCCTTTCCTTCACAAGTTTTTTCCTATTTTGCAATTCGTGTGAAACCCATAATGTCTGCTGGGAGGGAAAAAAAAACAGAAGGGAGAAAACCCAAAAATTAAAATGAGCATTACTTTGAAATTCCGACAACATTACCGGCGGTCAAAAATTGCCGGAAATGATTGAAAATACTTCCCCATTATCATAGGCACTTGGACGCCACTGAAAAAGGGGCTTATTAGTGGCGCTCAGAAAAAGTGCCACATAAAGCGCCGCAAATAACATTAGCGACGCTCCATTCAGTGGCATTTTAGGAAGCGCCGAGAAATATAATTACCGGCGGTTTTTATTTTTACCGGAAGCATCCAGAGAGAGTATCTCTTACACAGCGTACCAGAATCAACCAAGATGCTTCATCCTTAGAGATTTTGTCATTACACAAACCACTAATCTTCCTCTACAAATACCAGGGCATTGCAAATTTACATTACAGTAGCACATGAAAGTTAGCTGTGAACCCAATCTTTGCAGCTGAGCGTTTTCCCCACCCAGTCTTCCATATTCTCTTAGAAAAAAACCAGTACCTAGTTACTCAACCCTCCAAACAGACAGGAAGGCACATCGACTATCATCCAATTTCTTATAACACCTTGTCATCATGGAACCACCATCTTGTCTTCACATAGCGGTCATTATCTGCTGGGCGTGACTGCATATAAGTTTAAAACCATGTGAGTGAATCACGGATGTGCTAAACTAATATTAAAAAAAAAAAAATTTCAAACCACTGATTGCTTCTTAGACACGAACCTTCACCGTTGAGCTTGATAACATGGAAAGAATGCTGATAGAGATTGAACTAACGGTCATGGCTGGGGACCATGAATTGTTTAGAATATCTGAAAAACAAGGAGCCAGAAACAGTAAATACCAATAGTGAAGTGACAGCATTCAGATAATAAAGAGCATATTTTCAGTATCATTAGATGCATTCCTTTTACAAGCATTTGTAGTGCAAAAGCTAAATCAGCCCTATAAAAAGAAAAATTTATAATATAAAACAAGGTGGTAACAAATGGATATATGCACAAAATCTTTGAAAGAAATTAAGAATTAGTTCCTACTTACTATTAGAAGCTTGATAGTTTATGAAATCATTTTGGACTGCTGCCAAAGAAGCTGCCACCGCCTGATCCTAAATTCCAATTCTTCCAACCACATGTCATAAAAGATCTTCCCGTGACACGCTAGCCAAAGCATCCATAAAGTAGCCAAAAACACAACCTTGTAAAGCTGCAGAAAACACAACCCACAAAGCAATTACAGAATACTTGCCTACAAGTTTCAGATCAGAAGGAGCCAACACGCTATTACATGGGATGCCACCTTTCACTCTTCAGATATCCAGTACGATCTCATCCATGTAGGAGCAACTTGTTTAGCATGTAGATGGTTGACCATGCCAACCACTGAACGACAAGGTGAAACCACAAATCAAATAAGTAATTAGAAATGCTATAACAAAACACGGACTTACGTCACAACCATTGTCTATACAGATAAGCTTCCGCAGCAATAAAAAAAGAACAATTTAATAAGCAATAACCGTGAATCTAATTCTAGTGCAGAAATTTCTATTGTTCTCAAATGTTGATGAAAAAATTTCTGTAGTTCCTAAAATTTCTATTGTTCCAAAAGTGAAGTGTAAGCACCTCATTTTTGCACCCCTCTAAAAGCCTGAAAGCAAAACCCTAAAAGGAAAATACAAACCCTTAAGAGCAAAAGATAACCTTCTGGCTGAGTTTAAATTGATTGCTATACCCTATCCCAATGGGTAGAGCATTCTGATACGGTTCCAACGCAATTAAGTTTGTAGGAACCGGAGCCCGGACGGAGAAGATATGAGCAAAACAGTCAAATTTAAAATATCTTAATTAAAATAATTGAGATAAATGAGAAATAATAAAAATTGGGGAAGCCTAATCCGTCTGAGTGAGCGGTTAATGTTTTCGGCCACCGCCCGCGCGAGGCAATCAGAGCAAGCGGCGCCGAAAATTCAACCGCACATACAGTACGGTTGCGTGGCGCGTCAGACTGCGGCTGACCAATTTGTCCCCCCATCATTACTGAAAAGACAAGGACAAAACCGTACATAACCTACGGTTTTCACCGAAACCGCACAGTATGTGCGGTTACTGTTCATTTTAGGCAAAACCGCTCTGAGTATGCGGTTTTGTCCCTGTTTGCTATAAAAGGCAAGTTCGGCCAGTGGGACAAGGGGGTTAGTCTTTTTCTGCTCCTCCTCCTTCTCCCTTGCTCCCTGAACCTCCGAACCCCCTCTCTTCACCTCTCTTTGCTCCAACACCTCCCAAATCCACTCCAAAAGCCTCTCAAGCCCTCCACCTCCCTTCTCCACCACTACCAAGTCTGAAGAATAGAGGTTTAAGTTGTTGTTGGCATTGTAAAGTGGGGCTCCAGCTGCTGTCCAAGCAAAAGGAGGGTGAAGCACATCCCAAAACATTGTTGTAAGTCTAAGGTAAACATCCTAGCATGATTCTAATTGACATATATGAGCATGAATGGATTTAGAGTATGCACAAGTTTATATGAAATCATATGTTTGCTGTTTTATACTTCTAATATGTTGGTGCATGGAGGAAGGAGCACATTTTTATGCTAGACTATTTCTTCTGTCCTAAGATCACATGCTTCCTTTTCGTCTTTGTTCACATAATCACTGTTTTGTTTGCTGTTTTAGGCTGAACTAGTTCTTTTGTTATGACCAGCAGCCAATCCCCCTCCCTTTGACATTTACTGTTCCCTTAGCTTCCAGCCCACCTCCAGCATGATCCCCCTGTTCGTTTGCTAATCTTAGCATACCTAAAAGCCCCTTTATTTGCTGCTGTCCCTGTGATGCTACAGCATGCTTTCATGTTTTATTTCATTTCTTTACTCTGTAAATACCTGGTATACTTCCTTCACCTCACAATCCCTTGTTGTTGATTTGTAAAGGTTGCTTGTCTGCTGTTTGGTGTGTATTGAAAAACCAAGATAGGGACTCCATGGTCCCTGTCAAGCATTGTACATAATCCAAGATGGGAAAGGCAGCCCCATGCCTCCCCCCTCCTTTGATTAAGAAGCTCCAAAAAAGAAACCAAGAGGAGGTTTACTCCTCCCCTGAACCACTGTGGGCCCACGCAGGGGCCCACACAACCTCTGGGACATCACACGAGACACAAGAACCCAAAGCTCCAGGAAGAATTCCCGTTTGGGGCTTTCAGTGCCAAAACTGCATACCCAGAGCGGTTCACCCCTGAACCGCATACAAAGAGCGGTTCGCCCCTGAACCGCATACAAAGAGCGATTCGAGCCAAATCACACCTGTTCTGCAGTTAAGCCCAGTCAACCCCCCAAATCTGTGAATAATTGAGCAACCCTTAAACCAAATAACCAAATCCAATAAGCAGGGTTATCCAACATAACCTTGAATGGGAATTAGGCTTGACCTAAGCCCTCTTTGGTATCCAATGGGCCTTCCAACGGGGCCCACATCAGACCAACATCACTTGGATAAAAAGTTAAAAATCAATTAAAATAAAAGGGACCCACACCTCTGAAGGTCCCATTCAGACTTAATAAAGTAAGCATGCTGGTGTAGGACATAAGGGTGAGTTGAGCCAAAGTTGACTCGAACCAGAGAAGCACCTGGGACCCGTCAACCGACGGGGCAGACTGCGGTGTCTACGGACTTCCCCGTACTCTAATCGAAACCTTAGCCGGAATCTCAAGCCGTAGACCAAAGCATATATCCTTAGGGCACCCAGGTGTCTGCCTGCACCCCATCAGGCAGTGGCGACTCCTTATACCCCCGTTCCCTCGCACCCTTTCATCGCGTGCGCCATCCCGCCTCGCGTCGCGCGTTCACCACGACGTGCGCACATGAAGGTTGCAAAAAAATTCTGTAGTTCTTTCTTAGATTCGCTTGATGTAGCTTGCAAAAAATGCTCTTCACATTGCTCCTAGAAAACCCAAGTTTTAAGAATCTTATCACATAACAATGAAGCAACTACCAGAAATAAGTTGAAAAAAATGCAAAATATATATTTCGATGAATGTTGAAAATAAATTCAAGAAACACTTACATAGTATGAAGGCTGAACTAGCTAGGTCCAGCAACATCGTTAGGTAAAGGGGATGGTCCGCACTGTCATTTTAGAATGTTTAGTTATTATACGATGGATTTTGGAAGTTTGAAAGAAATATATGAGCAAATAAATTGTAAGAGACTTGTTGAGACTACCTGTTTTGATAAAATCTCTACCATATTCTTGAGACGTTGCATTTCGACCTCCACTTGCTGCATGTGCTGCTGGACATGCTCTTGCACCTGTTGCTGCATGTTCTCTTCCAACGATTTTACTTTCTCCCTCAAGGCAGCCATCTTTGGTGCATCACTGGATGGTCTAGAAGAGCTGAGAGTACACATCGTGTCGGCTTGTACTTTCTTGTGATCCCTCTGATTGTTGTCTCATCATCTCTTTCATTCGTTGCTAATTAAATAGAAAAGTATACACTATGAGTTGGAAATCATTTTAATTACTTATAAAGAATGAATAAGATATCCAAACTTACTATTTTTTCTGCCGCAACACTATTGATAGGATTTCCATTTTTATGCATATGAGTATCAATGAAAAGTTCTGTTCGTGTAGGAGATGTCTGAGTGGAGCTCATTAATTTCTATAAAATAAACCAACCATTCAGAATTTGCTCAATCATATTAATTAAGTATGGCTATTAAATTAAAACAAATACAATCACGTCACTTTGAATCCATACCTTCTCATGATACAACCTAGCAAAACTCTTAGTACCAGAAGTGTGGAGCAATTTTTGGTGTGACCGGTTATTTTTATTCAATTGACTTCGCTTCTGTATTATATAACCAATTTCTTTGTGAGAATGCAGCTAATATAACAAAATAAAATCTTGTACATTACTGTAATTAACATGATTTAGTATCCATATTTAAAAAGATACCTGTCCTTCTCCAGAGTCCCAAAAAATGACTAGAGCCCGCCATTGGAACTTATATACACTATGAGGGCATGCATTGTACTTCTCCTCATCAGTCATGCAAGCATCATAGTACTTTCACTTGAGGGATGACTTGTAGTCTCTCCATTTTTTACTAAGTGACTTCATGAAGAAGCCCTTTAACGTAGCCGGAACATTAAATTTAAGCTGTGTAATATTATTAAATTTAAGGTTTAGTAAAGCACTATGAAAAAGAACAATGATCAAGCTATATAGTAAAATTATAGCATTATAAATAGTTTACTTGTACTCTCATCCAAGCTTGTTCCTTTGAATTCTCATCGATATCTCGCCAACTATGCTCAGCTTGAGAAGCCAATATAAACGGTTCATTTGTTGATTGTTCTACGGAAAACATCAATTTCTTGAAATTCACTAACGTAAATCCAAGCTCATCAGTCTTTACTACTTTTCCATGTCCCGTTACGTCAACCCAGTCACACTTGAACAATACAACCTTCAGATGCTCAGTATATGTCAGCTCAATTATGTCCGTCAATCGACCATAATAAGCCAATGGTTTAGCAATAGGATTTTTATCCTTAGCACTGGCAAAACTTACAATAGTAGCTGTGACGGCAACACCACTATTTTGACATTTACCTAATTTCTCTTTGTTAATAGTGTAGAATTTGTATCCATTAATCACGTATCCCTTAAATCTTGGGGCAACAATATCTGGACCTTGGGCAAGGAATACAACTTCATTTGCAAGGTACCCTTCAGCAATCAAGCCCTCCGGTTGAGCTCTATTACGCACATATGATTTCAAAGTGTACAAGTACCTATACGTAAGTGGTGTAATTTTGAATAAGTGTAAGATTATATAAGACCATAAAAATAATGATTCAAATAACATAAGACACACCTTTCAATGGGATACATCCATCGGTATTGAACAGGCCCACCTAGCATTGCCTTTGATGCCAGATGAATGGGTAGGTGTACCATGACGTCAAAAAATGCTGGAGGAAAAATCCTCTCCAAATGACAAAGTGTTAAAGCAATACAATCCTCAAGATTCCTTAGCTTCTTCTCAACATGACATGCTTTAGAACATACTTCACGAAAGAAGTTACTTAATTCTACAATTACAGCTGTCACATTTTTTGGTAATACCTTCCGAATTGCAAGTGGTAGAAATTGCTGCATTATGACATGGGAGTCATGGCTTTTCAACCCTGATACTTTGCATTGTTTGACATTAACATGCCTTGAAATATTAGAAGAGTAACCATCTAGAACTCACAAACTCTTCAAAACTATGCATAATGTCATTTTCTCCTTTTTGTCCATGGAGAAGCATGCACTTGGTAGACATGCTTTACTTGTGCCTGGTAGCCACTTTGGGTGAAGTGATTGTCTCACCCCCATTTTTACTAAGTCAAGGCGAGATTTCAAGTTATCCTTGGATTTTCCTTCAATACCCAACAATGTATCCAGTACATTGTCACATACTATTTTTTCAATATGCTTGACATCCAAATTGTGTCGTAGTAAATTGTGTTGCCAATATGACAACTAGAAAAAAATGCTCTTCTTCTTCCAATTGAATGGCATACTTACATCCTTTGTAGTTCTTGAACTCTTTCTGCCATCAATCTTCCCAAATGTATGAGTAGTGCCCTGTAACTAATACAACACATTGGAACCTAGAAGTGGATTTGGAGCAGATCTATCCTCCGTAGTACCATCAAAAGAATGTTTCTGCTTCCGAAAAATATGATCTGATGGTAAAAACCGACGATGACCCATATAACAACACTTCCGCCCATTATACAAGTACTGGCTACACGTGTCCTTATGGTAGGAAGGGCATGCATAACTCCCTTTTGTGCTCCACCCTAATAACATTGCATATCCTGGAAAGTCACTAATTGTCCATAATAATGTTGCTCAAAGTTTAAATGTCTCATTTTTTGATGCATCATAAGTGTCCAACCCAGGTTCCCACAAGTCTTTCAATTCTTCTATCAGTGGCCTCAAGTAGACGTCAATATTATTTCTTGGCCCAGATGGTCCTGGTATAAGCAATGATAAGATCATATTTGGTTGTTTCATGCATAACAACGGGGGCAAATTATATGGAATTAAGACAACTGGCCAGATGCTATATGCAGTACTCATTGTTCTAAATGGGTTAAAGGCATCACTCGCTAACCCAAGCCTAACATTGCGATTATCTATTGCAAAAGTTGGGTTATTATTGTCAAAATGTTTCGAAGCCAAGGAATCTACAGGATGCCTTAAAATCCCATCTTTAATACGATTCTCTGCTTGCCATGTCATGTTTGAGGCAATTTTTGAGGACATGAACAAACGCTATAAATGTGGTTTTAATGGAAAATGACGCAAGATCTTGGCTGCCTTCTTCTCCTTTTTCCCCAATGAATTGTCATCTCCAGACTTCCATCTTGGAGTTGTGAGACATGGGAAAAAATCAATCTACATGATTTCCTCAATCATCACGCGGGATTAAATAAAACAAAGAGTCGCCACCATTCAATTTAGGTGTGAATGGACACCAAAATATTAAATAAGCACAAAAGGCAATTTTAGGGCAAAATATCCCTCCTAAAAAAAACAACCAGAGATGGGTAAGGGGATTAGGTTATGAACAGGGGAAGGTGTTAGGCACCCCTATTCATCCACGCAAGGTGGTTGCCAGGTATTGTTCATGTTTAAAATAAAAAAGGCTTGCTATAAAAATCAGGAAAAATCACAAAAAAAGGCAAAAATATATGGTTTTTTCATATGAATAGTCTGATTGATCCAGAACTATCAAATATGATCATACCATTCCTAGGGTTTCATGATCAAAATAAAATTGAGATAAAATCAAATAAAATCAATTTAAAGTGAAAAATCCAAAAATCTGGTTTCAAGTCAAAATTCTAGAAATCTAGAAAAATATGATTTTTATAAAATATTTCAAAATTGAACTTGAACAGTCCAGGATATAGATAAAGCCCAAATTTCACATTAAATCAGAAAATAAAGACCAAAAATACCCACGTTGATGAAAAACACCAAAAGGGGAGAACTGAGACCGTAGGGTCTTCTCTCAATAATGAAAAACAATTTAAAAATCATCTCATGAAACCCTATAATTTATTTTCAGGCTTCTGGATTCAGATCTACCATATTGATCATGATAAATCCAAGATCCTAGCCTAAAACCACAAAAATCACGAAAACAGTGCTGTAGGTGCAAAAGTGGCAAAAATCCAAATTTTGGCAAAAATAGGGAATCTCATGCTATAAACATCATAGATTCATGTTATTCATTCAGATATATCATAAAAAGCATTAAAACATAATCAGGATATTTAAAATAGCCACATCTCACAAATTAGAGCACATGGGGGTCTACCCTACGGATCCACCTGTTCTCTTTTCCCCTAGTTCTCTCTTCATGTTTTACGGCTAGAGAGACTCTTGAGGTACTTAGAGATTGGTTTGGTTACACAAACACAATCAAAGGCCTTATTCTATGAAAAAAAGAAAAAACAGATATGGGGTTCTATTCTAGGGATCCACCTGTTCCCCTTTCCCCTAGTTCTCTCTTCACGTTTTACGGCTAGAGAGACCCTTGAGGTACTTGGAGGCAGGTTTAGGAATACAAAAACAGATATGGCCTTATTCTACAGCAATAGAGATGATCCTATTACATCTAGAATTGAAGACAGAATATAAAAAGGGATAGGGGACTTACCTGGATTAAGCAGGCAAAGCAGCAGGGGTTCCTCTTCTTCTCTTGGGAGCTTCTTAGAATTCCTTGGACTCAAAATTTCGTGGCCCTTAGCTAGAGGAGAGAGCCTCTATTTATAGACAAGCACAGGGGTATGGTTGGTCCAAGGTTTGGCAAGATAGAGTTTCAGTTTGAGTTAAACACAAGATCATGCCAATCCTTTATCCACAAGGATAAATGAGATAATTCGAATGGATAAATAAGAGGATTCGTTTATCCAAGAGAGATATTTGGGTGCAAATAAGGCTCAAAAATCAAAAAGGTAAAATTCGCACAAAGACCCCCGTGCCCGTATATATATTACGGTCGCGCCCTGCCCGTATTATTAATACGGGCACGCCTTGACCGTATATCAACTGCAGGTATGACCAGTCCGTAAACAAAATACGGTCATGACCAGTTTGGCCAGATTTTACACTTTTTTGACCTGTTTCAAATCCCAATTAATATTTTCAATTATTTTCTCATTTTTAGTGCAATTTGGGGTGTCTACAGGAGTACCACACACATCACATGCCTGTTTGTCAGATGACTCTTTCTAATATAACATGCATTCATTCGGGCATGCATCAATTTTATCATATTTTAATCCCAAATCTAAAATAATCTTTTTCATTTTTGAATATGTATCCGGTAAAGTTGACCCTTCAGGTAATACTTCTCTGAATACATCAAGAAACATAGTAAATGCCTTGTTATTCAACCCGTTGAGGCATTTGATGTGAAATATTTTAACCAAAAAAGATAACTTTGTATACGTTTTACATCTAGGGTACAACTCTTGTTCACGATCATGTAGCAATTCATAAAATTTTTCAACACCCACATTAGGACAACTATCTACATCCTCAGATGGACATTCTCTTTGTCCTTCAATATTTTGGAATCCATTGGCATCACTTAACATTGTCTCCATTTCATCACCGGTATCATTTTCATTAGCTCCATCATCTATCATGTTATTTGTTGCAAGAGTGCGATTATCTATTTCTTCCCCATGAAAAACCAATATGTTATAATTTTGATCAAATCCATTCAATATCATATGGATGAATGATGTGTCCCTATGCTGATAGAAAACATTGTTGCACTTTGGACATGGACACCTTATCTTCCCATTCAAGGTGGCTTCACGAGCAAATGCTAGCTAGCTCAATAAATCCTTGTGCTCCTTCTCTGTAATCTACACTAAGCCTTGATTTTTGAATCCAACTTCTGTCCATGATATTATATATTGATAAGAGATTACCTGTTTATTACAAAAGATGGGTTTCAATTAGATTTTCAAATGAATTATGCTTGGTTTTTATTTGTGTGTGTGTGTGTGTGCATGCTGTTGTTGTGGGGTGTGGTGGGCACATTAGTAAGACAAGAAATATAAACATTAACAAGAAGATTCTACAGCTAATAGCAACAAAACAACTTCAGAAAAAAGATTAAATGCTACAATTTTTTCTTCATGCAGAAACTGAACCAAATTAGGTGAAAGAATTCAAGTAGAATCCATTACAATTTACTCTGTAATAAATAATAATTTATAACGTAATAACCAATAATAATCAAGTGTGTATGTGTCATTTTATTTTATCCAAGCAGCATATGGATGACATGAGCATTCAAGGTAGTGCTAGAATTTATTCATTAACCAAAAGGAGAACAAGGTTTTTAATCTTATTTTGCATCAGCTTGCTACAATAGCAACTAACCGTACCATTTTTGCCCAAACATGTAAATGTATTCCCTTTCCTATATGGTAAATGCATACAGCCACTCTCACCAAAGGGTCATCCTTTATGTAAAAATAATCTCCACACACAATTTTGAATTGGTAAAGAAAAAATAATAATATCCTAGTTTTTTTATCAAAGTGCTTAATTGGTGAGCTTAATTGTAAGAAAGTCATTTATTTGTCATCCAAAATGGCTGTACACAAATTAAGAAATTACACCAAAAGAATATATGAATCTAAGTGTAAATATTTACCTGGTCCTTGCAAATGGTTTGTGACGTTTGTCCTTTTCAAGTTCTAACTCATACTGCCTTGCTTCAGCCTCAGCTTCTGAGCTAAGCCTTTTCCCCATTCCAACTTCCTTTCCTAATCAAGAAAATCATGAAAGCTGAGAATTATGGTCAAAGAATAAAATAATAAACACTGCCACTGTACAGTTGTTTCAAAATCTTAAAATTCACTATTGAACCATACAATTCAAATGTATGGTTGACTTGCAGTGTGTTGCACCCAATACATTGCAGAACTCTATCATGTTCATATTTAATGTCAAAGCACCGTCCAGGAGCTAGCCCCGGGAACAAAAACGAAACATCGAAATTTTGCATCCTTGATCCTACATTAGCATAAGCATAACCCTACCTCAATTTGTAGAGAAGTGTGAGAATAAGTTGAACCAAGATTATAATTCTGCAGTGCAGCTACAACATCCTGGGTTTGATCCCAGCTGCGAAATGAAAGAAATTGGTGGATAAGTTCATAAGCTTGGCAAAAGAAGAGTTAAAAGTTACAATGATATTGAACCTGAGCACAAGCTTATTACCTGTTCTTCTCTGTGTATGCTGTAGGAAAAGCTCTCACAAGAAATGAAGGGTCAATGCAAGGACAAGGAAAACAACGAAGAAAAAGGCTTGGTAGAGGGATGAAGTATATCAAGAAGAAGACTGAAGGATCGATAAACAAATCATTTGCTTTCGATCTGGAATGTTTCTGAGCTAGTAAGGTTTCTCAGAAAGAAATTTACAGAGACAATTTGACATGCTGGCCGCCTCCAAATATATGTAACCGATTTTGAAACAATGAACTATCATATAGCAACTTTGGATGCTACAATCAAGATATAGTGGATTATGTTTCCAAAAAAAAAAAAAAAAACTGTAATTATGAGGTCATAAGTACGAAAAACCTTGAAAATAAATGCACTTCTAACACCAGTTAAAATGCACATACCCTTGTTATAAGTAGTTAAAAAGGATAAAAAGATCTCACAATGGAGTCAAAAAGAAATGACTCTCAGACAAGCGAGAAAACTGGGAAGGAATCTCACCAACTTGAAGAAGCAAGCACTTCTCTTCTTGAAGAAGCAAGCACTTCTCCCACTTAGCATACAGAAATCTATGAAGTTTCCGGTTTGCTTTCACCCTCTTATGAATGAGTTAGGGTTCTGGACTGTCAATGAACAGATGGCATTTTCTAAACTTCTGTTCCTTAATTTGTCACAGAAGTGGAGCTAGTATCAGCAATATATCGCGCATGCAGCTATCGTTAATAGTGCTGTAACATTGTAAACATATTTCCAGTGTTTGGGCACTGTGGTTCTAAGCATGGCCTGACTTACAATTGCTTTAATCCCAAACCGGAAAGAGAAAAATCGCATTAAACCCACCCTGAACTTGACGCAATGAACGCATTAAGTATGGCCTGACTTCCCTTCTTTGTGAAAGGTTCTTTACTCCCCATTAACACAATGACTAAACAACTCCTAACAAAAAGCAATTCTTCCCACTAAGACAATAACTAAACAACTCCTATAACAAAATCTTAAAGAGAAAAAATAACTTAACAACTCCCTTTTTCCCTTTTCTTATAATCTAGACAAAGCTTTTCTGCTTTTACCTTAGTACAGGATTAGCTAACCAAAGCTTTTCCTGTTAGTTTTGCAGTTTAATGCTCATGAAGCATGCTTTTTTGTTTATTTTCTTCTCTTCTGTGCTTAAAGTAGAGGCTATCAAGTAGCTTCTTTGTCTTTCTTTTTGTAGCTACTGCAAATATAACCGAGACAAACCCTGGAGAGATTTTCTGCTTCACTTCTCTATTATATAGTACTCTATGGTGGATTCTACTAATTATGCTACCAGCTTTACTAGGAACCAAATAATACACTACCATAAACTCATCCAGATGAGGCAAAGATCCACTTCACTTCTTTTTGAGAACATACAAAACATCCCCACCAGAATTATTGGGGTAAAATTGCCTATTCAAAATAGCTAGCAAGGAATAAATGGAAATCAAACATGATTGTTTTCGATACAGAGAAAAGCTTAAAGTAAAAGAAAGAAGGAGAGAGGAAAGCTAAAGGCTGCTGTGCAGTGGTGGTAGCAAATGGTAATAATAAGAAGGAAAAAGAGAATGGGTTGAAGCCATTAACAGAATCCTTAGCAAATCAAAGCCATTAGATAAGGGAGTATTGACATCAAAGGAAGCATATATGATCTCATATATAATTCGTATATACTCAATTGGTTAAGACTCCAACGGTATATATTTAACCTTTTTCTGGTACAAGGCTCCAACTACAATTAGTATATATCTTGTAAACAATAATGACACCTTGGTATGATTAGAATAAGACTAATTTTCATAACCAGAAAAAAAAATTTTCATTTCATACCCAATACCTCTATTAGACAAATTATACTGAGTAGCTCAGAAACTTTTCAGTGTGCCAAGATGATAACAACAATAACAAGTTCTGGCAAAATGAGAAATCATAAGTTCCACACGTTTTAAGCGAATCAACCAATCTTGCAGCTATTGTAGGAATAGCTACATCCTATATCATATCAGGTTGATACAGACCGGATAAAAGACATCAATGCTTATTGTCATATTCACTCAAAACTATTTATAATGGACACAGCAAAACTGACTTTTCCAATTTAGTGCCTTCTTTGAACACTCACTCAACATTCTATCATCCTAAGAACAAAAAATTTCTTCCAATCAAGGGCCGGGATCTTGACAAAAACATATGGTTTTCTCCTTTAACTACTATTCATCCTTGTATAGTCTTACATAGAGTAGATTATTCAATTACTTCATTAATAAGCGAATGCCTTATCTCAACTAATTAGAGTCAATAACAAAAATTTGCTTGCTGAAGGCGCTGCTGTCCACTTATTCCTTGTTTTCGTTTGTTGATTCTGGTTTTGTCCTGTTCTGTTATACTATTTTAGTCTGTAGATTCAGGACTATGAAAATTGTCATCAAACAAAATAAAACAACATAGATCAAACGAAATAAAACATTGATCAAGCACAAACACATTGAAAAGCTAGAAATGATGAAAATTGTTCAGATCCCTAAAAAAACAAGGAACATAAAATTAGGGCTTAAAATTCCCCTAACCTCACAAAGAGAGCGTTCTCCTTCATCGCAACTCCTTGAGAGAAAACTTCGAAACAGATCTCTAGTACATTGCAATTTCTTAATTTTCACTTCTGTTTCGAGTTAATTTGTGCGGCAACATGATCTAAAAGATAACAAACAAATCAATGAAGACAGATCAAACTACTACCTGGTAAGGAAGGTAGCGTTACTTTCTCGACACAATCTTACTCCGATTTAATGATATTCTGTCTAGAACAAGTCGGCAAAACATGAGAAGGCGTTGATTGAATCACCGGAGGTCAGCAACTAATCAGGAAGCTTCGCCGTAGTCGGATGAGTTGGAAGCTCGAATCGATGTGCAAGAGAAAAGAAAACGGCAGGGAGAGAAAAACAAAGCCGGGAGAGATGAAAATGACAGAGAAGAGAAACGCGATGGAAGAAAGGGGGTTTCATCTATTAGTGGCGGCCACTTAAAACGATTAATGGTGCTTATAAGCATAAGCGCCTTTAATAAGTAATAAAAACGAACCCACCACGGGTTTTTGGGGCGCTCGGGTCGGGGGCGCCCCTGCATATGTTATTACCAGCGGTTTTTCTAAACCGCCGGTAAAAGTCGCTTCTAATTCACCCGAAATTTTGTAGTGATTCATGGAGAGCTTCTCTGTGATTAATTATTTACTTGATGTTCCAGATCTGTAAACCTCTTTCTTCTCCATATCTTCAGCTTTCCCTTTACACTCTTGAGCTTTTGCACTAGCTGGAACATAGGACAACCGATTGCATCAATACTACATGCCTCTTCAATCAACCGCATGAACCCTTCTTGATGGCACCAGATGTTATTAAATTTGAATGGTCTCGCTCCTTAGGACTATCATTAAATACCGAAACCAATAACGGACTGTGATCTGAAACATTTGTGGGAAGAATATCGACCTCAGAATCTTGAAACTCTTGTGACCATAAATTATGAGCCCGGCCACTTTTTTTCTACCTCTGTCTAATTTATTTCACAATGAGCCCGCAACGTATGATTGCCACAGACTCGTGCATTCTTGCTACCCTCAGAGGAGAACACCCGCCCGTGGGCCATAGTTTCACCCATGGCTGCACATGACCAGCCCGATCTTCTAAAGTCCTTTTTGGGCGCATAGGACCAATTTTTGCCCCCTCACTGAATGTTCTGATATTTTTTATGGGGATTAATGTTATTTTGGTTTAAATGGATTAATTAATCCCATTGTTTTTGTAAACAAAATTTTTTTTTGAGTTTATTTATTTGTTTGATTTACTTTTAATTTCATTTTCATCTTGTTTTTTTAATTCATTTCCTTTAGACCCCACCCCCACCCCCTAAAATTCTGTTGTTTGGTGATTTTTCTTGAGTATCATATGGTTGTGTTCATTTGAATTTGTCCAAGTGACCCAATTATTTAAGTAAACCCTTAAAGCTTACTAATTTATTTATATCTTTTTTTTTTTTAATTAGCGCATTGGGACAAAACATATTAGCGCATTGGGACAAAACATCCACTCCTTTTGTCCTGTTTGATGTTTACAGGCATGTTGCTTCTTAGATGACACCAGGATTTCTTTGGGCCCTCTTTATCAAAGTTCTGTATCTTTGATCGAATGCATGTTAATCATTTAAAAGAGATTTTTCATCAGCTTTAAAAACTTTTAGTATTTTTTTTTTATTTTACAAATTGACAGCACGTTCAAAAGGAAATAATAATTCAACATTTATAAAGTTTAATTAAAAATCCAAAAAGTGCAAACACTGATGGCAAAATCTCATACTTAAACACTGGCCTCATAGGTTTAAATATTCCAAAAATCAATAATAAGTTATCATAATCACAAACTTAATCCTAATTTAATAATTGAGATAATGTAAATGCTAAATTGAAGAAACAAAAGTATGAAGGGGAAGTCAGTGACTTCATTTGCCTTCTCCATGCTAATCGTATATTCTTGTTTCCGCTTGTCTCATCCGGTAAATGTACAATTACTAGTAGCTGTCAAAAGAAATTAAAGTATGTTTGGTTATATCATCAAAGCCACCAAAAAATAAAAGGGAAAAACTCGAGAACTATAGAGGTTGCGGTTAAAGAAAACATACAAGGATTTATATCAACAATAACTCCAGTGCCACCGAAGTTGCAGTCCTGCTTTCGCTTTCCAAAGGCCTGATAGTATTGATTCATCGCATAGGACGCATGCCATTTGCTGCTGGGTGGATTGTAACACTTTCTGTCTTTTTGAATAGCTGAACAATCGACTTTAGGATTTCTACAGCAGAACTTAACGGTCGCTTTCATCTTCTCTTCGCTTTCAAACGGCCTCGAGACACACCAAGTTCTTCCTCCTACTCCGGCTGCCTACAGGAAGGAAAAGAAATCTCCAACGAAGTCAGAAAATTATCAAACACATGAAATGCACACATGGAATGCAAGAGAGACCTATTTGATCTTCCTTTCTCTGTCCTTGATTAGCTGAAAAGGGTAACAGTATCCTTACCAGATGCCTGTGATGATTTCGATTTAACTCGGCACCCGTTGCCTCCTTTGAGTCATTGTTGTCGGAGACGACTAAAACTGATAGAATCAGAAAGAGAAAGATGGTTGACGTGTAACGGATCTTCATGGGTTAATACCCAATTCCAAAGAAAGTGGTTTGAGGAAGTTGCTGAAAGAAGGGTCATATTTATAAACGAGTATAAGCGATCGTACATTTTTCGCGGACCCAAATTTTCTGTTCCCTTGCTTTTTCTAGGCTATAAAAAAAACGAGGCTCCATCCTCGGAAATAAGGGATGAAGACGAGGGAGGGCGAGCGGGCAGTCGTGCAGTCAGTTTAAGAGAGATACAGCCACGTGGAGGATCTGATGGTCATAGATTTTTTATCAATTAAAATCTTTTTAAATGTGAAATAAAGTCCTCACCGTCTATGCTATGGTTGCAATTCGGTTCGGTGGTCAGGGTTGAGGTCAGTCTAAGACCAAACCAAAATTATATACACTCAATCCAAAACCGAATTCAACTAAGCCCGAACAAGTAAAACCGAAAACTGAACCAAAATTAAATTAAAAAACCATACACAAAACCGAACCGAACCGAATTCTATGGGTTAATTCGGCTCGGTTTGATTTGGGTTAAACCAACCCAACCCCCCCCCCCCCCCCCCCCCCCCCCCCCCCCCCCCCTTTCCTTCTTTTTCTCTCTCCCTCACCTCTTTCTTTTCGGTCTTCACTCCACTCAGCTATTCTTATAAGCAGCAGCAGCCAGCAACTAATTAACCTTTGGTTCTCTTCCTCAACTAAAAACACCAGAACAATCTAATGTATATTAAAATATATATTTTTTGATTTAGTTAAACAAAGTATCCAATCCAAAACCAAACTGATATCATTCGGTTTGGGGATTTTTAGACCGAAACCAAACCGAACTGAAGTCTATTTGGTTCGAGCGGTTTTCAGGTTTACCCAAACCAAATTGCACCCTTAGTCTATGCCCCACGAGATATCTCTCTTAAGTCTTAACCCGTGGGAAAGGCTTCAAGAGAAAAACTGTAGAGGATATGCGAGAAAAACTAGCACTCAAGTTTGTATGGCCTTGTGGTCTTTTTTTTGGTAACCGAAATGGATAAATATGATATTAAATATGTCTTACATGTGTACAACCAAAGAAGTCCCCCCTAAAGTAATCCTTTAAGAATGAGGGAGCAGTCTTAAACCAACAACAAGAAAAGCTATCTAAAACAAAATTTTCAACTCTGTCGGTAGCCCTATTGGCTTCCCTATATATATGACAAAAGGAAATTAAATCAAAAGATAAACTCAATGTGTTTGGCCTCATGTATCAAATCTGCAATACTGAAAGGCGGGAATTCAACATCAGATGCCATTAGATTGCAAATGCAGCTTGAATCACTCTCCACTTCAATATCTTTAGCTCCTAATGCCTTAGCCAACTTGAGCTCTGCTATGAGACCATATGCTTCAGCAACCAAGAATGAAGAAACTCCTATATAAGATGCAGTAGCAGTAATAAAACAACCATTGCTGTCACGGCAAATTGCACCACAAGATGTAGGACCTAGTGCTCCTCTGCAGCTCCATCAACATTAATTGACTTTTAGCCTATTTCCCTCTAGTCGAGTCCATCTAACCAACACTTCCTCCTTCTTCCTATTCTTCTTTTGATTGGTTCTTTCAAGTATAAGTTTGGAGTCCATCTGCATTGATAAAAAATTGAAAACAATAAGGTGAATAGAGGGTTTTCGGTACTAAAATATTATCTAATTTCGGGATTTCCATGCTGCCCAACAAAGATTTGCCCAAGCAGCAGCTTTGTCAGGGGTATTCTCTTGCAATCATAGAAATAACCACTCTAATATTGTCCTTTCTTCCCAAACTGTCAAGGCGACCACCTGTTCCTACAAACCATACCGCTCTAGCTAGCGAATGAACATTCAGTGAAAATGTGTAAACTTGACTCGGGCTTCATTACAAATTAAGCACACACATAATTCTCTCTATTTGTTTTCAACCTATGATGAAGCAGTTCATTGGTAGTTAATCCCTCTTGGGCACATTTCCATAGGAAGAACCTGATTTTTTGTGACCAAGGAGTGCACCAAATCTTCAACCAATTTGAGTTGGATGCTTGATTGCCATTACAGACTAGCAAATTGTAAGCTGAAGTCACAGTGAAAGCTCCATTAGGAGAGGCCTTCCATATGATTTCGTCTTTGTCCCTGCAACTGCTTATATGAATGGGTAGGATCCTTTCCACACATTCTTTAGGTCATAGTTTTTGGAGGAGAATTGAATTCCATGCAAATGCCTGTGCTAGGTATAATGAGATCTACAACCCTATGAACATTGTTGTCAACAAAGTGTTGTGCATTATCATATTGATCATCCACAAAAGCGAACCAGCTGTTGTCTGCTATAGAAGTTGACTCCTCATTATTGATCTTCCAACCTTTTCCCATGAGAATAGTGTTACGACTACAGACAATTTTTCTCCATATCCTAGAATCAGACTTTTTACTTTGATAATCCAAAAAGGTTTTGCTGTGTAGGTATTTGGATTTCAAGTAAAGAACCCAAAATTGATCATTATCATTCATGAATGTCTAGGCCCTCTTGGTAGGCAAGGCGTCATTGAAGCAATGCATATTCCTAATATTAAGCCCGCCTTTGATTTTAGGTTGAAAGATTTTTTTCCCAATTAATTAACCGTATGAATTGTCTTATTGTTGTTGGGAGTAGTCCAAAAAAATGTTCTTGGTTTTGGAAGTCTGTAAATGATTTCCATGGTCCCACAACTTGGCCACTCTCAAAAGGGTCCTGGAACAAAATTAAGCTTGGCTTCTACCAAAGAGGAGCTAGAACAAACTTTTCTCAGGCCGCTCAATGAGAGTGGTGAAACAGTAAAAAAACTATAAAAAATCAGTTTCTCGCCTCTGTAAGGGACTTTTGGCCATTGAATCAATCTCAAAACCATCAAATCTTATTCTGCTCATCCAAACCCAAGAAAATTCTACCTAAACCTCTCTTTTAAGCCTCTTTGAAGCTCTATTTCTCTCTCATATCATCACCACATTCTTTTGGAGAAGAAAGGAGTTCTTAAAGGCCATTTCGGAGCTCTACTTCAAGTTCAAGTCCTCAATCTCAGGTATGTAACTCATACATCCATTTATATATTCATAGATCGGCTTACATAAAGTCTATAGATTCGTTTTCGGTTTACTTTTGAATTTGCGATGCATATATTTGTTTCTATTAAAATCCTTCTATAAGCTTAGAAATAGGTTTTAAGTTTTCTTTTTTCAGAAATTATAAAGGCCAGCCACGCAAATTAGTAAACACCATGCTAGCCACTTTGTTCTAGCGGCAATAGAGTATTAATTGTCGCCTTTTCATATTCTTCAATGCAAGAGAGAAATTTTCTGAGCTGAAGTGGCAAGGTTTGATTGGTTACAATTAAATCCTGTTACAAGTTCAACTGTAGATTATCTAAATCCATACAATGGATTCATATCATCAATCAATCAAACCATTAAAATGGGGAAAGTATTACAAACAGCAAACCTCAAGATTTGTAAAATGATATTTAAAAACCTCAGGGCGAAAGTAAGATTATCTGAAACCTCAACGAGTTAAACTGTAATTATCCAAAAAAAAAACAAACAAACAAAATATCAAAAAATAAATAAATGAAGTATTTAGTACTTTCTACTTTTACGAAGGTACATTGAAATGACGCTAACTTCCCTTCAATTTTATTTTCTAAAATGTGTTTGGGCCCTGTGCCAAGTAAGAGGGGAAGGTTGTTTTTTTTTTTTTTTTGGGTTGGAAACACACTAACTTCTTATTTATAGCAATATCGAACAGAAGACCTTCTTCTTGTATCATCTACAAGTAGTTTTGCTTGTCTCATTTTTCTTGCTTTCGGGTTGGGAATTTACCTGTGGAATTTCAGTATTTTGTTGGATGATGCGCTGGGTAGAGCCTTTACTAGGTTTTCTCGTTCAGATGTACCAAAGTAACTTCTTGTAATGATATTTTCCACTTTTAGGCTCTGTTTGTTTCAACGGAAAATATTTTTTAGGAGAAAATATTTTTCTAGAAAAAATTTTCTAAGAAAATATTTTCTTTTCTTCATTTTTTAGGCGTTTGGATGTAATATAAAGAGAAAAATAAAAAAAGTGGAGACTGAAATGAAAGTGTAAGAAGTTGAGGAAAAAGTGAAATTTTAAGATATATTTTTAGTCCTTTAAATTTTAAATATATTGAAAATAGAATGAAACTTTATCAAATTTACAAACATCTACCCATACACTCTTCGAGGTAATCCAACAGAAAAAAACTTTTCATGAGAACTTGTGAGACATTGAAAATCAATCAAGTGACTTCCTATCATCACACGGGATTCATAAAAGGGAGGAGTCGCCACTATTCAATTTTTAGGTGTAAATAGACACATAAATCATCAAATAAAATACAAAAAAAGCAAGGCTAGAGTAAAAATAACTCTTCTTTAAAATAAAAATCCAGAGATGGGTAAGGGGATTAAATTATGAATAGGGTAAGATGTTAGGCACCCCTATTCATCAACACAAGGTGGTTTCCAAGTGTTGTTCATGCTATAAAAATGCTTGCTAATAGAAATCAAAACAAAAGTAGAAGGAACAAAGAATGTATGGCTTTTTTCCATGTGAATGATCCAATTAATTCTGGATCCTTCTTATGAAAACAAAAGCCATTTCTTGGGCTTCATGATTGAATGAAATCAATATAAAGAAAACAAATCTAAAGTAAAAACTTCAAAAATCTAGCTTTAAGTTAAATCCTTGAAATCTAGGAATAATAAAAACAAAAAAAAAATATTATTTTTACAAAATATTGAAGAATTGAATCTGAAAAATCTAGGGCATAGATCTAGCCCATATTTCTCATTAAATAAAAAAAATCTAAACCAAATATACCTACGTTGATGAAAAACATCAAAAGGGGAGAGCTTAGACCGTAAGGTCTTCTCTAAAAAATAAAAAATAACTCAAAAACCACCTCATGAAACCCTAGAGATTACTAGAAGGCTTCTGATCCCAAATCTACCATATGGACAATGGCGGATCCAAGATTTTAGCTCAAATGACTAAAAACATCAAAAAACATAAAAATGGAGAAAACAATGTGAAAAATCGAAATATATGAGGAAAATGAGATCTAATGCTATGAATAGCATAGATCTATAGTATTCCTCCATATTTCATCAATAAATCATTACACAACCTAAACAAAATATTAAAACTACACAGTTCTAAGATTACAATGTATGGGGGTCACTACAAAATTTCGGGGGTATTAGAGGCGAGTTTTATCGGTGTTTTATAAAAACCGCCGGTAATAATATATACAAGGGCGCTCCTGACCCGAGCGCCCAAAAAACCGGGGCGTTTTATCGGCGTTTATTCCTATAAGCGCCATAATTCGTTTTAAGTGGCCTCCGCTAATAGTAAGTCATCAAACCCCTTCGCCCTGCGCCCTCCGCTTCTTCCTCCGCTCTCCCAAATTCCAATCGACTTCTTCCTTTGCTCTCCCAAATTCCAATTGAGCATTTCTTCTCAAGCCCTAGCCGTATCTACCTTCAATCAAATTTCTCTTTAATTAGTTGGATTCTTCTCTCCCAATAGGCTTTGCATCAACATTTCTCGAATCAGCATAGGGCAACGAACATTCATTACGATCCAGCGTTCGTTCACGATCTCTTTCAAAAAAAAATTTTCCTATGATTCTCTTGATTTCGAGCTTTCTTTGCAAGCTTCCGACGCTCTAATGGCGGATTTTCCATGTTTTTGTGGTTGATGAAGGCAATTCCACCACCGAGATCAGGTAATTTATATTTTCTTTTCTTTCTTCTTTTATTTTGATTTCTCTTATTAGATCTGTAAATTCTTTCTTATTGATTTTCGTTAGATTCGCTTCTGATTTCTTCCTCAATGTATGGATTTTGTGTGTTGTTTTCAATGATCCTGCTCGGCACTATTTTGCCCTAATTTTGGCTCTAGTTGATGTTCAAGGTTTATGTGAGTCGGCAGTAATTTTTTTTTATTTTCTTGGGTTTTCTTCTTCATCTGATACATTTTTCTCAGTTGGAGACTCGGATTGTGTAGTTTTTGGTTCGGTTAGACTGTAAGTATGAATGTATTTGATTAAACTAAATTACCGATGAAATGCACATGTATAGGATCTGCTTTGTCATTTAGTTGAAATTTCTCATCTGGTATCTTTTTGTGTGCTCAATTTAACTAGTCAATAGATTCTGTGAATTAGCGGCAATGTGTGATTTCTGGTTTCTTTGTGTGTGCTCAATTTAAGTGTCAACAGTCCTCTCCCAATCCCACAAGCTTTTGAAAATTAGTTTGAAATTGTGTGAAATTAATAAAAAGAGTTTCATGGTCTTGGACAGCCCCATTTTAACGTCACTTCGAATATTCACTCATAACCAGATATATACTTGGAATTTAAAAACTTGCCAAATTAACCTGTCTTTGTTGCTTTCTTTCCTGGCAATAGCATCTTGTGATGTGGTGATGCTATTGGGTCCGTGATTTGCATTTACAGGATGTGTATAATATTCCACGAGCGTCACCAAATCACAAGGTGTGGTAATTTGTGTCACTTTGGTGATAAAGATAGAGCGTTGGTGAAGAAAACAACAGAAATTGCCTTGTATAGTAGTTAACATTAGGACTGATAATATATCTTGCATGATGAAAACAATTTTAAACCAAACGTCATTCTTTTTGCATAAATTAGACATTTAAAAAAAACGAAAAGGAAAATTATGGCATACGTAAGCCTGGTTTAAATGCTACTCAATGGTCATAGCATTCTCTTTTCCCACCTCCTGGATTAGATGCTCTTGAAGTCTCTTAACTCTCATGGGGTTCTTGTAATTTGGGTACTTATCATTTTTTTCTACTAATTTAAGCACCTTAATTTGTCACCTTTTCATGTAAAAATTAGATAGAAAATCTTACCTATCATATTGAAGACAAATTTTTAGATGGTGCTTAGATGAGAAAAAGAACAAGGATGCCTAAATTGTTATTCATGCTTCCCCAAAGTTGGATCTGTGTACGAGGAACAGTTTTATCTTATCTTTTGAACGTAGGTTTCTTGTGTGATTCTCTCCCTCTCTTTTATGACTTTTTGAATTTGGGATTTCAGACAAAGAGGTGCTAAAACACCATCAGGCATGAGCTACTTAAATACCAGATAATTTATGATTAAATGCATCTGAACAACACAAGCTTATGGTCATGATCTAAGTTAACTGGGGTTTGCTTGGACATTGGAATTCTTTGTTGATATCTGAAGGTTTACATTTCCTCTCTATATCAGCTTTTTATTAGGGCCATGTCATGCATTGGGTGGTTCAAAATTTGACCATTCAATTTTTAATTTTTAATCTATGCAAATAAAGATTATTGGTTGAGGTCAATTCAAATATTGGCAAAAATTAATAT